>VZDJ01007749.1:12361042-13068900 GCA_008694505.1 Cyanoderma ruficeps
TTTTTTTTTTTTTGGAGGGGGAAAGGTTAGATTTAATGTTTTGCAGGAGAAAAATAGCATTTCTTTCTTTTTTTCCAGATGTCACAAAGCTATCCCCACAACTGAATTGTCGACTTTTGCATGAGTGGTTAGGCAAATGAGGCAATGAGTTTTTCCATGAAGACTTAACAGAAAACGCTAAATATGTTTAAATATGTTAAGCATATATTGCAAATAAGAGGAATAAGATAATTATTTTAGATTTACAGCATTTTAAAATATACATATAAACATGAAATTGTTAAAATATTATTTGCCCTAGCATCAGCAGTCCTAATTTCCTTATTTTGCCCCTCTGCCTGTTTTCTCAACTTGATCATTCATCAGCAGTAAGCAAAAGAGACTTGCACTCTTACGGGGTAAAAAAACCCAGGCAATCTAGTTAAAAGTAGATTTTGCTGAAGCTGAGAGGCCTGAAATCCACAAAAAAGGCATTGGAGACTATTTGAGTTGATAGCTAAGATAAAGGTATGACAGGTCTGATTTTAAATATGTATGAAAATATGCATATTATGAGATCAGCCAACTTGTCTTTGAAGTGTAACACTGTAATGTCAGCTTACATTTACAGTTGTTACTTAGCAGAACTGGAAGGCCTTTTGTCTTTTATTAGTAATTCACCTGACAAGCTGAGATCTTCCTCAATGGCTGATACTCTTAGGCTCTGCCACAGTACAGTTTCACAGCCAGGGACAGGGAAGGTGCTAATACTGGCTCTCCAAGATAAACTCCCAATCAGTTTCAAAAATATAGCCTCTGTCTCCTACTCTGTGTTTTTCAATATTTTCTTTTCCCAAATTTTACTATAAATTAACTGATAGCATAATGTTCAGCATTGCTACTAAAAACTAGGCAATATGCATGGATGTAATACATTGGAAAATTTGCAGAATTTTACTTTTAAGATAATTTCCAATACTGCATATCTGTTATGGAGTAATACCAAAAGACCTCAAATCTGTAAACAGTCTCTAAACGTGATTAAGGAACAAAAATATTTGGCAGGGTACTCATATTTCATCACTGCAGTGTATCATGCCGTGAGTTAATATGGATATGAATAGTAAGATAGCTTGTTAAATAGTAGCATAATTTTGATGGCATATATGTAGTTTCAACTAAATATATCTTTAAAGTATTTTAATGAAACATATATACCTATTGCTAAATCTAAACTAAGATGTGAGGCTTTCTTTTTTTTTTTCTCTCCTTAAAAAAGTGGCAGTGACTTTCGTATCTTCTAGGCTGGTTAGTCTGCTAACTAATTGTTTCTTCCTAATAAATTTTGTCAGAAACAATTTCTATGCAAAGTACATTATTGGGCTCAGTAGTTCAGTGCTAATAGTCTTTGAAAAGTTTTCTTTGACTTGAAATTAGAGGTAAGATGAAGTTTGTGATGGAAAATTTAGAGGTAGCCTTGGCCCGTGTGCTATGAGCTGATATTGCCATAATGCGTCAGCATTTTTTTCTTCCAAACATGCCAAATTTTGCTTTCACAATGAAATGTGATAATGCAGTTAATTCTGTTTTCACCACATCACCTTTCTCTGTGTTCTTGAATGGTGAGAACAGATTTAGAGTCCATGTACATATCACAACAAGAACTCTCTGTCATAAGTTCCTGGTCTTTGTGTGTGCTGTAAATCAGCTCCCTGGTGGTACTTGATGAGAGCAGAAGGACTTGGCCCTGTCTCTCCTGTAAGAAATGCTGGCAGTGGAGGTTAGTGATGTGTTGCAATCTGCACTGTGATATGCTGGAGGAGGAGGGAGCCCTACCTATCTCCTCTGCCTTGGAAATCTCCCCAAGGTAAACAGGAGGAGAACGGCATGTGTGAGGGAGGACAGCCCCAGTGTGGATGAATAACAAAAACAGCCAATAAATTCACGTCAAGGATGCCATCCAGGACACCAATACACACTGAAATATGTGATCTGAATGTACCACAGGACATGTCAAAAAAAGAAATCACCCTTGAATAAATGAATCTATCTAACTGAAATGTCGAGTAAAGGGTCAAATGGTTACAGAAAGATTAAGGGGGAGAGGAATTAATAATCAAAGTGATGCAACAGTGGGGGGAAAAAAAAGATCAGGGAGAGAAATATTTTTATGCAAGATTGTCAGAAAGTTTGCCCAGCATACATTATGAAATGCATCCTTTAGAATAACTTGCTTCTTCCTTCCTATATCTTTTAATAGCTATCATTTGTAGCAGTTGTCACAAATTATGATTAACAAGATAAATGATAGTTTAATTAACTGTGGATTTTTCAATGGAATTCAATTTGCCTTGTATTTAACAGGGAACAAATATCAAATACTATTTTTACTAGTGCAAATTTGGGCTGAAAAAGTGACCAAAACTTCATGAGAAATAAATCCATCTAATTTTTAGTTTACTCAATATGAAAATGTCACCCAGTTACAACACAGTTGTTGATCTGAATTAATAGATTGAAGAATTTTTGTTTTCTGCACTTGTTTTCCCCGGAAAGAAAAATGAAAGTCAGAATAGAAATCACAGTGTGTGATTTACCTATTTGTATGCACAATGTGAAAGAAAAAGAATTGAGAAATACCTAAAACTACTAAGTAATACCCATCTTATTTGTTGAAAACTCATTAATTTTTGTGATTACTTCAGGAGGCAGACTCATTTTATTTTCTTCTATGGTCAGCACTCATGAAGAAAGTTTATGGTTTCTAAAACCTAAGGTTTTGGTGCTCCTGTCTTTTGAAAATATTACATTGAAAAATGATGGCAGTTTGAATTGATTGATACTGTATTGTATCAATGAGAATACAATGTTCTTGAACACTTCCAGTGAATCAGGGACTTGCTGTTTGGTTTGGATCTGTTCTTTGGAGGAACTGGATCAACCCATCTCCAGCATATGACTGATGCACATCTTTGTATGCTCTGTTCACTCAGCATAAATAATATTATATCAAATATGCAATACCAAACAAGGCAAGATGCTTTAGAACCCCATAAAATTATGTTTTACGACTTAAGGTTTTATCCCACAGTATTGGGATTGCTGATACAGTGGGGAAAAATGAGTGGGGAAATACTGAGTAGTTGCTTTAATGTATTTGGAGCATGAGACCATAGATAATTAAAAAAATTAGGCATGCTTCTCACAGAACTTAATGAGATTGATAAATCCTGTTACAGATGCAGCTCATATTAACATTACAGCCACAGCTCCTGCATTCCCAAAGGGTCTTATTTAAGAGAGACCTCTGAAAAAATCCCAAGAGTTACCAGATGATAGAAGCATCGCATTTGGATGGAGAATTTTGGAGGAACCACCATGATAGTTTTGATTATCAAGTCTGATTTATTCATTATTAAACCAACATTTGGTCATGTAGTTCCACAGTAAACCAGAACAAAAAAAGAGATTATGGCTCAGAAATTATCTGAAAAAGTATAATCTTGTGGAACTGCAGCCAAACACGGAGTAAAAATAGGTATCTACATTCAAAGAGCACTGAGGAGCTTTTTCTGAAATTTTGCTTGTCTCTGAAATGATGATATATATGTTTACTGAGAAAAAATTGCCACAGATTTTAAAAGTTATTTAACTTAAAATATTTGAAATTTCAAATTTCCAGTATTACACGGGGTTTCAGTTTTATCGTATAGATGCTCAGCACCTTGTAAAAATCAAGAGGTTTTTCCTTGTAAAAATCAAGGCAAATAAAAACTAATTGAATTTACTGATGGTCTTCTCAAAACTTACACATTTATATAGATGAAATTTCTTGGCCAGGGATGGAGAGGTAATTCATCTGAACTGAAACTGGTTGGTGCTCCAGCAGACATTTTAGATGTTGGCTGAATTTTCTGGACTTTAATGAGTGGGATAATTCAGGTGTTGAATTAGTCATCTTGCTCTTATTCCTAGATGTTGATAATTTTGTCACATATATTGCTCATAATCTCCTATACATAAAAGCACAACAGGACACAAACTTATCTACCTTTTTAAAATTAATTTAAAGGAACCAAAGTGATTTAGGTAATGACTTTGATTGAATGTCTTTAGAAATATGTATCATCATCATGTGATTATGAGTTTAATAGCTCTTTAAATTATGAAGAATGCTACTAGGCCTACATTGATCAATATAGAAATCTGATACTGTTGCCTTTTTAAAAATAGAGGGATATGTTGCTGATTGTGTTTAAGCAGGAATCAAACAGATACAAGCACTCCTAAAATAAAAGTGCCATTACATTATACTGATTTGTTGTGAGTCAGCTAATAAATATACAGAGTAAGGAAAACAAAACAAATTATGCCTCGGATCTTTGATGTTTTCTTTTCTCTTCATACTTTCTTATTTTGAGTTAAGTGTGCTTGAATGATGTATTATTCATGAATACTTTCATTCCAAATTACCCTTACTGTACTTTGTAGCTCATGTAATTAAAATAGTTGTTCAGAGAATGCAAATGACTTGCAGTTTATGTGAGATCATGTCTTTAGAAGATAATCATGAAGTGGATTACTAACTGCCTTCGAAGCATTTCAAATTTATTTAATTGCAATAGAAACAACCACATCCTCTTGACACAATTCCATTCCATTGATGCTCCTGTTTGCCCTCAGAACTGTCCATAGCTACCTTCCAGTGTTCTGACCAGGATCAAATCACACAGTTTTGTTTTGTAGTTTCACCATTGTATACTGTGTTTTCTTCTCTTGGCAAGCATGTGCAGAGTGCTCAAATTAAAAAAAAAAAAAAGAAAATTAACAAAACCACAAACAAAATCTGACTTAAAAGTTCTAAGAAGTGATTTGCAAGATAACTATGAAAAAACCAAAAAGCTTAAATCCTGTTAGTGAATCTAAACAGAAATGACATTTGAAAGAAGGTGATTCTTGGTGAAGTACCTACTTAAAACCTTATGAACAGCGGTATGTGCTGGTGCTGAGGAACTCAGATTTAGAATTCATCATATTTTTGAGATTTAGCTGCAGTAAGCTTCATAAATACAGAATGTACATGGGATGATCAGTAATTGGCCTAGGCTGAGTAGTACATTATTTAAATTATTTAATGTAGTTTACCATATAGGCAGCTTCCAAAGTTTTCAGCTTCTGGTTGGCTGTTGTTGCTGTATTTATCCTTTCGTAGTATAAATGTAAAACCCTGTTTCTGATTTTTATAAGATTCCTAACTTAGCAGTACAAAAACAAGCACTCTTGGAAGGCACAAACCAAAAAAAAAGCAACTTCAACATTTCAGGTAGCTGTAAATACTTCCATTTTACATAAGAGACTAATGCAGATACCAGAATTTCAAGTCTTTCCCCTGGGTTTTTTTTTTCCAGGTGCATGTGCTTCTGACCCATAATTTTTAATCTGTTTTTTAAGCCAAAAATAATATATCCATTAGAACCAAAACACTTCCTTAATTAGTTACACAAAATCTCTGTGTGTTGTTTTTTTCTTTTGTGTTTCTTGTAATTTTTAGAAAAAGTCCTAAACTTAACCATAATCCTATTTAATTTCAAGTGTTCATGCATTTCATCATTTTGGACAAAACAAAAGAATTTTGAGAATATTAACTAATAATATATATAGCTTATGGCTTTAACCTGAAGGAACTGAGCACCACAACTAGTGTTCATTGCATTTTTGAGTTGGCATTTGGCAACTGGTAAAATAAGTCAAAATAGTGGAAATGCTGATTCAAACTCTGGCGCTGACTAACTTGGAATTTCATGTTATTTATATAAACATTTAAATTTCCTTTAATTTTGGATCTGTCATCTTGAGAAGGCTCCAGAGGGAGTCATTTAGGTCGTAAATATGGTATAAGTCATGGTTCAGGTTACCAAATCAGAAGTGTGGAATACATTATATATCAAAGTAAGATTTGCCTCTCTAGTCAATATTGCCTCTGAGTTAGAAATTAAAGCTCTCGTTGATGAGCACCTTGGACTAGGCTGTCTTTGGATGGGCTAGCTTGTTCCATCTCCTCACCTGTAGATACAAACCATGCTGCCTGGACTGTGCATGAGCTTCAGGGCATCTGGGCCAGCAAGGTTCTTGTCCAGCTCTGACCAAACATGTCACACCATTGGTATACTTGGATGGTTCTTTGTTTCCGCTGTGGTGCTGGTTAGTCTGATGATCTTGTCATGTGCATGCCCTTGATTAAGGATGGCCTTCCTTCGTGGAAATAGCTTTATGATCCCTGTTGTGCAACAATATATGAAACTGCGAACACCTGGAAAGATTTTTCCATGGTGCAAGCATTTGTGGCCAAACATCTGGAACTCATTGGAAGATTCTCAGTAGTCCCTTCAAGTGCTGATTGAGATTTCTTTCTTTTATAAGATGCACATCTCTCTTGACGTTGATTCTGAAAACTGAGGGAATGTGGGGGGGATGGAAAGTTTCAGATTGGCAAATATTATCTACTGCCTCAGACATTTTCTGTTAAAATGAAAATTTTCAACATGCATGTATATAAATGTTTTGAAATAAAATATTCACTAAAAACAATACTGCATTTGTTATAGTTACCAAATAACAAACTTTTGGATATCAGGGTGACTGTAAATACTTTGGTGTAAAAATATGGAGTTTGATTGAAAATTAATTGCTTTTTTGAAGAAGTGGTAAAACTGACCCAGGTCTCAACACAGTAACTGAAATTTCCCAATTTAGGCTGTTTCTCATAATGTACATTCTTGTCCTTTGTGGCTTTTCTCTTCCTTCTTTTTCTCTGTAATGATCCAGAGATGAACAGTGAAGGGAGATGAAGCAGTTCCAGTTCTGCATATTATTTCCAGCTTGTCAGGTTTCCTCCTTTCTGGCTTTCAGACATGAGTCTTTATTGTGACTTGTCGCTGATACCTGCTGATATTGGTGCTTGGTGCCACACCCTTTTGGGGATATCTGGCACATTGTGGCTTCACCACATCTGGAAGATGGTAAAAATTAATCTGTGCTTAAAGTCAGTCACTTTTGAATGACAACAGTGGTGTAATTTTCAAGGCTGTATGATGACATATGTGGAAACTTCTTGCATGATTATCTTTTTAATCTATCTTCCCTTTATTTTGACTTTTCCTGTGACAAAATAGGGTTTCATCCTGATATATTTTGATGCTGCTCAATGTAGTACATTTAGTGAATTCTACGTTGTCAGGCTGAACATTTATGAAGTGTTGGAGGAAGAAAAATAAAAGCCTGCTTAGCATACATCTTTTTCCCCAGCATCATGTGCTGTATAAAGAAACTGGGAGACAAATATATTGATGACTTTTTGCTACTCAAAAATACTTCTTAAGGGGAGATATAATTGTAGGTCTGGCAGCTGCCTCCATGTTCTGCTGGACTGTCAGCAACCAGACAGAACCAGTCACAGGATTTAGCTTTCATTGTAAAACTTATGTTTAAAGGCTTCCATATGCATATTTGGGTCGCTTCTAATATTACTATTTGAGCAGCAGGAAGATACTGATTGCTGGGTTTTGGGTTGTGTGAGGTTTTTTTGTTTGTTGGGTTTTGGCTTTGGGTTTGCTTTTTTTGTTTTTTATAAAAAGAACACAGATTTTTGAACGGATGAAGTTGAGTATCTGCAGTTTGGTTTAAGCTCCTCTAATCTAATGCATTTATGCTGAGTTGTTATACTTGATTGGAAAAAATGAAATCTGAATAGTCATTTGCATAACTCATATCTGTTACACAGCTTTTTGAATTTACCATGAACATATAGAAAGTACTGTTATGTAAACCCAAATTTGTATTAAAAAAAAGAAAGACATCTGCCTTCTCTTCTAACTTAGAAAAAAATACTATTAACCTGGATGTATTGTTGGTGGTGGTTCTTTGGGAGCATGAAAAAAGTTTTGAAGGGTTGTGAATTGAAAAAAACAGTTTGTTGAAAAGGTAAAGGAAGAGCTGGAAATTGTTTCCTCACTCCACAGTAATTGTTCTGATTTAATTATATATGTAACTGTTCCTAACAGAGAGGAAAATAACCAGGCCATAAACTGAGCTCTGTATTCATTTTCTTAGGAGCAAAGATTCAATGTCTCATTGAGACTTTGTCTTCATTAAGAAATATTGAGGGCTGGTAGAGATTGAACTGCAGAACAAAACAGAGGATACAGAGTGAGCATTTTGGGATGATTGACTTCAGCCTAGCTCTCACGTGGTTCCACAGGCTGTGTACACCTGTGGCTGGAGTCTGTATTCAGTTTAACTTCAGCTGAAAGAGATCCAGTTCTCATGCTCCAAATCAATAGTCACTATGCAGGGACGACTGGGAGACATAACCTGAACCAGTAATGAGACTTATCCATTGCTGACTGAGAACTTGTCTAGGTTATTGATTGCTGGTTTTGACAATTTTTACTGGTAGTAAATGAGTGATCTAAAAATGAGAATTTTGGAAAAGATTAAGCTAGATATACATTCCAACTTCACTTTTCCTGTGGAATTTGGGATTTCTTTTTCCAAAAACATGAACAGTACTTATAGCCTATCCTCATTTTCAGGTGTCTTTGTTTTTTAATACAAAATCTTCATGGTGGTCCTAATATGGAATAAATTGGGGTATGAGAAACCTTTTCTAGAATCTTATGATCTATAATTAACTTCTTGCACTGCAGAATGTTTTAAACTGCTGACTTCCAGAAGTTTGATATACACAAAAATTTAACTAGAATATGTTTTACCAAAAAAGTTACATATGGATGCATCAGTGACTTCAGTGAATTTCTATGGAATTGATAAAAATTTTTGGACAGGTACTGATTTACAGTGAAGAAAATGTCCAATATAATTCTGGGTGGTAAACAAAGCTTAATTCTTTTTAAGAATACACATATGCGTGCACATGGTGTGTATGTATACACATATTTAAAAGTGAGAACACCTCTCTTGTCTTTTCTGAGGTAAAGGAAAGCTTCATTCAGTGCCTAGAGTAACAGGAAAAAATTCAGTAGATTTAGAATGTCACATATGATTCAGGTCTTGCCAGAGGCTGAAGGCAGTGGGATGTGCTAAGTATGTTACTGGCCCAGGATCTAAGACTTTTCCAGACTCACATGAGACCTGTGTGGCAACTGTGGAAGCTTAGTTCAGATCTTCTGACTCCTAGTCTGCTCTTCAGATTGCAGGAACATTCACCCTTCCTCTGTTCCTCAGCTTCCTGTACTAAGTTTTCTTGCGTGTTAAGCAGGAATAACAGGTTTGTAGGTCAAACAGATGAGCCACTGGTAGCTTTAAGTATTTCATCCCATATTTCATAAACTCTGCTTCTGTTATCAGTGGAAGTAGTTTGTAGAGAGAGCCCTTAGACACAAAATGATAAAAATGTGTCTGTCATAGAGATAAAAATCTCTAATGCTCACTTTTCCTGTCACCCCCCAGCTTTGCTAATACTGTCAATACATATCTCATGTGAGGCCTTGTGGAGAAATGTAAACTTTTCGTGCACTGAGACACACCAACTGTAGAGCAACTTAATGGTAAAAGAGCCATTGAAATATATTGCTGGAAAGCCAGACTACATTTTTCAAGCATGTGTTTATAAACTCCTCATTCTAAGCACAATGGCTGCATTATAAACCAGAGCTAGGGAGTAGGCACAGCTCCAAGTGGAGTCAGGAGTGGAGAAGGAATAACAGCTGACTTCTGTTTATCAGAGTAGCTTGAGCAGGATGTGCTTTCACATATCTAAATATTTATGTAAACAGATGCACATTAAACCACTTAGAAATAAATAAAGTTTTCTGAAAATAGAACTTCACAATGATGTCAGGAGCTGTTTATCTTCAAGAACTGTGGGAATGGGCTTGAATATGCAAATATTTCATTGAAAAAAAAGGCAGTAAAACTAGATTCAGATGTAATTTCTTCAGATTATATGACACAGGCCATTTTGTTTTGCTGAGTGTATAGATGTACTAGCTGGTTTTTTTCAACTTAACTTTCCTTCCCAGCTTCTCATAATGGTAGGTGGCATTTATTGTTGGTAGTATAGGCTTTGGGAGAGCTCTCCTGTCTGATTTTCTGCACGCTGAGGCAGATTTGCAGCTGTGTGTGCTCTGCTAGGCAAGGGCAGAGCCTCAGTATTGGCTGTGTCTTGCCTGCACAGTGCAAACACTCCAGGCCAGCACAGATTTTCTCCACTTACATTGCATGTCTGTGGGGAATTGCATCTCTGCAGAAAGTCCCACAGTTTGAAAGATGCTATAGGAGAGCCATGATTTAACACTCGCTTTCTCTCAATACTTCCATAAATTTTTGTTTTTGTTCCTGGGGTCAACTTGAGTTATGGTGGCAGTGTTTTTGGGGTTTTTTTGTCATTATGTTTTTGGCAGCTTTGTGAAATTTTTCTTTTATAACTTACAACATGCACCAAATATTCTTCTCCTTTTTTTTTTTTTTTTTTTNGTTTTTGTTGTTGTTTGGTGCACCAGCTCAGATTGTTATTTTTTTAATGAACTTTTCTAAACTCTTAAATTTGAAACACTACCATGGGCTTCTCTATGATCTCCCCTCTCCATGTCCTCTGAAAATGCAGCTCAACCTGTCTTTAGATTTCTTTTCCTCAGTTTTCAGATAGTTGGTAAGATGTTTTATAAATACATTGTCTTAGGAAATATAAAAACACCTGCTTCAGTCAAAATTTATACAGGAGGAGGAAGAATTGACTGTTACGTGACCGGAATGTGACTGGCACCCCTGTGGCACAGCCCTTGTGCCCATGGACACTGAGCACTGCCTGGCTCAGTCTCCTGCCCTGTTTCATGTTCCCACCTGCTCACCCTGAGCCTTGAGGCAGCGATCCCTTCTCCTTTGGCCATTCCAGCCCTGCTGCAGCTGCAGGCTCTGGCAGCTGGACTGCATCCCTGCCCAATGCCAGCCCATGGCCTGGTTGCCAGAGGGACGCTGCTGGCAGCAGCCAGCAAATCTTGACATGAAATGGAAATTTATAAATAATCACTCCTGGCTTTCAATTACACTTTCTGTATTTGATTTCTTCTGCTTGACTAGATTAGTTCAGATTTTTGATAGGTTTCTATTCTACAACCTTGCTTGCAGTGTTACCCCTCGATGGCTTCTGAACCAGCTTCATGAGAGAGAAGCTAGTGAAAAGAACTTTCAAACAAACTGTTGTAAATTTGGGACAAATTAACTTTAGGGGATATAATAACCATCAAGACGTATTAACAGATTTTTATGATCATTTTACATCAATAAATGCTAGTCCTTAATCCATGTGTTCTTTCTGTGAGAACAGTGCATCTGGTCAAATGATTATAGAGTTTGTGGTTGGAAAAGGAAATGAGTTCTGCTCAGTCCTGAGCTGAGGTAGATAAAAGCAATTTTTTTTGTTTTTTATTTGTTNNNTTTTTATTTGTTTGTTTGTTTTTTGCGTTTTTTTGTGATTTTTTTGTTGTTTGTTTGTTTTTTGTTTGCTTTGCATGAAGCATCATGTTTTTGAAACGTAGTGGTTTGGTATCTGAGGTTTGCCCTTGCTTCCAGTAAATGTGGAGGTGCTGGTGCAGCAGGCAAGTAAAAAATTTGTATTCTGTGATTATGAAATTCTTGTAGTTCCTTGTTTCCAAAGAGCTTCATTTCATGAATGTGACAAACCAGACCATAGCTCTTTTGGCCAGAGCACTCATGGTCATAATGATAGACTACTCCTCCCCCATCCCAAATTACATCTGCTGAATTTGTCTTCATTTAAATTATATCTCTGTTTTGGCACCCTGCTATGTATGAATAAAGTTAACAGTCACTGATTTTGACCACTTAGCCTGATAGATCCAAAAAGTAAAAACTGCCATTATTTCAGATGCCAACCAATAGTGTTGTTCACCTTTCCCACCTGAAACAATACCCTAGACTGGGGACAGAATTTGTTGCCTAGCATCTTCACATTTCATTGAAACCTTTTTTATGTTTCTTCTAGTACCTTACCTGTGTTGAAGATTCCCTCAAAAGAGGAGAAAAAATAAATCAGGTAATAAAAATGAGGTATTTGTTGTGCCAGTTTTGGTTTACTTCACGACAGATTACTTGCAGAATAAAGCAATGCCTTAAGCAGTATCAGAATGCGATAGGATTGAAGCATTATTG
This sequence comes from Cyanoderma ruficeps, assembly GCA_008694505.1. NCBI lineage: Eukaryota > Metazoa > Chordata > Aves > Passeriformes > Timaliidae > Cyanoderma > Cyanoderma ruficeps. Next base: position 12,373,211 of record VZDJ01007749.1, read on the forward strand.
TCATCTTGTGCTGCACAGGATTTGTCTTAGAACTTATTTAAATTGGACTAAATAAATTTTGTTCGATGGTAATTCCAAATACATGATGACTATGCTGATTAAAGTGGTGTTGTATTGCTATAGTAGACTTCTGGAGTACGTAAATAGTAATGTAATTCCAGGTAAATTCTGAAGTTTCGTCTTCTAGTGAAGTCAGGGAGTTTTAGTTTAAAAATAGAATGTCTTGAAATACAGACAAGTTGAAGAAAGAAAATTATTCCTCCTGGAAATACCTGATAGTCAAATCTTGTTTGTTCACATTATCCTCCTTGCTACTTAATTTTATAAAAATTGGTTGATTTAAAAGTTATATTTATACTCCCATGTAACAATGGATTTTAAAAAAAAGATTTGGAAGTTATATAATATTTTTTTAACTAGTGATCCCCATATTCCATTAAAATATTGATTCAGACTTTCCCTTAGGTACCTTAGGTATGTGTGAGTGGAAAAGGAATTTCTCGTCCTTTTGCACCTGTCTTCTGAATAACAAACCACAAACTTCCTTAATTTAGTTTTCTTTGTTGCACTTCCAAAAGCTACAAGTTTATAAGGAATTTTTTTTTCTGTTCTGGTGAAATCTGAAAAGGAGGTAAAGTGAAAACTTTAAATCCTTCTAATTTTGAGTGTGCTCATTCCAACTGCTGCTGCAAAATTAATGATATGGTTTTGTGTGAAGATACTTGAATTTTTCATGCTCAGAGGAAACTGTACAAACTGGGGACAAATATTCCATAAATGTTTTTCAGTGTAGTTTTCTCTACTCTTATTGACAACATATGCGACCGGGATGGATATATTTTGCCTTTGTTTGCAGCTATAAAATTCTGAGGGATTTAATACCTCTTGGTGAATAGAGGTGTATTCTTGGAATTTTTTTCAGTTTTCTGTACTTCTTAATCAGTGCCATCAGTTGAATGATTTTTTCTGTAGCTGCTCTTTCCATGAAAAATAAAAAGGTCTTTCATGGATGTTTCTGTGAGAATATGTTGAAAAAGAGCATATGAAAGAAAACTTAAGATATTTTTCCTGAAATTGTCTTGGGAAGCACAGTTTCTGTCCCCCACTATTATGAAGGTGTTCTATGTCTGTGCAAGTGCACATTAACAATCAGAAGAGTTTAATTAACTTAATGAATTTTAGATACTTTTTTGAACATTTTGTAGGATCGCTGTCTTACACAAGTGACACAGTACCAAAAATCCAGAAAACTAAGCTTCTGTTCATACTTAATTTCCTCTTAACTTTAAGTCTCTGATTAAAATATTCTACAGCGTGTGCTCAACAGTGTGTACTCACATACCCTATTAGAGTGTGTGCAGCTACTTCACATTCCATTGGAGGGGTTTTTTTAATTACTTAGTGATTCATTATGGATGGTGTCTTATTGGATGATGTGTTCCTTGACTTTGTGTTCATTATGATTGTGCCGGGCCTTTTAGAAACACACATGCTTTGTAGCACTGAGTTTTTCTCAAGAATACAAATCTCAAATGATAAGAACTGCCCATTGATATGAATTGATTTGCTTTATAGAGATATATTTCAGTTTTTCCAAAATGCCCAGTATGCAGTAGTGTAGTGTGCTTGGCTTTGCTGCTGTTTTTCTTGGCTTGACTATGGTTATCCTGCAACTCCTCACATATTGAGAATCAATTGGCATAATTGTGGAAGTGTTGGTTGACTGAGACCTTCCAAGGTCATTCAGTCCAACTTCCTTTTCAAAGCCTGAACATCAAATCAGTCATGGCTTTAGTTAGCTTTGGACTTTAGGCCCCATGCTGCAGACTCCAGGCCATGTCAGAAGCCTGTTACTGGACCTTCTCCAAAACCCCCCTATTCTTCTTGGAGCAGGGGTCCAAGATGGATGAAGTTCTCCAGCTGCAGCCTCACCAGTGTTGCATGGAAGCAGAAAGTGTCTTCTCTTCCCTGCTGCCTGTGTTCCTCCTGCTGTAGCCCAGCTGTGCAGTTTCCCTCCTTGTCATGGAAGTGCACTGTTGCCTCTTTTGTAGTTGGCATCTGCCGAGCTTCTTTTCAGCAGGTGCCAGTTCGGCCTGTGTTTCTGCCCTGGGACCTGAGCTTTTCACCTCTTGTTGAACTCTCTAAGTTTTCTGCTGGGCCAGGCCACAATTTTCACCACCTCCCTCTTATTCAAAGCTCCACCCTCTAATTTCTGTTAGTGTTTGAATTCCTGACAAAACGTCTGGGTTTGCCATACACTGAATATTTGTGGCTTGTGAGAGTAGAACAGTCACTACCTCATGTGGTGTTTCTGCTCTAGACAGAAAGTAACAGAGGCAGTATTTCAAGCTACTATCCAAATGACATTTTTTCATTCATTAAACTCTCTTTTATGACATTTTGCTTGATACCAAAAGCATTTTGAAGACAGATTTCCACATGGATATGGCAATTGGAGATAATGCAGATAGCAATTAAGCTTGCTGCATGTAATAGTGGAGGCCTTGAGAAAGAAGTTTTGCAATGAAGTTTTTCTCTGTTGCAAGCAGATTATAGGTATTTTGTAAAGCTGTGATCCTGATTTGTGTTCATTAGCATTCATGAATGATCATGTCATACTACTTTACAATGAGATTAAAATCCTCAGCTATTACCTGCTTGTTTTGAAAGTTTCTTATTATGATGGCCAGATCATTCTGACACCATTCATGGTAGTTTTACTAAGATATTGTTGGCACAAGTTTGAACCACCAAACCTTAAAAAAAATGCGTGCATTGTGGATAGCATTTATGAAAACACCACACAGAATTTCTTAATGTTTCATTTTGCATTCTTAAGAGTGCTGGTGTGACAGTGTGCACAACAAACAATGCTCTGGGTGTTGGGCTTGTTGAAAGAGTCAGTAGACAACATGCAGTGTAAAGTACAAGGAATGTACAAGTCAAGCTGGCCATTAGGCTTTTTAATGGTAATTCAGGAAACCAAAACCTAAAATGTGTTCTGTAGTTGCACTGCCTTCCTGACATTGAGTTGACATCTTTGCTTGTCTTCTGCTCAGTGTTGTTCAGACCTGCTGTGTCTGCCAATGAACCTGGCAGATACACAGCTTCATCATGTGGGGTTACCTGCCAAAAGACATACAAACATGGTGGGGGAGTAAAATTTGTGAGTTTTTGCTGCTGTCTTTGATCATAGATAAAAGAACATCTGAGGAAGACTTGTAAACACTTTTGAGGGGTACTGATTTGCTGATTTTGTGTGCTATTTTAAGAGTGACCTTGGTCTGCCTGTCAGTGATTTAATTTTATGTCCATAACAACAAGACTGTTTATCTGTTGTTTTAATTTCTTCATAGGAATTTCACCACAGAGCTGATCTCAAGGTGGTGCTACAAGAAAAGATTTAAAGGCCTTTAGTAATATCTTAATGCTGTCTTTTTCTAGTCCATTTCTTTAGGGAAAATTGTGGAGTGATAAGTTTCCATAAAATGTATTCTTTCTGTGCTGTCCTTGAAGAAGTTAATTTTGACACTGGAGAGAGAGGGGACATGGTTGTCTTCTTCTTTCCTGATGCTGCTCCCCTTCTTCATGGAAGGATCTGTGCTGTCTTCAGGGCCCATTGAGGAACCCAGAACAACGTGTGGGCAATGTAGAGGTGGCCCTGTCTTGTGGGAAGGTGTCTTGCCTCTGGCCAGGACAGGGTTAATTTTATCAGTATCCAGGACAGGGCATGGCTAGGACAAGGAGATTATTCTATACCACCCCACGTCATTGCCAGGCACAAGGGGAAGGGAGTCTCTTTCTGGGAAAAGGGTTCCTTTCAGTTGAGTAAGGTGGCGGAGGGAGCAGTCAGGTAATGCTGGCTCTGAGCACTTTGCATGTGAATCACTCGCGTCTGTCTTGTACATTTTTGTTATTAATATTGTTCCTGTTAATTTTCTTATCTCATCGCTGTTTCCAGTAAATTGTTGTCATATCAAACTGTGATCTTTAACTTTTGTGCCTCCAAAATCTCTGCTTCAATCTCCGTGGGGGATGGGAGCGGGAAAGGGAGGGAGTGAGAAAGTGACATGGTGTGGAGAGCCTCAGTGAGAGCACTGAATTGGGGACTACCATTCCTAAACCACAACACGAGGGAAAACAACCTTCATGTAGATTAACAGGCTACACCATATGTGATATATGTGGCTATTTTCAGCTATCAAAATGTTTTTAGAAGGGGGAAAAAAAAAAAGGCAGCAGCTGATATCAGCTGATACTCTATTGGACTGAAGTATTTATGGAAATAGCTGCTGATGCTCTAAGACTGCTGGCAGAAGACTTGGACCATCATGCATCATTTCAGCCATATCATCTAAGTAGTGTATACTTACAGGTATTGGAATGCTTGCAAAAGGAAATAGCAAGAGCAGAGTGAATTTTTGCAATCTGTGAATTTTGGTGTTGTTTACATAGATTCAGAAAGCCCTAAAATAATTTCTGTTTAAAGTCTTAGCTTGTGTACCTTAGATGAACTCCAGAACATGGTACTGCTGACTTCAGAGATGTATGTCTTTGTGAAAACCTTTGTGTTTAAAATTAATGAATTAAAAAAATAAAAAAAATGAAAGCCATGTCAAAATTCTGAATTGGTTTCTAAGATTATTTTGGGAAAAATAACTTATTGGTTTTTCACTGCTTTCATTCGCACTGCCAGATGCTTCTTCTATGTGTTGGTCAAGACCTATTGGCTTGTGGGTACTTTCTTTTCCCCTTTCACTTTCTGCCCTAATTTCTTGTATAACCATGGGCTCTGGAATTTTAGCCTGTTCATGTAAACCTGAAGGTGTCAGTATCATTTTTCGATACCAAAGTGTTTCACCACAAGAGAAATTGATGGTAAATAACTTTTTTAAATGGGTGGAGATTTACTGCTCTATTCATTTTTTATAGTTTCTTGAATCTGGCTTGAGTCACTGGGAACCAAGCCATGGATTCTTTGGTGTAGAGCCTTTGAGCAGCCTGTGTGTTATTGTGCTGAATCACAGCACCTGCACAAGCCTAAACAAACCGTTTTTCTCAAGCCCCTGGAGATCCTAGACTTATGAATTGCAATTTTCTAGTCCAACCAATATAATTATAATTAAAGCATTAAATGTTTTGAAACAGATAAATATTCATCTGCTTGTGCCTGGTCTGAGCATAATTAAATTACACCTGATTTTTGTGATTGATTCTATGAAGATTTGCAAACAATGTTCTTGTAGTATGAAAAATATTGTGAGTGTTGAATTGCTTTGTGTGATACACTTTTATTATTATTATTTATATTATATTATATATTATATATATATCCATATACACAAACCCTGGGAGTTTTGTTATCCATTGACCTTCCATAAATCATTATGAATTAGCAAAAAAATTTTGCATAGGTCAGATTACATTTTTTATGGTTTTATTAAAGTATATTTTGTAGAGATATTTTTTCTTATTTTCCATTCTTGCTTCCCCGTGATGTTTTTGTATAACTTTCATCATTATTACTTGACAATTAACTAAAGTGAAGAAAGAAGGAGGAGACACAAGTTCTCTCTTTCAAACTGACTCATATTTCCTCTGTGAGTTTGGGTGAATCACATAACTGCTCCATGTCTGTTTCCACATCTGTACAGCAGGAGTAAATTTCCCATGTGCTTTATAAAAATTAATTAATCTTTGGAAAGTACCTAGAAATCCTGAAATAGAAGGGCCTGTTGATTCCAGCATCTTATAAATTACATCATGATGGCATTGACTAATGGAGGACTTGGTTAAAAGAATGTGCTGATTATTTGTCTATTTGTGTCAATAGCTGTAAGTGGTGTTAATATATGTTTCACAGGAATATATGATTATCATGGGCCTTCTACATTGTTCTCTATGGTTAAATAATGTCAACAGTAAAACTGACAAATGTTAGCCCTAGAAGACTTACATCATTGCTAAAAGGTTTGGCTACCAATAAAAATAGTTTGGAGCAGGGCAAAAAGTCTGGTCTTAAAACAAGAACGGTTAAAAAAAAAAGAGAAGATATTTATGATCAAGGTAAATACTCTTGAAACACTTTGCTTGCATTTTTGTCACTGTGGCTCTATTTTTTATTCCTAACTTCTCTTGCCTATTATTACTCCATATTTAATCTTTCTCTTTTGGGCCATAAGAATAAAAAGGATTGGATATTTGCAAAGCAATGCTACAGCCATCTAGAGAGCTGTGCTTTTGGCCCACTTCTTTTTCATGGTAATTCTACTGCTTTTCCTGGTACAACTTGTAGTGAATAGAACTCCATATTGATGCTGATTATTATTTTAGATCTTATTAGGAATAGAAGTTAGTACAGCAAAGTGCTTTTCAAATTATTTTTGGGGGTGGATGGACCTGGGAGGGATGGCTAAGTCTACACTGAGGAAGCCTCAAACAGGAGTAAGCAGGTTTTCATCATCTAGGGTGTGACAAAGCAGCTGCCTCAGAGAGTCTTTGGTGTCCTTCTACATCCAGTCAACTGAGGCTGCTGATCTGACCCAGCCTCTGCTGAACAAGCAAGATTCTTCTGATTCTGGAGACTTCTCTGAGCTGTAAGGTAGAGCTGCAGTGTAATGCATTATCATCTGGGCACTGTTATGTGAGAATTACTCAGTTGCAAGAACTATCACCTGAGGCCTTATGAACATAAAGCAAAATATATGCTTCTTGATGATCAGCAGTAGTAACAAAGAGAAAGACCAGCAATAATTACATGCATAATTACATTCAGTTAGACCTCTGGAAAAACCATTTTCCCCACACCCTTTTCTTCTTCATCCCCTTTGCAAATTAGCCCTTGCCCAGCCCAAACTTAAAGTATTTGGCAGGCATAATTAGTCGTCTCTTACTCTGTATAAAGTACCCTCCATGTGAGGCACACATATAGAGAAAGTTCGGATAATGGTTGGCTTAGAAAAGTGATTTTTTTGGGTGGATAAAAATTCCCAAGGCCTCTGTTTATTTATATAGTTCTTGGAATAACGCTGTTTTCAAAAGGCTGCTCGCCAGCTGCTGAGACAGCTTTCCAGCTAATATATTCCCAATGCAATCACCACACTTTGCTTTTCCCATCATAATATCCCCAAGGCTGTTCTTGGTTAAATCTCATGACTGGAATATAGGAAAGTTCACATTAAGTCAAAGCTCGCAATGCCACAATGTTTCTTATTTTTCTTTCTTTCCTTCTTTCTTTCTTTTATTTTTTTTTTCATTTTCTTCATTTCTTTTAACCAATGCTCTTTAAATGGAAAAATGCCTGTTTCAGCTGTTCTATATGTGGGCAGAATAAGGCTGCATATATAATGCCAAAAATAAGTGGGTCACTATGGTGGATCTCAAAAAGTCTGTGTGAAGAGGTTACTTCTAGCAAGTAGATTAAACGTTCTGTTTCAGTGACTAAGATAAAAGCAGAGCCAGGGCTAAGAATTTCTGTGGTATAAATGGCCTTTTAACATTTCATTGTTCTTAGCAACCAAACCACTAAGGCAATGAGCCAGGACAACAAACTATACTTTTTCTATTTGTTTTTGCTTGACTTTTTTTTTTTAAGTTGTAACATTGAAGAGCAAGGCTCGTATGTCTCATGGTCATAATGCACAGAGAGCCCAAGGGACTTGAATTTATGAGACTCGAGATTACAGATGTTGTTTTTTGGGGGTTTTTGTTTGTTTCTTTGTTTTTTTATTAGGTGAACTGCTATATTTGAAGAAAATTCTTGCCCATTTCTATCCTTCCTCCCCATACCACTTCTTGTATTTTTTCCCAGGCACGAAAAAAGGCAATTAAATAATAACACCTAAACAAAACAATGAGCCAAACAATTTGTTTAGATTCACAGTGATGGTGCCTGTCTGCCCATGTGATGAAAGCAGAACTTAAGTTTCCCTAGGCAAAAGTAATTCATGTATGCTTTCACAATCCAGCTTGACACAGGAAAGATGGTTGTTATATGCTGCCCTCTGGGATGAACTGTCTTGGACTGAGCTTTGTGCATTTTTAGCAGAGGGTCAATACAGCAGACTCAGGACCAGAAAGCTTGTCCTGTAATATAATTTTACTCAAGATACTCGAAATATCTGCTGTTCTTCTGTCACTGCTTGACTCCACCAAGTAGCTAGTGAGACTGTTTTGGTTTGTTGTTTTTTTTCCTACATAATTACTTTTCTTGATTCTTTTATCCAGGGTAAAGCAACTTTCACCACTGATTTAGCTGGTTTCTCTACATTCAGTGAACATCACCAATGTCTTTACTTGTTACAAAGAACATATCACATTCAGTTTTTTAACCCTTCCTTCACTCCAAACCCACATGTTTAGGCAGAAATAATTTAAAGTTTGGCCAGTTCTTGTCAAAATCCATTCTTCATTTCCCTCCTTCGTAGGGCCTTTTGGGCTTATTGTTAACCAGAGCTCATCCTCACTGTGATGAACCAGTCTTGAAGCTTTTGGGATGGAGAAATGCTGCAATATGAAAGAGCAAAATTATGAATGAAATATGAAAAAGGAAAAATATGACAAGGACATTTTGTCACCATATTTAGCAAAAAACCTGACATTGCTGTAGAGTAAGTAATGGGAAAAGTGACTAGCAGATAGCAAAGTACCATAAATTGAGCTCCCCAGTTCAATACCCAGGGAGACTTCCAAACCCAGTCATTGAGAAGTAACTGCAGGGACAACTCTCATAGAGGTCACTCTATGAAGACAATTATTTGAATTATGATGATTGTATTTTGAGAAAACAAGGGTTGCTTGCTTATTGGGAGTCATTGTAAATATTGTTCATTCTCATCTCACTTTATTAAAATTTTGTTAGTTTAGAACTATTTAATGAACCCATCCTTTCTGAGAGGAGTTGAATTTTCTGAGCATCTAGAGAAATGAATTTGATTTTTCCCAAAAGGCTGGATATGAACCTCAGGATGCTGCAGGTTGCTTGCCACAGAGAGCAGAGAGTTGCAAGGTCACTGTATATTAAAGGTCTTGGCAGCCTTTTTGCTGAGAGTCCCACTGTGTTTCATAGATGGCACCATTAGAAAGCCTGAATGTTTTTCCTGCTGTTTCATTAAGCACACATGGGAAAGCAATATTTCTGTGAAAATGAGCTCAGGTCACATGCACAGCCTGATTTGTGTTATCATCACTTACATCTTATGTGCTGATAGTTTTTATATTTACAAAATCTTTTATTTGAAACATCATGTAACATCTAATATCTATACCATTGGACTAGAGGACAATAAAAATGCCCCGTCTTCATTTGTAAAATGCTCTTTGAGATACAGAAACCAAAAATTACATAGATTATTTTAGAGTTTTTCAAAAATCAGAGACCATGGTAGAATAAAGTAGATTGGGGGAAAAAAAACCACAGCACTAATCATAATGACTATGACTAACTTTTCCATCACTGAAGAAAATGTTGCCCTGTTACTCTGATTTCTGATCAGGAACACATGTATCTGAGATTATATACATTTTTATGTATATATATGTGTATAGTTAATGAAGCAGGTATGGACACTAGCTGCTTATGTGTACATATTCTTACCAGTCAAAAGTGTAGTCTTTTTTTAACTTGTACAGATTATATTGACTCTTTTTTCATGAATGTATGGAAAAAATATAAACTCCCAGTATAAGATGTGTGTAAATACTTCACTAGCTCCTGTTTCTTTCCTCTGCATATTTAAGCTCATAAATACACACAGCCTAAATGTTTCGGTATGGATAGCTGGTGGGGAGAGGGAAGGGTCAGTCAGGCATAATATAGATAGATGTGACTATTTATTTAAAAGCTACTGGCTGGGCTACCTTAATAGCTAGGTTTGGTCAGTTCTATCTGGTTTCCACATGTGTTTCCTGTTTTTCTTCTAAATTCTATACTGCTCAGGGGCCTGGGGAGTGCAAGTCCAGGATTTTCCTGAAGGGAAGGACTGCTTTGTTCATTACTGCCATGGGAATGTGTTAAATTTAAGTAGGTGTTGTACAGGTCTCAGCTGTGTTTCTCCAATGGCAGACACAAGCTCAGCTTATTGGAGATGTAAGAATGGGAAGAAAGCAAGTGGAATATTAGTTTGGTTTTTTTTAGTGGGTACTAAGTAGAGGGAGGATGTGTGTGTGTGTGTATTTGCTGTTTATTCTAGTCCTCCTTTTTGTCTGGCAGAGTCAGAGTGAGTAAATTAAAAAAGTGACTTTGAAGTATGCAAACTAAACTAGCTCTGTTTTTTAGCCTAGCATAAACAATGTAAAATACATCAGTATTCTTGAACACTCAGGAAGAGATAAAACATCCCAAACAGAAAACCTGGGAACATTTCAAAAATGTGTTTATTTGAAATCTGTGACAAGGAACAATTGTAATTCTTTTTCCTCCCTGGACAATAGAGTTTTAATTATAAGTGGTTCTGTCTCTTGTTATGGTAATCCACCATACACCCCTATAAATTGCTTGTTAAGAATTAAGGTTTTGACTATGCAACTAAGAGAAACAAGATACTAAGTCTGTGGGAGCCGTTCATTACTAACTTATTTTTCTAAAAGCTGCGTGCACACTTTTAGTGGAATTATCACAGTAAGAAGCAGAGTTTTCTGGTCTACTTTGTCATGAGGGATGGCTATAAATTACATCCTAGTATTAAGTACCCTAATACACCCAAAAGAAGGAATTTCTACAGTCCACGCCAGGCCTCTGATATCAGGTGAAAAAATCAGAGCGTGATTTTTCTTAATTTCTTTTGCCGTTGATAAAATATACGTTCTTCTGTAGAAATGAGCACTGTAAAAAGCAGTTGCTACAAGAAACATAATCTCCATTGAATCCTAAAATGTTATGGCATTCAATATTAACCACTTCATGCTTTATAGCTTCCAACCCTCTAGAGCAAATCTCTACTGCTTTTAGAGCATCTCAGAGTTGCTGTTAGAGACCAGGCTTAAGCACAGCCCTAAAATTCTACTTGTTTGTAGTCTGTTGTGGTGTGCATTTTGGCTTTACCAAAGTTCTGCATGTGCTTGTTCTTTGTTTTATAATGGTTTGTCCCTGTACCCCCACGTTCAAACCCCTTTGTTTTTTCCTTAGTTATGAGTCCTATCCATCACTTTGCAACCCTACCCAGAAGCCTGGAAAATTCTTGTGGGGCAGTGGGGTGATTTGGCAAGTTCTCAGTTCCCCTCCTTCTTTTATGTACAGAATTGTATTGCTAATGGTCCTTTGTCCTGGGTCATTCCCCCGCCTCACTGGGATTGGTTCTAGATTGTCCCCTGCCCTGTCGACACCCCCTGTACTTAAACTGAAACCCAGAGGAAAAATCTCACTTCTATGTGGGCCTTCTGGGTGAAATAAAAGCCCAGTTGAAACCCACGTGGGAGTCCTCCTTTCTTATTTCACACCAAAGCCAGGCTTCTGCCTGAGGCCAGGACCCACAAAATTGGAAAGGTTCTGAGCTGTACCCTTGAATGCGGATTCGGTAAATGAGCCAGCTGGCAAACAGCTCTGAACCCCCACAGTAGTCCTCAAATAACAAAGATTTGACTAATTCATTTCATTGGCTTCTCCTGACTGCCCAAGGTAACAGAAGAGGAGCTAACAGCCTCCTAGCACACACTTTCTCCATGCCAATTCCGAATTATTTTATTTCATCAAATTGTGTGGAAGAGTGTAGGTGTTTTGATTTCCTGGCTCCCTGCCCTGTTTGTTACCAACCTGTGCAATCAGTTCGACTCCTTCCTTTTAAAACAACCAAAGAATGCCTGCGTACTGAGGTTCAGAAATTTACCTGATATCCGGGGAGGAGGGGAGGCTCTCTTGAGTTGATGTGACAGGTCGGAATGGAGACCTGGGTGTTGCATTTTCCCTTTTCACTCAAGGACTGATGGTGTGTGCATGTCTGTGAGTGATGGGTGGCCATGGTTTGGTCTCAGACTGGAGCTAGGAGTCTCTTTGCATTATCCAGGTGGTGTAGAGATGGCAATGTGATGAAGTCATACTTGCATTAGTTAATTACAGTCTTTAGGGAGGAGAGATGGAAACATTTCTAATCATATAATAAACATGCTGCATTCTTGTTTAGATGATTGAGGAAAATGTTGCCCAATTAGGGTTTAAGGAATCAAATTAAGGACTTAAGCAAGATCTAAACTAAAACCATATTTCAAAATGTCAAGAACTGGTTTGGGAGTTCCAATCTGTCTTTTTAAAAGTATTCCAGAGAATCATTCTTACTAATTTTTAAGGAAACAGCAACTTTTGGAAAAAAAGGCAATAAAATACCTCTATGAGAGTAGAGTTAATCATCCTTTCCACCGCAGAAGATTTTACAGAGGACAAAAACTTGCTTGAAAATCCTTGTGTATGTTTCTCCAAACTTCCTGGAAAAAAATCCTCAAAACACAAATAAAGATATATGGCCAAAGTATGTGACTTGGAAGGTGAGAAGCAAAAGTGATGACTTTGATAAATGAGGGCAAAGGTAGAGAACACTACTGGAGAAAAGAGATCTGTGAAAATAGGATTTTGCTCCTCTATTTTTAAAGAAACAATAGAGTGCAGAGATGCTGTAGGAAAATATTAATTTTTCAAAACAGTTAAACGGTAAGATTTAATATTTTCAGATAAACATAGAACTGAACATCAAGATTAGGTGCTGTTGAGGCAGGAAAAGTTTTATGGCAAAGTATTACAAAACCTTAGTGTGTGAAGGAAATTTGTGTTGTTTCTAATGATGTGCCAGATTCAAACCACCAGGGAGAGGAAAGCTCTACCGTTACTCAGGAGCCAAGAACTCACCTAAGTTGCTACTGTAACTATGAAATTATTATTGAGTTACCCACTATGGAGGAAATTCTAGAAGTACTTATATGGCTAGACCAGCTTTGCCAAATCATAGTGTAAACAAACATGAACAACCAGGGTGACAGAGGAAGTATTTTGGCAACTTTATGTTGCAGTCTTGGTCAGAACTTTTCCTTTTCTGCAGTGGTCTTGACCTTATTTCAGGTAACAGTAGAGATTTTGTCCAACTCTAGTGGCCATGGGTTTCTGATATTTATAGAGCTTTTCTTCTAAAGAGAGCTAGCTTATTTCTCAAGTGGTGCAAAGTTAGCTCTGTGTCTGCCACATTAGACAGAGCTCTGCACCAAAGCCTATTTTGGGGCAGCATGCTGCTGGTGGCATGCAGTTACCCTCTCGAGTATTAACACCCTGACTGTGTCTAACCCTGACAGAATTGCCTTTTTCCATGACAATTCCAAAAATGTATTGTAGTACCATGATTAGGTATGTGTATTAGAGTTCTTCTCCTCTGGGAAGAAATCTTGGCTTAGTATAGTCCACAGATAAAAGATTCCCTTTTGGGATCTGGAGCTGCCCAGTTTCATTCCTGGGTGTGTTGGCTGAGAAGGCTGTTGTGGTTCTTTTGTCTCAAACTGAGATAGTAGTAGTTTTGGTTTCATGGGACAAACTTCCTTTGTTGTAGAAAGGAGTAAAGATTACTGGTAAAGTTATGTAACTGTTCATGCTGTGTGTCACTGTTTCTGTTTTTGGAATTTTCTATATTTCAATGTTCTTGGTCAGAATTGCCTTTTTCCTACCAGTGTGTAAGAACAGGTGCTAAGTCAGAGTTTAATGCACTTAAGCTGCTGTGATATGCCACAAGGACACAAATACTGTATCTGAATGCATTTCATGTGAAGACTGAATTGTTGATTCTTATGGTGGCTTAAAGTGAAGAGGAAAAGACTTGCCTGATGTCTGAACAGAACATGGTTTTCATGAAATCTGAAAGTAATTCGTATATAAAACTTTAAGAAAAAGTTACTGAAACCAGTCATTTTTTGGTGTGTGGGTGTTGCTGTGACACCATATAAACTGGAAGTGGTTGGCTCTTAGACACTGTACCTGATTGCTTGTGTTATCCTGGTTTGAGGACTACAGCTACAGAAATTGTGTTTTGGGGTTTTTGTTTTAATTGGGTCCTGTGAAGCCAATTTGACAAATACTTGGACCTCAATTTGAATTTTGAAGATGATGCTCAAAAGTCTTGGCAGCACAAGATTTCATGCTTTGTGTCACAGTTTAACAACAAAAGTCTCCAAACAATTTTTTTCCTAAAATTGCAAATAAAATGGAAATGAATTGTTCCATATCTTAGTTCTTCTAGAAATTCCTAGACCTTTTATATTGCTTATACTTTAAAATGCTTTGCTATGAAATGTTTGTTTGTTTGTTTTTCCCATAAGCTAGGTTAAAAATTCTGAAGTTTTAGATATATAACAGGTTTTTACATCGGTGATTTAGGATTACTTCTCCCATTTTACCGAATCTGTTTCAAAATTTCTTAAAGAGCAGACTTCCATAAATCAATGAATATTGATTTTTATTTTTACATTTATATCAATAAATACAGAAATATAACCACATAGTGATTTTTTTTCTCATTGAAAATAGGCCACGTGCCTGGAAATTTATAGCTATTCTATCCATTCACAGGGTCAAAATAGGAAAGGAGCAGCTCTTCTCTTGATGCACTGAAGTGTTGGCTTTTTCTCTGAGCTTTTGCAAGGACTGGAATGCAGAATCCAGGGAGCTTTCAGTTAGCTCACAGGAAGCTAGCATTCCTGATGAAGTTACATAACTTATTTGTGTTACTATAGGTATGTATTTCCCTTGAATGAGGAAAATAATATTACAGTTTGTTAATAGATATGAAATTAAAATTATATCTCCTCTTCTGGGAGTCTCGTTCTTTTGTCACATTTTTTTTCCCCCTGTTGAATTACCGGCTAATACTGATCAAACCAATTGTCTTACCAAAGGAAAGTAAATACCTTAGTGTTGCCAGTAATGTGTCAAATGACAACTGTAAAAGTCTTTTTGGAGGAAGACTTGTCTTCCATCATACTTGACTGAGCTTAAACCAACACCAGTGGGGAGAGCCTTTTGAATTCTGTCTGCATCCACTGAAGGTTTTCTGGAAACTCAAGTTCATACACTAACAGAAAATACCCCTAGATGAAACCCAGAATCAACAAGATAGTGCTGGGTATATGGTGTTGAAGAGCAATGCCACTGAAGGTAGATAGTACAGACAAATATGCTGAAATTCCACAGAGAATGCTATTGATGGAGTTGAATCACTCCTCCAAATTCTTCTCATTTTCTTTCATTTGATCATTTAATTCATAACTTGGATTCCATTACTACCTGGTTCCTTATTTTTCTATGCTGGTTTTCTTTAGGGAATTAGTGCTTTGGGAGCTCTTATAACCTAATGAAGAACTATATTATGAAAAGAATAACATAAAACTTTTAGGGGATAATGCAGCCTCTGAAGATTTTTTGGTTAACCTGAAAGTTTTCCTCTAATAAATATGTTAAAACCCTATCAGGGTACTGTGCAGTGTGTTTCTGATTATGCAGTGCTGGCACCTCATTTATTTCTGCTGTATTTGTCATTAGCTTTGTTATAAAATATATTTAGTTGAGTAATTTCTTCTTTTGATTATTGTGATGGCAGTGCTCCAGATACATTTTTTGGAACTCTTTAGATATTGCATCTCTGTGCATAGCTTATATTTTTCTCCTGAGGACAATTAATGCAATGTGTAGAGGGAGTTGTTTTTATGTTCAGACTATTAAAAAATAGTGTCCTTTCTTCCTTTTGGATTTTTTTTTACTATTTTAGGTCTGAAGTTCAATTACAAGAAGTTCAAGGACAGTTTTCAATGGAACAGATTATTTCTTGGCTTCTAAATTTTACCTTGAATGGAGAAAATTAGTCTGGACTCTGACCTAGTGGGGAAAAAAAAAAGTTTATGGATTGCGTAGTTGAATGGTTTATTGGTAGAAGAAAACTGCTTTTTCTGCTTTCTGACTTGTGCTGCAACAGAAGGGGAAGAAAACGTATATCCAGTGATTTCTGGTACTGAAATCAGATGATGCAGTACGGATTTAGTTGCCTATTAGGACAGTGGTGATTTGTGAAGGTCTTAAATTAGGAAGGAATTCTAATGCCTGAATGGGAAGCAAAGTAGAAAGGCAAAAAAAAAAAAAAATCAAAAACCACCCAACAAAAAAACCTCAGTAAAAATGTCTGTAATTAGAAAACATGAAGAAAATTTTAAAGCATTTCAAGTCTGATCTGATTGTGGTAATGCAAAGGATATTCACAATCAAAGTTGTAGCTGTGTCAAAAAGAAAATCCCAGAATAGTAGAGAAAAAATGAAAAGGAGAAAAAATCCCAAACAACCAAAGTAAAAAAAGGAAAAAAGGCCATGGTTGCAATAGAATGGAAGCTATATTATAATAACCTGAAGTATCTGTTTGTGTTTGCATCATAAACAATGCTCACATTTAATTGTATCAGGATGCATAAAATATGGTGGTGTGTGTATATAGGTGTGCATTTATATATACAGTTAAGATCTATGTGTATGTAAATAAAAAATAATTAACCTTTTCTTAATTAAACATAGATTAAGTCTTACTGATAGAGAAAAAAAATCTTAAATTATCATAAGTTAGTCCTGTTCAATTGGTTACATTTTTACAATTAATTAGCAAGTAAAAAACAATTTTTTTTTCTTGTTTCTTTCTTTCAAATCCTGAGCAATGTCTCCTCCCAGAATATTTTTTTTTCCCATCAGAATTAACTCTGAAATTTGTTGTGGGCATAATGTGTGAGTATTTTCATGAAATACTTAACTTTGTGGAAATGCAAAACATCTTTTGAGATTTTAGCTTCATTTTAGACATTGGAGTCAAATGAAAAAGAAAACTAAAATACCTTCAAAAGTGAAACTAAACCCCAGTAACTTCAAATTATTTTTCTACAAAAAGTCCTGGAATTCCGGATGCTTGGCAAGGATTTATGACTATATATTTGAAATTTATCTTGCTTAGTTTATGTTTTCTTGTAAATTCTGTCTCTTCAAAGTTGTTTTATTTTT
Organism: Cyanoderma ruficeps; assembly: GCA_008694505.1. Lineage (NCBI taxonomy): Eukaryota > Metazoa > Chordata > Aves > Passeriformes > Timaliidae > Cyanoderma > Cyanoderma ruficeps. Next base: position 12,390,204 of record VZDJ01007749.1, read on the forward strand.
CAACATTATTAGCAAATTCTGTGGTCTGCTTGTCCTTTTCTTGTAATAATTCTGCAGCAAACATTTAGATTGTTACCAATTAGGATGCTCTATAAAGATAAATATTTGTGGCAAATAATTTTCAGTGCATTCCTCTGAGGCCAGTAGTTAATACTGCAGGCTGGTTTGGGGAACTTTATCTCGTGTAGATCTCAGAATAATGATTGAAAGAATGTCTGTGCTCATTATTTGTACTCTTCAGAAAGTCTTCATAAACAATACAGCTGCAGACTTGAAGTATTTGGGAAGTGTGATCTGTTTATATGTCCTATGATAGAAGGCTATGAAAAGGAGTATGATAATACACTTCAGAAAGCAAAGTTACATAAGGAAGCTGAGGTGCTAAGAGTTGCTTCTAACCCGTTGCTGGTACAGCTAACTCCATCATAATAATAATCGCTTTGTTTTCTCTTTAAAGGTTTTCCTGCCAGCTATAAGTGGTCATTTCCAGACATGATCAGATGACTCTGCTGGGCCAGTGTGTTATGATTTTGTATATCTGTTGCTATGCATGTCTTACACACTGTCTGCTGGAGAGATCTTACAGGAGGCTTTTTGGAAAAAACAGAAGATGAGATTAATTTGGGTTTTATTAATTTCTGTGTTTCAGATTAAACATTAGCATTGGTTTTACCTGTCATGACATTGATTTCCCTTTAGTAAGTACTGATAAAATAAGCACCTCACTAAATCTCTGGACATTTTATAAAGATTCTTTATTTTCACACTCTTATTATCTTGACTAACAGCTTAGAAAACTGGAAGTGTGGTAGTAGGTAAATTAGTCATGGAAGATTTGCAAGCAAAGTTTTGTCTAAGTTTCTGTAGTCTGTTTGCCTGCCATCGTTAGGCTGCCTCAGTTTCTGCAGATAATTTCATACAGGAATGTGATGTCTGTGTTGTGATACCCACATGCCCTCGCCTCCCTACTTGGGTTACCAGTAGGAAGGTTCAGACAAAAGATCCTAGCAAGTATTAAAGTAATGCCTCTGGTTCCACAGTGAGATACTTAAATCTCACAGAGACCAATGTTAGGAAACTGCAATGTCCTCTCAGAATCTTCTAGCTTAATTTTTGCTGCAAAACCCTCTCTCCTCACACGTGAACACATGGAGTTTGTTCTTGCTGCCCTGGGGTTCTCAGTGCATTTCTGTATTGTGTAGCTGTTTCTGCAAGTGCCCTGGTGGGCTGCATGTTCTCTGCATCCTTCAGGCCTTCCTGCCCTAATCTGCGTCTGGACTACAGCCTGACACGTGTGGTTGCCTTGCATGTTCTGTGAATACAGGATCAGTTAGGGCTGCAAATTCTGGTTTGTAACTCCCACAAACAACACATTTTAGGACTAATGACAGGGGAAATTAAATTATGGGAGAAGCAGAGGAATATGTGCCATTAATGTGGTCAAACTGTATTATTCTTATTCACATTTAAATAGCCTTTAATTAGTTTGGCCACAGCTTCAAGATCATTCTTCAAAGCCTTTTGTGTTCCTGAAAGCAAGTTCCCTTGAGAAGGAAGACTAGGAGGGAAAATAGGGTAACCTTTAGAGCAGTTCTTGAGATGAAGCTCCCTCTCACCAGCTGCAGCATACCCGCTAATCCAGGCTGCTGTGGGGTGCAATCACCCTGTGGGCTGAGCTGCTGCCTATCCTGGACCCACTGCCTGAGGAAATCTGCATCCTGATCTGTTCAAGGTGGTAGATCCAAGAGATGCTTGAGCCTGCTTGTACTTCAGCTCATTCCCATCCTGCAGTGAAATGGAGGAATTGCGGCGGAAGCGCTGTTGTTTCTGGCGCAGGAGCAGCTCCTTGAGCTCCTTATCCACTGAGTTCTTTGCGGTATAAAGTACATATTATGTAAAGTTCTTGGGGTTTAGGATGTGGCATGTAGGATTAAAAGGGCTGGACATTCCTAACCTAGGGCATTTTTAAGTATTTAAAGGTTTCTCTTTCCTAATTCATACTTTTTCAATAAAAGCACAGTTATCAGATCAGAAACTTGGTTTCTTCTTTGTTTTTTGATCCAGAAATAGACTGTGAAGGCATAACTATGGTTTTATGAAGGAAATCTAAAATTAATCTCAATATTATAAAGGAATTTACTTATTCTGTCTTATATTACTGTTCCACATTTTATTGTGTTATGTCCAGGCCAAAACAACGCTGCAGGATTGTTCTTCTTGATTATTTCTAAATCAGCAAAAAGAAATAATTGTTTGACATTCAAAGCCATCAACTTTAACTTCCTCAAGACTGTACTATAAGATTCTTTAACTCCGCAGTAGAATTCTGGATTTATGTTAATTATTCCTCTTCTGGTTAGACAAAAAGTTTTCATATCAGATACTCCTTTTGACAATGATGTACAGTATTTGAAAGAATCAGTGGTGCCATAAAAAAATTGTAAAATTCAAATGATCTCTACTTTTTTTTTTTTTTGGTTCTTCAGGAGAGTATACCAGTTGTTATTAGTATTTGGTTTAGCCTGTCACCGTGTGCATCAATTAGCAATAGCTTCATGATGCACAAAATGTGGCATCCATGTTATTGTAGTAAGATTCAGAATAATTTCGTGGTTTTCTGATGCTTTCATGCACCAGCCAACTATTACATTATAATCATAAAAACTAAAAGTTGTGGCAAGCATTCAGACTCTCAGGAGGTATGAAATATTTCAGTCCTGAACAGTGACAGTTCTGGGCCATTGGCTCTGGGCTTGTCCAGCAGAATTAAACTATATATAAGAATATGGAGCTTCTGTATTTCAAATATATCCTTTACAATCATGCTTAATATGTTGTTTACAAGAATTTCTCACTATAGTATTGCATTTTCACTGTTTTTCTATTCAAACATTGTCAGAGAGAAAAATGATTGCATTTCAATTTTTTATTATTTTTTGAATTAGGATAGACTCTATCAACATGGGATTGGGAGGGAGGACAGACATTTCACATTCTGTGAAATCTTGCAGATTAATTAGTTCAGACAGCTCACCTGTCACTTTAATAGGCATCTCAGTAAGGAAAAAACTTTTCCTTTTTGGCTGCATTGAGAGAGGTCAGGAACAGAAAAATTGACAATATATGGTGCAACTTTTTTATAGCAAAGGCATAAACCATCTGTAACTGCAGAACAAAGTACAAAAAGTCAGTTCTTGTATAAACTCTGATGATCTACCCATAGTTGGTCTATTGCAGCAACTACAAGGCAGAAAATAATGGCAGCAATAAAAGTTACTGCTCAGAAGAAAAAAAAGTTCTTGGGAGCAAGTTTTCATAGGCAACTCGCCAGTATCCTGATTCAGTGTTTATGGGAACATCTTGAAATGACTCCCAAATTAATGACTGTATCTTCCATCACTACAGTCTGATGTCTGAACATGAGGAGAAATAAACAATAGTTAATGATCTGGAAGCTGCTGGCAGTAACTCTATTAGTTCTGGTTCTTATTTTCACTTACTAACAGCAAACTGTTCTGCTCAGATGTTTATCTTTGAAAAACATATGCAATGGAAAATTGCACCTCGGATTGCTATCCATTTTAAAGTCTCTTTCACTGGGACAGTTTCACACACAATGAAATTATTTCATTTTGATTTCATAGCTAGATGATTAGAGATTAAATAGACAGTGTTTTGTCTTTTGTTTTGTTTTTTACTGAAAGACCCTAAGCACCTGAATGTACTGTAATGTAGGGTTTCCATGTAAACTCAGTAGGGATACATGCCCAACAGTACCAAAAAGGCTTTTCCTGCCCAATACCATAAGCTAGGCCGAGCTGCTGGGGAGAGGCAATTAGTTTTTTAAGCAAAGACAGATGATAAATTGCCATAAGATGAATGATTTTTCATTTCACGTTGAAACGTGCATATATATGATGTAAAGGGCTTTAGCTGTAAACACAAAACCAGCTTTTCGCTTTTTGTCCTTTTCATTTATTTGGAAATGAATATATCATTTTGCTGGATAATGTCAGAAATTGAGTTTTTTACAAGCTTCTGCAGACTCATACAGTGCGTAATTGAATGCAGAGGTAAGATCCACGTGAGAGGCTTCACAATCATGTGATAAATGTTTTCTGTATTACATAATTCTAACACTGCAACCAAGCTTCCACAAGTCCCTTAGCAACTTCATAGGCTCATGTGTTTCTGCAACAGCGATTTTGTTTTTGCAAATGAACATTCTGTATCAGCTAGGGACATAGGACTGGAAGGATGCCTTCATTTGTCAAGCCCAGAACCTGGGTGTTAGAGCTCTTTCCCTGTATTTACAGTGCTGCATTTTAAGGGCTTTTTTTTTCCTTTCCTGCCTCTCTAAATGTGAGACTCTTATTTTTCCTCAGAGAGTAAGAAATAGCTTTCATTTCCCTAAACATAAAGTCTGCAACTTTTTCTAATATCCTTTTGGTCAAAGAGATAGAGCGAGTGCTTCATGTTGTTCTTCCTCTTCAAAATAGCTGTTTGTGAGTTTTGCATTATACTGGGTCTAATATTCTGCATAATTTAATTTAAAAGTTTCTGAAGTCTCACATATCCGACTAAAAATCTCTTCTACTCAACAACCTTCATTTTGACTTATTTTACTAAAAGACTAGAGCTGCTGTCATGTATAGAGAAATACAAGAATATATTTTGTCTTTATATTGTAGTAGTCATGATTCCCATGATGGTATAGAGAAATTCTAGAAACCATCATTTGGATAATGTCTAAAATGCATCATTGCTATTTGCATTTAGGCTTCTCCAGCTAAGACTGATGAAAATATTTGTCGCATTAGGACGTATTAGGTTCTTATATGCTTTCAAGTTCTAAATCTGTTTGCTGTCTCACTCTATAATTGCTCTCATTCCAGCTGATCTTAATAACTTCCCTTACTTCTCCTCATAGAACTGATACTATTTTTCTAGGTACATTAGGAGGAACATCTCTAATGATATGTTTCAAGCACTGTTGGAGTGGTTGAAGAAATTGCTAAGTAACTTAGAGAAATGCCACTTTTTTCTGTCTTAATTATTTGGTGTACTTCTTTGCATACCGTTTCCTGAAATACCCATATCGGGTGTCATTTTCAACAGTTATTTCTGAGCTTGAGAACCTGCATCTTCCTTGCAAGCACAGCTATATAATCTCCCAATCCATTTCAATTTCAAAGTTTCAGAACTCTATATCTAGTTCCACAAAAAAATACAGACTATTTACAGGAAGCTTCCAAAGTAAGAAAATACCTTTCATAATTGTGGCTGCTGCATTTCAGGTGAACATGCATTATTGAACTTTATTCAAAGTGGAGCTTAGGAAGCAGAAATAGAATTCCAATGGAGACAAATTTTAATCATTGTGTGTTGAGTCTGGATAAAAATTTACCCTGTGTGAATTCATTGAGATAGAACTATTTATTGTCATTGAATAAAGGTAAATCTTGACATGAAAGAAATTAGCCTGGACCTTCATATGGATAAAAAGTATTGCATTAGGAAAAGTCTCTTACAGCTACTCTGGCAAAAAATAAAATTTATTTTTCAAGAGTATACAATTATAATTTAAGGTATAGAGGAATGCTCATGAAATTACAGCAGCTTGCCAGTCCACAAAAACTTTCCCATTCTCCAGTTATGCTCTATGTTAGCCATAGGAGAAGCAGCAAGCTGCAGCCAGACCTGCATCTGAATTTAAGGAGCGAACCCTCTCTAAGGTTTGCTACCTTCAAGTCAGCTGCAGTCACAGCAGTCTCATTGGGCCCCTCTACTACTCCTTTCTCATACCTTGTGGTTGGAACTGATAGGGTAGATATGCTATAGGTGGTCTCCATTGCAGAAATACTGTATTTTATAGCCATAAATACATCCCAATCTGCAATTTTATTCTTTCCTCTAACCTGCTCATATCAACTTCATCCATTTATGCTGTAGACCGTATTGGTCAGTCATCTCAAAGGCAAGTAGGAAACTGCACAGTTTGCTCCTTGACTCCTGCACTGCTTGGCTCCTGCATGAAAGAAACATTTCTTAGGAAACAACTTTCCAGGAATAGACACATTCTTTTTACCCTGAAAGAATTATGTCAAGTAGTATTCAAGACGTCAAATTTTGGTATTCTGCTTTAGAGCTAAAGGAGCATTTGCACTTGTACCTGGTTTCAGTTGGACCAGTTGTAAATAAGTGTAAGTAGGTATTTAGGGATTGGAAGAAGAAGAAGGAAGCGGTGAGGGTGCCTGGATATGTTGCTACTTTGTTTATTAACAGCTGCAGAGACAGGTGTTCACTAGCTGGTCTAGCCCTCATTATGTGTCTTTGGGTAGATCTTTTCTCTTTTTTATTGATGATTTGGTGCAGGATCCAAAGTTAGATGCCCATGTTAGGAAACATGAGCTGGTGTCCCACATGAAGAGATGGGAGATGGTTTTGTAATATAGATTAAGTAGAATGGCTCTGATAATGGTCAGAAAATGTTTTTAACTTATAGCTTATATTAGTGACTTTTCCCTTAAGTACAATCAAAGGAAAAAAACAGCTGTTTTGTTTTGTTTTTTAATACAGAGTGAATCCAGAGGATTATGGGGGGGTGTGTGTGTTCTTTCTTGTTGTTTGTTTGTTTTTGTCTGTTTGTTTTGGTGTTTGTTTGTTTTGTTTTGTTTTGTTGTTTTTTTTTTTTAATCCAGAGTAAAGACCGCTCTGGCTAAGCCTCATGTGAAAGCGTCTGTAGGCAAAAATAGGTAAAAAATGTGCACTCGCTTTTCAAGTTTAAGAATTAAAAATCAAACCCAACAAACTATACTCCATTGAAAGAAAAATCTGTTTTCATTTCTTGATATCTGGAAGCCATACTTGGATAAAGGAACCATATCTAGGCTAATGCCTCCCTACCCATTTCACAGAATGGCTGTAGATATGGCATCAAAATTAGACAAACACTCTTCGATTTTTGAGGGATAGGTATGTGTCATCTGCTTGGATCTTCTGCTTAATACAAGTGAAACAACTGATATACTATCTGACACAAGGAGCCAAGACCTTCTGTTTAAGCTGCAGCACATCTATCTATAAAATGTCAAACCTTATTTGAAAATTGTTATTGGAGGACTGTCAGCTGTGTGGTTTTAAATAGGCTTTTAAATGGCCACATTTTTGAAATGTGTCTCTCATTGTTGGTTTTTGTTTGATGACTGGCTCTATTAGCCCTTTCTCTGCTGTCTGGAGAGCTGTGGACCATTAGAAATTTCCTCTTTGTTAGCCTTGTTACTGGTTTTGGGTTTTGATTTGCAATTTTGACAGTGTCAGAATGCCCTCCACCTACCAGGCTGCTGCACTGCTCTAAAAACTCAGGAGGGATTCACTAGTCACCTCTGCACTCTCTATTGACAAGGAGCTTTAAGAAAAACCTTGATTATTGTTGATAAGAAGTACTTTGAACTTCTACAAGATCTGCTTAAGTTTGGCCATAAATATCCCATTCAACATTAGAACAGAACAAGAAGCTATGCAAACATTAAAAGTATTTTCTTGCATCAAACAATTTTCCCAGCGTATAATTATGCAATTATTTAGGTAATAAAGTTTTAAGCTGGTACACACCTGTAACTTCCTTATACTTTTTCTATTAAAAAAAGTGCCCTTAAGCATTTCACTTTTGTTTTATATTCACTCCATTTCCCAGAATCATTAAAGCTTAGTCATTCTTTATAGTGTCATACAGGTAGGAACATAGGCCTGGTTTACAATCACAGAGGTAGAGCCAGGCAGTACTTTGAGTCTGTTGTTGTAAGAGTAACAAGTTTTCAACAAAGTTCTCAACTTTCTGCATTATGTAATAAAAGAATTCGAAATTTCACTGTCAGAACATCCAAGATTAGAGTTCTAGTTGTGCAAAGAAATATTAAATCTCCTGACTTCAATAAAAAAAGGAGGTTACACCAGCTAAGTATGAGATACATTCAAGATAAGCCCCCAAAGATGAAGGAAGGCTGAGACAGATTAATAGGGTGACGCTGTTCTATATTTATCTGTTTTATGAGACCAGAATTTTCAAGCCTTAGTGTTTGTAGGCAATTCAGGAGTGCCCACTGCAGAGCTTGCTCTGATGTTTATAATGACTGCAAGAATCCCAGAGCAGGGCTTTGGTTCCTGCAAGTCCCAAAGGCAGCTTTCTAGTTTCATTTTGCTTTTTTCTTTAGACTGCGATAACATTCTTTCAGGGTTCCCTCTTACATGGCACAGCTATCTTGAAGCTTATCTAGTACTGATCTATGTCATTTAGGAAACGTTGCTTTCATCTGGGAACTCATAATATTCAGTCAGTGTGAGCCATTCATAACTAAATAGCCTCTGCTCTTCATTGTTCTTTTAATTAATGATTGTTGATTGGTTTGACTTGCTGCACATTGTTGCAAGGCATGATCAAAGAAAATCCACGATTAATCTGCTAAACTAGATGTCAGATTAGTAAATTCCTCTGTGCTATTACAAAGATTTTTCTCCCTCAGTAAAGGCCTGTCAGTGGATGATGGCTTTGCTATACCTCTGACAGGTCAGTCCAAAGGTCAGTCCGTGAAAACATGCATACATTAATGCAGTAAAGCGTGATGAGTCATTTGTAGCCAGTTCATAACTCCAAGCACTCTCTCCATGAAGGTTAGTCAGGCACCACTGAGAAAAAGATCCTTTACTTTGATTGCTTTTGAATACAGATGAAGAACAAATTTATACCCTATCCAGTTGTGAATACATGGAGGTTTTTCTCAGGTCAGTAGTGGAATCAATCAGTGTAGTAAGACAGAGAATAGTGCTGTGATTATCTTTTCATCAGCTAGAGTATCTCCCTTACTTCTGTGTAAGCCCTTTAGACAGAACTTAATTGACTATAAGAAGTACTGGACTTCAATTTAAAGTAATAAACAGTGAGCTGAAGCCCCAAACATTAACCTTGATAAATATCACTATTGTCACTGGTATTTATGAATCTAATTTTCTCCATTTATAAATTCTTTCATGAAAGGGATCCCTCAAAAAAAAAAAACAACCTAAAATGCCCAGTAGCAAAAGACATGAGCACAGTAATGTGCACATAACTTGTTTTATTTATGGACCTTTGCTGCAGCTTTACTGGAGACCCTTAGTTTCTCCCTGTCTTCACAAGGACAGCTTGCAGCCTGGGACTGTCATGCCTTGCTGCATAGCAGATAGACTGGATTTCAGCTGCCTCTGATCCTGTGGTGTAGCTGCTTTCATCTGCCTTGGCATGCCAGAAATCCTTCTTTTCCCTATCTGCCACTTCGTTAGCCACTGCAGTGATGGCATTTAGCTCTTAGCCAGAAAGCACAGAGTTTGAGCTTAAACACAGTCCTTCTGCTTAATAGCTCAAAGATGTTCATATGGATCTCCTGTTCCCATCCTTTTCTTTCATTGATAACATCTGCATCCCAGTGCTGGAAGCTATTGGTTGAGATGAAGGATTGCAATAATTTTCCCCACTGACATAGATGGACTGGGTCGACTGGGTCTCTTTCTTCTGCTTTATGAAATGCTTCCTTATCTCCAGAAATAATACCTTTTTAGCAGAAGAAAATTAATAGATGCATTTCAAGCTGTCTCACTGGAACCTTCCATTTGTCTCATTTTGACCATGTATCAACAGAATGATTCTCTGTTTTGGCCTCCACAATGCAATGGCTTTCATGGTGCTGCCATCTGCTTTTGCTGGTAGGTCTCTGCTACAAAACTCACCTCAACTAATTGTGCTGAAATTTAGGGTTGGTGTGGGTTTTTTTTAATTTTTCTTTCTCACTTTTAAAAACTTTTTATTCTTTTTCAGCATGAGTGTTTCTGTTTCATACTACTGTTGTTTTCAGCAATCAGGATAAGCAGTGATCTCACATAATTATAATTTAAGAGATCCCATGTGATAATCAAAGGCAGATGTCAGTATTTTCAGAGTTCACCTGTGATCACCACCATATCTTTTGAGTTGGTTTGTGTTCAATTAGGGAAATCTTTTACTGATTCTTCACATGACTCAATATTTGAAATGCCACAGTGTTCTTCCCTAATTCATTTTCCTATTAATTCATCACATGTGGTCAGATGATTAAATATAATTATTTCTGTTAAATGGCCATCATGTTGTTTACTCTTCAGCTTAAAGGCCAAGGAACAAAAACTTCTAGCTTAGGATCTGTCAAGTTGCACTCTCAGTTGTTTTTTAAACCGGTACAGTAATTAATCTTTCCTCCTACTTATTGAAGGATTTCTAGACATGTTCATTTTTACAGCCTAATTAGCTTTCTGCCATGAATAAAAGATGCTCTCTTAGAGTGGGTAGTGAATTTCTAAAGTGACAAAAATCGCATAAAACATAGATGTCTTTTTCATAGGGGAATGAATGGCTCTGGCTGTTATTGAAGGGATACCATCTTTGGAAAAACCACTTCTGTAATGTTTTTAACTTATTGAAAAGTTATTTAATTACAGATGTTGTTTCTCCAGACAATTGTTGATTCTCTGCTGGGGCAGCACTGTCCATGGTTGTGTTTTTGTCCACAATAAAGAAGATTTAGCTCATTCTAAAATTGGAAAAAGAGCACTATCATCTCCTGACTTATATTTTTTAACAAGCCAGAGTCTTTCCACAGGCCATAGTACTTAAATGCTCCAAGGATAGTATATGGTTTCCTGTAAATCTGCAAATTGAACTGAGGTCATTTTGCACCTGAACTTTTCCAGGCAAGTCAGCAGATTGCTGCAGTTTCCTTAAGACAAAAGAAAAAGCAGAGCAGCTGAAAATAATTAATATTGAACTTGACACATCAAAAATGTCATTTGTCACTTGTGATTAAAGCCTTTATCTTTAGTTCTATTTTTATATTCGACAGAGGTCTCCCTTAGCTATCATTAGGCTCCACATGGTTGGAGTTAGTCTGACCTTTGATCCATCACCACAGACAAAGGGATCTGTTGCTGCTAAATTGGAGCCTCAGCTAGTCAGCAACAGTATAGATCAACAAATGTAAGCTTGGTTAATAATGATCAGCTTAGCCATTCCATTTGATTTTTAAGACCATATGGTTAATGTTGATGCTGATCTGCAAAAAAAGTTTCAATTCATAACGAAATTTAACATTAGGAATTTACATTGTGGTAATTCAATCTGATGGAAAAAGTGTTCTAAATGATCTGTATTTTTAGTATACTCCTACACTATTTAGTTGAGAAAACAGGGAGTGATAGTTTTGCAAACTTTCTATTGTTTTTTCTCACTCCTCTGAAGCCTTCCAGCAGTTTGCTGACTGCCACAGATACTGTGGTTCCTTATTTTCTAAGTACAAGGAGCTGAAATGTTTGAGCCACTACTGTCCTGCCCTACAATTGTACTGCCACCACATTACCCTCTTTTATATCATTGTAAACCCATTCTGTCATACTACATACAAACTGAAGAAACCCTCAAAAATATGAGAAATTAATCTTTTGATTATTAGCTATGTCCTTCTTTTCATCATGGGCTTGAAAGGCAGTATGTGTAGCTGAAAGACAGCAATATTTTTATGGGTGACCATAGGTGATGTCTTTTCAGAAGCAAACCATTATTTAATTCACTGTTTAGCCACACAGAAAGACTCACACTGCAGCTGTAAGTCACGCTGCTGGTTGATTCAACTCATTTCAGGATCTCAGTTGAAGCCAGATGATGTGTTTTGTGCTACAGTTTATTGTGGATGTGATATGAAACTCTAGTTCCTGACCCTGTGTGCTTGCTGAATCGCTTTCCACAATAATAAAATCCTAAGCCAAGCCCTAGTTTGGTGTCTGGTAAATAAAGCTCCCTTGTGAATAGAGAGAAGACTAGTCCTATTAGTAAGTATTTTTGTGGTAACAACTTCATTATTCTAAGGTCATTAACACACTTCCTCTTTTACTGCAAGTCATTGTGGGTTAAAGTCATTATTTTAGGCATCTACATTTCGTTTATCAACATCTAATCATAAATAGCCTGCAGTTTCTGGAAGCTGGAACAATAGCTGTCTGAGAATTATTATCCAGGAGACCATTTCCCTTCCCCTCCTACTGCCTTCAGCAAACACCTCCATGCCTGAAGCACTGTTTACTGTGGAAGTGTTGATGATTAAAACTAGGAATCTGAGTATTTAAAGGCTGAAAGTATGACTGTGTTTCCTTGATGTGCATAAGCACAGGTGCTGTTTTTTCAGCAGTTACCCCTGCAATGAACCACATAGCTTGCCTTTTGCTATAAGGCGCTCTCTCAGTTAAAACATTAGGCTGAATCACCCCATCCTTCGCGTTAGACAATCAAATCATTTACTCTTGTTTTAGGTTAATTTTGGTAGATTTTAAATGGGCTTCGATACCACATTTTCCTCACTGAAATTTAAAAATTTCAGTGTCAAAATTTTCAGTGTCAAATTGGAATCTCATATAAAATTTTCTCATTTTTTGTGAGTCTCTAATTCTCCTTGTTAGGGAAACATATACAGGAACAACTGAAAAATGCTTCTTCTGTGTGGCCTCAAGGATGTTTGTTTGTTTGTGTGTCTGTGGCAGCACTTGCGCCTTTTATTTCTGTATTAATTTCTTTGAGAATGTTGTTTTGAGTAAATCAGTGCATAAATCAATATTCCACCACCATTTCCTGTATCAAGCCAATTAACTTGGTAGGAATTGGCAAGGTCTAGTTTAATCTAGATATTCCAAAGAAGTCCAGTGAGAATTTAAAGTGAGGGCAAGGAATACAGGTTTCTGATACATCATAATGGTGTAGCTGCACTTTAAAACTCTATTAGTAATTCTTTCAAAAATCCTATAGGACTCTTGTCATTCACTTCAATAGACCAGGTTCTTTCTGACATTTTTTTTTAATTTATTTTGATTTAGAGCTCTTTTTTCATAACTTGGTCCCACAGCCCTCACAAAACCATAAGATTTCTTCAGTAATGGTCCTGCACTTTCATATATTACAATATGAGAAAGGTTCTCCTTCAGTGATGAAAATGCTGTACATCTGGATGGAGAATGAGTTTAGGATTTCAATAACAGACCCTAATCCCATCCTACTTCTTTCCCATGCTTCTGTTGTCCTGGTTTTCAGTTTGTAGTTTTTACATTTTTAATGAAAAATCAGTTGTGGAAGTAGCTATTGACAAAATGGAATTTCTCACCACTCTGAGGTGTTTGAGTTTTTATTAATCAGATTTTTAAAATCAAAGTATTTTTATCAGTTACATTTCCTCTGTGCCCTTCACTCTTCTTCCCCAAAAAAACTTTACAAAATATAAAAAACCAGCTTCTTGTCACACTTGTCTCTCCTGCTTTTTGGACAATTTAATGGTTTGCCCTTGTGGACCCAAGGTGATTGTTTCTACTGTCTGTGTAGTAGTGCCACAAAACGTGGATAACTCTCCATTTTGCCATTTACTTCAGATATATTTTCATAAAAGTGAAGGGAAATTCCAGTTCATATTTTGTCACTGTAGGTCTTAAGTTTATTGCAACAAACATAATTTTTAAATTATTCTTTTAAAATTTTTATTAGGTGTTTTGCTCAGCCCATTTCCTGCTTCTGTGAATTCATTGCTGACACCAGTGAGACCGTTGGAGACATAAGGTACAATTTTGACATATTATTATTCTCTAGAAGGTGGTGTACTCTGTGTTTTCATTATTTTCTACTTAGCAAATAAGATGTAAACAAGTTATTAGACAGAAAAAGATTTGAGTAAAAAGAGAATGGACATACGGTATAATTCCCATCCTCTCCACTTTTACCCATGTTAGGTCTTATGCAAAGATAATTGTTTTGTTTTCAGCTGTTAAACCATGATTGCAAAAAATGTTATGCAGAGAATCACATCATGAACAGTAAAGCCAGAGAAGCAATTTGTTTTACAGTTTTCATCATATTATTATTCAGGTACAATGAGAAGTCAAAAAAACCCTAGAAGTTGCTTTTTGTGAAACACCTCTTACCTCTTCTCACTTCCCTCCTGGCCCCCAGTGGCAACAATGGGAAGAAAACTTAAGTCATATTTTCTAAACAATGAAGTATGAGGTTTTCTTATAACCAGCAGAGTTTGTTTGAAGTCACATACGGTTACATTTCACACATGTAAATGTGCTCGGCACTTATTCAACTTTGGAAGTGTCGTTCCAGTTTCATACCAATAAAACTGTTCACTGCACACTGGTGATTTTTAAAATGAACACATTTCAATTCAATTTGGTTTGTTCTCTTCTTACTGTGAAGTGAATGTCTCCATTTTGCACTCTTTACTCCTGAGAAAGGCGTTAATGTGCTGCTTTGGCAGCTGGTGTTGCTAGCGAAATACAATCTCTGCTTTCACAGCGAAATTGCCAAAGTTATAAAATATTGAGCAGGCATGTCAGTCTGGAAATAGTTAAATAGGCCGTTTACTGGAGTATTTCATTGTGGGGGAAAGAATAAAGTGGTTTTCCAAGACGGTCAGTGGTAGCCTACCCTGCAGCAGTGTTGGAAATAGTGTCTGGAGCTGGTGACCAGGGCTACATCCATGAGGTGCATCCATGCTGCAGTGCAGGCCTTTGGAGATCATTTCCCTCTGCCTCTTTTAGGCACCATTTTAAATGAGTTGGGCTCAATCAAGCTCCTCCTCTGAGCACTCAGCTCACAAGGGTGCTCCCCAGCACCCTTCTACCCCGTGGTCCTCGGCCACAGGCCTTTTACACATTTGAAGAGTGGCTCTGGCGTTCAGATCTTGGATCCAACTCTGAGTGTTGTTACTGACTACAGTGAGAAGAGAAGGAAAATTTGAAGTGTACTGGGAGATTTTATGGCCTTAGAAATTTGTGCTTCATCTTCCAAAAAAACAAAAAAAGAGATTGTGAGTTTATCTCATCATGCTCTTTCCAGAACAGGCTGAACAGAGTTTATGATTGAATAATACCATGAATGAAAAACACTTTAAAACTCTACCTTT
This sequence comes from Cyanoderma ruficeps, assembly GCA_008694505.1. Lineage (NCBI taxonomy): Eukaryota > Metazoa > Chordata > Aves > Passeriformes > Timaliidae > Cyanoderma > Cyanoderma ruficeps. Next base: position 12,405,206 of record VZDJ01007749.1, read on the forward strand.
CCACCTCCGCCCTCCCACTATTTCCTTCATCCCTGCTTTGATTTTAATCTGTTTGGGGTATTTTCTTTTTGTTTACAAATAGTTTTGTTTGTCTTCATTACCAAATTGCAAAACAAAACTCTAATTAAACAATTTGTACAGAAAGCAATTAAAAGACAAGATGTTTTTCTCTTGCTGGCTGGATAGTTATGTGTTGTGTGGCAAAACAGCAGTTGCAATGTGTATTTGTGTAGGAGGTTAAATCTGGCGTCAGGGGTTTGCAGTGACAGATACAGTATGTTCCTATGGCAGTGACAGTGCCATTAAGAGAAAGATTTTTCCTGTAAGCCTTTTCAGTACATTGGGGATTGCATTTTAAACCTCCTCAAAATACCAGGTACTAACATTTTGTGTTAAAAGTGGCTGAAAGCGGCTCAGGAAAACAGTAAAAATTAGTCCCAAATACTGTTTATTATGAAGGGATTCAAAATGTTAATTTACTTCCAATATAAACTAGCTCCAGTCAGGATATTTTGGAATCAAATTGTACTGACTCCTGAGGCCAAATACTGTAGCAGTGTAAGTCACAATAAGAACAGGGCTTGCTCAGACCCCTGTGGTCCTGTTATGGGGCCTTCACAGTTTCACAGAATCTTTTTGGTTGAGATTGACCCTGATCTCTCTGGAGAAAAAGTATCCTTTCTCACTTGTACATTTTTTTCTTGTTTGTATGGAATATTCAGTAAGAAGGTTAAGAGTTGTAAATAGAGGTAAAAAGGGACAAGAAAGAAATTAACACCTCTGAGTGCTTCTCATGTGAGAATAAAGCAGATTGCTGCTCATAGGGCTCTATATTGCAGCAAGTCCTGACCTGAATGAACTGTACTGGCATGGAAGTACATGAGATTATCCAATGCTCTTCCAAACTGGGAATTGTAAATCTGTCTTTTTTATAGGCCCTTTTTATATGGAAATCTCTCCTCTGTACGAACAGTTTTGGAAGCTGAGCCTTCTTCCAGAGCTCCCAGATGTTAGTGAGGTAGCTGTTTCGGGGATGTGTCCACATCAGTGAGTGTTGCTGTGCATGGTCATCTTTGTCTTGTCAGCTTGTAGGGCAAATGCATTCCTAAACTTCCTGGAGAACACGTGGGGAAAATGAAGAGACTGAACAGAATTCATAGGAACTAAATAAACTGGCATTAGGAAAGATGATGAAAGTTTCTGCCTTTTATGTTTCTTTTTAAGGCTTTGGTACCTAATTCTATGCTACAGAGACATCTCAGAGGAGGGCCATCACATGAAAGTGATATATATATATATATTTCTTCTTTAAGGTCCATTTTATTTCTGTTGCAATTAAAGATCTTGCTCTTGATCTTGAGAACACTTGGCCCAGATAAAATTTTGTTGCCTTAAGCAAATTGTCCAGCATCTAGGAATGTAGAGTTATTGTAATTATTACTGCTGCTTAGGACTGGGAGAGAAAGCTGAAGGTAGGGCAGAAAGAATGAATCTAGAGCATAGAGGGTGCATCCTCTCATAGTGAATTGAATTTTCTATCCTGAAACCTAATACTAAGCTGTTTGTAATGGTAAATTAATCCGTACTATACAAAGCTTGATCAAGACTTTTTGCTACCTCTAATGTCTAGGCAGAATTCCCCAAAATTCTTTTGTCATTTGAAGTGAGAATAACAACTTTCCAAGGCACTAAACAACAAACCAAGTTAACACTGTTCATAAAACCTCTAGATGAGAGAAGGAATAAAGTAAAAGTAATTCATTTTACTCTTAATTGGGAAAATCTTGCCATTTGTCATGTCAATTTGATATTTTGGATACACAGACATTATAAACTACAGTGGTTTCATATATAGAAGGAGACTATTATTTAGGATGGTGACAATCATTGCCTTTTGAATAGCGTTGGGCTTTTTTTTTCTCCTGGTTTGACAGTAAATTAGGGAAAATAGGGATATTTACCTTCAAGTCACTCTGCAAAGTAATATTTGTCTCAACAAGTTTGTCAGGCAGGCTCTGTTGATTCATGATTTCAGACATAATGGAACAACAACACAAGAAAACAAACATACACATTAGATGCAGAATAATTTTGCTGGGAATTGCAGAATAGAGAAGACAATGTAGAAAGCAAAATAGTAAATGCCAAAGCTGAAGCCAGGAACTCAGAAAACCAGTAAACATGTACTGTTCACATGGCAGTGTAGTGGTATCCAGCCACGTTACCTAGTTAACATCTACAGTCATATGAGGAATGGATGTCACTGTGGAGCTTTTATTTGTTATTCTGGTTTTTATTCCATTGTGCTCTTACAGTGTTTGTTAGGGAGCACAGATGAAAGGAAAATAAAGATGAGGTTGCCTCAGGAAGTGACTTTTTCTTTGTCTCTTGTGGAGGTGTCTGTCCATGCATGTCCCACCTCTGCCCCCATTTTGATACTGTATACAATGAAGCATTGCTAGTTGGGATTGAGGGAGAAAAAGGGAAACACAGATGGTGTTCTGGTTCGAGGCTATATTATCCTTTTAAACGGAATAAGGGAGGGAAATCCTGACCTCACTGAGGTCAGTGAGATTGAAAATCTATAGTCAGAAAATGCTAGTTTTTTGTTAACTGAGTAGTGTTTTAAATAATACTGAGCAGCCAATCAGCTGGTAAAATAAGGGAGAAAGGCTAAACTTTTTTAGTTCACTGTTGGCTTTTGTTGGCCTCATCAGAAGACAGGAAGTGATTAGGTTAGGCATGGCGACTCTAAGACATATTTCCTTCAGCCTTTAGCTCACATTGATCTTCCCCAAAACATTTTAAAAAGGCTTATTTACCAAGATGTGATAAAGATGTGAAGCAAGTGCCATTAATTACATTTAGTCTTTAACTTGTCCACACCCTCAGGAATCTGATCTTCCTGGGCAAGCAAAATACTTTTTAACTTGGAATAAGTTAGAATTTCAGTTTCTAAAAAATTTCTGGAGATTGCTTGTTGGAAACATCCCAAAATATCTAAAAATATATTTAAATGATTCAGAGAGCTCCTCGCCTTACTTTCTCAGGATTGTTGGGTATGAAGGTGAAGCTGATCTAGGGGTGTTTTATTTGGGAGTTTGCACTTGTTCTCATTAATTTTCTTAATTGATGCTCCTAAAAAGTAAACTCCTTTCTAGAAGGCCATTGAAAACAGTTATTGAAATTCAGTTATATTCCTTTTGATTTTTATGAAATGGAAAAAAGCTGCTTAACTTTTGTGCAGACTGAGTTCCTTCTGGTTAGTCACAGTGTGTGGCTTGGTTTTGCTATGAGTTTATCAGTATTTCTAGATTATGCTGCTTTGTCATGTTATTGAATACTCCTTCTTGATCTTTTGCTTGAGTTAAAGTACATTTTAATTTCCTCTCTAGTTTGATTTGTCCTCCATTCTTTCACTGCAGTTAAGTTCTCATGAAATTGTTTATTTTCGTTCACAGTTCAAGACACTGCCCATTCCAGACAAAAGGATTGTGCTTATGATTTCTGCAGTGCATTATATACAATCAAACAAGAAGTTTATATGCCATTCTTATTTACTGCAATAAAAACCAATATACAACGACGTAGTTCTTTTGCAATTAAAACGTTACAACTTTGTGTTTTCTTGAGAAAATACAAATATTTCTCAAATCATGATGTACAGTAGCATTTATAGTCTTTCTTGGATAGTAAGTTCTAAATACGTAGCTTCTGAATCAATAGCTAGAAGTTTTACTTCCTGGTTTTTATTAAATCCTATGCTATTTGCTCCTGATTTAAGTCCCAGGAAAAACAATTATAACTTGCTTGCACCAACTTGCACTAAGTTACTGAGCAAGTTTAGCTTTGTTTCTGTAAACAAAGGACTGTAAAGAATAAAAATGTGTTTTAAGAAATTTTTGCATTGAGTTGTCACTTTGATCTCTTATAACCACAGAAAACAGTACCATATCTCAAATTAAAAAAAGAAATTTTTTTTTTTTTGGTGAGATTTTCTGTCATGAAAGGATCTGTTCAGAAGTTTCATTTTTATACAACATTTTCTCTAAGAGTGTTCTGTAAAAACACTTAAGTTTCTTGAAACTGGAAAAATTTGTTTTAGTCACCTAAGTTAGATTACAGCAAGTCAAACACTCTGGATGTTTCAGAAAAATGTGCTGATTGGTGAACCTATCAAGAAAGGATTTACCTAAATGGTGTTCTCTCAAGATGATAGTAGTAAATGACTCCTTTGTAGGATGGCTATTTCAAAGAAAAAATTATTACACTACATATATAATGATAATGAACTGTTAGAAAACTTCCTGCTCACTATGAAGTTTGGAGAAACAGTTAAACCCTAAGTTAGCTCTTCATGTCATGTTACCTGTTCTACACAGGAGTGTGTACAGGAAAAGTTTATGTTTTGTTTGTAATTGTTTCTGTAACATTATAACTTTAGAACCATTTTCCTCCTGTTCTTGAGTTCTATGGGAATGCATGTGGGGTGGAAGGGTGGCTGTGAGTTACCCTATGGATTTACCCAAAACTCTGGATCTGGATTCTGACCCTGTCATGTGGGTCAGGCCATCGTGTGACCACTGTCATTTGCTTATTGAACATATAGAAGTAGGGCTATCTCAATGTATAACCATATTTTGTGGAAAAGAAAATCCAGTTTAAAAAAACTATGTCTTAAATATTCTGGGGACAGAATGGGGGAGCATTCAAGAAGTGAATATGATTCTCTTAGGATGAGGACTAAGTACTAATGATACTGTTAGACAAATACCTGTTTAGGAAATCGACAAGTGACTTGTGAAAGTATGAAGAGGAATTTAAGAGAGAGATCATTTTTCTGTTGTTGCTGTGTGGAACGAAGGGCAGAATTTCTCCTAGAAATCTGTCTTTCTCCAAGTATATTTAACAACACTGGGAAGGTTTTGCTTATTTTACTTACAGTTCTTTCCATTCTATTTTTCTTGACATATTAATTTATAAAATACAAGGAAAACCTGTTTATGCCTTTATTTCAATTCCAGTTCTATTGCCACACTTTCTGTTTCAGGGAAAAGTACAACTTCTGTTTTAGAGCTGTGAATGGTAGAATAAAGAGTAGCCATATTGCTTTAATGTTTTTCCCCATTTTAGGGACAAGTGTTAAAAGCAAAACATACAATGAGAGGCAGGTAAGAAATACAGTTTTCTTCCTTTGGGGAGGGATTTGCAAATTTAGCCTCTAGACCTGGTGTGAATGAGTGCAAATCTCTACTACTTGAACATATTGAGACCAGGTGTGAGTCTGATCCTTCTTCTCTTGTGGGTCATGCAAGTTTCCATTCACTGTTTGAACTTGCACAATGGTTGTCATCAAACTATTACTCCTCATTATTTAAGAGGCCAATCATTAAAAGGACTGAAAAATGTCAAATTTGTAGCTTGCCAGGCAATACAGCTGAGTGGTAGCACTGTTGTCATTTAGTACTAGTGAAATTTATGTGGCTGCTCTTGGAGATAACAATAAATAGCAACCTCTTTGTAGTGGCATGTGCTCTGCATGATGTGGAGATTCTGGTTTCCTATTTAAAGATGTCAACACAGCCTTCAGATACCTCAGAAGGAGCTGTGTTAGGCATTGGGTGGGTTTTGGAGAGATCAGTATAATAGAAACAAAGTCATTACTGTCACGGACTTTTTTTTTTAGGTGCAGGTGAAATAGTGAGCCTCTCTGACCAAATGTTTTTCCCTGGAACATTACAGAAGTATTTTACTAGAACACTAGGTGGGGAAAATTTTTGAATTATATATTTTTGTGCTGTGCTAGAGGAAAGCTCCAAAACTTCCCTTTTCATTCCCTCTTCAGAATCTGGTTTCAGAACCTAAGCATTTCCTTTAGATGTTAATTTCCATTAACAGTTGTGTTTCTTTCTAGAGCTTCCTCTATTAGACTTTCTGTATAGTAATTTAAAAGTATTACATTAACATAGCCTAGAGCTAGGAGGCATCCTTATCCTTATGCACTATAACAAAACATAGATACACCACGACTAGATAAAGACATCTATCTCAGCGTTACATGCCTAATTTCACCGAAATGAGAGCTTTAGAACAAAATAATAATGTAAGTTGAATACAAGGCAGAAATCAACACAGTGCCTGCTGCAGTATGTAAATTAACCCTCATATTTTTTTTCAATATTACCATCCTTCTCCCTAGCTGTTGGCTGTAGAGATCTAAAGCTGATAGAGGCAAGGAACACATGAACAATATTTTCTGTATGCTTGTACAGGATAGGCTGTTCCATAATTGACAGTGTTTTCCCATTTTCCAAAAGTACCTCTTAAAAGTTAGAGGGATGTGTCTTTCTGAACAGCAGATAGAATAAAAAAGGAAATATACTTTACCTTGAAAGAAAAAAAAACATGTCATAAGAACAAATCTTGTGTTGCTTTAGTACATCTAATATAAATTTTGATATTTTTGCCTAGTGTTTTAAAACTCTGACTTAAAAAAAATATTTTTGTTAGGAAAATTCATCAACCTAATGTCACTAAACTCGTGCTTTTGAACTGTATTTTCTTGAAGGAAAATCTTACAATAGAGTTTTCCTGCTAAGTTTGGGAGGTTGGTTCTTGTTAACTCTCATCAAATGTTATGAAGTAACTTTATGAGGAGGAGTTTGCTATTGCTGATATTCTTCTCTCAGTGTTTTTGTTCTGTTTAGAAGTGAAACTAGATAGATTTTTCTATCAAAAGTACACATCAATCCTTTGTTCTTCATAACAAGTAATTTCATGGACTTATATTTATTTTAGATTTAAAAATAACCACCACAATGGCTCGCAGCTTCTGAGGTCTGAAAGTACTTATTCCTTTTGAAATTGTTTACAGTTGTATCTCACACCTATTAAAAAATCACAGTAGTTGTATTGAATGGAAATACCTTGTCAGTTCAGGGAGTCTGTCAGCTAAAGAGACTTAACTTTTTAGAGTTTTCCTTTAGATGCTTAACCACCAATACTTACCAAGGACACCTATTGCTTTCTCCTATCAGTCACTTGAGAGAGCCAGTGCATGGAATGAAACAAGTCAAGGTGCAGATATGTGCTGCACATGTCTTTGAAGGTCAGGTTCAGGGACAACCAGCACTCAGATTCTGTCCACGGCAGAATATCTCCTGGTCCTGGAAAAGGTTTTGTTGTCTTTTTTATCCCTGCAAATAACTATTTGAGATTTTTGCTATAGAGAATGGCAAAATTTTACTACTTAGGCATTAATTTCTTAGGCACAGGATATTGTTATATTTTAGGTATTTGAACAATAACGAAAAAAAAAACGCAAAAAAACTATGCCTCTCTTTAGTTTTGACACTCATAGAAAATAAACCTACAGGGACTGAACCTGATATCTGTGAATGTCATGCATTTAATTGCATGGTTCTCTTTTGAGGCTGTTTTTGAGAATACAGAATCCTAAAGTGGGAAAGCCAAGGTTGTATATTATGTCAGCAACCAATAACTGAATTATCAGACATGGCAGATAGCACCAGGCATGCCAGATAGATATGGCCCTTACTTCAGAGTTTCTCATCATAGTAAAACCTGTTTCAAAATTCCTATTCCTTTTGAAAGGGCATTAATTTTTGTTATCTTCTGTGATAATTATCTTCTCTTTCAAGTATGCTGAGATAGAAAGCTTCCAAGTGAGAGTGGAACTGTGAGAAGTAGGTAAATTCCAGATAAGAGCTGGATCTCATTTGCATAAGAAATAAAATATTGTGAAGAGATTGACAAAATATATCACATAGCCAGAGATTGAAGTGTCTGAAGGTTATGTCCTCCATATTCATCCTTGTATTTTGGAGTAGCTAACTTTATCTCTGTCTAATACTAATTTATTCTGATACTGCATTTAGTTTCTCAGCAAGAAAAAATATGGGGTTTGATCTCAACTGTAACAGCGCAGCACGTTCTGCACTATCAGTGGACTCAGCACCTCTCAGTATCAAGCCCTTTAACGAGATGCTTTTGTGTCTTGGCATAACTTCTTGCCAAATACGAATATCCAGTGGTACAATGGATGTCCCTGCTGTCAGTCAGCTTGCTGTGACCACAGGTACTAAATATTGTACTAAAACATTTCGGTTTTGAAAGCACATGATTTCTAATGCTTCAGGTAAAAGGTAGTTTCAGTAACACTCAGGGTGAGAGCTCCCTGCTATTTCATAGTCAGAGTGCATCCTATTTCACTTGTCGGTTGGTCCAGAACAGGCCATATAGGGAAAAAATTCCACATTCACAGTCCAGCTTTTTTCCTTTCAGAAGGCTACATTTTACCTTTTTTTGTATGTTATATCCCATAATTGAATTTTTTACCAGTAATCAAAGCAATTTACTTGTGCTTGAATAAGCAGAGGTGGAACCATCCTTATGGTCTCCTTCTTGGATTTACAATTTCAAAATTACGGGAATATTTTTCTGATAAAACTTTAACTCATTCTAAAGTTGTCCCATAAACAAAAAACTTTTTAAAAAACTAAGATTTGTAAAATGTGAAATGGCTGTAGCTGCTAGTTGGTAACTAACATTCGCATTCTCTCTATGCAGTACAAGCCTCATTTGGTGGGTCTTCTAGTATAAGTAATGCAGATCAGATGGTTTTCTGGGCTTTATTTGCTTTAATAACAACTTATACCAACTGGCACTGGAGGAACTAAAAAAAGTTATGATGATCTGTTCGCTGAACTGTTAATAACACTAAAGTCTTTAAAATGTTTCTGTATATTTGGAATTCTCATGTAGAACTCTGAGGGACATTTGCTTAGAGCTGTTCATGCTTCTTCTCTTGCAAGCGTGTGTGCACCAATTGCTCGGGACAAACTTTTGCTTGTTTTGAAGCGGCCTCTGTTCCCAAACTAATATTTATACTGGCAGTCACCCCGTTTGTTTACCAGCCATTCACAGATTGAACTGCATTTGAAGAATCAATTGCCTTACACAAAGATGCTGTTTATCCTTTGACAGCAGGTTTCTGCATTGCCCCTCTAGATGGCATTTCTAAAAACAATTCCAGATGGAAACATGCAAAATATTTCTGTGTTCCCCAACAGCTTTAAAAATAGATGCCTCTGCATGTTTCACACTGATCTTTATGTGCACCTCTGAGCTGACCTGAGCTATAAACACTTCATAAATAAAGTATGCTGAAACAGTAGATACACATTTTTCTCCATTTCATAGCAGTTTGTTTTCTTGTTTTTCTTCTTTTTCTTTCCTCAGCTACATTAAAAGAACATTATGCTTATGTAGAATTAGAGGATTTTTAGAGAAGAATATCTTGCAGGGTTTCCTAGTAGTTTGGTTTGGTTTTGTTCATGTTTTACCAGAAAGTTGTAATCAGACGGTGTTCATTAATCAATCCTCAGTTGAAAAACTGCAAATCTCATTTTAATGTACCTGAATATTGGACTCTGTGGTATAAGTTAAAACATCTTATGCACAGAATCATGATTTGTTTGCAGAAGCTGGAACATGGAAATGAAAGCTTTCCTATGGTGTGGAATAATAGAGAACCACTGCAGCCACAACTGTAGCCTGCAGGCTACAGGAGATGAAGAATCCTACTCCTATTCCTCTTCCATGTAGTCCGTACTACTAGATACAAGACATAGGAGGTCAGCCCTCTGCAGCTTATCTCATGATTGGATTGAGCAAAATCATTTTGACACATTTCCCACCTAGATTTTAAACAGGCTGTAAAATCTCTGGCATTCTCAACCAAAGCGATCATCTGTTATAACATCATCACCTGTTAATGATTTCCTTAGATTTCCTGTTAAATATAAGGTAATCTGAGAGTCAGCATTGGCATCTATGCTCGTAGCTTGTGCCCGTAAGGAATTCTTTAAGATGGATATCCTACTGAGGTAAAAACTATCAGCCCTGAAGTTTTTGTTCTTTGAATGCTAGATAAACTTTAATGTTTTTCCTACATAGATACTTAGCAGCAGTGACTGTTATTCATCAAAACGTTTCATGTCTCTTAAATACCATAATACTGTTCTACTGTTTTAATGGACAGTGTCATAAAAAGTGGAATATTTTCTCAGTGAAAGATAACAGTCCAAATTACAGTATTGCCCAATAAGGCTGTAAGGTGCTGAGAGTGTTCGACTTCTCTCATGGAGTAAAGAAAAACTGAAATACGTATGTTCTAACATGAACCAAAATCCTGCTTCTTTAGCGGCTGTATAGTTAATGGAGTTAGAGATGTGTGAATGCTTCTTAACCGAGCCAAGATGAGAAAAACAGTTAAAACTCAGTGTGGTCTTCAGACAACTTTCAATTCTGACATTTTATAAAAAAAGTGATGTGAAATATAGCCTGTATCTTTCAATGAAGCTGAGTGAATGTGAGCCATACTTGAATTGCTTTTATAATAATAATAATATTACAGTCATGAAACTCTTCTCTTTTGACTTGTTTGATGCTAAAGGACCCTTAGCAATCAAACAGAGGAAATGGTGGGGGAGAGAGGGGAGGAGAGAGGAGGACTTGTTTTCCCACTAAAGCTTTTCAGGATCAGGGATCTCTTGCTGCAGGGCAGCAGACTGGGACACAGGAAGACTCGAGCTGCCTCCATGTGAATATTACTTGTAGAGTCTGCTGGGAGTAGGAGGGATCGAGCATCTACATGTCAGACCTAGTCCATTTTGCTTTATAAAATAGCAAGAGAGGAAAGGAATATGTTAGGTATTGTTGGATATTTTTATGAGATTTGCCTTCTTGGGTGTCTTTGGATTCACTGTGGGGGAAGAAACCTTCTTGGAAAACATACAGTGTCAGCATTCATTTGTGGATCATTCTGTTACTCTGATGTGAGAGCTGCATTGTCCTAAATAAAGAGATAGTAGTTTTTGAGACAGTCCTGTGAGTTTTTCTCCTGATCACTTTCTAAAGTTTACTAAGTAATTTAATTATATTCTCTAAATCTTTTCCTAAAATGAAACATGTGGTTAAATTGCTGAATAACTTAGAAAGGATGTTCTAGGTTTTGATTTTTCTTTTCATTTTGCTTGGTTTTGGAGTGGGAAAGGAAAGTGTCCAGAAAGAATCCCCACTGTCCTATTTACAAAATTTAATGAAAGTATGCTACTTGGGTTCCGGTCACGTTTCACTTTTCTAAATATTCTTATTTGTAAATGAATAATTCTGGCATTTCAGAGATAGTATAATTTTTTCTACAGAAGTCTGATTTTTTTTTTTGTCAGAACAGTTTCTTCATTTCGAATATGAAGTGCTTTTTAGAAAACTTGGAAGTTTTCACAGCCCCAGACATCACAGAGATTTAAGAGGTGATGTTAATTTTGTAAACATCCACTGCCTTATGTATACCTTGTCTTGCCCCATGCCCGGCCATAAAAGAAAGATACATGCAGTGTTACAAAGGAAGAAATATTTTCCCCTTATCTTTCCAAGCCTGTAGAAGCACCCCCTGAGATATTTTAAAGATTATAGTCTGCACCACTGCAGACTTGAAATGCAGTTAACAAATGGCATGCTATCTGTTACAGGGGAGCTGGCTGTACGTGCTCTATCATTTGAGCCTCATGCAAGAGGATCAGTTTCATGGACTAACTCCAGGAATATACTCAGATCACAGAAATAAATAACTAAAGGAGTAAGAGAAAGATGCAAAATCACACCTGGTTTTTTCTTCACTACAACAAATAAATATTAGAGATTAAGAGGTAAAATAAAAATCTGTATGATGATACAGACTTCCCTTGCATCCTCCTTATTTCTTGAAAAAGCTCTAGGGGATGTAATTTTTTTGTTTGTTTGTTTTTCCATACTCAAAGCAGAAGATGGGGAAGGTGATAAATTCTGTTAGTCCATTGTCATTAACTGCTAATGATGGTGATTTAAGAAAGGGCATTAATTATATATTCACTCTAAGACATAAAGAGCAGAGGTCAGTGGGTAGCACCCATTGAATGAACCTTTTGAGTAAGTTACTACATAGTACCTAGGAAGCTTCATTTAAGAATTTCAGTGTTGGTCAATGGGATTCATCCCACAGCCTGAGCAATAACCTGTCAGGAATGATAGAATAGTTTTTGGGACTATTTAAAAAACTAGTTAACAAACAAACAAAAGACACCAACAAAAAAGCAAAAAGAACAAACCAAAAGGAAATCTAAAATAATGGAATGAACAGGATCTTTAATAGGCAAGGACTTCTATTAAAACCAGAAGTCTTTAAGGGCTAATTTGTGCTAGCTATCATCTTGTCATAATACAGTCAGAAACCCATTCCTGCTTTCTCGTCAATACAACTTGAAATTTTAGCTATCATTTGTACTCTTGGCGGTTTATCAGCATTGTGAAAGTACTACTCACATCCTCCTCCCTCTTCTGAGCCAGCATTCCTGATATGCTCTTTATAGCCCAAATGCCTCGACTGAATCCCAGGCAATCTGAAACCAGCTGAAAAACGTACATTCATTGCAGGGGGATTTGGATCAGGCACAGCAACAAGAACATTGCAAATTAGGAATGATGTGGAAAAGTGGGTGTCATGGCAGAAATATGTGCGTGGGCGCTTGTGTAAAACCTGTACACAATATGCTTGTGCTGTTTTTCCAACTACTATTTCTTTTTAGCTGTTTATTTGAAAAGAATGCACTTAAAAGTTTTAATGTTGGTTCAATGCAGATTTTCATAAAAGAGTAAACAGGGAGAATCTCTATAAAGATGTTTTTTCCCTTATCGTGCAAAAGCAGAGAATTTGAAGGTGAGGAACAATTTGACTGAAGTACTCTTGAGATACCCACAGGAATATCTTTCTTTTGAAAGAACAGCTAAAGTGCAGCACTGACCTTGTATCATTTCAGAAGGACGTGTGCTGAACTGTTCAGTGCCTGCTGGTACCTGATTATTTGCACAATAAACGAGATTTTACCAAACAAATCTCTCCAATATATGCCACCAATATACTTTGGCTGCACTTTCCAAGATTCATCCTAAAATCCCCCGTTTCCTAAAATCCATGCCTCCCGTTTTCTCTTTTTTTCTGCAAGGACTTCCAAATGCCTCAGTGTGTGCTGACAGCACCAGGCATTCATTACTGGGAGACTCCCTGTCAAGACAATAAAACTATGCAGGGCAAAACGGTGTTGTCACTATCTTCTTCAGAGTCTGGCTTCAAATGAGAAAAGTTCTTAAAACAGCTTCTACTGTGGCTTCTCTCATGTCGTTGTGACCTTTTGTTTTTGTGCAACTGGAACTTCATTAGTTTGTTGCTGCATGCACAATTTCCAACGGCTGCTTTGAAGACATGGTAATTATAGTAATAATTTCCAACTCATTTACTAGTCATTGGCTATTTTCTTGCAAGGCAAAAGTGGAAATAAGATCTTGCCCAAACCACTCCTCATTGAACAGTAATGCCTTAAGTCAAATCTTTATCTGGGCATTTTTTTCTCCAGTAAATTTTGCCAGAAGCCATCATTTTTCCAAGGTCTCTGCTTGTAACTGCATAATGCAAACACTAATACTCTAGATCATTTCACACGTTAGTAATAGGGGAAACATTTACCCATCAGAGGAGGAAAAAAAAAATCTATTAGATAGAACACTTCATTTACTGAAAGCTAAATAAGCTGCTATTCTGTGGAAGTTTGCAGTTACTGTGCTTTTCCTTTAAGCTTGTGAACAAGCCTTTGGGCTGCACTGCCTATTTGATCATCATAACCATCAGTAGCTTCACTGTAGAAACTCCAACAAGAACTCCCTGTTTTGGGGCTTGATTCTGCAAGGAGCTAAGTACCACCTGGAAAGTATTTTATGTCCACAGTTTCTGGCTAAGGCAGTTTGAACCGGCCTAGGCCTTTGGCCAGGATTTATCATGAGAAATATAGGTATCTTTTCAAAAGGAGCCAAAGAGAGTCATGTGTGGACATAATTGGAAAACGCACAGTGCTGTCCTTTTGCACATGCAAATTTGCTAACATAAATACAGACTGGCATGTGTACTCATTAGTTTATGGGCTCTGTCTTGGTACCTGCTTGAATTTAGCCCTTAGAGCTATTAGTTGCTCTGATTGAATGCTGTATTTTGACTAGACGTAACCAGAAGATCTGAGTTCTAGTTCAGTTCTGGTGTTGTATTACATGAAGCATGCTCTTTGAAGCCTGCTCAGCTGAGCAATGCACAAAGAAGAAGCCCCCTTCTCCTAGCTGTTGCATGGGAAAGCAATCATTTGTCAGCCACCATTCCCTTCTGCTGTTGTAGGGGACAGTCAAGGAAAAGTTGGTCTCTGTTTCCTGTGGCCATCCCTTTTGCAGATGATTGGCGTCTCAAGCTACAGAACAGCTGAGCTTCAGCATTAGCTGCTGGTCCACAGTGATTTACTTGAAAAGCTGAATGCAGTGGCATACCAGCTATTGAGTAATTATTCTCATATTTGTTCTCTCTGTTTCCTGCACTTGCTCAAGTGGAAACAGTTGTGTTAATAGGATGGTAAAAAGTTGCTCATGTAATAGTATTTAAGATTCACCACCAAAGGTGACCACTCTGGGGGCAATTCTAATGATGGCAAGCTTGTTGTTGGAATTGGGGAGATTCTTCCTTTAGCTATGATGATCCAACAGTGCTTTTGTATGTGGTGCTTGGGTAAGTCTAGTTCATGAAAGGTCGTCATGATTGATAGAACAAGTACTCTGAACACTGATGGAGGAAGAGGAGCCATGGGTTTGGAGTGTCTCCAGCAGGAGCCCACTGCAGCCGTGACTTTGACACTGTGCAGGCCCTGCACTTAGCAGAATACAACATTTATTTAGGCACCCTCTCAAACGAAAGGGAAATGCTCAGCGAGGCAGATCATATATTATACATTTCAGTGACAGCTCATTCGTCATAGATCTGATAACTGAGCAAATGGTACAGCTCTCTTTGGAAATGAAGGTTATTTTAGTAATTTAAAAATATTTTTTTTTACTAATGCATAAATGAATCTCCAACATTTTTAAGTGTGATTACTAGCCTGAACGCAATTTTTTTCTAATTGGAAGCACAACTCATATTAAATAAAGGATTTTTCTAACACTTCCTAGTTCAACTATGCCAGAAGCTTTTAAAATACTGTTATATTTTTTGAAATTTAGAAGTTTTTACTTTTTGATCTTGAGGAAGGGCTGCAGAGGGCTTTGTTAACAGTTACTGAAAGCCAGTGTTCAGTTTTATCTAGAATTTTAGGAGAGGATTATAACCAATTTGTTTTTGAGTGGTCGGTTATTGTTTGTGAAGAGGGGACATGGTTGAAGGACTGAGGAGGTGATTCTGCCCCTCTATTCAGCCCTGGGGAGGCCTCACCTGCAGTCCTGTGTTCATTTCTGGGATCCTCAATGCAAGGGAGACATGGAGCTCCTGGATCAGGTCAGGTGGAGGGCTACAAAGAAGATTAAGAGACTGGGGCATCTCTCTTAGCAGGAAAGGCTGAGGGAGCTGGGCCTGCTCAGCCTTGAGGAGACACAACTGAGAGGGGACCTGTCAATGTCTGTCAGTCTCTGAAGGGAGGTGTCAGAGGTTGAAGCTGGGCTCTGCTCAGTGGTGCTAAGAAATCTGACACTAGGCAATGGGCAGAAACTGTTGCACAAGAAGTTCCACCTGAACATGAGAAAGAACTTATTTATTGTGCAGTAACTGAACACTGAACACTGGAACAGATTGCCCAGAGGTGGTGTGGAGTCTCCCTCACTGGAGACATTCAAGAACCATCTGGACACAATCCTGTGCCATGTGCTCTGAGATGACCCTGCTTGAGCAGGGAAGGTTGGACCAGAGGACCCACTGTGGTTCCTTCCAACCTTGCGAATTCTGTGTTTCTGTGAAAAAAAAAGTTTTAAAGTTATAATCTCTTGTCTCAAGTAAAAAATGTTGTGAATTTTCTGATTTTATAAAATGTATACCTTTGTAAAAAATTGTTAATTGTACTGAGGCAATTTATTGTTATTTCAGGCACAATTGTTTTTGTTTTCTTTCTATGTAGCTGTTTACTCATTTTTGGGACTTGAAAGCTGGGAGGGAAGCCAGATATTCCTTTTCTCTCTCTTCAAAAGTTACTTGACATTAGCACAGAGTGGTGGAACAGCTGAGCCCTTATGGGTGCAGGGTAAAGCCTGCTTTTGGTGAACTGCAGTTCAAAGTTGCTCAGACCCAGGTTCTGTGGACAATGTTGTTGATGTTTCCCCAGGCACAGACCTGACAAGGTGACATCTTTACCTCTGTGGGCAGATCAGTGCAGAGGTGGTGGAAGAAGGATGTTTGTGGGAGAAGGAGAGGAAGTTGTGTTTGTACATGGTTGGCCCAGCACCCACCATCCCTGTGACTGTGGGGCTTCACTGGAGAACAAACAGGGAAGCCCAATTTAGTTTCTGTCAGACCAGTTTTAACAAACTGCTATTTCAAATTTTCGTCATATCTCTATATATTGATAGAGGGAGAGGAGGAAAGTGTTCTTTATCTAGCGTAACTTCCTGGGAACACGTTTGCAGATCTGATCCGAGGTGTGTTTATGAATACACTCCTTTCTTTGTTGTCACAAAATAGTTTTCTGTGTTTGCTCTGATGGGAATTCATCCATATTAAATCACATCATAAGTATGTAGTCATTTGGATTCTCAAGGCAGTAAGTTATCAATTGCTTTGAGTGTTGTCCCTTGGGAATGCCAAATGTGGTGCTTGTAGCCTCATTTCTCCAAAGAACAGAGATGCAGTCACGGACAGAATATTAAATGATAACTTTTTTACACACGCACAAAAAAATTTATGCTTTATTTTCCCTCTATATAGATAATTTCATTGATTTCTTGGAAAACAACTATCTGTGTAGATGGTTAAAATGTCAGTAATCACATAAATAACTTCCCACCTGTAGTGAAATTCTGGCCCAGCTGTACCAAGCTGTGCAATTTGACCAGGGACTGATTTCAGTTTGCTACATAGCTAAAAAAAGAAGCCAGGTGAAACAACTGAATGCTGACATTTAAGTAGGAGTAATAAATCAAACTGGTGGGTGGGGGAAAGGAATGTTCCTGTCATCAGAAAGAAGCCTGTTTTTTTCATGTGGAAATGAAATGCGTTTGCAAAGGCTGGCTTGTTCACACTCCATACCATTGCATATTAAAGAAATGACTAAACAAACACAAAAAGTATAATTACAGCCTGTTAGATAAGTTCAGTAGTTTACCAGTGTCAGAAGTATCAAATGCATTAGAAGCACAACTTGAAAATATTGAACAAAGTATTTGCCTTTTTTTTCTCTGTTCTGGTAATCTCTACACTTGCATTCCTGCCAGAGCTCTCTGTTGGTATCTGTATTTGTCAGTAAGAGCTTTCATTGAAAAATGAATTGATCAGCCTCAAAAAGTAACTGTTAACTGGCAGATATCCCTAGGTGAACATTTATTTCATTTGTGTCTGTTCGTGGCATGAGAGGAAGCACAGTCAGTGTGGTGAGATGTCTCTGCAGGAAATTTGCACAGGTTGAAGCAAGAGAGAAGTGAGGGGTAAAAAGCTGTAATAACTTTGACATGGGTACCATAGCTCAAGCTTTTCATAGTGGCTAAAAAGTGAATTTACTTTGTGGAACACAAATGATTTGTTGCTTTTAGAAGATTTTGTTAATTATGTTTCTGTTTGTGTCCCACCCTACTGCTTACCTGGGAGGTCTTTGTTCAGTTCTTTATTATTGGACTAGGAATTACTCCTGTAAACCTGTAATGATTCTCCAGTCTGTCCTTGGGGACTCTTGCAGTCAGAGGAACTTTCCTGAACAGAAAAATTCTTTGTTGGACCTATGTAGTGCATACAGATAATACCTCTTGATATTTTCCCCTCACAATTCCTCCC
Organism: Cyanoderma ruficeps; assembly: GCA_008694505.1. NCBI lineage: Eukaryota > Metazoa > Chordata > Aves > Passeriformes > Timaliidae > Cyanoderma > Cyanoderma ruficeps. Next base: position 12,423,102 of record VZDJ01007749.1, read on the forward strand.
TCTCATGCCCTAGGACCTGCAGTTAGGAATGAATGCTTTCCATCATCTGGTGTAATGTGCCATCTTGATTTTAGGCTTTTAGGCTGAATATTCAAACAAAACTTATGTGTCTATAGGAGTGAATAAGAATTTCTCTTTCAAAACACATTCACAGAAAACTATTATTAGCAATAATAAAAAATACTTTCTGATCCATAGCAGAATATTTGAAGCCAGATATGAATTCCTTGAAATCACTGAAATTTTCAGCCTGACTGAAATTTAATTTATGTTTCAAGTGATGGATGGTTGAAGTATGTTCACAGTGTGTTTACCAAATTTTAGTGTAATTTTGACACCATTGCCCCATTACCCTAGGTGAATTATTCAAATGTCATATATGATGTGTCTCATTTCCAAATTGGGTTTGTATGGCTTTTATAGGAATAATGAACCATCTTAATATATGCTGTGCAAAAATGTCAGTGAATTTATTTGCTGCTTTTGTTTGCTGGATTTCATAGGAGTACTCCTGTGCTAGCTGACCCAGTGCAGTTCAGCTGCTGGCTCACAGGAGGGTTTTTTTAGCTCAGTGCTTTTCTCATGAGGGAATTGTTGTCATTGAATCTGTATGATAGAAGATAACAGAGCTGGAAATATACCTGCAACCTTGCTTGTGGCACTTCAAGGACTGATATGAATCATGCTAATATTAAGTCATGACTATTTTTGCACAGGGATGAATGTATGTAAGCACATAGATGTACTTTATCTATCTATCTATATATATATAAACTTGTGGAAGAGTCAAGTGACAAATGGGCCTCAAGATTACTAGAAAATATAGCTGAATGCCACTAGCTAGAATTACAATCTGATGTTACATACACCTGGTGCTCCAAGGGACTCCTGAAATTAAAATTTAGGCTATTTCCCTTTATGTGTCAGTGGTGTGTGTGCGTGCTGCAGTTTGTAGATTGATAGCAGTATATAAGGTGATCTTTTACAATTAATTTTAATGACTTATGTGGGTCTTACATGGATTATAATACTTATGATAATTATAGAAAGAAGAGAGAGGTAAAGGAAAAATGTCTGTTTTACAGAAAACTGCCTATCTACTCTCCTAGAAATAATATGGGAATATAATATGTGCCATATAATAACACTCTTCCCTGATAAGTAACAGATGAAATGCTATAGTGTTGCAACTGCGGTGGAAGCAGTTTCAATGGCACTCATTGTTTGACACTAATGAATGTGGATCCTCTGGGTTGCACTGCTTTAACAGATTTTCATCTGAGACAAAGCAGGGAAGAACTGCTCACAGGACTCCCCAGACCTGTTCCAGGTCCTGGCTCTGAACCTGGTCTAGATTTGATAGAGATCTGGAATTTGTTATTGTGCACAGAAAGCCATAACAAAATGTGATTGATGTATTCTGTTCCATAAACAGATCTTCCCCTGAGCAATTAAAAGAATCTCATTGCACTACACCTTCTTCAAATTCAGTTGACAGTGTCTAAGTTAACTCGATGTACAGATAGCACATGTAGAAATAAATGTATTAAAGTTCCCTAATATTTACAATAGTCTATCTTCACTTGCTTATAATATTGCCGAAATGTTGTAATTTCAGATAATATTTTCTGCTTTAGGCTTAATTGTTTTGGAAATGTTAAGCAAAAGTGGTTCAGTTGTTGCTAAGAAGGTACAAGGAGGGGCTAGTTTACCTAGGTTTAAAGATATGTAGATAATGGATTGAAAACTTCTAGTAACTTCAAGCTTTTACAGGCATGGGGAAGTCAGAATTTGGTGGTCATTAATGTCTTTTGTCATTCTGTGAGAAAACCAGTGAGTTTTGTTCAAATTTTATTTTAGCTTCTTTAAATTTTACATATATACATATCCTATTGAGATTTGATAGAATTCAGCAGCATTGTCTGCAGGATCCATTCACATTAAAAATATCCTGGCCCCTATGTTTTTCCTATCTGCTAACCAAACTGTGTCCTTCATGACCATAATTTATATTCTAGTCCAGGACTCTAAGGGGCAATCAGGATTTTTCACTCCTTTTTCTTCTTCTGTAGCTGCTCAGCTTCACTGTAATACAAGTCACAAAGGCATAGATTTTGCTCTTAGTGGAAAAGACCTATTTCATATTACCAGTTGTATAACAGACATTACAATGTTGTGTCCTAACTTGACTGGGTATATTTATTAACAAAGCTGCTGCATATGAAGCTGAATTCCAGCCTGAATTACACTTGTTTACTCCTGAACATATAAAACCAACCCGTACCATAATTTTTTCACACAGTGATTTGCATGGATAAAGATGTGTTGCTTAATGGTATTTTGACTCATTGCAGCCCTTGAAAAATCATGTTCAAGGTGCACGACTGAAGTTTGTGGTAATTGTGCCATCTGGTAATCTGAATTCATTGGCAGGAGCATGCCTGCAGCATTGAAGGATAAATCTTCTCTCTGAGGTTTAAATAGTTTATATAGAGTGGTCTGGCAATTATGCAAACTTTCTACCCCAAGCCTTCTCCATGTCCCATCTAGGCCTGGGAATTGGGAACATGCTTTACTAGTTAGCAACTACTGATTTCTGTGAGTTTTCCAACCCACAGTGATGTTTTAATTTTAATTGAAGGAGAGAGAGGGAAGAGTTTCATAGTGAGATAGCTTTTTCCTGACATGTGCATGATGATAAGGCACAAATAGGAAGCCAAAAATATTCTAAAAACACAAATTAATGGTCCTATTTTCTATAACTACTCTTTAGCTTGATGTTCAGCAAGTTTCATGTAACAACTCTCCTCGTTGCAATGTTGGTTCCATTGTGCCAGCACGCTTCTTTGAAAAAAAGTATTAAGCAGTCTAAATTTCAGCTGAATACACAACTCTAACAAAAAAAAAGAAAAAAAATCCATTTGTTTTCTTTCTTAATGGCCAGCCATTAGTGATTCTGAAAATAGAATGCATTTTGAAAGTAGTTTAAGAGCTACTTTCATCAATCTTTATTATTTATTGGTTGACACCAATGACAGATCTGAGCTACTTTATAGTTGAAGGTGTGGCTGATGGTTTGTGTGCCCTTCTTGACCTTGTCAAGGGCAAATGCAGTTTAAAGTTGTTTATAAACTATAAATCTCATGGTAAAGAATGATGTGTGCAGTATACTTCTAAAATGATTAAAAGTACATTGTGTAAATAGGATACTGCAGTAGGGAAGTCCCTGAAGAGTGTGGTTCTGCTCAGACTACTATGAACAGACACATAGTACAAGCAGATCATTAAAAAAAAGTTTCTGTCACTACACCTGGTGACTATGGCAACAATTTTGTGGGTATTATCTGCATGTAGCAATGAAACTACTACAAGATGTTGATGTTTACAGTTTTAAAGGAATTAGGTTAAAACCAAGTTCCATTAATGTTTGAAGAGAATGGCTCACGATGATCAAAAATGACTGCTCTGTTCCTCACCACCTGAGAATTTAGAGCAGGCTGCAATGGCTTAGGTGTTCAGTCTCAGACTGGATGCCTGTGGCTGTGAAACATTTGCCCCTTTATTATACTCATTCCAAGCCCTGCCTTGCCTCTGGACAGATTCATTCATTCTGCAGCACCAGAACACTTCTCCATGATTTTTGCACATACTATAGCGTTTGAATGAAATCGGTGTATCACTGCTACCCTGTGCTTAACTTAGACAAGGCAGAACAGCATTTGAGTATTTGAGAGAATTATTTGAAATGCTTTTTCCAAAACAAAGCCCAGCACTCTCAAGACTTGCAGTTCTAAGAAAAACAAGCTGTATACAAGACTTAATGGACTTGCCATGGCTTGCGGATAAGTCTGTTAGTTTATTCATGATTCACAGGCTTATACAAATTCCTGTGAAGGTATTAGAAAGTTTTGATCCTAGAGAGCTTAAACTGGTTGCAAAGTGGTATAAAACTGTACAGTTTTGGCACTCTAAAATTATTGTGATTAAGTGGTGAAAAAAATTACATATTTGGTGGTGTGATAAAATAGAAACAAGAATGACTGCCTGCTGATGTTGGTTTTGTAAGATCATATTTCATCTCAGCATAATAGAGAATTTACTTCTTCCTGCATGAGACTGCAAGTCCTCTCCTTGTGTAAGATTTTCTAATAGTGTTTTTTTGAACAGCATATTATAATTCTGTACAGTTCCTGCCCTCTCCACTCCATTGTCAGTTACCAATTAGGTTTTACTAAATGTAGAGGATAAAAACCCATTAAATTCTGGCGTTGTGGAAACTGAGGGTAATTTAATGCCCCACTAATTTATTTATTTAATTGCAAAGGTAGACCTAAATGACAGAGACTTGTACACAGTTCCTAGTTCACAACTTAAGTTTGTTTGCATATTTTGAGTATTTCTCTGGTACGTAGATCTTGAACTAAAAAATTAGGATGTGGGTCTGCATTTCCTCAGATGAGTAAAGAGTTGAGATTTAGACTTCAAACCCTCCCATATTACTATTTGACGCTTCCACATATGACTTTTACCAATTTCTGGACTACTCAGATAGAAATATTTTAATTTCAAATCTCCCACTGAGGAGTGTTTGTACTCCTCTGGATGAGTTTACCAAGGGCATCTCAAAGGCAAAGTTATATTTTATCAGTTGCAGAGATTCTTATCAAAAGTATGTTGGATGTCTTGCTATGATGCAGTTCTAGACATGCCTCCCTCTAGCAAGCAGAGGTGAATGTCCTAAGCAAGGTTTGTACTCATTTTATTCTGTAAAATAAACTTTAAAAGACAGACCAGCTGTCAGAAAAAAAACAGGGTTTTTTTTTTCAAAATTGTAGAGCAGGATCCCTTCTAATTTCACACAAGCAATGCTTTTCATGTAGTGTTTTCAACCAAAGTGCAAAAAGACAGTAGTGGTATGTGAAAATGAAAAACTAACTGGACACTGAGTGTGTCTCAGCATGAGCAGGGACTGGACTGGCACTCCTTTAGGCCAATTACATGAATAGCTCCTCTTTCTGTGGTGTTTCCTTCTGCTTTTCATCAGGAAACAGGAAGAAAACTTTCCTCTTGCACATAGTAGCTTTATTTAGGTCTTGCCAGCTTTGCTTATCAACCTGTCAGAATTCAGATTGTCTTCAGTAAGGCAATAATAACAATAATTAAGAAGACCAAGGGAGAGGGATCTGTGGAGTCTGTAATTGGGATTTAGTGCAATATCACACAAGGAGAGTAGAAAGGATCAAGAAGTGATGGAGGAAGTATATGGAAAATTGTAGAGAGGGCAAACGATGCTAATTTTCTTGAGGATGGGGGGAGGGTAGTGGAGGGTGGGGCAGGGGAGACAACTGATGCCCCATGCTTCATTTGAAAATGACCAGTTTAGTATAAAACTGTTAATCCCCCAGGTCTTACTTGGCTGCTATGAGTATTTTGAAACTTCTGTATTTAGTGTGCACATTAGTTATCTAGCTTATGGGGCAGTTTGGAGTTTTGTTTAGGTGTTTAATTCAACTTATGAACTAAATATTAGAGAAGCACTGTTAGGCTCAAACCAAAACCAACACTTTAGACTAAATTTTAATCCATAGCAAAAGCTTTCTCATTGTCTCAGCTTAGAATTCTGAGCTATTTTCAGCTAAACCAGAACTGTATGATCAAGCAGCATGGCTTTTTATAATTTATGGTGGGCTGCAGAGTCTGGTTCCACGCTAGGATTTTGCAGCTTGGACATTTTGAAGCCAAGGTATGATTTTGCTTTTCATCTCAAAAACTATCACAATCCAAAAGAAGTACATTGATGGCTACAGAAACTATATCCCATTCACTGGAATCTGCCCCTCACTGGGCAGCAGCATCTTTGCAGGTACGTGACAGAAATCACCTTAACCAAGTAAATTTATTTCCTCAAGCTCTTAGGTACTGCACTTCTGAACTTTAAGGAGCAAGAATGAGTATTAAAAGTGGAAAACCCACAAGAGGATATAATTGATCTCCTTATAGCTCAACTGATCCAAACCATATTTTTGCAGATGCATATTCCAAGAACCACCCACACAGTCACTGATCTGAGCAGACTAAGCAGCATTAAATGGTAATGCTTTTTCCTTTAGTATTTTTGATGGTTAGCAGAGTTGCCAGTCTGCTAAAGAACAGTTCTTTTATAACCACCCCAAAGTTGCCAAAATGTTATATAAATTGATGAGTGCATAATATTTTTTACTCTAAGGAAATGTTACAAATGTTCCTAGATAGTTCTTGGTGTGGTTTTCCCTTATTCCGGTCCTATTTAATAGCTACTTGCCCAAATATTTGTTGGTTTTGGTTATAAGAGGAACACATATCCCAAGTACTCTGGGTGTATTACCAAGATATGCAGGATCTATTCTTTATTTGCATGTAGCTGTGGTAAAATAATGCTCGTTTTAGAGAGGAAAGTAGGAATATAAATGCTAAAAAAATTAGACAGTGCTTTGCAGCACTGTGTATATGTACTTCACAGGCTAATTTTGCAAATTATATACTTGCAGCATAAGTTTTAAGTGACTTGTCTGGGATTAAAAAAACACCTGCAGTTGAGTCAATACTATTTAAAATGCTGACTTCTAACTATAATTAAGCTTAGTGTCTTCTAGCTAAGATATCTTAAACATAATCTGGAGTCTATGTGGTAGGCTTTTTGTTGGTGCAAAGCAGTATAGCTGGTGGAGAATCCCACGAGGAACCTGAACAGCCTCTGGCCCACTGATTTTTCAATAATATTTCTATCAGATTGAGAAGATGCGCCCCATAAGGACAGATGGAGAGGAAGAAGCTGCGTTCTTTGTTTTGCCTTGTTGCTTTTCAATTAAGAAAATAATCAGACACGATGTGAGGACATTTTGCTGAAGATTCAATCCATTGGATCACTTGAAATTTTCAGATGTCTAATTGTCTAGCAAGAGTAGAGCTGATAGTACAGTACAGTGGTGCTGTATCCTCAAAAAAACCATTTATTTTTCCTGTTGAAGATAATTAGAATATCCCTCGCCACTCACAAGGATTTCTAACCAACTAGAAAATGCATGGTTTTATCTGTTCAACATACTATTTTGGATTCTGAGCTTAGAAAACTGTGGTGACCACAGTGGATTAATGAAAGTCTCAAAGTACTTTGCGCTGTTATATCTTAAATAATGGCTTGTTCTGTGTGCATTCAGATCATCAGACTCATACCAAGTTCAGGGGTCTAAAGCTGAAGCTGCAAATTTCTCTCAAGCTACCTTTCCAAATAGTGATGAATTCCCAGGTGAGGACGAAATGTGCTTTTGTTTCTGTCCTGCTCCTTCTATTCTTTCAGTCTTAAATGTACTCTATGTACATATTGTACTATTTACTGGGCTACGTATTGCTTAAAAGTAGAAGAATTCTGGAGCTGGTGAGACCTCAGTCTTTACTCAGTAAATTCACTCAAATACACACAATTTATGTCACCTCCAGGTTGAATGTTTCCAGCCTCTCCTCAGAGGGCCAGTGCTGCAGCCCCCTCCATGGTGGTGGCCTCCACTGAGATTATTCCCATTTATCAACATCTGTCCTGCACTGGGTACCACACCTGGGGACAGTGATGTGATGTGATGACAATTATTAGTCTCTCGCTCCACCCTTCACTCATCTGCTAGAGCAATTGCAGCCATTGTCCCCTGTGTCCCCGTCACAGCTACCAAAGCAGCACTGACCAGAACTAGAATGTTCAGGTCATGTGCACAGAGCCAAACACAATCTCTTTTTATGGTAGGTAGAAACTGGAGACTCCAATTTTCCACAAGAAGCCTTGTGTTAGGAGTCATACAGTGCTACAAATTCCAAGGGTTCTTTGATGTGAGTGAGGTCTGTCCAGACATTCCAGCACAACCCTTTCTTGGGGGGTTTACTATACTAGATATTAAAAAAATATGCTGATTCTGCTTATTTTGCAGAAGAGAATTTTTCCCCTAAACTTTCTCATTAAAATTGTTTTCCCTTAAAGAGGTAGAAAATGATTAAAATATCCACTCCAAGCCAACCACTGGTACTTTTTGACCTCTAACCATAATAAATAGGAAAAATGTTAGCTTTAAATAAAAATTCTTTGATTATTAGCATAAAAAATACACTAAGCCCATTGGGTGTTTTAAAAATATGGCAAAACAGCCAAGGTCATAATAAAAATTAGTTGCTACCATATGTGAAATAATTCTACAGCAGTCTTAATATGCTTGTCTGCGTATTACCATTGTTTCACTATATGGAAACATCTACTTTTGATTCTAATTACAGGTGTTTACACATGCATGTTGTAACAAAATAGACCTCCTTTGGGTGCTGTGAAATAGGGTGTCTTGACAGCTTCAAGATCAGCCTGGCATGTGAGCAAAAATATTGGAAATGGCTGTGATCCAAAGGTGGTATAGCTTGCTGAAAAGCCATGCTGAAACTGGAATTACAGAATGGGAAAATTTCAATTAAGATGAAATTTAAATGAAATCAAGTTAAATCTGTAGTAAGAATAAAAGGGTTGAAAAGATGAAGGAATCTTGAGGAAAAACTCATTACATTGCATAAGACAGACTTGTTTTACAAAGAAAGCAGAGCTGGTTTCTATACACAGTGTAGATTATACAGAGAAGTAGAGGTAATTATTCCTAATTGTAGTCAGTGGTATAGGTAATCTCGAGGAATTAGTGAATGAATTAATCTCCCAAAATCCTGAGACTGAAATCAGAATTATTTTTCTAAAAAAAACCCAAACAAAACCCCATTCCCAAATGGAGGTGAAGGAGAAGTGATTTCTTTTAATTTTGTTGCTTTCCAAGACCTTGGAGGACATTGTAACTCTTTTCTCCAGGAGCGTGAGGCCTTCCTTCATCTCTTGTGAAATTTTCATATTATCTCCCTACTGCATTTAGGTAAAAAAATAAAAAGTATTTGAATTATGTGAGGGAAAACGTCACAAATTAATAGCAATAACAGAGCACCAGTTTTCTATTTGTTTTCAAGTTTTCAATTATTGATTTAGGTTAAGTGTTCTACAAAATGTTATGGCCTATATCTTCGAAAAATACCAGTGGGTTTTGGTGTTGTAACGAGACTTGGATCTTCACAGAGCTGTAAGTACTGCTTCCTTCAGTTGTCATCTCTTTGTGGTAGCTGCTTTATATCAAGGGGCTACATCTTTCTGGTTTGTGTTTTACATTGGTAGATTTGGGAAGGACTTCATGATTTGGCAGGATTAAATCACAGATACTATTTGATGAACACTGTTGATTTGGTAAACTATTTTTTCACATTTCGGGAACAATAAGCAAAATTATGCATTGTAAAAAAAGGTAAAGCCAAAACTAGAATATATATTTTTCAATGTTACTTCTATATTTCATATTTTATGTGGCATGAGAATCAAACTATTTGGGAAAAATAAAAGGCAAATGTCTCTGGGTATGTTTTGATTCACATTGTTTATGTTTTGACAAGAACACCCATTTTATTGTTCATATTCAATATTGATAAGTTGTCTTCAATTAAGTATTTAATAGAAAATAACATTTGTATACACTATACAGTAACGTCCTTATTCATTTCCAATGGTATTTTAATACTTTTGTGACCTATGTTAAGTAAATTAAAATATCTCCCTTTTCTGTGTGATGAGACCAAGTGTGTTGCTGGAATTAAAATAAGGTGTCAGCCTTCCTTAAAATGCAACATTCCAGATAATGAAATTTCTCCCTATGAAATAATCTAATACTTTATCCATTGTAGTAAATAAATAAATGAATAAATAAAATATATCCAAGCAGTAGCAAAAATAATAGTAAAAAAAGTTAACTGGGTCTGAAAATTATTTAGTACGGGGAACACCATCAGGATTTTCAGTGGGACAATGAAAAGCTTCCCACCAGACCATAAAAGAATTCTGGGAATCTCTTTTTAATATCAAAAGGCTCTGTCATCCCAGTACATCCTTTGTGTCTCCCTTCAAATTTCACTGGGCACCCTCAGATGAAAACATTGCAGCCTCTGCTCCAGTCTCGGACAGACTTTTTTAATCTGCTATGCCAGAATCTTAGGGCAACCTAGAACCCATTTTTCCTTCCCCCCATTACTGTGATGGCAGGCCAATCAGTCACTCAAGTGTCCCCACAACGTGCCCTGTGTGCCAGAAAAGCTTTGAAAACTTAGAATCTAATTGCTCTCTACTTATGTCTGCCACTGAAAATGAACCCACGGCTCTGGATAGCATTTATTTCCAGCCCAGTGCAGCAGACACAAAGCTTATATAAATGGTTCAAAGCCTTTGGAAAATACATAGGAAGTTGTTATTTTCTAGAGTTACTAAATATTCTTGCTTTAGCCTTTTGTTCCATGGACTTTTCCAAGTTAAAAAAAAAAAAGTCAGTTTTTTAGCAGAGTAGAAATGCCTTAATTTGAAAGGTCACTCATGTATTTTTTAGAAAAGTAAAATTATTCTGATATACACAAAAAAAATCTCTGAAGATGAACTCTATTGAAGCAAAATAGCTTGAAGCTAAGTGTGTGAAGCTCAGAGTTGTTCCCAGCCCTGCTTTTACTCTATGTCTATACACTGGATAGTAGTAACTGTAAAATTTTATGTACCTATAAAGCCAGATTTTTTTTTTTTTTGCATTGCTTTACTAAATAAGGTCTTTAGTGGAGAGCCTGGAGAAGGAAGAGCTTTCTGTGGTTAACTTTTTGTGAACCTTTGGGGGGCCTGCAACTCTGTTAAGAGATCCCCATTGACAGAAACTCTTTATGAATCTTCCCTTCATTTACTGGAGAATAAGCAGAAATGACAGAATAGGTCAGGCCCTACTGAATTCTGATATGTAACAGCTTGGCATTTTAGTCAGATACTGTTAAAATTAAGGTTTGCAGATAAAATGCAGTTGTTGCTGAGTAATGTAAGAGCAAAAGAAGAGTCCTAGATGGTTTAGGATTCTCTCATTCCACTCCCTCTTGCCCCAGCTCTAATTAATCTTTCTTTCCTTGCCCAAAGGATTCTGTTCTGGAGACAAATTTGCCCGTTTACCTGGGAGTTTTGCATTACACGGTTCTCACACTTTCTAGATGGGGCTTCAGACTTCTGTTATTTAATTTTTGTGCAGGGAAAAGCAGATAACACCTGGTTTGTTGCCCCAAACAGCTGCAACAGAACCGTACAGAAAGATAAATCTCAAAGAAAGAACCTTGCATTTTACTAATTCAGTGCAATAACCCAGACTTTACTGGAAAAGATAAAATGGGAAAATCACTAAAACAAGTTGACAAATTGATGGGTCAGGTCCTGTGTTCATTATTAGGCAAAATTTGCCAAAAAATTAAAAGTGGTTTTTTTTCAGATTTGAATATTTAAAAATTCTACCTGGTATTTTAACAATTGCAAATCTACCCTGTAGACTGGTTCATTATTTTTTAATAAATATTGGCTGAAACGAACTTGATCACATGCAGGATTTGGATTAAAACCAAATTTGAAATATGTCAGAATATAGGGTTTTAATTTGGCCCATTGCTAACTTTTATAGTTCCCAAGATACAGTTCAGATTTTCAGAGGGTGGAGAGGGAGAAGTTAGGAAACTGGTGTTAAGGATGATTAATAACAAATGGTTATAATATTCAAATAGTTACATAAGAGTTAGAATGTTGCCACTTGTAAAAACATTTTAAAGTAGATAACACTTTACATCATTAGAAAAATATGTTAAATGCAGCTTTGAAGGACCATTTCTTTTAAACAGTTTCAGTAGAAATCACCAATATGACAGGTAAAGTTTAGAAAAAAGTATTCAAGCTTACCAATGCTTGTAAGTTCTTTGAAATAGGTGTTATATGCTCTGATTCCCAAAGAACGCGACACTGGAATTTTTGTCGTTTAATTTATGATGTAACAAATAATACTGAGATGCACAATAATTACATAGTTAGGATTCCACAGTAAGCAAAAAAATGTGTATTTATAAATGCTAGCTTATCCAACAGGGGTGGGAGGGGGGAATTTTTGAGTTTAGTTTAAGAGACTCCTCTTCATTGTGGGCTTCAAGTCAAAATCAAATCAAGGCTCAAGTTCAACTAGTCATATGGTGCTTTTTGTTGTTTTGAGTAAATAGTGTTTGTGAAAATAAAAAGTTAGGAGGAAAAGATGCTTTGACTACACGAAAGATCCTTGTAGAAATGCAACAAATAATTTGTAGAAAACAGTATTTTTACAATAATGCCAAACACCATCCAAAAAGAGCTGTTTTGTTATACAAAACACAGAGCTGTTAGTTGATCTGAATCCCTATTCTTGCAGTTCAAAAGGAGCATGGCAAAGCATGATAGAAGATAATATTATTGTGAAATTGAAATCATTGAAATAGGATGACAGAATAAAAGTAAACAGTCTGCTGCTACAGCAGAGAAAGCCTGGAGGATGCTGGGTTGCATCACCAGCAGATGAAGGCATTATTCCACTCTACTCAGCATTTATCAGGCCACACCTGGAACCAAAACTCTTCTGTGTTAGTCCCCAGTGTACAAAAATATTGTGGACAGGCTGCAGAGGGTCTAGAGAAGGGCCAAAGAAACACTGATAAGACCCAAGTGAATGTCCTGAAGTTGTGTCAGGAATATTAGAAAATCATTCTTCCCTCAGAAGGTGTTTGGGCACTGGAACAGGCTTCCCAGGGAAGTGGTCACAGCACCAAGCTTGACAGAGTTCAAGAAGTGCTTGACAATGCTCTCAGGTATATGGTGCGATTCTTAGGGTGCTCTGTGCAGATATATGTGCTGGACTTGCTGATCCTTGTATGTCCTTTCCAACACAGAATATTCTACGACTCTGTGAAGATGTTGGCCTTAAACATTTAAAAAAATTAAGTCTTATAGAATCATTAAAGTTGGAAAAGACTCTTAAGATCAGTGAGTCAAATCAGTGGTTGTTTAGTCAGGTATCACCTCACAGATCAAGCCACCTGAAATAGCCATTGAGTAACTATTGGTTATAGCTGCAGCTTTAATTGCTGTGGAAGAGGAGAAGGCATCTGTTTTTTTCACTATATAGAGAGGAATTAATTCAGGAAATGATATAAATGGGAAAGGCTTTTAGAACTGGGGTCTTTTTTGTGAGTGTCCCTGGCCAATATCTGCTCTTAGGCACTAGTTAATATTTCAAGTGTAAAAAACCACAGCTCATTGCAACATTTTTCTGGCAGTTGACTAAGTTTGTTCAAGTGTGGGAGAAAAGATAGACTTGCTGTGGGGTTATTTTCCTGATTGGTCCCTTGCCAAGATTAAACTGTTCAGCTGAGTTTAAATGATAACGAGTTTGCAGCCTGGGTTGTGGTTAAGAAACACTTAAGTAGTCCAGTGCAGGGCAAATAGCTGCTGTGGCAGAGACAAAACCATGTCCTGCAATGTACCGTGAACCGGATGGCATCCGGCTGGATCGGTCCAGGTTGCATTTTAAGGAAGGTGAAAGGTTATGCAGGCTGCAATGGGGAAGGCTTTCAGCAGAGTACAGCTGCTGGAGGGAGGGAGGGGGGGATGAGGTAATCCTTTAAAACAAACAGAGTTGGTTAAATAATGCCATGAAACTTCCAGTTCTCAACAATGATCAGAGATCAAGCTGTGTTTGTATATACAGGGTTGAAGGTTAACCAGTAACTAAAGTCTTCCCTGATTGCCACAGGTTTACATTTTCCCTGTCTCTGATGTTTGCCAAGTGGGATTTTGTGAGATTAGAAATAATACAGCTGGGCAAACGGGTATATTATAGGCCTTACCCAAACAGAGCTGAGAGGGACCACTGTGATACAACACACATGGTGGGTTCAGACCACTCCAAGAGGCCTCATGGCTCCTGTCACAAGCAAGGGCTGAATGCAGAACATTTTAAAGCAAACTCCATTGCTGAAAGACCACACTTCCCTCTCATTTCATATTTCAAAGGAGTTGCAACAGGACATAAAAATACTGCAACAAAAAGAAGTTGCAAAGGGATTTTTTCTTTTTGTTTCCCCCACTGTATTCTCTGTGTGGTTTGACAGCCATTTGTACCAAGCTGGTTTCACTCTTTGCAGTCTTTCATTCTCACACCATTTGCTGAAAAGCTGCTGATAATCAAAGAGCAGTATAAATAACTTCTTTTGGTAAACAGTAGTAACAGTAATAATAATAATGAGCAGAAAATGATATGTAATTAAAATGGTTTTGTCTAGCAATTTTCAAATAACTGAAATGTACAAGATTAATTCCCTTAAGGAAATTCTTTCCATTGGCACTTTGTTCTTTTCCTTTCTTTCAGCCAAGCAGAACTGTCTAATTGATCTTCATTCTTTATACTTCTGCTATTTTTCTTTGTGCTCTAATGAAAGCTTATAAAAGTTTATTGCATAAATATGTGATCTTGATGCCATTTCATTTGGCTGTTGAACATCTTTGCTCATTGCTGCTTACAGTAAAATTTATTTACATTAATCTAAATTCTGCTGAGATAGAAATTAGTTCTGATACTAATAAATGATCTGGCAACAAATAGTAAAAAAAAGAGTATTGAGAGGTATAAATCTGTTTCCTATTCTAGCATGTCTGTGCATCCAGCACCCAGTACCCCACTGAGATGCAGGGACGCTCTGGGACTGGTAACACTAAGGTTTTGTGCAAAGGGGTGAACTTTGGTAATAATTTCTTACTCAAACTTCTGAAAGTAAATACAATTTCTTGTATCTAACAGCAAGAATCACTAAAGGTTGTCCCAGTGTGTTTAGCATATGGCAGGATAAGCTTTACACAGACTTCTGTTAAGGGCAATTATATTGCCTGGATAAGACTTTTCTCAAGAACGATCCACAAAATACTGACTCTCATCAGAATACATACTTTAGCCTTGATATATTATATACATCCCTGGAATATGATAAGTTTACTTTCTAAAATACAGCTTAAAACCCTGAGTAAATGAAGTCTCCAAAACATGTCTGCATTGTAAATGTATTAAAGGCAGAAAAATAAAACAGAGGGCAACAAGAAAAGTTACTATATAACTGAATTCTTGAAGAATGGATTATTTCTATCAAATGTTGTATAACATTTCTAAGATTCAAATGCCTTCACCTGTACCTACCCTTGCTGAAAAAATACTTTGGACTCTCAGAGGCTGGCACTTGATGTAAATACAAGTGGCCCACACTATCCCTTAAAGGCATCTTTAAATTTATTCAAATTCTTTTTCACAGACTGATTGGTTTGTAGAATTCTGAGAACTGACATGCACTATTAATTTGATTCCTTAATCCAAACTAAACTCCCCTCACTTTTGCCCTTTTTAACTCCTGCAGAAGTAAAAGTTTGAATAAGGCTATTTGCATAGTGCAGCAAAGGGTTGAGCAGAGCCTGTATCGGTACAGGGAGCTTCAGCTCTGTAATGCCAACTGAACCACGTAACATTATCACCTACTGAGCTTCATGAAAATTCTACGTGAGGAATTTTTGCTTTGTAGGCTCCATTTCTATATCATAGCTTCAAAGATGAGAGTTTTCACCTCTGCATTTTATCCAAATCTGGCTCTCAAACATTTTGATGCTTTCCCTTAAATTAAATAATTATTTACACATAAATATCTCTGTTTCTGTTCTTAATTAATGTCATGTAGAAACATGTCCAGATGCTTAAATTTCTCTTATCCCTTCCACTTTTGTAGAAATGGAGTGCAATCAGGACTTTGGAAGGCTGTTATGAAAATTCTTATTAGTTTTGGGTTGTGTATACTGCTTCCAAAGGGTGAAAGACTTGAGCACATATATCCTTTGTTTCCTATAGTAAGTTCCTTAGAAAGCTGGAACTATATTATAAGTTTTCACTTAATTTTATTTGGCAACAAACCAGGAAAAAATTCGAGAACTTCAGAATTATAAGTTCAAAGTCCACCCATTGTAACACTTTATTTACTCACCTTCACACCACAGAAAGAGATAAATAAGTGACTAAGGCTTTTTTAAATTAATGTGATTAAAATGCTAATACCTTTTATCCTAACGGTCTAATATATAGTCAGCAAAACAAAAGACCCATGAAAGCATTTAGCGAGTAAATATTTGTGCATGAAAGACTAAACAAAGATGTTTAGTTACTATTAGCTGTTGCTTACTAATGTAGGTTAATAGCTAGTATTCAAAACCAACTTCCAGAACACTTCAGAGCTTCTTTCAGCATTGTCAAGAGAAAAAGACCTTTTCTTTAGATACTCTTGCCTTAGCAAGAAGGAGTATGAAGGTTTCCGTGTTAGCACAGTTGGGCACCTTCTCTTATTCATTAGGAAAACTTCTATAAGAAACTTATGAGTGGTTGAGATCCTGAGACCATTGAGAAGGTTGTCACATATTCCTATAATGCATATTTTTAACCACTTGAGCAAGCAGCTGTATTTCAGTCGAGGCCATACGAGTGACATCTTCACAGACCCAGAGTCAAGTTAACCAGTTTCGCGCTCTGTGTTTGTGTAGTCTTGAATAAATGCTTGACAATAGGATTTTTCATGAGCTGTGGTGCCAGGGCATCTCTTCTCTGAGAATAAGTCAATTCATATCATTAATATGGACCAAAGCTTCCAGATAAGTACTTGATAAACACTGACCAGATTGACTAAATTACTGAGATAAAAATATGCTATGTCAGCAGATTTGGCTATTAAGTTATGTTATTGCGATAATGACTTCAGTATTAGAAAAATATGAATGAAATTTTTTGATTTTATGATTTTAGTGTCGACGCGCATAAAAAAATAGGTCACATTTCTTAAGTTACTGATTAACAGTTTGTTCAAGGTGTTTCTCTGGGTGGTCAGGGAATTTCTGTGTGAACATACAGTTTACCCATAGGCTCTTACAATGGTCTCTTTATATTTTGTAAAACTACTCAAGAATGTTAAGTCCCTTCATTGTAATCCAATTTACAAAATTATCCTCTAATCTCTTAGAACATGAACCATTCATTTTAATGTGAACCATCTTATAAGGCAATAGAAGCCTGATTGCACTATGTAGAGAGAAATGTGCCTGGTTTCAGCTTTTTTTTTTCAATCTGGAAGTGAGTCTAAAATGGAATTTACAGTTTCTTGCTAATTAGTAAATTATAACAAACATATTGGCAAGAAATTCATGGATTTTTATGAGAGACAGTCTGTAAACTTGCTGATGGGTGCTAGAAAATATTCACATAAATAATCCCATTGCTGTTAATAACAAGATTCACAGGAATAAAGCTGCTTACGTCATACTTTACAGAAGTAGATCCATGTGTCCAGTTTAGTATGGATTTCTGATGGAAAAGGCAAAGAGCAGAGCATCATGCAAGGATCAGAGCATATGAAAGAGCTGCTGAAGTCCATTGGCATAGTAGCCTCTTGAACCTCTCTCCCCTTTCACATTTCTTACGAAATTTTCATCTTCACAAATTTAGCTACTTTCAGGTAATTTATTTTCATTATGTGTGAGTAATGAGCCAAAATTTTACCCATTTTTCCCCATCTATGGCAAGTAAACAACAGGTCCAATCTTATGTAGCCAGACTCAATACTTGAGAGCAGGTTTATTGCTCCCAATTCTTCACAGTATAAAACCGAGTCTCAGTCACCACTGGGAATTAACTGTTGCAATCCTTTTGTCCATACAATCCACCATTTCATTTTGTGCAGATATAACTGACAGCAGCAGCATTGTGAGGTATTTTTGGCCACAACTGACTTTGAAAAATTCCATGAGCTTGAGGTAACAAACTACTCCTGTATCAGGAGTGATTCCTAGTTTTTGCATTGGAAAAGAAAACCACCTGCAGAAGATGTAACCCCAGGTCTGAAAAACAGATTCAACCTGTATTGCTTTTGTACTTTGTGTAAAGATGCAAGTGCCCATCTGCATTCATGAAACACATTTTACAGACAGCAAAAGGAAACTTTATGTTTTTAGACTACTCAGTTCACTCAGATATTCTGTGACTGCAGATAGTCCTAAGGTGTGCTTAAATCCCCTGTAAAGCAGTTTAATTAACATTATACTGTTAAATTTTCTAATGTGCATTTGAGGCAGTGGGAGATTTGGGAATTGATTCATCGAGATTTTTTACTCTCCTTGGAAATATTGGCAGATGAATAAACATTGGGATAGCTGCTTAAGTTGTCTTCCTGATATTGGAGGTGAATGTTAGCTTCTTATAAAATGCTTAAGTTCATCTTTAGACAAATCAGCTTGCAGGAGTTCAGATATTTTTAGGTTTCTATTATTCTTTTCTCTTTAGCAGCATTTCAGTTTTATGTAGCTAAAGGTCAAACTTGAAATCCCTCTGAGATGTCAGCATGACATCCCAGGGCATTTTTATGGCCCACTTTTCTTAGTGGAGACACTATCATTTATTACCAGTGGAGGATTCCACTTGCAACTAAATCAGAAAGAACAAATGCTTTTAAAAGATCAAGTCTAGCCTAGGCTGAAGTACACAGAATGCCTGTCAATATAAAGGAGTTTACTCTGCTTAAATAAAGAGCAGTTTTTACAAGTGTCAAGTCAGAGTAGATAGCTGACAGTAAATCTTTGATCGGTTCCTGGAGCATGTAAGCATTTATGATAAAATTCTCTACTTGGATGTGTATGCTTAAGAATTTACTCCTACAGTTCTATCCTGATGTTAGCTGCTCATTTTTTTGTGGTTATGTATGGGTGAGCAGTTTTATTCACCTTCTCAAAAATAAAGAGGGATCCCATAAATGCACTTTGTTTTCTTTGCCTGGCTTTAATATGTTTGATTTGTTGGTAGTGGTGTTCTGCTGTGATCCATTTCATAATGCTGCTTTTGTGTGTTTTTCTGTTTTACCACTAGCTCAGAGCAGACTGACCATGACAAAGGTAGTCAGAAAACATAGTTCAGCAAAATGATATTGGTGTTAAGCAGCAACCTGCATTGGTGGAACATGGTCTTGATTTCCTAAACAGGAGAGGCTTCATTCTTGTATTTCTCAGACTGGAAACACAAGAGATTAGTGCAAGTAGTGTGATCTGTGTGACTCTGAATGGAGGTAATCAGTCATTTTCATCCTCTTCCAGCAGAGCACACTAAAGAACAGCACAAAAATTACTGGATGTCCTCTGGATGTTAATGGAGCCTCCCTTCAGCTGACATTGGTATCTGCTTGGGGCCTTGGCAGACATACTTCTGCTTGCCACCACTTTTCTGCCTTGCATATTTTCTTCCTCAAAATATATATTTATGAATATAAATATATAACAAATTAGAAAAAAGTTCAAACCATAAGACAGTCTAGAATTCAGATGTCAAGGTCTAGCTATCCATTACAAAACCAGCATCTTTTCCACAAGACCTTTTCAGTCGCCTCCTTCTGTTCGGACATGCAGACAAAAGGGTCCTAAGAGGACATGCTTTTGTAAAATTAGCAATATTGCACAGTGACAAATTATTTTCTTTCCAGTATTATTCCCAGTCTTTTGTTTTTATAGTTTTTTCAATCCATTTGTGCACTTACATATAATGAAAAGTTAGGTTATAGAAATGGTCCTTTCAAAAAATGTCCCTGGCAGTTTAATTGGCCATTCTATGTCATGATGTGCCATTGTGTGTTTTATTCTTTATAAGTATTTTTGGCTATTTGCGTTAATAAAATAAAAATATAACAGAAAATTCTATTGGGATGTTATGACAAAAAAATAAGACATTTGGTGTTAATTTCTAGCTAGTATTTATGGTGAGGGACTTTTTTTAAGTAGGAAAATAGTTTTCTAATTTATGATCATCGTGCTGGAACATTCAAAAATAAATAAATGGACTTGTTGAAATATAAAATCAATTTGAAGACACAAAATAATGACTTTATTTCTGTAAAAAAACATGTTTTGGAAAGTTATAAAGCAGATGCAAAAGCCACTGCTCAGTTTCAACAAATAAATAAAAATAAATTTTAGCCACAAAGTGAGTGTAATGTTCTTTAAATAATTGCTGTCTTTCAGAATTATCCCTTAGGTAGCAAGTAAGATATATATCAATAAAATAAGATTATATATATAAGATAATATATATCACTAGATATATAGACAAGATAACACATATCAATCAGGTAAGAAGGATACAGCAATGCCTGTCACTGAGGAGGTATGCATAACTTTATGCATTTAAACTTCTTTACCTATGTTGCAACAGAAGGAAGATCTTAACATATTTTTTTTACAAAATATTTTAATGCTGCCTTTATTTCTATATAATTTCCACTGCTTTCTGGACAGGTATTAAGTGTTGTGTCCGTGACGTGTATTTTGGCCTTTCTCTCAAGTCTCCGAGTTGAAAATTGACTGGACTGAGCAGTGCTTGGTTTTAGTAGATTTTTTTTTTTTTTTGAAAGCAATAAATCTGTTTTAAAATGGACAAGCTGTAAGTTTGAGAAGGCCAGGAGAAGGAAGATGTCAGACATTTGGAGAGAGAAGTGGAAATGCTTGTGATGAGTCACAGCTCCTGGTGGAACTCATTCTTGGGACTGGCCTCCAAGAAACTTTATTTTCAGCACAAACTGTACCTTTGCATTAGACGTACGACAGAAAATTCATTAATGTTTGCCACCCCCATCTGTTCCCCTTCTGTAGGTGGTCTTTCATATTATATTTGTCCCACATCACTCAGTGTTTTGCAGGTAAAGACCTTCACTTGGTTTCAAGGAGGATTTGCAGTGTAGTGTGAGGAGAACATTTGTGATGGATTTGTTGAAACCCACGTTGATGAAGTGCTGTAGTGAGAGACACTTTAAATGGCATTATGCCTTGTTGAGGTGGAGACAGGAGATACAAATACTTCATGTAACTAAGAAGTTTCAAGGGTTTTCTCTTATGTGACGATGGTAAATATATAAATAATAGGTATGTCTGTTCAGGTGTTGGGTACCAAAAGACATTTTGCAGCAGACCTACACTGTGTACTCAGATCACTGCCAAATGTGTGGTTTAATGCACACAGGCAGTGGTAGGTGCCATCTTCATGCTCCTGTCACATCACATCTGTGTTTTCTTGCTTCACATAAACGTTGAAAAAATCTGGAGAGCAGGTCTTTTTGACAGTATAAATGAAGAGGATGGGGATGGATGTGATTTCCTGTTACTGTTGTTTGGAGGGAATGATTTAAATCATTTCAGCACATTACATTTGGATCTCTGCCATACCTTGGGACAGATGATGTTGGATTATGCCAAAAGATCAGGAAGATAAAAACGGATATCTGCTCACTGAAAGTAGATCTTCCATCAATCTCTCTAAATTATGTCCTGTCTTCTGTGCTGGCCTTGATCCCAAATGTGATGGATCAAGGGTATTGACTTCAACTGAATGAATTATATTGCTCTCTGGCTGTCATTTCAGACCTGTTCTGAATTGATATACAGGGTAATGCTAAGGCAGAGTTTTCCTATCTGAGGATTTTTCAAGTGTTGGTCTAAATACTCCATGCCTTAAAGAAGAATGTATTTTCCATAACTCAGGCATGAGTTGTTTCAGGCATGAGGGGCTGCAGTTCTCATATGACATTCCTTCATCAGCTAGGCAGGTAATCCATTTGGAAAAACTTTGGAGGAAGAATCCTGTTCACTTCTTCAGTATTCCTTGAGCAGTGGGGGCATTTCAAACTCTCCTGGAGCATACAGGAGGAGCTGGACTACTTACGAAGTCTTGTGTTGTGTGGTGATGTCACCAAAGTAAGAAAATTAATACTTTACAGTAATGTGAATTTATGAAATATTTTCCATTGCAAAAGATACCATATACTTTACACCTCAGGCAGTTAAACTTGCAGGCTCTGGCACAGATCCAGAGACCTCTGAAATAAGTCTTTTCTTTGACCCCATTGGACTTGGTAATCCAAGTTGTCTCCATGGCAATGATTTCATATGCCATGCACGTGAGACTGCGCCGGTTGTGGCGTATGCCAGCTCACAGGAGAGGACAGCAGTAATACGTATAATAATATGTATGATAATATGTACAAGTTAGGAAAAAATCTAATTGAAATTACAAAATAAATGTAAATAGAAAAATAGAACAGCAATCCCAAAAGCTGTCAGTTGCCCAAGGCTTTGGTAGTAACATGGTCTTGAAAGAAAATTCATAACTGCTGATGAGTAGAATAACTTGATGCTAAAATGTTCCCTCATAGTAGAAAAAATAGCTTGCTAAATCACCAGTACCAGTTTCCTCACCATCATAACCATCTTTGGCTGGTTTTCAGTCAATCTCCAAGATCACTGCTGGCTTTTCTCCTTTTCAACTCATTTTGGAGCATGAATCCCTGTTGCTCTAAAAGGAGTGGAGGTAGTCTGTGCCTACTCAGCCTGTGCTGCCAGTTGGTCACAGACAAGTCAGTGGACATGGCAGGGTTAGCCACATGTTGTGCTTCACAGGACAAACCCTGCAGAGTCCTGCTACTTAGCCTGGACTCTGGAACACATATAAGTTAACACATCCAAGGAAAAAA
Source organism: Cyanoderma ruficeps (assembly GCA_008694505.1). Taxonomy (NCBI): domain Eukaryota; kingdom Metazoa; phylum Chordata; class Aves; order Passeriformes; family Timaliidae; genus Cyanoderma; species Cyanoderma ruficeps. The sequence goes on from VZDJ01007749.1 coordinate 12,445,632, forward strand.
CTGTTTTGTTTTCAGTTATCTGAAGTGTTGGCCGAATGGTTTTCTTGCTAGAGCTAAGTGTATAGACATTAACTGCATCAAGAGAGGATTAAATTTGCTGCTTTCCTTCTTCTTCCTGCAGATTAATTTTTAATATTTGACTCAACCTTGTGGTTAGCAAGGGGAGAAAGAAATATGTCCTAACAACATGTCAACAGACACAAAATGTACCTCTTATTTGCTAAACTCTCATCTACACCTCAAAAACATGTAAGGATTATGATCCCATAACCACCAGCAAATGTTTTAGATGGACAATCTACGTGCTAGGTTACGTTTTGTTTTTACATTTTTTACAATATTTGCAATACATTTTAAAAATAATAATAATAAACTTGTTTTCATCCATTTAATCCAAAAGCCTTCTTTCAGGAAGTTTGTTTACTATTTTCACTACTCATCATTATATTTGGTTCTCTTTCCAGAGTACACATAACATGTGCAGAATGTTCCCTAACCAACTGGAAATAGATTATTTTAACAAATGGGGCCTTGCTCACTAAAAGTGACAGCTCATGTCCCGTGTAAACTAAACATGTTTAAGATGGACAAATTCTCTGCCCTAGCTAGGTAAGCACAGCAGCATCACAGGAGCAGGGAGAGAACCTTCTTTGTCTCTCTGAGCTAAATTTGATTACCCACCCTTTGCCCTTTAAGTCCCATGAAAGGTAGAGAATGTTGTAGGTGTATCACTGCAGTGGAACTGTGTGTATAAGGGAAAGAGTGTGCCCTTGAGAACACATACTCAAATAATAAATATAATGGAATTTGTTAGTTCAGCTCTGTGGAATTTGGACTCCTTTGTCTCCATGGACAAAGTAACTTTTAGTGTTGACATGTAAGTGTGTTTATACAACATTATCCATCTTTTAAAGGCATATAGTGTTATTTTTTATTGATATAGTGATATTGTTTTATATTTATGGATTTTATCAATAAAACCAGTCAGGGAATGATTCAAAGCAACATGTTGCTCTTGTACTTCTTTCTCTGTGGTTTTGCTGGAAAGCTGACAGAGGTGTGAACCTGAGTGTACCTGGTTGTCTCCAACTGCATGGTGGGGAATGTATTGGATTTCTGACTCATCAGAGATGGCTGAATTATTGGGAAAATATCTCATATACCCAAACAGGCTGGGTTCCTTGTTCTAAAGTTTTTACGAGCTTTGGAAGCAAACTAAACTGTGTCTCTTTTTGTTTGTATTCATTATGGTTTTCACAGCTTCAAGACCAAAGCTGAAGAATTGCTGTCAGCAAAGGCTGGGTTCTGGGGAGACGAGGGTTTAAGGGTGCAAAGAGAATGATCGTAAAAAGCATTGTCTGGAGCAGGGGAACTTTTAGTGTTCTGGTCAAGGGAGACAATCTCCAGGAGTGGATTAGAAGAACCTACATAAATTAACTGGGGAGATGTAGAAGGAGAAAGTCCATCTCTTTTGTTACACTTATATTAGGAGAATAGCAACATACCAGTGATTTCTAAATCTTCCTGTACATTATCTATATGCCTCTATTGTTGTCTATATGCCTCTGTTTCCACAGATTTATTCATTTGTGTCCTATCCTGAAAATTAAATATATTTAATATGGTGGAAAAGAAATAACTAAGGTAACAGTATTAGCTGTTTAAAAAATTAAGAGAGATACTAAAGCATACAATAGAGCACACATGCTATTCCGAGCCCTAGTAAGAGTAGTTTCCACAGCAAAATACATTGCTAAGGAATTAGATGATGAAACATGACTATGGGTATATGATGATGATCTTTTGTTCTTCTGTATCAAGAAGTAATTTCACTGGATGTATATGTACATCTGTGACAAATTTAGTTGCCTCTAAGTGTTTGCGGAGGTGACCATTGGTATTTAAACCACTAGAAAAGGATTTACATAGGTGTACAAACAAGAGTGTGTATTTTTTTCAAACCTTTTTGTGATGCATTCCTTTGATCCAGTTAAAAATTTGCAGCTTTACTCATGGTGTGGCTGTTTGCCATGTCTTTGTAGTTTTCTGAAAAGGAACAGGCAAACAGAATTTATAATAACTGAAATATGCAGATTCTGGAAACGTTAACCAGCTCCTGTTTGCAAACAAATCTATCATATACTCTGCAGTTGAATGTAGCTGACAGCTTAGGAATCGGGATATGACAGGACTGAAATGAAAAAAAGAAACATACAAAGAACAGAAGGGGGTTTTATTAAGACTAAGAACTATGTTTTACTTGTTTGGTTGCTAGTGTCTCACTGATGGATATTTTTTGCACTGTTCGAATCATATAGTCGAATGTATTTCCTACAGGAAATAAAGCAGATAAATTTATTTCATATTTAGGGTTAGAAGGTAACCCCAACATGTTTTTCACGCTTGAAGTTCAGTGATGGTTTTCTCACAATTTGAGGTACATAAGGGACAGCTGGTATGTTCAAAGAATAGAAGCTGAAGCTGAATCACAGCATGAGTTGAGCTGGAAGTGGTATTACAAGGATCATCCAGTTGAAGTCGTGGCCTTGCACAGGACACCCCAGGAATCGTGCCATGTGCCTGAGTGTATTGCCCACATGAATATTGAACTCTGCCAGGCTGGTGCTGTGACCACTTCCCTGGGGAGCCTGTTCTGGTACCCAGCCACCCTCTGGATTAAGAACCTTTTACTGATATGCAACCTAAACCTTCCTAACCACTCTTAACTGCAGGCCAGTCTGTCTTGTCGCTGGTCACAACAGAGAAGAGATCAAGAGCATAAATCAGGCAGAGGATGAGAGGGAAACAAAAACATGTCCACAAGGAAGTTAATACTACTGGAGAAGGTTATGGACAATGAAGGATGTCAAGGCAGGAGTCATTGTATGGGGGTGGAGCTAGTAGGAAGTCAGAAAATTTGAATTTCCCAAAATAATACTTTTAAACAGAAATATTTTTTGTCTGTTGCAAGGGAAAGTGTCCTAAAAGTAACGGAAGTGTGTCTTGCATATTTTTAGACTTTGAATATTGAACCATTAGTTTTAGTTTGCTCGCTTGTTTGCTTTTGGGGGGTGTGTTGTTTTTTTCTAACATAAAACCTCCCCATTCTTGGCATTCCAGAAGGTCATGGTCATATTAACACCGAGTTTGCAGTGAATTTCCAGTGTTACCCATTTAGAGTGGTACAAACACACAGGAATGAATTCTTCCAAGTAATGCTATCCTGTGGGTCTGTGTAGCATAAAGGGCTGAACAACTGTTTTCCATCAAAGATTAAACTGCTCCTCGCTATGGTTCAGTAACAGGAGTGCAAGGGACAGTTCCTGCTCATTGGCCAGGGCTGCCTTTGTCCATGCAACATTACTTTTTGTAATGGGGCACTAAAGAAATGTAAAGGAGAAGGGTAGGACAGAGCATGATTTCTTTTCAGTCCCTTCTCCCCAGAGACAGAAAAACATCAGCACACATTCTCTTATTGATTACAAAGAGTTTAGTGTCTCTGATGTGGTACTGGTCAGGTACATCCTATTTCTATTTTCCAGTTGGAGAAGCACCTGTAATCCTACAGATTCCATGCATAGTGGCAAAATTGCTAAGGATCATACTGAAAGTTAAGAAAAGTTGTTTTACCCTTCACCACAAGACCCTGTGTTGCATTGCAGTTCTGAAGATTCAGGGAAGGATTTTGCCACTGGTACTTCATGGTATCGAGGTAGCATTTTGCAGTATCAGTCATAATGGCACCTTTTCTCAGAATTATGGCATTTAAGTTTGTTTCTTTTGCTTGTTCTCAAATAATGAGCATACTCTGTCTTGTTAAAAGAAAAAAAGATATTTGACTAAGAAAAAAAGGTATGTGCATCACAAAGTCTCATTGCAGTTATGGAAGGGGATGAGAGTGGGTTCATCCGAGAACATCTGAGCTGAAGGAAAAGTGTCTGTGGTAACAGAATTGAATTTCACAATTCCCAAGAAATTTATTTGGTATTTTATTTCTGTTTTGTTTTAAAAATGGGGTGTGCTTTTGTGATATTAATAATTATTATTTTTATTGATTTCCTTTGGACTGGCAGCTGAAGTCTTGCCATGCTTTTATGCCATGTCCCTCTTAAAACTCTTGAGATATATGTATGTAGAAATTTTTTTAAAAAATGCATTATTTAATACCATAGAAAGTTTGCTTTCTTATTCTGTTAGTTCAGCGCTCAATCAAGAAGGTATTTTCTTTGTTTTAGTAATGACATGAAAAAATACCTAATTAGATTTGATGTTTGTAACATTTCACGTACAATACCTATCATCATGATCAGTGTAGGTATTGTCATGGAGCCAACAGCTCTCAAAAGCAAACACAAAATTCATTCACATTTGTACAAAGGAGGAGGCAGTCATAAACAACAAACTTTTTGTTAAAATTATTAGCTGTGATACCATTTCTTAAAGCAAATGAACCCTTTTGTCCATCATTCACTCCTTAACTCCTTTTCTAGAATTTTAAGTTCCATTTCTAGCATTGTTAATTATTGGTCAAAGGTAAGAATACTCCATAAGGTGGATAAAGAGTTTGAAGACTATTTGATAATTTCTCTCTCTGAATTGTTTTACCCACCTTTTATATGGTATGCGTATGTGATTCTACATGACTGACAAAATATTCACATTTGTATTAGGTCACAGAAATTGCATCTTAATTACAATTAATTACATCTTTGCTTGCTCAGTTCTTCTTCTTCTGGAAGGCTTCCTCAGGAGGCTGCAGTGAAACAGCTTGAGATAGTCAGAAGTCTAAAATAACTATGTGAGCTTCATCACTCTGAAGGACTGAGTGTTCACATATTCAGTATCAAACCTGAAATGCTTTGGATTAGGTCTGTGAAGCCTTTGCTGGAACTGATTTGAAGCAGAGTTGAAGATCTCCCTGTTTCATACACAGAAGGCAGGGGAGCCTGTGCTTCAGATTTATCCTGTCTCTATATCCAGGGAGAGCCCCTAGATACTGCAGGGCAGCTGCAGACACAGCTTTCAGGTACATCAATAGAATCCATGATACAGAAATGAATTCTACATTTTCTCACAGAATGTTGGATAGCTTAATGCTGTTAACCTTTCCTGCTGTGTGCACACAGGCTGTGTGCATTGGTTTCATTGGAAATACGGGGGAACAGAGTTGGATCTCAGACCCCTGTGAATGATATGCCATCAGTGGGGTTTGAGAGCTGACATATTTTGTTATTTTGGTTGCCAGCAGAAGTGCTCTGGACAACGATGAAATAAGTCTCTACTGAAAACATCTACAGAGCCTCCTTTATACACCCAGTCCTTCCTGTTTGCTTCTCTTTAATAAATGAGGGCAATCTACTTGAGAGTAAATCTTGGCTCAGACTGTAAGAGGAATAGATAAAGTGAAAAACAATAGCACATAAAAATTTACTGAGCTTGAACTAAGGATGTTGGGATATGAAAAGAAAAAACCTTTCAGGTTTGAAGAGAAAAATGTGATGCTTCATATTATGCTTTCATGGTCTTGAGGAAAAGAAGCCAGGTCTGTGCTTATTAATCAGACTGAACTGAGGAAGACTGTGCTGTGTTTGCCCAGAAGTTGCTAAGGGCAATCATTTAATTTGGTTACACTCGCAGCTGGCTGTAGCTTGTGTACATATGACCCACTCCAAAAATTTATCAAGAAATCTTCCAATTAATTCATGGAAGTTAAATATTAATGCAAAAGTAAACAGTCTGTTGACTTGCTGTGTGGCTCATTAGTTGGGAGCACAGCAGCAGTGTTGAAATAGTGATAGTTTTAAGAAATGTATGCTAAACCTAGCTCTCTTTTCACAGAGCAGCTATGTATCTGAAAGGGAACATAGTAAATTCCACAGTAATTTGCAAGGAGAAAGTCCCGATGAGATTCATTTTGTTCTTTCTCTGATCATCCCAAGCATTTCTTGCTTTGCAATGTATTCTGCAGCATAGGATATGGTGGTGTTTATTCAAAAGTTAAATCATGTATCTTGTTTCAGATCAGTACTGTTGCTAATGTTTTTGAACAGAATCCCAGTGTGTACCTGAGGCTGGAAATCACCTCTGGAGATGCCTAATCCCTAACCCCTCTGCTCAAGATTAGGGCAAATAGAGCAGTTTGGATGGATGAGGTGAGAGCAGTGGATATTTCCTACCGCAACTTCAACAAGGCTTTTGACACTGTTTCTCATAGCATCCTCATAGGTAAATTCAGGAAATGTGGATTAGATGAGTGGGCAGTGAGATGGATTGAGAACTGGCTGAAAGGCACGTCCCAGAGGGTCTTAAGCAGTGTCATAGGGTGTAGTTGGTCTGTCACTAGTGGTGTCCCCAAGGGTGAATGCTGGGCCTAATATTGTTTAACTTCTTCATCAATGACTTGGATGGAGGGGCAGGTGCCTTCTCAGGAAGTTCACTGACAACACAAGGCTGGGAGGAGTGGCAGGTACCCCAAGGACTGTGCAGCCCTTCAGAAGGACCTCAACAGGCTGGAGAGACGTGCACAGAGGAACCCTCAAATTCAACAAAGGGAAGTGCAGGGTCCTGCACCTGAGGAAGAATAAACCCATGGACCAGAGAGGCTGGAGACTCAGCTGTTGGAAAGCAGCTCTGTGGAGAAGGACCTGGGAGTCGTGGTGTACAACAAGCTGTCCATGAGCCAGCAGTGTCCTCATGGCCAAGGAGGCCAAAGGTATCCTGGGGTACATCAGGGAGAGCCTTGCCAGCAGGTCAGAGGAGCTGATCCTGCCCCTCTGCCCAGCTCTGGTGAAGCCTCATCTGGAGTGCTGTGTCCAGTTCTGAGCTCTTCAGTACAAAACAGAGGTGGAGCTTCTGCAGCAGGTCCAGTGGAGGGCAACAGAGATGATGAAGGGACTGGAGGATCTGATGAGGAGAAGCTGAGGCAGCTGAGCCTCCTCAGCCTCAGGAAGAGATTACTGAGAGGGAATCTCATCAATACTTGTTAGTATCTGAAGGGAGGGGTCAGAAGATGGATCAGGCTCTGCTCCATGGTGCTGAGAAATAGGACATGAAGCAATGGGCAGAAACTGATGTCCAGGAAATTCCACATGAACTTTTTAAGTTACCTTGAACTCTCTGTGAGTTGTTGAAGGTTTAGGAATACGACTGCATTGCAGTTATATGTAAGTGCATTGCCAAAGGTTTTATCTGTTCAGCTACAACAGGCCCAGAGGGACCATTTTAATCTTGGAGAAAAGGAGAAAAAGAAATTATTTTTCTTATTTTATGTGTTTGGGGTTTTCTTTCTTTACCCTCCTGTTTTATTGCTTTAGTGATCAAGATTTGAGAATCAAGATGAGACACTCTCAATAAATGAGCTCCCATATGATAATTCCCTGTTGTCCAACTTGTTGCAAAGAAACTGGCACTTTAGATGAAAATTGAAACTCTAATGTTTCCTTTCAGATCTTTAATTCAGTACATGTTTTTCAATATATTCTTCTTTTGTATACTGCTTTCACTAATGGCACTTCAAAAAAGTGGATAACTTGATTTTATTTTGATTTGTTATTGGTTGTCTGATATGACCTTATCTATCTAGATGCTTATATTCCATCACTTTACACCTCCCTGATTATTTGTTGTCTGGCTTGAGTATAACTCAGAAAGGACAACAAGGCCGTGTTGGAAGGAGATAAATAAAAGTCAGACCTTAATTTGATATTTTCCCAGGGGATTATATTAAATTACTAGAGTAGGACTTCAGATACTTATGTGGTCATTTCATTTTCAGGGATAGGCCGTCTCTGATGGAATATTTTAAATATATATGTGTGTGTGTGTGTGTATGGTTATTTATTATAGTAACCAGTCAGAAACCTGAATAATTGGAAATTGAAATTAGAAGGTGAAATTAAGAATTTGGGTTCATTGATTGTTGGTTTATGAGAGGATTTTCTTGCCTTACTGAAGTCATACTATCTTCTGAACAATAGCTCCAAAACTGGATTTATGAAATCATGGATCATTTTCAAATGTTAAAGATCTTCAGCAGTTTCCAAATGTCTTCATGGAGTGGAAGATGAGTTGAATTTCATGCAAAATTACTCTCCTTTTCCTTAAAACAGATGATCTAAAAGACATTAGAAGCCAGTCAGACTCTGGAATTAATTTTTGTTAGAGCAAAACTTATCCGGACTGAGGCAATATTTTTATAGAAAGGAAGTTTTGACCTCTTGAGTTCCAAAGGCCTGGAAAGAAATCTCTCTCCCATACCCATGGTCTTGGAAGAAGAGCCAGGCAGAGCAGACTTGCTTCCTGGCCTCTCAGCTTCACACAACTTTTTGCATCAAATATGAGCAGTGAAATCTCCTGGGCTGATACCAACCAACAAAAAGCAATCAAGATCATGGAGCAATAGTATAACTGAAAAGCCACACCCATACAGAGTTCAGACTCTCTGCTACAGTGAGTCTATTTCAGACAAACTTTTATCAGGGTAAATATGTTGCTTTAGGAGTTGATGTGGCTGTAAATAACTCCTTGAAGCTCTTGGCTTAAGTATCTCTGAATGCAGCACGGTTTGCAGAACAGCCACGCTGGGCCTCAACAGAGGTCATCTTCACTCCTTTCTGCCAGAGGAAAGAGCACTCATTCTTCTTCCTTCTGAGACAGAGCTGAAGGAGAAGGAGGGGTCTTGAATTGCTTAGTAGCTGTCTCCTTGGAGGTTAAATTCTGTCTCTTTGATGCGAATGGATAAACTCCCATGACTCCCACATGAACCAGGAAGGTGGAACAAGGGACAATGCTGCCCCTTGCTTACTCTGGCTGGCCCATTTGGTGGTGGATTCCTTTCTCTAGAACAACTTGGCATCAGTTGTTCAGGAGCAAAGGTTGGTGGTTAGGGGACTCTCCTGGGAAATGAGGTTTCTGAATGTCTGTGTGCTCAGGAACCTGTTGAATCCAGCACCCTCACCTGCCGAGTCCTGCAGGCCTTAAACTGCTGTGTGAAAGGTGCAGATTCCCACCCAGCCTTTTAAAACACAGTGAGCAAGTCCGCATTTTCTAAGGAACCTCATCTTGTCAGTGTGCTCTGGGTATTATTCCATAATGATTGATGTTTGAGATGCCTTAGGGAACTTAAGCATTCCTTTGCCAAATTTCTAGATGCTATCTTGGGAGTGATGTGAGAAATAGGCTTTGAGCTATTTAGACAGGGCAACTCTAAGCATGTACAAAGCAAACACCTAGGAAACTCTCAGGTCAAATCAGGAGGAGAGCAGTAAGTTTAAACACCTTCTGGAGTATGGAAATGCTGCTAAGAAGTATTTTGGATTTCAGTTTGAACATCTGGGCCTCACATTTAAGTCAATGTTGTAGAAAGTTGTGTTGTTTGCTGAATGTGGCTAATAGACACTGGAGACACTTGTATTATTCTAGATAAGCACATGAAGAAAATGTTAGCAAGTATGAAGATACCTGGGGTTTAATTTTCAATCTGAGATGTTTTGATGTTTTTGCTGTTTCATTGTGGATGATGTTTATATGTGAGTAGTTACTGGGTTTTTTGATGGCCTCTTTATTTTCTTGATAATCAGTTTACAGACTGATTTTTCTCCTTAATAATGCAATGCTGTCTTCTCTAAACCAAACTTTAGCTGACTCAGAAGTTAAATACTGAAAAATACTGAGGAGCTGAAGAGTATAAGCCATCAGGAGTTCTTAGAAAGGTAAAACATTTGGCATTCTTATGTAGCCATGTTAGAAAATTAATCAGAAGATACATAAGATCTCTTCTAACTTGACTTTTATCAGTATTTTCATAACTATTGCTTTGCAATGAGAGGTTTTACAGAATTCCACGTATCACAGAGAAAGCAATAGTAAGATCTTATGATAGCTAAGAAGAAGCTCCATCAGAACACTTCCATTTTTTTGGATCAGCATTGACACCTCAGATACAGACAGAGTGATTTTAAATTTAATCTGGCTATCACTTCAGAAGCTATTTCCCATGAATTCACACCCATTCACATGAACTCATGGCATGAAAGCTCTCACCTTTGAAAGCAAAGTTCAAAGTTGAGTATGCTTTCCTGACTGGAATTATTTGCAGCTCAGTTTCCCTCAGTTGGGAGATATATTATCACATTCTTGTCTAGTTCCCACTGTTATAAAGGTATCTAAAGAGCTTTGTTTTTAGAGATTTGTGGGGTTCTTTTCTCTTTTCACCTTAATGTCTTTAGTCAGTGGAAATCAGGTGTTATTTATTCAATTTCTGTAACACCCACTTCATGGGAATCTGAGTGTCATTACCTCTGCCCATGGCTTTAGAAAAACAAATCTATCCTGATTTGGGATTGCCAAATGAGACTGTCTGGGGTCAGACATAAAGGAAGCAGGAAGAGAGCAACAGTGAACAAGGAAACATTAGTGTGAAAACAATTTTACTTCTATGAATCATAGAGCCTTTGGTGAAATTAATTAAACAAGGTCCTGGGCACATTCAAAGAAGGAGTTGAAAGGTAAAATACCTCTATGAAGGTGAAATAAGTTCATGGTATTATTTGAAGTGGTCTCAAGAATGTTACATACACAAGGAAAAGGGGAAAAAATTGAAAGCTGGGGTTTGTGGGTAGACACAGCACGTTTTATTTTACTGTTGTGCAAGAGGAAAGCAGTTATACTTCTAAGCACATTAGCCCGACATCAGGGAATAGAAAGACAAACTTTTGGGACTTATGGGCAGGAAGAATGAACTGATGCTAAAAGCTTTTCTGTTTTTCCTACTGAATCAAAGGCAGGAAAAGAGTCTTTGCTACAGCTTTTGGATACATCTTGTATGCTTAGAGCAGGATTGCTACAGCAATTTTCATGCAAACGTGGACAGAGCTTCCCTCCTTTTCAGTCTCAGCTACATTTTTTGTTCTATGCCCATGATTTTGAAAAAGAAGATGTTAGCCAACAGATGTACACCCCTGAATTTGGAGAAATGGAGCTTAAACTTTGTAGCTTAATTAAGAAAAATCAAATTAAATCAAATTAAAATAGTTACAGCCGTGTACAATTTTGACAATATATACATTATTTTCTACCATGCAATCAGGTTTATTTTTTCTATTCAAAAAATTTAACTTTTTTCTCTTCTTTTAATGAGATTTTCCCCCTGGTTTCTACAGAGGTTTCTACTCTTTTCGATATAAAATAGAAAAATAGACCTGAGTTTTCCTCTGCATCTACTTCTTTTTTTCTTTNTTTTCTTTTTTCCTTTTTTTTTTTCCCTTTTGGCCACTACGCAAATCTTATTTAAGCCAGAACTTTTTTTTCTTTTTTAATTTATCTGTATGTGTTCTTGCCAGTTTTTAATGAGTACATTGCGGCTTACTATTAAAATGAAGAACAAACAAAATCATGTCCTAAAACATCCTGTTCTGGCCTGTGCAGGTTTGAATGTAAATTTTAGGCAGGAATCTTCCTTCCTGATCTAAATATTAGTGGCTGTAGCTAATGGAGAATGTCATTACTTTGCATTCACTAAAAGAACCATAAAATAGTCCCATATTTTGACATTTTCAGGGAAATGTGGGAATATGTCAGTATTTGAACAAGGATGGCATGAATGATTATGACACAGGCATATATTTCATTGCTGCCTGATAGGGAGTGAAGGGGAGGAAAAGACAGGCGTTAGAAGGATGATGGGACAAAGCATAAATAGAACGTTGTTTGCTGGCATATGAACTTTCTGCACCTAATTCTCTAGTGGTGTAAAACAATAGGACAGTGTTGTCTTCTGCCTCCTAATCACACACTGACATAAGTATTGTTAAATGCTTGGCATAAAACTGTTTCAATAACACGCTATAAAATAGTATTTTTACTTTCTCAGAGTTTGTTATGTAAAAAAAATAAATAAAACCCTTTTAACTTTTAACTGTTCCACTCGGAGAAAAGAGCATTAAAATAAAAGCTAGCAAATTAGACTGTTAGAAACTTTCCAATGCTATTAAAGCTGAATGCTTATTCATTAAACTCCAATAACTATATATGAAACACTTGGATTTGATGAATTCCTAGCAAGGCATGGTGCTCAAGGAGTGCTTCTTGGATTTTTATTTGATTTTTCTCTAAAGTCAGTGACACTGAATATCTTGTGATACTTTTTTTCTAGGGCACATCCTTCTGGTGTCTCTCAGGGCCAGAGACTTGGAACTGCTCTCAGCTGTTGGTGAAATGGGCGCAGTTCATCTCTTAGTGCAGAAGCTGATAAGAGATGCGGAATAGAGCACTTCATTAAACTTCATTAAACACTTCTCAATTAGTTGAGATTAAAGCCTGAATATTTTGGACTTGGTTGTTTGTTGATTGCTTAGTCAGACATGAGAAAAACTCATTTGTCTTCTTCTGATTGTGGAGTAGCTGTAAGGAAAGCTCTGTCTTTACAAACTTTGCCTCTGTGGGAAGAACATAGTTTCCACTGAGCAATTGAAAGTCAAATGTCAGAACTTCCTGCAGACCCATTTTTGACTCTGTGTCATTTACATGAATACTCTGATTTTGTACCAAAAAAGGAGGAAGGGACCTCTATCTATAGGAGAATAAAGTCCATGAGTACTTTATTGTTTCATGTGGCCAAATGCAAATTGCACAAACATGAATCCCTCAATCCATTTTAATTTGCAAAATTATGACTAGATCGATTGCTACAAAATACTGCAGGCTTCTCGCCTGTGGAAGAATTTTTCCTTTTTTTTTTTCTTTTTTACTTACAGATTTTGACTTTTGTATTGCAGAGATGTTTAGAAGCAGGATTTTTAATTTTCTTTTGATTTTATGTTTAGATGTTCCCAGATTTGGGGCTATGCTTGAATAAGGACTGTCATATAAACACATTTCAAATTTTAAATTTGATGTTAACACTTGAATCCAAACTTTCTCAGAGTTTTTGGATGGTGTGGAGTATTTTGGTGTTCTAGGCCAGTCACATCTGTAAGTTAGAACAAGGAAATGAAAATTGCAAGGGATGATTTTCAGGAAATATTTTTCTAGCAATTATTTTCTTCTTCTCCCCAACCCTCCTACCCCCAACCAGCCTGCAAGATCAAGATCCATTTATTTAATTTTCACTGGCTTAAAAAGCTCATGTCAGGCACTGGGGGAGATGGTTTCACTGCATACCAATTTTAAGACAAAGATAAATGTAGTGTTTTTTCTTTTGAAGGCAATGTGTTTGAAATCTGAATCATCCACTGTCAGTAAATGGGACAAAACCAGGACAAATGATGGAATCAAAGCCTAACATCCTTAGCACAACCTTAAAAACAAACAAACCTGAAAGGGTGCCAGCATGCCTGTACTTGCAGGAGAGTGCAGCACCCTTGTTCCTATTCCTCATGCTGAAAACTTCCAGCTGTGTGAAATATTTAAACTGGGCTAATATAAGCCTACTGCTAAGATGTACAGTGAGAATAATACTATCAGTTACACATTTAGAGAGAGGTGAGTAAAGCCAGGAGTAAAATACAGTTTTGAAAATTTTTAATTACTTTTAAAAAGTAAGAAGTTTTTCATGTTTTGGAAGATGTTTGACAAAAAGCCCTAAGTCATCTGTTCAGCACTTTTCTCTGCTTTCTCCTAAAGACAATCTTTATCAACTAACTTACCAGCACTTCAGATTTTCTCTTTAAAGTATCTATCAGGTATTTCTTATACCAGCAGCAGTCCTTCAAGTTTTAGGCTGCTGCTCTAGAAGTCTGTGTTTATAGCCAAACCCTTTTCAGAGGCCTAAGCACATAATGAGATTTTGATGTAAACTTAGAGATGGATACTGGGAGTCTGCTTTCAATACCTTTCAAAGCTTTAAATTCCCTTTATTTCCTTTCATCTTTCGAAGAAAGGCATTTACTGATAGATTTATTTTTTTTTTAGGTAGTATCCTACTGATTTGGCAGTTTATTTTTGCTGCACTTGAGTGCAGGAAGCATGTACATTTTTTAGATTCTGTTTGATGGCTAGACTTAGTCTCAAACAGCCTACTGGATTTCAAAGGTGACTCCAGTGGACATTAATATGTAATAATTTATACATTTATATTTATTTTTCCATCTTAGTTTGTATTTGCATAAGTGTTCCTATCTCTTTATACGTATACCGAGAGATAAATCTTTATATATGTATTAAAATAGTTTTTAAATCTGTATAAGGTTTCAAATCAGCTCAAGAGTGTACAATTTCAGTAAGCCAGCAAAATATTTTGCTGAAAGCATGTTTTACCTTTCAAACATTTCATTTTTATTGAACACAATATTTTTGGGGTCTTAAATTTCAAATTAAAAAATCATTTCAAACATACAAAAGGGATTATTTTGTTTTGAAACTGTCAAAGCAGATCACTTCAGCAACTTTAGGAACTTATTTCTGAAGAAGACATTAATTAAAACTGTCTTTTTCCTCCTTTAGTTTCACCCAGCTGATGTTTTCTAGCAAAATAAATGAAGATAAGAATAAATCATGAATGCGTGGCTTTTCAGAGAGAACTCTGCAGTATTTTGTTAACTAATGGGCAACATTGTATATAAAGATTAATTATAATTGTCAAATAAGTTGGAGCGGCTATTTTAACTGCAATATGAGACATTATTGAAGATACAAAATGAAAAACGCACATCCAGTTTAGATGAATACTCATTGTTTAAGGGATTTAAACAAAACTAATACGCAGCAATGGTTACATAATCAATATAATATACTTCTACACTTAAACCATTTTGGGCTATGGAAAATGTAAATATAACTATCAAATTTTTTGTGGTAAGTTCCAGTCATGACTGGAACATTATAACTATATTTATGTGGTGAGCTCTTGGTAAAAAAAAAAATTGTATATTGTACAGTAATGTCTAAATTAGTTCCAAAATGTGGGGAGTGGTTTTTTATTTATGCAGATGCTTAAAGATATGTTGGGCCTGTGCAGTGGAAACAGGGTTATAATGATAGTTGGGAATGTTTCAGGATGAAAAGGGTCAAGTGATGGGGGGCCACCGCACACCCCAAGAGTCTGCATGTTGTCACTATTGAATTAGATAGGGGTATTTAGGACAATGGTATGGTTAGGGAAGGAGAACTGGTTTATTTTTTTGCTATGGGGCACTTGCAGTAATTTTTTTCAATGTTATTTCACATAATTATTAATTAGAAACATGAAAAATGTATGAGTGATCTCAGCAGAAACTGTGAAATGGATCTCTCTGTAGCAGGCACAGCACCAGTGTCTCTGCTCCTCTTCTGATGAATGCTTTAGAAACATTTTGCACAACCTGTGAGTAGAAAGACAGAATAATGACTATAATTAGAACATCACAAGCTGGGCCCAAGCTCAGCAGCATCTTATAGAGACCTTTTTTGGTAGTTGCCTGGTTTTGCTCTACATAATCGTAAGGGCTATATATCTCACCTTAACTCCTTATTTGACATAACAGTATATTTAAAAACCACAATTTTTCCCTCTCAGGAAGTATTTTCCAGAAACTTCTTTTTGCACTGCAATCGGCACATCCTAGAATATTGCCGTTAGTTCCATTTTTCCAGTGTTTTCGCTTTGGGGTTTATTAACCAAAAGCCTTTTAATCAAAACACTTTACTGCTTTCCAGTTTTGTCCAGGCAGCTTTTCCAGCAGGTCCTGTTATTTTCCCTGAAAGGAGGAAAAATTAGTAATAAAGTTTAGTTTCTTTAATGCAACCCTGCCTATTTACAGAGATTGTAATGGCTGGTTTCTGTAAGCAATGGAAGAATCACGAAAGGAAAAAAATTATTTCATTGTTTCCGGTGTCAAGGATCTATAAACTTGAAAATGTATTACAAACATTCTCCAACTCCAAAATATACTCCCCAGACTTCTCTCACAAAAATGTTCTTTGATTTCTCTGAAAAACAAGTTGGAGTATTTCTTGCTTTATGTTACTCGTCTGACTTCCTGTAACAGAGGCTTTGGGTGAGTTATGTCAGGCAGCAAAGGAAGATCCCGAGGCCAGGGCCAGGCTTGATGTCCTCTTCCCTGCAAAGCTGACAGTGACGTTGGCCCAGCAGGAGAGTGGGAAGGCACTGACCTCCCCAAGCTGCTGGAATGCTGGGAAACAATAAAAGGGAGCTGGCATGTGAGGGACTGTGAGCACTGCCTCATGCTCTCTGCCATTAGCACACTGCTTTCCCTCCTTCCCAATCAGGTCATCTTGCTAATTTCAGATGAATTTTCCATATATTGTTCCTTCATCACATTAGATTTCTTTTAAGTTTCTACAAAAATATGTCATTCATTTCCAAGGAGGTTGGTGGAGAGTAGGTGGTTTTGGCAGTGTTTATTTTCTTCATTTGTTTTTTGAGTAGCTCTGTATCCTCTGTGGTTTGGAGATATACACTGATATTTGGTAGTGAAGTGCCTTTGATTGTGCTCATGAAATTTACCCTGTTTGGGTTAAACTGGAAACGGGGGAATTGCCATTTTCATACATGTTAATAGGATTTTACATCTTCTATTTGTTTGTTTTTATGATGATATTGCTAATTTTCAGAAGAATTTGTCAAACAAACCAAAAGAATTATCCATGGGAGGATATCATTTGATGCCAGCTTTATTCTGAACTAAGATATAACAGCTGAGATACATAAATGTAGAAACATTTATAATGTAGAAATATCAGAAATACGTCATTTTTCCCATTTCATCCCCACAAGTACATTGATGATGTAAGCATAAGAAGGTAACCAAAGTACAAAAGGAGAGATGGTGCTGTTCATCATGCAGAAAATTTTGTTTCAAGAAAAAATCTTCTGTGGAAAACTGATTTGGTGTGTGCTCCCACACTTGCGATAAGAAACCTCTCTGCAAAAGAGGTATTATTCTCTGTTCAGTTTAGTAGAGATTTTTGCCAGGAAGAATGACTACCCTTTTTTAAAAATGAGCTTGAAATGGATATTGAAAAAATTAATTCCGTAACACTTTTTAAGCTGCCTTGAACAGAGTAAGAATAATGTTGTTATTAATAACAAAGAATGTGATGTGTTGGTCCAAGAGTGGAATTAAGTGAGAATGAAACTCAGAGGTCTGAGAGCTGCTCCAGACAAGTCAAAGAAATAATGACAATCCATCTAAAATTAATTCCTACGTTTTTCAGGCCCCTTTGCTATTTCCTAACCTTTTAACTGCAGAAGAATCAAGAACTAGCCTTACTAAGAAATTTCAGACATCTGCTTCCACTTAAAATACCTCTCTTGTTTCCTACTTTCATCAGCTTTCTTAGAGAGAGGAATTTCTCTCAGCCGGTGTTGTGATTTACGTGAAATAATCGATAGCAGCGTGTGATAATCTGCAGTGTGATAGACTGACAAATACAAACTAAACCATGCACAAGATGGATCTCTTGTTTCTATAAATATTTTATGCTTTCTCAAAGGACTTAACTTTATGAAGGCCTTGGAGAAATATGCCTGCAAATATAGCACTTTACTTTGCTCAATTCCAATTACTTTTGAAAATGTAAAAATTTCTCTGGCATATGAACTCTCACATGTTTTGTCTGTGGAAACATGATCCCTGAATTCTGGTTTTTTGTAGGGCTCTAATTCTCAATTTAAACTCCTTGGAAGAAGATACAGTTAAGCTAATATTAATCAAAACCAGAGATGTTTTTCATAAAGTTGCCGCTAAGGTATTTATGTCATCATAAATATTGAGGAGAAGGTTGTGCAGGAGTGGGAGAGCAGCTTGGCTAAGGGGTTAATCTTATCTTTAGTCAGTTTGAACGAAGACATGTAAGAAGCCAGCTTTTATGACCCTTATTTTCTCTAAGTAAGGCTCCAAGTTTAGACTTGGTTTTATATCAGTGCCATGTAGACATGGTGTTCTAAAAGGACCGTCAGCCTGCTCCAGTGCTACAATACTCATGGCACTTTTTTACCATGCTAAACCCTTCAGTCACTAAAAAGCTTCTTATGTAGGGTAAAAACAAGAAAATTAAAAAACAATCATTTGGTTTTGAGTTTTCAAATTTATTTCAGTAGGAACTGTACCCCTACCAGCTGCCTGATCCCTTTGATCCGTGCTCCTGCTGAAAGGGATGGTCTCATCCTCTCCTTACCACAGCCATTGCTCAGTTTTTCCACCATTGCTGTTTGTGCTTCTTTGCATTGAACTAAATCACTGGAGCACAGACTTTTCTGGGAGAGTGCCAGGGATGGGGAGAAATTGGAAAACAATGCCTTTTTACATAATGACTGAGAGCAATATGCTGGAAAAAGAAAGCTTTGATACTTCATGACAGTGTATGCAAAAAGTTAATTCTGCTTTATTCGGATAAAAATATAGGCAGGATGAAGCCTAGGTAAAAGGATAAATGATGAGAATCAGAATTGAAACTCTGTTAAATATGTTTAGAGAATGGCAACTGAGAGTAGGAAGTTCTAGGACTTGTTCTAGGACTTGTTGAACTTGTTAACTATGTTACTTACTTGGAAATAGGACTGAGATACTCAGTAAATAAACAGCCCCAAAAGTCCTACAAATCTAAAGCTCAGTCTAGAAAATTATGTAAGAAAAGATGTCATAGTAAAAAGGAAAGCTTGGAAAGAATTAATTTATTTTTATAAAATGAGTAAGCAAACAAAACTTGAGAAACTATTCTGAAGCATTTTGTTCTCTGCAGAAAAATTATTTGGGAGAGAACACAATACTAAGAGACATCAGGTTATGTCAGTGTACACCAGATGGACATGAATTTTCCAAAAAGTATAGATATGAAAAAACTTACACAGTTTTGAGCTGCTTATGCAAATTCATATCATTGTAAAAGCAAAAATCACTATGGGGGGACAGAAATAGGGTTCCGGACAATATCCTACAATAAAGACATGGTCACACTGGAAGCGGTTGAACTATGGTATTAAGGCTCTAAGCATGGCTTTATTTTTTAAATCTAAAAAGCCAGAAGTATGCAATTTAGTATGACTTTAGTGAAAAATTTAGTGCTTAAACACCCTGGAGGAGATCTTTCCATCAATTGTCATAGCTCCATTGACTTGCTCTCGTTGCAGTAATCCAGGGCCACCATCAAATTATTTTGCTGTAAACTCACAGGGATGAGGTAAATACAGGGCAAATGGACATTGAATATGCACACACATGAGATTCTTACAGTGCAATAATATTGGCTGTGGAATGTCTACTTAGAGAAAATACAAGTTGTTTTGTGCTTTTAAAGTGATTCTGAGCGAAGCCCAGTGTAGCGTGCTGAAGTACAGTGATCTTCGACTGGCTGGAAAATGGGCTGTATGCCATAATTTTTCCAAATACTGTTATTCTTTACAAGAAGCCACATAGGAGAAGGATCAAATTTAAGTATTTATATATGAAATAAGCTGTAGAGATTCAAAATTACTTTCAAATCAAAACCAGATTTATGAATCGCTGTTGCTTCTTGATTGAAGACAGCACTTACTTTGTGCCCATCATCGAAATTTTGATACCTAGATGCTGATTTGTAAGCTTGGTAACACCTCTGATAGTAAATTAGGGAATCAGCTTTTCAAATCTACAGAAAGACCATATTTGAAGTCGTGGTAAGTTTCTGATTTTTGTGATTTTTTTTTTCTTCTTTTTTTTAAGTAATTAAATTAATGTAGTAGTGCAACATATCTAAAAGTATATCTGAAAATCATCCTGACTTAAACAAAGGGCCAAGGAAACATTGAAGATACATTTATAAATTTGGATGCTGTTAGCCCTAAACACTTATTGGCCACTGCTCCAGTAGTTGTGCCCAGGAATTTTTGGAGTTGTAAAAATATATAAGCTCAGATTTTGAATTTCCTTTAGATGCAGGAAAAGAGGTATAGTTGCTGCAACTGGGTGTTCTACACACCCACTCATGGTAAACAAAGCTAAACCAGAAGGAGAAAAACATGCTGCTTGGCAGGGGTACCAGTAACTTGCATAAGTAAAGTTATGCCTGTAGCCACCATAAAAAAATAACTTTTGCTTTAAGATCCCTGTGTTTCAGTTCGGTCAACATAGAAGCTAAAACATAAATGCCATTAACAAGATATCCAGAGTAAGGGTAGAGGAGGACAAAAAAATGTTCTGGTGTCTCTGTTTTGTTGCTTGTATTTGGCTTTGAGAAAGAAGCTTTTCTTCCCTGATTTACAGACAATTTCTAGGCTGCTAAATTGCACAATAGGCCATAACACTAGGCTTTAAAACTGGCAACACAGAGGTCATTCAGATGCTGTGTTTTGGTGGTGTTAGTGTTACTCTGCGTTAAATCAGAGCTGCGTGAACCAGTCCACATGTGCTGTCCTTGGGTATAAAACAGCTGTCTTTAGTCAGATACTTGGATGCAGCAGATACTATCTTTGAAATTTAAGAGAATTCCCAGTTTTCCACTCTAGCAATAGTCATAAACAGATGTCAAGGCTTGGAAAATGAATTCAGATGCTTAAATTTCATCATGCCATGCTTAGAAAAGGGAGAGAGAGGAGGTAGGCAGCTGATAACCACTCACAAGGAAACTAGGATGTATGGTTAGATGGAGAATTACAATCAAATATGCTGAAATTAATGCTTGTTTTCTTTCCTCAAGGGTATTCTGTTTCTATACCAGTTAAAACTGTGTACAGAGGGACAAGTTAAGGGCTGTATCAGAGAGAATGCTGCTCACTGAAGACAAGATGTAGCAGGCCAGAACAAACTTACCAATTACTCAGTTCCCCAGAAACATTAAGTCAAGTGTCTGTTGCTTCAGGAAAGTGGATTTTACTTGCAGATCAGCAATTAGACTACACATAGGGCAAGTATCCATTAATTTTCAATCATCACCTGCAATAGTATATGTTTCCTAATTGCCCAGGAGAAAAAATTCATGAGAGGATGGACAGCATTTTCATGCATGTGAGATAAGTCTCCATCCTATTGCTGGTCATTCTTTCTCAGGCCTTGCTTCCTACCAGCTGGACTGAGCCTGCTGTTCCCAGGGCAGCATGGCTGTGTGGGGTATTAGGAAGTGTCCAGGTGCAGTTTGTCCATCAGGGAAATTGTTCTTCTCCACAGCAAGGAGAACTTTCTAGCTTCAGAAGATATGAATAAAAACATATGGCAGAGAACAAAGCTCTGAGGATTGTTTTATTTTAAAGACAAAAGCATTTCAGTGTTGTGTTGTTTTACTGAGTTGCCTGAAACTTGCTCTAAAGTTCTTTGGTTTATTTTGTGTGCTTGTGTTTAAAGCAAAACAGTGTGGCAGTGTTTAAAGCAAAACCCGCAGATGTAATGTCCTGTGTTGTCCTGACAGAGTGAAACCTTAAAAGCAGTAACAGACACAGAGCCAATGCCTTGCTGCAGGCAACCCAGTTATTACTACATGAAACAGCATCTTTGACTGACAGCTTCAACTTAGTGGTCTTATTGTGATTCAGTTTAGAATCACTGTTGTTTTCCAGGGACCTAATTGCACCTCTTGCCTGTCTTGTTGAAGAAGGTGTCTGGACATTTGTGTGTTGGTCCTTTGTAATTTATCTAGCTGGTTCATAAAACAAATTCTTCCTGGAGGTTAGATTTCCCTGTCTTCTGTTAGCAGGTTTAAGGCTTCCAACATATATCCCTACAAGTGAGGTGAGCAATGGCATTTTCAAGGTTATGTCTCAGTGCCCAGTTCAGTAAAGAGGACCAGTGCTCCAAATAGTTCTTGATCATTTAACTTCATTCAGCAACACATATTTGAATGGTTGCATGCTTAACTGAAAATAAACTATAGAAGCTCCCAAACAACTGTGAGCTCTACCTCACCTGCCCAAATATCATTACTGACTGGTGTGTCAACCTACAAACATCCTACAACCTGCAATTGCTGAATGACTCCATGCTATTTTTTCATTAAAATTATCTCTTTTTTTTTAGCTTGCACAGCTGTCTCTTGCTGTCTTGACATAACTGCTTGTTGATTAAAATTCTTGGCACAGAACAGCCTTTACATGTGGGTACATCATCCTTGTGATTATTAATGCTCCTCAGGGAAACTAAAGTACATAATCTCTGGTTTGTAAAGCAGAGTTCTTACTAGTATCTCATTTTATAGTAATTGTAATGGGGGCATATTTATTATGTTCCTTTGATTTAAAAGAATATTTTAGAAAATATGTTTTCTAATAGGGTGGTTGTGAGGTGGTTGTAGCCACAGAGCAGATAAACCTGGACATGAGTACAGTAACTCAGCTTCTTCTCCCAGCCACAATTTGTTTCACCTTTTCTTTTCAAAGCCGTCTTGTCAGGATTAACTCAGTTCTAAATAACTGCTTGATGTACCTTGATTCTAGACTGGAAGTCAACAGAAGTCTTTCAAAATGTCTCTTGCCCACGGCCAGCAGTTTGAGCCTTTCTTTGCTCTGCCAGAAAAGCACAGGTAGCAGGAGGTGGATTAGGATGCCAGCGAGCAAAACTGCTCTATTCGGGTGCTTTCCTTTAGGGGTTCAACTTAAAACACCCAGCTTTAAGACAGCTCTCATTAGAATTACACAGTGAACTCATAAAATCTCTCAAGTTCAAAAGGCTGGGAATCAATTAACACTTTCCTTTTATTTAAACCAGAGGTTTAGAGTTATCTATGAAACAAATTATTACCTCTCTGAACCCAAAATTATTCATGTTAAAATACTAATTTCTTTTGCCATGGCCATGCTAGTCTGCTTAAAAGTTGGGTAAATGGTATGCAATAACTTTCATAAACTACATAAAGGAAGCCACCTTACGTATTAAATTTATTTAGTCAAAGCTATAAAAGATAAAAATTAACAGAAAAAAACCCTAGCATGGAACCACATGTAAATTCAAGTTCATAAAAAATGTAGTCTTCTTGAAAGATTAATGTTTTGCAGAAAGATTTTTACTTAGGAACTGATTATGCTTATGTGTCACCAACACAAAAATGTTTGCACAAGCATAAAGAACTTTTCCCAGTTTAAATTCAAGAGAAGCACAGGGAGTTTCTTAGTTTCTGTTACAGAGAACAAAAAAATTTGTAATCCTAAAATTTATAAAGGACAAGAAATCTGATTCTTACATAAATGTAAAATTATATAAGTATATGTGTTCTCATTAGATTGTTCTGCAGTAAATTACTCCAGTCTTAAAGGCTGCTTTAAGAATAGATACATTAATAGCTGAATTTAGATTACCAAGCTGTTAAATTATGGTTAATGTTTTTTTCCATTAAAATACTTCAGTACTGTGAATTCAGTTCTACACAAAAAAATCTTACCTTGGTTTTCTGTGGTGAAATCAACAGTTCTTGGAGGAGAATGTTATGTCCAGTTCTTGCTTTTGAAACTAATAAACTAGATGTTGCAAATAGTTGTGAAATAGTTTTGTAGAGCCACTTAATTTATATGTTCTGTCATTCACTTAAAAAGCTATAATTGCAGCAATTTCTTATTAAGCCAAGTGTTCATAGTGAGAAAATATTAAGTATTATGATGTAATTAAAATCAGATAGAGAGTATTTGCTAATCTGTTTATGGGAAACAGCACGTGTATCTACTACCAGCACCTAGGGAAGCAGGAGTCTGGAGAAGTTGGAAGGTTTGCTGCTAGCAAATGTTCTCAGGATGATTTTCCTTATCAAATTATCAATAAACTGGCATGTTGATGACAGTGTCTTTGGAAATATTATGAATAACATTTTTGAAATATTTTTATTAAAACTCTACACAACAGAATTTGTTGCATAGAAACTAATGAAAATTTTATTATGCCTCATACAAACTCATTACTAACTCATTACTATAGTCAATTAGCTAAATTCTATTTTGGATGTGTGTTGCCAAGCTCTTTTGAGTTCCTAGTCATGTGCATATGTGTTTGTGTATATATATATATGTAATGTTTGCTGTTGTAAACATACCCTGTCTCTTTAACCAAGCATATTTCTTTTGTCTCCTTTGGAGCATCCATATTTGAGTTATTAGTGTTTATGGGGGAAGCAAAAGGAAAGAAAGGTGACAAAGTCCGTTAGCCATAGAAAATAAAAATGCAAAATAATATTCACAAGCGTATCTTGAGCAAGTATTGCACATTTTCCAGTGCATGTTGTTCTATGTGCAAATTGATTGCTTTTACATACAACAACAATAAGGTTCTACACATACCTTTTAGATATTAAAACATATGATCCACAAAACACAGTCTGTCTTTGTAATCTATGCAGTTATTACCATAGAGGTTTTAACAAAGAAGTCTGTTTTTTCTTATATAAACTAAATCATCCTTTTTCTGAAATTCCCCAGCTTTCATATTACCATTTAGTCTTATGTAGAAAACATGTGCAAAGTTAGTTGTTGTCCTGATCAAATTTGCATTTCATTTCTTTTCATTTGGTGTTAGAATACTTTTTAAGAGTCAGCAAATACAGTGTAAGTTTCAGGCCCATTACCGACAGAATGCTCACTTTTTGGAAAAACTAAAGCTCAGAATGGCAACTTCCTGAAGTGTTTATTTTACTGAATGGCATCAAACATAAAACATAAATGGCTCTATCATAGAATTAGCTAAATTCCCCCTGTGGTTCTGGTAGCTCCAGCCAGGCTTTTCTCACTTGCTTTTTCCAGAGGCGTTCCATTGTGTAAAGCTCTGCTATTGTTTTATTGAATGGAAGAACATGGAAAGAACAACCAGTGGGCAGCTTTAACCTCACTTCACCCCACACTGGTTTTAAAATTCAGCTGATGTTCTTCGCTAGAAAAATGAACAATTATATCAAATAGCTTGGAAAGTCAAAGAAGTGGCTGCATCTACCAATTATTCTAAGTAACCCACTAGATTTTAGAGTAATGCACTATAAATCATGATGTTTAGTGGCCAGTTTCATTTATAGCACACTGACAGGCAAAGAGAGACAAGTGTTTCTTCATATCTTCATGAAAACACTATAAAGGCCTTGACTCAGTGTGAATCATGGTCAAGTCTTACAGGTATTTTCTCTTATATATCTTGGAGCCTCATCTTACCACTGTTGAGGTCAGGGAGAGTTTAGTGATTGAAAACATGCTTGCAGTGATACCATCCCTCCAGACTCTTAATAATCAATTCAAACAGCTAATAGCTCAAAAGGAATCCTCTTATGTCTATCCTGCTTCCTCAGTTGAACATTTTGCTCAAATTAAAGGGCTGCCTTCTTATCATTCTTAATTGATATTCTTGATCTCAAAGTAGGCTATAAATAGTACCCCTTTGCAGTCTGTGATGTGCAATCCTGCAGTTCTCACTTTCTTTGCACGTCTGCTTTTCTTAAAAACACATTTTTCCTTTTTATATATAATAAATGAATGACTGGATTCATTGATTCCAGTTTGTGGTGACATCTGGAATTTACTGGGCAGTTTTAAGTTTCAAGCAATGTTCCTCATTTCTGAGAGTAAACTGAAAGTGTGCAGTGATTTTGGTGTTATGAGATATCATAGTTTACACAAAGGCAAGTGCAGTCCAACCTAGACAAGTTTGGGGCAGCTGACTTTGGATGGTACAAGGCAGAACTATGTCAGTGGGGCATCAGGGAAACGAAAAAACAGAGAAAATGTGTCTTTGTACTTCTCTGAATGATCTACAGTGATCAAAGTTTTCTAGTTTAATTCTTACTTGAGTACCTTCTCATGACACTGAAGTAATTTGTGTGAGTGCAAGCAAATGTCATTTAATTTGCTCTGATACGCACATGAACTTTGACAATTTTCAAATAATAACTCTCCCATTTCTCCCTTGGATAGTTATTTGCTGCTTTTGCATTCCATTCCAAAAGGAACAACCTGCATCTGCATCCTCACTAATGCAGTGGCTCAAATCCTAGTCAAGTGTCAAGTCAGAACATAACCCAATTCTCTTTAAATACATGTAAAGATTTAGCATTATTTTTTCACCTTGGCTGCCAGGGATGTGAATTTTTAGGACAGAAACAAAGAAAATGTATTTTCAGATTATATTTTCTCCCTTTCAGTTTCATGGCTCCTCTCTAATGAATGAAACAAACAAAAAAATCCAACCCCAAAACCATGACATGCCAAGTAAATGTTACAGGAAAAAATGAACATATTAGCTGCCTACAGCGACAGCCCAGGTCTCCGTTCAAAGAAAGTTCTTCTGAGCATCACAAACACTTTGGAATATGTCCTTCCTATATTCCTCTGAAATCACAGGACATCCTGCATCATCATCATCATCATCATCATCATAATCTGTGGGTTGTTAAGAGCCAGGAAAGAGCAGTATTAGAAGAGGAGAGAGAAGCTGTACTTAAACATGAAACTATCAGCCCTTTCTTCTATGCTTCAAACTCTTAAAGTAATTCCTGAACCAAGTTCAAAAACACTCATCTGTGTTTTCTACATCATTTGAAACATACTTAAAATGTTATGATATGTAGGCTAATACATGCTGTTTACTTCAGAAGGAAATGGTCTCAGAGACACTTTTATCTTGATTGTCCTTGAGGGTTTTTTTGTCTCAGAACAAACCAAGCCTATAGAAATAAAATCTACAAGTGAAATAATATATCCTTAGCAGTTAAAATGCATGTGTATGCTATGCTATTTACTATTTTTCAGGAAGAAAGTGAAAATGAATAATTAATTCTGCTAAGTTCTGTCACAAAACCTAACTAAGGAGATGTACTGGAGTTTGGCACTGCTAGCATTCAGGGATCTTTTAGAAAAACAAATTGTACTTCTCAAGACAGTGTGTACTCTGTTCCTTTTTACTTGCTTAGGAAGAGGGCACATCAGAGACTAAGGAAATGTACATGGAAATGCATCCAAATCCAGTGCTCCTATGTTTGGTGAATAGCAACTGTTTATGGGTGCTATTTACTTTGAATATAGAGTGGAGAAATGCCTCACCATTAAATAACGTCTCTGAGGTGTTTTCATGGTACATGAGCTTCACCACCTAAGTTATACTCATACTTTCATTTAAATGAGCAAGTTTTCTATTAATTATTTAGTTTGTCTGCTGTATTCATCATAAATTTGTTATATATTTAGTGCTTATTCAGAAAAAGAAATGTTTTTCCTTCCTCCACAGAAGGTAAGAAGTTAAAATAGTAATAGAAACTCAGAGAAAGGGGCAGCAAACTAGTAGTTTTAATAATGTCAGTCCTTCATAAAGGGAATTAAGTTTTTCTCATAGTTTTCACATTCAGTTTTGCTTGAAATCTTTCTTATAATTTTCTTTTTTCCTGTTCCAAGGTTGCTTTCTACAGTCTCACACTTCAGGGCAGTCTGTACTGTCCCTAATGCCAAAAGACTGTTAGATAGAATCTGAGACAGAAACCCTCTGAGAGAAAGCAATATTTCACTTCACCAAAATGAAAACAAAATCCTTTGATTGTAGCAGAGTTTGTTTTTTTTCTTACAAAGGCTAAAGACATTTTGGCAGCTATGCTGCTTTTCTTGTGATTTGTGGTATTGTGTATTATGAAAACAAATTGCCCATCTACTGGAGGATATTGAGCCAAATTTGCTGATGTCAGTGAAGATACCCTGCGGCTCAAATGAGGTTGTTACAGCCCATGCAGGAACATAAGAGGCTTATAAAAATGCTGCAGAGAAACATCCCAGTTTTGGAGCTTTGGAACATTTTTAACTGGGAACCCCTGGCAATGTGGAGTGAAAGTAGCATCCAGAATTTGGGTTGGCCTTCAATTTTAAATGGAAGAGGTAAAGCTTTGCTGATGTCTGGCAGCAGAGGTCTCCAAGAGCAGAGGAGACAGGAGTCAAATTTTAGTGAATAGCATCTCACCTGTGGTGAGTCAGCAAATTCTTAAACCAACTGCAGCCTAGTACCTCTTTCTTCTCTCAGCACCAGCATCACCACAAATGCCAGGAAAATCATTCCTCCAACAGAGGGAAATCTCTGCTGCATCTCAGCCTTTTGCTCTCCTCATTTGCCTTTTGCAAACACAGTTGAGTGCCAAGAGAACAGCACAGACCTTTTCTAGTGACTCCTCTGCTTTTGAGACACAATGAACTTCATGCTCAGGTCTGATGAGAAACAAAAATTAACTCTTTCTTTCCACAGCAGTGTAGAAAAATAGATTTCCTAACCATTGATAAAAATTGCTGCCCAGTGGAGGAAGTACCAAGCCATAAAACACTGGATCAAAGCTTTCCCAACTAATGAAGAGATGAAAAAAGGCATGACTGGGAAAAGTAAGGGCAAGTTTTGTTAGTCTATTCCATATTGTGCAGGTAATTTTGTAGGAGCTTCAGGTGAGGGGCTGCTTCCCAGCTGCTTCTTGGGTGAGGTTCTGATGGGTAATTGTCGCGGGGCGAAGCTGGGTGTGTCTCAATCTAGGAACACAAAAGAAAGGCTCCGAAGACAGAAGTTGTAGAAGGCTGTCTCATTATCTTTATTTTGACTCCAAATATTTATAGATATGTACAGAGGTCAAGGGATTGGCTACATAGGTCACCACCCCTTCAACCTAGATGGTGGATACCACCGTCAATCATGTCTTCTCTCACAGGAGAAGTATGTAAACATTCTAAGAATAGATTTTATTTACATTAGCTGCATGTGAAAGTTCTACAGAAAGAGAAAGAACAGTAAAACTCAGGCAACAGGTAATGGCATGGGAAGAAAACACCTCGTCTGCATTGACAGTAAAACATCATGGACCCCTAAACTGTGAGAAATGCAATGTCTTGAACTTTATTAGTACTAGCCAGGTGCTACTGCAGTGGGTTGGTTGAACTGCACATCTGTGGCCCAGCACCATAATTGCAATGTGTGAAGAGAACATTTTTGTAGTGAGAATAACCTTGCTGGGTATGCAGTTTCATTAGGCTGTGGCAGTGTACTTTCACAGCAGTTAGTTCAGTCAGTTCCACTGAATATGAGATGTTCCAAGCCTTTCAGCTTCACTCCTTTCAAGTCTGCAAAATGGCCTTCTAAGATCGACAGAGTGATAGAGAGACAGCACTGCCCTCTTTCACCTTGGAATATGGAAATGTAGAAACAATACAGACTGTTTGTACTTCATGTCTTATTAAGATCTGTATCTTTATATACACGCACACCTATGTATGTAATTTGTGAATGCAATATGCTTTATTCCGGGAACATTGGCCCGTGCAGGCCACAGGGCTGCATTAGATTGCTGCCTGCTAGCTTCATGTAAGCCTAAATGTTAGTCTACATTTCCTTTTTTTTTAACAGAAATGACCTTAGACCAATAAAATAATTATAATTTCACAAGTGGAATCTCCTTGGGAAAATGGATTACATATATTTCCCTCTCTCTTTAAGGGCAGAATTGTTTTAGCTGAAAATTGCATAATTCTGTTTCTTTTACCTAAGGCAAGTTTTGCCAGTGAGCCACCATCAAAGGTATGCATTTATGCAGGAAACCAGCATTTCTGGCTGGAAAGAAAAGCAACATTATCTCTACTTTGTTTACTTTAAGTGGGCCAGCAGTGGTTTAGCACGAACATGGGAATTCAGCCTTCACTAGGTAAAGGGAGGGAGAGCTCCTAGGAGAGGCAGAGAGATGAAGTCCCTATATTGGGTATGGGTGTATATGTGTTTATGCCTGGCTCAGAAGGTGTAGGATACCTCACTGAGCAAAGCTCTGAGATGTCATCTGCTCTCCAGTACATCAGCCTGCTTTGCTTGGGTGAAAACTGGCCACCATTCAGAGTACCGAGTCTCTCACCCTGTGAGAGGCAGATGGCAGGGCTGATTGAGAGCTCTTGATGGAATGCCTTTAACCTCTCTGAACTTCATGCAAGAGAGGTAGAATGCAGCTGCCATTAGCACTTTTCTCTAGACTCCCAAAGGAAAACTTGTTCTGTGAAATTCAACTGACCAGATAACTGGAAAGGGAGAAGAAAGAAAGTGATAATACATGCACTGTGAAACTTTATCTTAAATTGGTCTAGTAACATTGAGGAGAGGTACTCAAGTTACTGCTTTTATGACTACTGTAAACAGGTCAAAGCTCTTTGTTGCTGAAACCATATGGAAAATGAATTTTTGTCAAAGAAATTGATACTTCACTTGGCATGCTGCTACAGTTTTGAATAATTTTAAAGAGAAAGTTGAGAGGGTTTGAAAAACTTTCTCTAAAATATAGGATGCAGGTGATTTCATCAGAAACACTTTCACAGAAGTAAAATATGTAAAGGATATTTTTAGAAACCCTCATTTCTTGATATTCACACATTATTTACCTTCATGCTGTTAGCAT
The DNA here is from genome assembly GCA_008694505.1 of Cyanoderma ruficeps. Classification (NCBI taxonomy): domain Eukaryota; kingdom Metazoa; phylum Chordata; class Aves; order Passeriformes; family Timaliidae; genus Cyanoderma; species Cyanoderma ruficeps. The sequence goes on from VZDJ01007749.1 coordinate 12,475,884, forward strand.
ACTGTCAAATTCAGTGTTGTTTTCATGTACAATAGAGGAATCATCCAGATCCCTGTGAAACTAATGGAAAGAATCTCACTGACTTCAAAGACCTTGGATTTGAACCCTTACATAAATTGCTAATTAAACTTGATTAGTGAGTATGGTTCACCAGTGGAAAAAGTTTACCAGATTTACAGCCTACCTGAATAATAGGTAGTGAAATTAGCAAAGGTCTTGCAAATTTATGGCTGAAGTTCTGTTTGACCACGTGTTAGTTTAGGAGATGGTGAAATGCAATTGGTGATTTCTTTTGAACTGACAACCAGAATAGCCAATTGCATGCAGTGATGCACCTCTGGGACACACACAGCCTTAAAAGTTAGAAGGAAGCCTGGGCTCCTTCCCTTTTTGCTTCCACCTTTACAGGAGGTAAGACAGCATCGGCTCTGTCACTTGGAGGGGCCCGGGAAAGGCCCCGGCCTGCCCCAGACCCCAGGCTTCACAGAAGGCCCGCCTGGCCAGGTGACTCCCAGCCGGGAGAGGGGATGATGTGCCCCCGTCCCGACCCGGATCGTTTTTTAGCCGCTAGAAAACACCCTGCCACTTCCTCTATGAGGGGAGCTGGCCCGAGGCCTGGCGGTGGGCCTGGGCACTTTCCCGGCAGGGGGAGGGGAGCCGGGAGCCTGCAGTCACTCCAAGCTGGGCCCACCCTGAATGAGACCGAAGGGTGGGGGGCAAAGAGCCTTTCATCAGCTGGGCTGCTCTGAGACCTGCCTGAGGTTTTTTTTCTTCATTGCCACGGCAAGTCTGGGCAAGTTTTAACTCTTTCCTGCCAGGAGATGGGACTTCCAAGCACTGGCTCTTCCCAGAATGAGAACAGATAAATGGATGGAGCATAGAGAAAATTTGGCATAACAGTCAGATGGAGAGAGTAAGAAAAGGATTAATTAGAGGAAGGATGAAGGAGTTGCCTGTTGGCTGGACTTTCTTGTTTGAGCTATGGAAATGAACTCTATTGGTAGATTGTTTTTTAAATCATGGAAAAATATGCATTTGGGGAGATGATTGGTGGATTTTTGAGCAAAGGTGTTTCTGATGGACTGGATGATTCTATGAGATGTCTGAGCAGAGAGAAAGAGATGAGAAGCTCCTGCACCAGTGAAAAAAGTGAGAAGACATCTCTGTTCCTCGATATAGAAAAAATCCTTTGCCTTGAAGCTGCTCATCTTTAAAATGTGACACCCCAAATGCCTGAACTCCACGACCCATAAGCAGATTGAGAAAATGTTAATGGGAAGAAACCAAATGGAAGCAGGTTTTTCCCGGGTGGCTGTTTCTGTGAAGGTTCTGACCCGCAAGAGAATTTCTTTTTTTCCTGATTGTCAGTGGGGAAAATTCCATAGAGAACAAGAGACTCCTCTCCTGAGGAATAGATGAAAGACTATATTTAAATGGTGAAACTGACTGAATGTCACAAGCTTTGTCTCTATGTTGTTTGTAGAAAAGTGAACACTTGTGGGAGGGGAGAGGAGAGGAGAGGAGTTTTGGAGGTTTCATTCTCTTTTTTTTTTCCCCTCTTCTCTTTGTTTTCTATCTCTGTGTTAATAAATTACATGTTTACTTTTAAATTGAGCCTGTTTTGCCTTCTTCTCCCAAAAATCCCAATGTCCCAGTTGGCAAATAATTTGGTAAACATAAAAACCACCACACAACACTACAGCATGAGCTACAGTCCTGTATTGCTTCTCATCATATTAATCCCCTGCTTCATAGAAGTAAGGTAAATTTTCTTTCTAGCATGATTTTTTAGTGTTTACATAAGGCAGTTTTTCTTTTCATTAAAACTTTTATGTTTCCTTTGAAAAACCATAATACAAATTAAGGGAAAGTGAGTATAATTTACATTAATGGGATTAAATTAAGAAAGAAAGAATTATGCAGAATATCAGGGGAAACATTTGTCTCTTGGAGAAAGATCTGTTAGAGTATGGAATTGTCTCCTGCAGGAAGCAGAGGAAGCCAGGTCACCTGAGGGATTTTAAAACTAGATTGAATGCAGCACAGAAAAACCCAGCATTTAAATGAAATTGGGAAATGGGCCTGCTGTTAGGCCTTCTGTGTCTCCAATTCCTAGAAGATTTTTAGGAGTATACGATTTTAGGAAAGCCTTATATATACCTAGGCTTAGCTGTGGTATTGATCATACTAAACAGTTTACATCAGGCATTACATCAGACAGTTTTCAGTAACCCACATGTAAGGCTAACCAGGAGAACCTCCAAGGAAAAAGAAATCAAAATAAGGTGAAAATGAGAGCCTTGTGGCTCTGAAAGGGTTCTTAATGTGCCTGTACCTTCTGATGTTTACCGTTTTGTCTCACTGTGATGTAATCACTTGGCTGTCCAAGTGGAGGGTGGCACTCTGACCTGCCAGTATGAAAAGCAGAGTGAGGGCAGTATTTGGCTGACAGTGCTGATTATTAACCTAATTCCCTGGTTATCAATGCTTTAGTAGATTAAATATCTTGTATGTGCACTGAACTGGCCACAAAAAAACCCCAAACAGAATACTTCTAGAGAGAACTATATTTTGCTACTAGATTTTTGGGTTCCACTGATTCAGTTACTTGAAGTCTGCAGCTGCCTGACTTATTTTATTTGGTTAACAGACTTTTCTGTGTGTATTTGACCTCATTAAATGGAGGGCACATGCAATAAATCCTACTAAATATGCTGTAGATAAAAATATTATGTCCCCGAAAATCTCTCTTAATACACCATGAAAATATTATTTTCATTAAAATGAAAAATGCTGCTGCAGAATGTATATTGTAATGAAGAAAAAGTTATTTTCATCACGGCTTACTTAAAAATATTAAGGTGTACTTTGAAGATCATCACAGCATGGCTTACAATTAATCAACAAACTGTTCCTAAACACCATTTGCCAGAAATAATCAAACAGGCATATGTTCAACACACAGGAAAAATTTTAGAAGATTAAAAGTCAGACCATGGAGAGGAATATGAAATCCTAAACCTTCCCCTGCACTCAGACAAGCAGGCACACACATCATGAGCAGCTGAACGACTTCAGGAACTGCTTGCACAAACTATGAAAATGTTTGGAAAGTTAAAAATGTACCCTCAACTGGAAGAAAATGATTCAGTGGTCACATGATGTCCCATGGCCATAGCTTTAAAACAGACCTTCAGGAACATACTCAACATGTGCTGGTGATCCAGAAATATCCGGTCCGGGTTTGCCCTCCAACCGACTCCATTCCAGTTTTTTTTTAAAAATCCGGTCCAGGTTTTCCCTCCAACCGGCTCCGGATCCGGATTCGGGGAAAAATCCGGTCCAGGTTTTCCCTCCAACCGACTCCGGATCCGGCCTCCGGGAAAAATCCGGTCCGGGTTTTCCCTCCAACCGACTCCGGATCTGGACTCCGGGAAAAATCCGGTCCGGGTTTTCCCTCCAACCGACTCCGGATCCGGACTCCGGAAAAATCCGGTCCGGGTTTTCCCTCCAACCGACTCCGGATCCGGACTCCGGGAAAAATCCGGTCCGGGTTTTCCCTCCAACCGACTCCGGATCCGGACTCCGGAAAAATCCGGTCCGGGTTTTCCCTCCAACCGACTCCAGGTCCGGACTTTGGGTGATTCCTATCCAACACCGTGGCGTTGCTCTGGGTGTGTCATTCCATCATTTGATGTAAACTGAAAACTCAGAGGAATCAGTCTGGCAGTATTGACAGAAACGTCTTGTAATTCCAAGGAAATTTTGATTCAAAGACTTGGGGCTACACAATGAACAGAAAGAAAAGTCTGGGATATTCCATTATACTAACAGAATTGAATTAATATTTCAAGAAATGGATCATCCTGTGTCTAGGTTTAGAAAGACAGGTATCTGCCAGGGAAACTGGGGTTCCCCTTAGAATAGAGAATGTAAACCCCTCACTCCCCACCAAATTATAGTTTTGCAATTGAGGGCTCTCAGGCAAAGATTTGGGAATAGGAATAACAGTTCTTTACTAGGAATATCAATAATACAAATGTGGTAGAAAAAAAACCACCCCACCAAACCAGCAAACAAACAACAATTTTGGAAAGCCCTGACAAGGTCAGAGCTACAACCTGATGCCCTTTTGGTCAGGGTGTCGGAAGCAGTCCAAAAATGAGTCCTCCTGGAGTGGCAGATGTGGTTCTGTTGAGGTAGAGATGATCCTGTAGCCAAAAGGGTCCAGAGGTGGTGAGAAGGGTCCAGTGATGGTGAGAAGGGTCCAGTGATGATGAGAAGGGTCCAGTCTTCCTCCGGTAATCGGGTGAAGCAAGAGAGCGTCCTGGTCCTGAGTCCCAGTTTTATCCAGGTAGGAACGGTTGGCTCCCCTCACTGGGTGGAGCATCTCACACTAGGATGAAGGAATGTGGGTATATTTTGGCAAAGGGAAACAGCTTGGGGAAGACAACAGCCTGGGGAGTCATAATGGCCCATCGTGGAGAAAGATAAGAACAATGCCCTACTTGGTATTAACCGTTGGGCCATTATCAAAAGGCACCCGCCCCCCTCCCTCCAGAGTAAACAAGAGATAAAGAGGAACAACGCCCCAACTGTTTTCAGCAGATGAAAATGGAATATACTCTATAACCCAAGACATCCTGATAAGCTGTTCAGAGTGAGAAATAAATAATGAAGTACCAGTAATTAAAAACAGTGTTCAAAATTAGTTGCCTTGCATTCCTGAGGCTTTTTTTTTTTTACCCTCGCAGTAAGACAAACCCTGCCTCTGAAATTTCCCTCGTGAAATCTCTTCGTGCCAGGAGAGGAGCTGGGAAATCACAAAACCAGACTCCCCCAGGGAAAGTTCCCATGAATATTTGGGAAGGGGGAGTGAACTCGCTTCAGCTGGCCCGATAATTGCAAACTGAGGACTTGTCCATTCTTCCTCCAGCAGACTCCTATTTCCCGTGTTTTTCCTGATGCAGTGGGATGAAGCTATGGAAGTGTAGTGACTGCTACTCTGCTGGCTGTGAAAATTTGGTGTGGGACACAGGTGGAACAAACAACAGTTTCTGCTCCCTCAAAAAAAGTCCCATGGAGGAGCTCACAGAGTAAAGCCAGAGTGGTTTACATCTAAAGATTCAAATTTTTTGGCCAAGTTTTCAAATGTCCCTGGGTGATTCAGTGTATTAACCTGCTGAAAGGGCAAAGGTCGCTTGGGCGCTTCTGAAAATGTTATCCTGTAACATTATTTTCCAAGATCAAAACCCCAAATTGGTTATGCCACCTTCAATGAAATTACCATTGCATGACAATCTTCTCTCAAATCCCTTTTGCTCCGGAGCATCATCTGTTGTGGTCAGAAGAAATCACACAGATGAAAGAGTGTGTTGCACAGATGGGAATTCCAGTGTCCTGCACGAGGCCTTCAGGAATTGCAAATAAGAGAGTTTACGGTATGCTTTTAGGACAACAGTGAAAAAAAAGTGCCTTTATCTGTCAGGACAGTGGTTATGGAAGCTTTGTTTTCTTCAACACACTGAAGTACTCACAGGTACATGTATGGAATTGGAGATTAATTCATCTGTCCTTTGATGCATTCCTCATCAATGAAATAGCAAAATGAAACAGAATGAAATGGAAACAATTGCTCTGGAAAGAAAAGCCACATTCAGTGTAAATCATAACAAACAAACAAACAAACAAAAAAATCAGTTGAGGTAATTGAATTATTTTTTGCATGCCTGTGGACCTGAACTGCCCCCTTAAGGTATTTTGCCAAGCTTCATGACTTGGCAAAAAAACCCCCTAGATATGTGTTGGGTATATAATGAAGAGATTTTAAAAAACATGTAATAGAGAGCCCACCACCACCATGTGTTGTCTTTTTTTTTTTCCCAGTAAATTTATTTATTTTTTTTAACATGGAGAGAATGAGTATTTTGATCATTTAAATAATCTCAGCTATATACTTTTTTTTTCCTTTTTTTGTGAATTTGTATATCCAGGGTTCTTCTTTTATGGGAGGCCAGTTAAACCTCAAAGCAGACAAACAATTTCCTTAAGATTGACTGTAGCTTCAGATTGACATTCCTTAATGAGTCTAAGCCCCAAATCCTGCCTTGCTGAAAACAGTCTAAGTTCACTGAGGTTTCTAATATTTCAGTTCAACTTTTAGATGTATAACAAACCCTCAGACCAGGCAAGAAGTCAAAATAAGCAAAGATCTCCCTGGGGTTTTTTCAGTGTGTTCTCTGGAAACACATAAATCTTAGTGTAGGGTTTATCAGGCATATTTTCCCTTGGTTCTAATGTAACTTTCTGATTTTTCTCATGAAGCTCTGTATTCGTATAAAGACATGGATGTTTATGTGCAACATTTGTTCATTAAGCTCGTAAAAACTTAGCTTTCAGGATTAGTTTCTTAGGTGATTTTTGTAGGTTTTCCAAAAGTAGAACTGCTTAAATGCTTTTAAAATTAATGGTACCATTTAAGGCAGGACCAACTGTCAACTGAGATAGGTGCAATTGTATCAGAGATTAAATTATCCCAGTGTTAAAATTATTGATGTTGGGCCAAAGACTAAAATCTTAAATGAGTCCTCATTTAGTCATTATTCCTATTGATCTTTGTCAGGTTTTTCCTTTCAGAAGTGAACAAAAAATGAGTTTGGCTCCTTAAGCTGTGTGTCTTTAAAGTAAAATTGTCGACCTTTTGGGTAGATGATCACAGTGACAAAGACAGGACTCTTTCCAGGCTGAATGGCTACAAGATTAAACTTTGAGGATTTATAATTACACCAAAAATTAGTTTTGCCATAGAATCCAGCCAAGGATAGACCTTTTCGGTACTCTGTAGGTGATAAATTCAACCTGATTTTTATGGCAGATGATCAGTGTCTCAGTCAGCCACCCAAGGTAGCCACTTTGCTCTAACATATTTTAATCTCTTGTTTCTTGGACAGTGCCTTCACAAATTACAATGGACCATTTAATTATGTAATTTCATTGATCAGATTTACTGTTGCTGTCTTTGTTCCTAATACCTGTAATTATGCTTGGACTTAATGAAAAGGCCACAACAAAATGTCTGAGGAGCCCTATTACCTGGTTTTCCACATTCCTGGCCTTTTGTTTGTTCCAGGATTTGTAACATGGTAATTGATAATGATAGGTGGTAGATGAGATAGGTGGTTTTACTGTAATTCCAGGAAATTAGTTGCCTTCATGGCCAGAAGCATATTTCATCCAACTGTTTTATAAGTGTTTGTTAAGGAATAAAAATAGTAATAATAATGATTTAAAAAATCAACCAACCAAACAAACCAAACAAAAAAAAAAATCCATAAAACCTTAAAAAGAGAAAAATCCTGCATAAATGAGCCAGGATAATAACTGATAGTGGTACAAAACTAAGGCAAATAGGCTGCTAGTGCAACTTGGAAGCACTGCTTTCTCTGTGCTACAATTTCCTCCTAAATAACCCTTCTACAATTTTAGTTGTACTTTGTTATTATTGCTTGTATGAACATGGGTTTTGTGACTTTTTTTTTTTCTGTAGTTTACAACATTTCTATGGCACATGACAGGATTGAAACATAACTTTAGATCTGTGGTAAAGATCCATTTGTGAGAAGCAGTGGAGGAATGGGCCAGAGAACGTTTTTCATTCATTTAATTTCAGCGATACTCCTTTAAATGGCAATTTGGTGTAATCTTGGGCCACGATTTATAACATCCTTCTGAGAGCTGACTAAATTCCCATTGATTTTTCAATTCTGGATGTTGCCAGAATGTTGCATGAAGCTGAAATACCCAAGCTCCAGTGCCATTGAAGAGGCCACAAAATGTTCATGATGAACACACCTGTTATGTGTTATTGAGGAAAAACAAACTGTTACGGCTTTGGAAAAAGAAATTTCTAGGAAGTCACTAAATCAGATTACAAAGGGGATGGAAGACTAATACATAAAAGACAAAGAATTTGTGAAGGGCAATTGCAGAGCCAGTGTATCCTATTTGGAATAAGCACTTAAATGTGTCAGCAAGACTTGTGGCAGCATCTGCTGAGCACATTTTGATGCCATCCTTTATAGCTACTAATTTTTACAAGGCATAGCTGTTTCTGAAACATATCTGGGATTACAGTACTGCGAGCAGCTGAAAAATCTATCTGTTTCTCAACACTGAAATGAGCTGGACTTTTCTCTCTTTTGTCTTTCTGTCACTCTTTCCACCCTTCCTTTGTCTTTATTGAGTAGTTTTCAGCAGGGTTATTAAGCTGGATTTCAGAGAAGGATCCAACTAGTTTCAGCTATTTGTCTGTATAGACTTTGTAGGAAAATATATAGGATGGAGATTGAATGGAACCTCATTCTTTTAGTAAAAAATGTATTATTAGAGCTACTAACTGCATTTTGTGGATCCTTAGAGATGGTGCTAGCTGAAATATCCTGGGTGCCTTACACTGATAGCACGATGCAATGTTAAGGTTAGCATGGGCTGATAGGGCAAAAATATTGGACCTGTGTATGTCAATTCCTTCTGTGACATTGTGCCCTGAACCTGTGCATCCAGTTATCTGAACTGCACACAGTCACTAACTCACTGTCTTGTGAGATGCAAATGGTGTGTTTAAATGTGAATCACACAGGAGGGCATGTTCTGGGGATGCAGGAGATACCTCCAGCTCACTGGTGTCATCAGAGTGCTGAGCCCTGAAACATCTGTACAAGGTAATGGAGGGACAAAATAAAACTTAATTGCTTCAAGGAAATTATCAAAACTTAAAATGCCTGGGATACTGGAATATCAAGCAGAAACTATATAATGGCATTAATATGCAATATTCTTGGGAGAAAGAGATATTCTAATACCTAGGGATCTGGTCAGTCTGGTAGCTGATCACTCATCCTCCTCCTGCTTATTTTCACAGAGGAGATTCTGGAAACCAACAAAGTACAGTAAAAGTCATGCCACACTTTCAAGTAGAAGCATTTTGAGAATAATACTTCTGTATGGAAATGTTATGACAAAAAACATTTTTAGACTCCTTTTTCTGAGGGAGCTGGAAGGTCCTTAGGAAATGAGTAATTCTCAGAATTGGCAGGAATTTACTTGGGAACTTACTAATTGGACACTGGAGAACTACTGGCACATCCATTATTCCCTGGTCATCAGCACTCCTCAGTAGAGGTCCATGTGATTAATGGAGTGAGCCTGGTCCAGACAATGAAGAGTGCTAACAAGACCTTTGCAGAGCTGGTTGAAAGTGTCTGGTTATTACTGTTGCACAGAGGTGCAGAAAGTTGAAGAATTTTTGTAGCCATTGGTGTTTCTTGGGGGATGTCCATAAAAGAAATGCTGGAGATGTGAGAAGACATCTGATATATTAGAACCTGCAGATCAGATGCAGAATAGCTCAGAAAGGAGGTTAAACTCTATTTGAGTCTAAAAAGTTATACTTGGGCAATAAATGACAGGGCATCATTCATGTGTGAATAAATCAGGGCATGTGTGAATAAATCATGTGTGCTCAAAAGGTTCTTGGACTTTGTGAAATGCTTGTGCCCCCATCAAACAGTGAGTGCATGTGCATTAGTTAAAGACTCTAGTCCATGTGGGCAAGCTAAAAAGCTGTATCAAAAACCAAGATCATGAGAATGGAAATTTTTTATGTTTATGTCAAGGAATGTCAGACATATGAGGGAGAGAGAGAATTCTAATATTGCTTGAAATTAATATGCATATTCTATGGATCATCTTTTGGTATAATTCTCAAAAAAACCCAACATATTATCTGTACTTGTTTATGTTTTCTTCAGACGAGTAATAAATTTCTTTTAGCTGTTTATCTTTCTTAAAATATTTTTTGGCTCACTAATCTGTTATAATAAAAATGCGCATATTACTTTGTGGGAATTATATATATATATATATATATATATATGGAGTTCTTGTCTTATTTAAACTAAGCCAATTGATAAATGTCTTCAAAATTTCTGCCATCTGAGATCATATTATTGATTTTGCTTTTTTATGCTAGGTTCCTCAATATAAAGTGTAGGGACCTGCACTTTTTAGTATATGACTCAGACTGTTCATTTAATACATTTAATTGAATTCTAAATGCTTTTTTAAAGAGAACTTGTAAAAAGGTGTAAGCATTATATCACTTTTTAACAACACTTCTATATACCTCTGAAAAAGCTGGCACTTCAATACTTCTTGAGTTTCTTGCAGTACTGGATGTCAGAGGACTTGCATTTTAAGCATGGTTCTATCTGCTAATAACTTAGTGGTCCTATTCATTGATTTCTTGAGAGTACCCATTTCTTTAATTTTCTTTTGATTTTATTTAGACATAAATAGAGCACAAAGAGAATATATATATATATACATGAAGTTTTTGGGTTTGGGGGTTTTTTTGTTGTTGTTGTTGGTTTGGGGATTTTTTGCTTAGTAGATAGCATTATTGTCATGCATTAAATCTATGGATAAATATACCAGAACAAAGTTTTAAACCACTCTTAAGACATTTTTGCAAAACATTTTTTCATATGTTTCTACCCATGTAAAACTGCATAGATCCATGTGAAATGGTTTTCCTTCTATCCTTCTGCCTTTTAAGCAAGCTTGTTTTTTTTTTCTTTAAAGAAGGTAACTTATGCTTAGAAAATTAAACAGTAGAAATCCAAGGCAAATTCCAATACAATATATATTTCATCCAAAGAACAGCCTGTGTTCTAGGGGCATCTTTGCTTTTTTAAAACTTTGAATTGTTTCTTATTGTACAGCTATGTCCTCACAGAGCTAAGATTTACACCCCTCATTAATGTAATTTATAAGACTAAATGACAAGCATACTAAAGGATCTGCAGCTAATCCAGTCAGCAACATACAGATAATTCAGATTTGTCCAACCTGGTCTTGTCAAGTCAAGCAAAATAAAATCAATCAGTGAACAGAAGAAGTGGGAGTACTTAAGCTGAAAAAGAGAGTCTGTTTCCTGCTAGGGAAGTGGATTGGCAGCCTGAGCCTTTGCATTTCAGAAAAAATACTGCAGGAATTGATTTAGGGTTTTTTAAGTGTTGAAAAACTATGAACATTCCCTGAGAAATCCCCTTCTTGCTTTCATCTGTGCTGTCTTGAAGAGTGGCATGATGGCAGAGCTCGGGAATGGCTTTCTCAAAGAGAGTCCAAGTCAGAAAATTGCTATTTGTCAGAGAATCACATTTCCATGTCTCAGCCACTAATAATAACCTACAAAAGTGTTCACTTTCAGTTTTCAATGACCTCTTGTACTTGCTGCTGCCACAGAAATTGTCAGTTGACACAACTGGTATTTTCCCTCCAGCTAAGAACCATCTGTGACTGTGAGGCACTCGTCAAGAAGAAGAAAGCTGAGTCCTTGAAGAGGGAATCTGATCACCCAGGCTGGGAATTCCTCCCCACCTTTACTTCCCATTTGCCTGCACATGCATCACCAAATAACACAATTCCAAGCTTTGGGTTGAGCAGGCGTGGAGGTGGTGGAAGCTTAGTTCTGCTACCAACATTGAGTTTACTGCCCTGAGCAGGGCCTGCCTGCAGACAGCTTTCCTTGAAAAGAAGACACCAGCTTCACATCCAATGAGGCTGCTGAAAGTTGTGCTCTCACTGAAAGGACTCTGGAGAGTCAACAGCCCTAGACTTCCTGCCTCACATGGATTTTAGCTGATAGCCGTAGCATGTGGTGTGTGTCAGTGTGCCTGGTGCCATGAGCTAGTCAGAGACATGTGAGCCTGTTTGTGGACAGTTCATTAAACAAGGAACTGGTTTTTGCTTTATTAGTCTTGTTTTCATGCTTGTCTGGAGTGATATACAATGAGGTGTTTTAGGTTGAAGAGTTTTGAAAATTTGTAGTAACAAAATCTGGTTTGGTCTAGGTAAAAGCAGGAGTAATGCATTGCAATTTGTATCTTGGGTCACAAAGATTAGAAAAGAAAGTTCATAATACTGTGTTTACCTCCTGGCACAGCAAAAAGAAGCAGAAAAGGTGACATCTCCATGAGCAGATGCTTGGCTCCCTTTGCTGGTGGCTCATTAGAATGCTGTGTAACCAGAGTCTACACAGGTAGACAGTTAAGAGCCAAAATTTTTATTAGTGCTTTTTTAGATCTGTGTACCCAATGATCTCTAGGAGCTTGACTTTTGGCCAGAAACCATTCTAATGCTTTGTCATTGTGAGCTTGCAAAGATTGCTAGTGACTTGCTAGTGACTAATTTATGACTTGTTCTCTCCACAGTTAATCACAGTACTGCAAATTTCCTCAGTGCGAAGCAGCAACTGAGAGGAGGAATTAGGGCAGAGAAAAAGATGGGGAAGGAAACTAAAATGGGAAAGGTTTGTTTTTATACAATCTGGACTGAAAGAAAAAGAAACAAACTAACCTGAATTATATACATTAATGTGAGTTCAGCCAGGTAAACTGCCAGGAACTGTTTGGGTTCCAGAGACTTGTGTATTTTTAAATCAACATTAGATAGTCAGAAAAAAAAACCAAACAAAAAANCCTGCCAAGACCCAAAATATTGGTTATCGTGAACACCTTATTAATGAATTTTTGCTCAATGTACCATGGATCAAGCAGAAAATTCTGTCTTTGAAGGTTATGGTGATCCTTTCTGAGATTAGTTTGGTTGCATTTGGTGATGGTCTTATCAAAGTATCTGGGGGAACTAGAGAAAGTCCAATAGGATGTAATACAAATCTTTGGACTGATAGACCTCAGAGGAGGAATTTTGAAAGGGGAATTAGTGAAGACTATAATGAGAGAGCTTATGGAGAATATTTTAAAATGGTGAACAGTAAAACTGTAGCTGATTTATAACATGATGAGATGAAGGTTTAGAAGTTTCACATTTGAAACTGATCTAAAATGCTGCATGAGGCTTTCATGTGATCAAAAACTTAAACATCAGTTAAGTAACAAAAACAGCATTTAATACAACTGTTGCTTTCTTAGGCCTTCCTTTTCAGGCTATGTGTTCTAGAGATGGTATTATATTCTCACCCAGTACAGGAAAGCAACATATATTAAAAGATTCAGTGCTTTAGTTAAGTATATCCTGGGATGCTATCAAAAAACCCCAAAACTTTTAACTTTTCATCCCCAAAAGATACTTTTTTCCTGCATAAACGAAAGAAATTCATAGAAGAGCTCTCTGGGTAGAAACAGCTATGCTTTTTTTTTTTTTTTTTTTTGTGCTGGAAGACAGCTTGTTTCAACACTGCAGGTTTATGAGCATATACTGGAAACAGAACAAGCTGGAAGCATTTTGGATGAAAGGCTTTTGTTGATTATATGTATGGAAGTGCCAATAGTTCTTCAAATGGATAGCAACCAAGACTGAACCTCAAGAAATTCAGACTGTTCAATTCAGATAAGCATCCAGAAATTAGTCTCTTGAACCAAAACTTGTCCAAACCTCTTTGGTCTGGAAGTCAGGGTGGAAATGTTTCATGAGCAGACTTTCTTATGAGTTTTCCAGTGCTCATTTCCTTTTGCCTGCAAAGAGATATCATGAGAACAACTTCTTACAGTGTGATGTGTCTGCAATTAGGTTCCTGCACTTGGCTGAAAAACACCCCAGCACTTAACCGAGCCTATTTTGAAGCTGCGCAGGGAATGGATTTTATGCCAAGTCCAGCCCTAATAATCACATAGGAGAGATAAACCATATACTCTTATGCAATGAAATATGCATAGTATTAATTCTTTTGGAAGATTTTAAAGCCACTTCCTTTCTTCTTGTGGCACTAAATCCAATAGTTTCATTTTAAAACTGAACTTGGACTGAAATTGAGTTCACTTGTAAGTGAACTTCAAATTAAGTCTAACTGTATAAAAATTGCTAATCTAACTGAATTTTTTCTGCTCTTCCTTTTTCCGTGTCTGTTGTAGTGTATAATCACATTTTGACATACATTCCTGATTTTGATCTATATTCCATGTGATCCTTTTTGTGAAAAACAAAAAGACAGCTTTTCCAATGGCTTTGCTGTGAACTAGGTTAGGAGAGCTGGGCAATGTTGGGAAAACATATGAAAAAGATAAAAAACTGTTTTGTCATTAGTAAAATATGTTCTTCTGTCTCCCTTTTATTAGACTCCAAAATTTCAAAATATGGGAACTTAACACTGAACTGAGCTGTTGTTATGGGACATCCATGTGCTTGGCTATAATTCACACAGTTGCCAGCAGTTTCATGCAGGTCTGTGTAACTCCTTGAAAGTTCAATACCACCTGCAACTCAAACTTTGTTTCTTTTATCCACCAAAGAATCAAAGGTGCTGGAATCGCTAAGGGTAACTCTACCCTTCAAAAGTAGAAAAAAAATGGTCACTACTAAATAAAGAAATTCTGGCAAAGATAGTGCTAAATCATAGTAAAAATGTGGTTTTTACGTTGAGGTGTCAAATGACTTATCTATTACAAAGATAGAGGAGCAGCAAGCTGGACAGGAGACTTTACCCTTTACCCATCAGCAGCCTTTCCCATACAGACTTGTTCACCTTTTTCTGTTCAGCTTCTTCTGTTCAGCTTTCAAAAGGAATGAAAAAATCTTACTCATGTTGCTTGCATAATGCTGTCTCAGTCAAAAAAGGGTCCTCAGAAGTACCCAACTACAGAGTTTCCAGAAGTTTTGAGGTGACTTATATACCCTTTGCAGCATAAATTGTAGCACAAAAAGAGCTTTAAGCACTTCCACATTTGAAAATTGGAAGTCAGTTTTTACATAACATTTGTGTTTTTCAGAATTTCACCTATATAAATAAGTAGTTGCTTTCATTTGTTCAAGTCCAGATCTCCATTTTCTTTGTAGCTTCATTTTAATTTTGCGTATTCCTAAGAGTGCATGTCAGTTTTATTTGTAGTCAGCCCAGATCACACCAGCTGTTTTGTTTCCCAGAGCTTTCTGTAAAAGGGAAACATCAGGAATACTTTATAGTTTGCATTTTTTGTTTGCACTACTCTGAATAACATCTAATAGACACATTCTTTGGAATTTGTCAGGACAGGGATTCATCTTTTATTTCAACTGATTTCTGATGAAATAACCCACAGAAGTAACCACAATGTCAGAGGTTAAGGAAACAACTCTGTTTAAAAAAAGAAAAAACCAAACCAGGAGCGAGTCAGACATTGAGAAATACAGTTATTTTTTCCAAATTCTTCCTCATCATTTGGTTTCTTTCTGATTCTGTTGAACTTAAGTCTTTGATTTTTTTTATCTGATTTGTTACATGTAATATCAGTATCCAGAGTTGCTTCTGCCTCAAAAGCAGAAAATCATCCTGAAAGGACCATAGTTCAGTAATGGAATTAATGATCTTATGTAGTCTAATCACTCAGGACATTATATTCTGTGGAGTGAGGAGTTTCACTGACCAGTTATTTGCTGAAGTATGAAAAAGTCACTGTGCTTGTCAAATGTCAATTTGACAAATGTCAAACCACAACTTTATTCTTTACTCTGTCTCCACTGTTCCTGAATGGATGACACATAAACAGAGAGGGGGGAGGACAAGAATAACTCTGTATGCTTTCTCCGAAAATGAAACAGCTTTAAACTAGTCAGAATAAACAACAAAGAAACCAAGGAGATCACAAAAGATGGTTTAAGATGTGTTAACCCCAATGCACCTTGCATAGAGAGGGATTGTATGGAAATCAAGGTTGTTAGGGCAAGTCCCACAGAGAGTCACCTAAAAGTTCTCTGTTGCCTTCTCTAATTCATGTCCAAATGAAATTCCAACTGGCCACTTCTGTAGGTGTGGATTTTTAGTCTCTGCTTTTGAATTTGCCTTTATGTTCCTTCCATGTTGTTTTGGAATGAGAAAAATATAATTTTAACCCTAGTTTCTCCAAAATAATCATTCTTGATATGAAGCTTAACCAGCCAACCCAGGCATTACAAAGAGCATAACCTCCACGTGAATCTGCCTTCCTACAGCTTATTTCAGTGTCTGTGGCAATCTAAAAATCCAGGGAAAGCTTCAAACACATTATTTCAGAAAAATATATCAGTGCTCACTTGAAAATTATACCAGGCAGCAATAGGAATTTCAAGTAGGAATTTCATTTTCTCTTCTAGAAAAGGACATCAAAGAGCAAGGGCACCATTCTCTTTTGTAATTTCCTTCAATAAAAAAAGGAAGGGCTAACCCTAGATACTTCAATTATTTTAATCAAAAATAAAAAATAATCAGCTCTGAAGCTTGAGAGAGCCCTTTCTTTTTGCAATTGCTTCTTAATTAAACCCTGAATACAGGGAAAAAAGTTGGGAACTTAAATACAGTATATGGTCAGGTTAAAATGCAACCAATCCGATTAAAAGCTGGTACAAGCAGGTACGGAAAGAAATACAGCTAAAATTTGTCTCTTTTACTAAAAATATGATCCCCCTTTCATGAGAATAGAGAGAAAGAAAATTTAAATAGTTGTCTAGTCCCTCATAAGAGCGTTAAGAAGTGCAGTGATAGAAAGAAAAGACAGGGATCTATCTGAAAAGCTAATGATAATTTCATCATTGTCCCTGCCAATTTTAAAGAATACATGATTAATGTCATCATGACCTTCATTCTTCAATACATTTTTATAAGACTTGCAAAACTTTGGTTTGCCTATGCCTTCCTCTCCTACAAAAAAACCCCAATCAACCCACCAATAATGACAAAACCCTACCCAACTAAAACCCTTAAAAGCAGCACAATTACAGGACCATTTTTTTCCTTGGTAGAAATGGAAAGCTCAGGGCAGAACCAGGACCACCAAACCTGAGAAAGCTTAGAAATGGGAAAGAACCAGAGTGACATAGAACAATCCTATCATACTGAAATATTGTATCTGCCCACTAAATAGATTTGAAATTAAAACTGTAAATTACCATTGTTTCCTGTAAAATGGTACAAAGACTCCAGTTTGGTCAACCATGCACGCCTGAGTTATAGCAATGGGGTTATGTGGGCCATTTTTGTGCGTTATAAAGAGGTGGAAATGCTGGTGGCAAAACCAGACCCATTAAATGTAAGTGAAGCTTTACATCAAGAGTTGTCAATTCAACTATATACAAGTCCCCCCTTACAAACCACGTATCTCTCTCCCATACTGTACTTCTTTGTCTCCATAAAGGAAAATCTGCCAGGCCTGCAATATGCATAACTCTGCATACATGACAGCTTTGGAGTGGATTATTTCATGGAGGTCCTCTACACATCCTCAGAGCACTAGGACTACTTCCAGTTCAGCATGTTTGCCACAAAATCTCATTTATTTTTTGCATATGATACTGAAATAGGGAAAAGGGAATATATGATGTAGTTGCCTGGAGCATGAGTGCGTTGGTTTTAAATAGGCAGGTTTCCTTTCCACGCCCCAAAGCTTAATTCCATGTTGTCATAAAAACAGCATTTCTTATTATTTTGGATTCACCCTGATGAAGGAGGAATACTTTTTACATAATTTCCTTTATTTATTGTGACTCATCAGAAAGACCTGCATCCATTTGAGATAGAGGCAAGAATGTAGCCTGTATGTGTGGATGATGATTCAGATGAGCAAAATCAACAGTTTTAGCAAATTTCTTCCTCCCGCTCATAAAAATTAAGAATTAGAGGAGAGTTGACTTAATGGCGTTCCTTCCTGGGAACTGCAGTTTTCTAATTATTTGTGCTAACTTCCAAGAAAGGATAAAAAATTTCACACTGAAAAATGCAGGAACACTGAACAAAAAAATCATGGTTAGTTCAAAATTCTATCTTGACTAATTATTTTCTTTCTGTTAAGAATTTAATTTATAGCCTTTTTAATTTTCTTGTCAGATTCTGTGACAAGTGAAAAGTATTTCTTAGAGCATACAGAAATAATGAAACTTTATTGCAGGGTGTCTGAGACAGGCTTGTGACTAAACCTGGAGTTCTTGAATCTACATCCATTATTATTAGTTATGAGTTATAAATAGAAGTTATTGACATATTTACAGACAAGCAATTCTGGGGATAAAGCTTAACTATGAACACTTGGAAATTCCTGAAATGTTGCTTTAAATTTAGAAATCAAGGTTTCTCACTAAAGTATGTGTGAAGTCACACAGCATTTGTAGGCTGGGATAGGATACAGGCAGGATGAAGTGTCCAGCATTTGCACTGAGATACTTCCAGGGGCACTCTATCAGGGGAACATACAGAGATCTCATGGATTAACTCATGTAATTCCCATTAAATCTGCTGCAAAAACCTTTTTGCGCTACATTACCCAGAGAGACCTATAATGCCTATTTAGGATCTAGACTGAATCCAGAGCCACTATGACTAAATGCCCTTCCAGGATCATGACTGAAGCATTGTTTGAGGCCTTGTATGAAATGAGACCAGTCAGCATCCAATGCTGCATTCCTGTTGGCAAACTCTGGGGAAGGCTGCCCAGGGTGGAAGAGGTGTAGGGAGAGCCCAGATGTTGTGCTCCAAGCTCAGCTGACTGAGGCTGCCTCTGATGGGGTAGGACCTGTGTACTTTGCAGGATTTATTTTCAAAGCTTTCCCAGTGGCACCAATATCTGAACAACTTCCAACACTGCTACTGTCGCCTTCTGTAAGCATTGAAATTGTTCTGCTTCTTAAAAAAAAATAAAATTTAAAAAAAAAAAGGGTTGAAATGAAATTCATTGCTGTTGATGGCTGGAACTGAAAGTGAGGATGAACTTTCAACACCAGCTCTGTTTTCTGGCTGGGAACAGTTTTTATTCTCACTGGGAGCAGTTTCAGTGGGAGAAAAAAAAAGATGAAAAGGGTAAACAGGCAGAGCATAAGGAATATCTGAGGCCCTGTTCCACTGGATGTGTCTTTAAAGATGATGGCAGTAGCTCAAATTTCCTTACACCTTTAACTCTTGTAAGAAGGATGATGCTAACAGGTTGGTAATATACCATTTTACAGGCATGGAAGGCAGATAGAGAGCACAAAATGCTAAATCAGTCTGCAAAATGTATTTATTATTCCTCAAAAACAAAACTCTAAAAGATTATCATTTGTTGATAATTTTTCTATTTTCTTCTTTGTAGCTTTTCATTAGTGCCAAATGGCAAACAGGATTTAAAAGAAGGAACTCAGATTATTTGCACAGGTGCAAATTCTTTGCTATCCCTTAACTTACCAAAATTTTAAAAATGCAAGATCTCAGTTCAAATAGAAATACAAGGAAAGAAATCTGTGTCTGGAGTGCTCCAAAACAGTTACAAATAAAGGAGGAACTTCTGCAGTCAGTGATTTTTTTTTCATATTCATAAACTCAAATTGAAAACTGGGCAACAATTCACTCCAGTATTTCTATGATCTCAGCCTGTAGTTCTGCTTCTTTTTCCATTCTTTGGCTGTGTCTAAGCCAATTTAGTGCTTTCTGGAATAGAAAATTATGAGGCATAATAGATTGAGACTATAATGTCAGTTTGAACCTGTGGGTGCTGCATAAATATTAATGATAATTAACAGGACTTTGGCTTTACCTTTAATATCCATAAAGGATGGTATGGCAATGACTTCCCTTCACCCTGAGGTGTAGTATTGCTGATTTCATTTTGTATTTTGACAAAGGAATCAGATTCCTATTATCATACTTTACAAATGAATGATGTACAAATACATCAACAAAAAGTAACCTCTGCTGAAGAGATAAATCTTTTACACATTGTCCTGTTTATATTTCTTAATGACAGTAGTCTCCATTTGTACTTCCCACCAAGTGGAATTTTAATATTTTAATTATATTGTTTAATATTGGAATCACTCAGAGATAAAAGTAGCAATTCTTTTTCTCGGCGTTTTTTTCTTGATTTGACATTTGTGTTTGTTCCATTTGAAAAAATAGAAGGAAAATGCTTGGAATATTCTATTAATGGGGACAAGGCTCTTGCCCTGGTTTAGGGAAGGACAGCTGGGGATTTCTTGGTCCTGCAAATCCAGGTTCACAGCAGCTTGCTAAAGGGGCTGTCAACAACCTGGACAAGGCAGCAACAACCCAAGTTTTGTTATCTGCTTGGCAGTGAGGCTTATTCTGGAGGCTGCTTAGGGTCCCTCAAACTGTCTTTGAAATTAAACCATGTCTGTGAAGAGTTCTAAAGTGGCCAAATCATTGAATTCCAGTGAAACACTATTTAGTAAGAATTTTTTCAACCTGCTCTAATGAATAGGAAACTGAGTCACCAGAGCCACCACTGTGCTTGTTTAAGTTTCAAATTGTAATTGTCTCCAGTGTTCCAGTTTGAAATGATATGTAGATATGTATGCAGGTCCACAACATATTCTTGAATCCAGAAAGTCACTCTTTCCAGCTGGGGAGAAAAAGGGAAAAAAGCAATGTCTATGGCCTGTTTATAGTTCTATCACTTATGATTTTTTTCTGATGAAAGTATTTTTTTTAGTAAAATAAGTATTTCTCTTTACACAGACTTTTTTTTGTAAGAGATATTGTTTCCTGATAAAGAATTTTTTTAAAGTCATGTGAATTGTACTGTTCAGCCTGTCTAAAAAAATTACTATTAAATATTTCATCAACTTAATATTCCCTGGAAGATTAACTGGCTTATAAATGACATTTTGACAGATTATTTTAGCTATGAGGGGTTATGCATATGCACTGAATTTTAAAGTCTGCCTGTTAATTCTCACAGTGAATTGAAAGGAGTAATTTATTTTGCTGATATTTAGTAGTATGTTATGTCATTTCTGACATATGGAGATCTTCATCTTGGGAATATAAAAGGATGCTGTAGAACCAGCAGTGCTTAGAACTCCACACACAGCCCCTTCCTTTGGACTGGGATATCAAAGAAAAATCCCAAAATACAGAGATAGATTTTTAAAAGTTCATGCTGAGTTCTTTAGAAAATCTGCCTGCATTTGATGAAAGACTAGTGGGTGCTGGACAGTTTGTAAATCACCATCATTAGATACATAATGGTAAATGAAGTGTTGTGAGAAATTTGTCCACTGTAAACCTGACAGGATGATGACAAGATCCAAAACAAAAATTTACTCACTTGACTTGATTAACTTGACCGTATTTCCTAGAGAGGAGCTGATCTGTTTCTTTATGTGTTTATTCTCTTGGCTCTTGCATTACAGCTCTGGCCAGGTGAGGGATTCCCCACGGAAGTCACGGTCTATAGGCACCGTGTGTGTTTCTGCACAGAGATCAGGGCCTGTGTTAATACCGGTGGCTTCAGCTACTCCCCCTCTGTTCCTGCTGTGAGCCCTTTTACTTGGGCAGTCTTTCAAAGGTGTCCTTTGTGAGGGTCATATCTTTGCAGATACAGCAACACAAATTGTCTGGCATAACCCTGGAAAGCCTGAATCTGCTTCAGGACTAATTAGATAAGGAGATGGACCTCAGCAAAAGGAGAATGGTCACTGCAGTAACACTGGTTTCCACAAGTGGTGACTTGCAGTGTTCCAGGCTGCAGGAAGAGGAACCCCTTGGGTAGGCTCAGGGACATCATTTCCTGCTGGGGAACTCTGGAAGAGCTCAGATGCAGAGGTTTTACTAACCTTAGTTATGCATGCTTCAGTGCTTTGCTGTTTAGAGGAAAACTGAACTTGTTCTTTTTTATGTTATTTTGACTTCTCTCTGCTTGACTTATTCGCATGTGGCACAGTCAAGGAGTTTTCTTGGGAGCCCCTTGCCTCATAAAATGTCCTGGAGATTATCCTGTGCCTGATGAAATCACAGCCAGCTGACTGACAGCCACTAGCAGTTCCAGATTATGCATCTGTCTGCTTAGCAATGGCTAAGGAGTGCACAGCTGGTGTGCATGGGAAGGACTGGCCTGAGTCCTAATTATTCTGAGAGGGAGAGAACCAGCCATTGGGATTTGCCCAAGCCTCTCTTTATCCATGATGAGCTGTAATACTAACCCTTTTTGAGTGAGTCACTACAAAAACCAGCTGGGGAATACTCATTTCAGAGGTGAAGCTGGATGGGCTGGATGGGGGTGTTCTGGGGAGTGATTTGTAAATGACACTGTGTGGAGCTGCATGGATGTGTTTTGCAAATATTGATGGTCATCAGAAGCTAGTTAAAAGTTTCTTATCCATTCCTGAACAGGATGGACCATCTGTTCAGTGTATATCTGAACAAAAACATCATTGGAGCATTAGTGAGTGTCACAACTCTGTGTAGCTCCAGTGCATCTTCCTCACTGTGTTAAAGTATTTATCTACTGCTTATGGCTGGTGTGGGAGCTGTGAAAACATCTGATGGCTATCTCACAGCCAAAGGATTTACAATGGGAAAGCTCAGTCCTGTGATTAGGTGGCCCTGCCAAAAACTAAGATAGGAGACAGCTAACTCTGCTGACGCCCAACTGAGTCTTACCTAACAGACCCTTGGAGACTCAAAATATCTCAGATCAAGATTCTGTCATGATAACAGCCTGAACAAAATAAGAAACTTCCAAAAAGTCTCCACACCATACAAAGCTGTTAGTTTGTGCGAGCCAAAGACTGATGACGAACGATTGCTTGCCAATGTGATACAAATATACACATAATATTCACATAAATAAATGTGACTATTTAGTATGTTGTTTTTGCTAAAGTCAGAAATATTCTTGAAGCCTCAAGAAATATGTATCCCAAACAAAAAGAAGTCATAGCGCTATGGAAGGTCTGATGGAGATGACCTATTTCCAGCACAATCTGGTTTTGTGCAAAACTCGGATCCAGAAGAACACATCTGGATTTCATTAATAAATAGCTACAGGCATGTGAGCTGACTGTACTTCATGCCAGACTTTGTATTACAGAAAAAATAACTTGTCATTTGCTGTATGTTGGGGGCATTTAGGTGCTGCCTGCCCATGCGATAAACTGCATTTGTTTAGGGTCATTATTATCTGTAATGTCTTCACTCAGTGTCAGTTTTGCATGCCTTTACGAGCATTTGATACTGAGACTTGGAGGCATCTAGGAATGTGTCCTGGTTTCAGAATGTTTTCCTGGAAAAGAACTCTAGAGCACGTTTCATTTCTTTAAGTAACTGATACGTGAAAATGTTGAGTAAACAAGCTGGTGAGCAAATGTTGCAAGTTGGTCCTTAGCTGTGTCATGTTGGTGGAGAGCCCTGCCTCAGCCTAGAGATGAACTCTTTGGATTAGGAAGAGAGGAATTGTTAGTAATCAAGATGCATTGATTGTCTCTCTCCTGAAAATTAGGATTAGCCTGACCAGGCTCAGAAACTAATTTTTTATCTTCAGAAAAAATTAGGGGCTCACAATAAGAATTCTGGAGTAAGTGCCGTCTGAAGTTTTGTTAAGCCCACTGCTTGATGAGACATTAGAAAGAAAATATTTTGTTTTCTTGGTTTATTTTGGCTTTTCCTTGCTTGGATCCTTTTACAGGACTCCACAGCAGGGAGTGTAGGATGGGCAGTATGTCAGGTTTGAAGCATGTACCATCCTTCAGTCCCAGAGAGTTCCATTAGAAAAGGTATAAATGTGTTCTCTGCTGAATGCCGGACAAATGACAGGGGAAGGAGAGGGAAGAAGTGAGGCTTGTGTGTAAGCAGAGAATTCATCTATAGCTGGACTCACAGGAAATCTTTTAGGACAAGTCATGAACTGTGGTACTTCTGATGATGTGAGTCCATAGTAGAGCTGGGAAATGTGCAGGTTTTCTTTCCCTTGAAAAGGGAAATTGGGTGTGTGACGTGTTGTAAGATCAGTTGATTAAAGTTTCCTTTCTTAGTGAGGGCCTTCTAGAAGGGACTTTCAAATATCTTACTTGATTGTATAGTTTTTAACAATGTGTTGTGTATATTTATAATATGAAAATAGCTGCTGTGTAGAGTCAAGGGAGAATCTTGCTATGATAGTCACTGCCAGTGTAGAGAGGAGATAACATTTGAAAGCCCTGTTGTGAAACAGCCTTTACACTCTCTCATGTGGCTTATACCCACTCTTGGACATGACCTATTACTTCTGGTTCAAATACATGTGAAAAATAGTAGATACCTTAAACACTAAGAGAGATTTTTCATCATTCTATGAATGGCTCACTTCATATGAATGTCTATAAGCAGCTTTGTTTTGTTTATTTTGTGGATTATCTCTGAGTCTCAGTCTGGCATCCGTTTTGGCTTTAAGGAGTCATCCATGACAGTCTACTGATGGCAGAGAGAAGAAAGGAAAAAGCAGTTTTTGTAGTCATTCCAATATTACGGGAAGAAAATACTTAAAACTAGCCATATGGTACTTGTGCACAGAACACAAGACTCTGTGTACTTGGCAGTGTAGAAATTAGTAGAAAGAGAAAATGAGCTGAAAAGATGACAACTAAAAAGATAATTATGAAATGGAAGCTCTATGAGAAAGCTTTTGCTAGAATAGCTCTGGTACAATCAGTCATATATTGTGAGAAAAACCCACTTGTGAACAAGGGTCTTTTTACTGCTCCTAAATCACAAGGAAAGCTGAGGAGTAATGAATTTGAATTACTGGCCTCAGATCACACCAAATGGGCTTGAGTGTTAACTTTTTCTCTAAAAACCAATCAAGGGCCTTAGAAACAAGAAGACTGTCTTTCCACTCAAATAGAATTTAATAGAAATTTCATAATAGCCAAAATTGCCAACTCTTAAAGGACATATATACTATTTCAAGTTTCAATAAAATCTTAACTGATCTTTAATATTTGCAACTAATGTGCCAAAGGCCCCAGCTGCTGGGAAAGCTTTCTTCACCAAAATGTCAGTGTGGTTTTCCTAAGTCCCAGACTCAGACTGAATTTCTTGAGAACTTTAGACAAGTGCCTCATCTTTCAGCCTTGATACTTCTCATTACCAGTGACTGTTTGTACTGCACAGTGAAGTGCAGTAATATCTTCATTATTGTCAACTATGTAAGATAGTGAGAACTCCTTATTTCCTACTTTCTGTCATGCAAAGAGAAAAACACAGCATTAATGCATAACTGAAAATGTTCTTGGATGTACAACTGTGGTATTATTTTTTTCCACAGACATTAAAATCCCAGTGCAGCACTTATGATGTCTTCTCTGTGGCCAAGTTCAGAGTTCTCATTGCTCCAGAATCACTACTGACAGTCAAATAAACGATCCCAGTCAGTCTCAAAAAATTATCTTAGCAGCTTTCTTGCTGCTGGTTTTATTTTGTTAGCAATCCAGTTCTAAACTGCAGTTTCATGTTTCATTTCTTCATGTGCTCAAACTGGACTGGAGCTGTTACTTCTTGTCTGACTGGTTCCAGTGAAAGAGCATGGTCTACAATAAAACTCATCTTTTAACAGATAAAACAGTGAATTCTGAACTGAATTCAACTGCTCAGGTACAAGACCTTGATGCTGTGATAGACACCAAACATCAGCTCAATGCTCAGCAACAGCTTTCCAAGCAAAGAAAATGCTTCTTTAAGGATGGGAAAAAAACAGAAAGAGCACCATGCACAGTTCATTCACAACCTGAATGATGTGTGCACTTGTAGTCTCCCTACATTCCTCTGAGGAATGATTACATTGGAACTTGAGAAGGCACAGAGATGCAGGATAACCAGAGCTATGGAGCAGCTTGCATAGGAAGAGTGATGGACAAGGCTATGGCTACTCCACCCTCAGGAGTGATACAAAAGAGCTCTACAAAACCTTTAACAGCATGAGATTTTATAGTGATCAAAACTGATCAACGTTTTCTTCAGCGTCAAAACCGAGGGCCAAAAAATGTAGCTGGTAGAGATGACCCCATAATATTTTATTAGCTAGAGCCCTGACTGTTTGTGTGACCATCAAATACTGAGGCTATAGCTTCTATAAGAAGCTATTTTTTTTATAAAATATGAGGAAAATTCTTTATTTCTTGACCTATACAGTAATGGGATCTGCAGTGTGTATGAGATGATCAGAACTATACATCCTACTCATTGCTAGCTTTCCAGAGTCTGAAGAGTCAGTTAGGAATGTCAATTTTCACATCTGTACCTTCACAAATTTATGGTAAAATACCAAACTAACCTGGTCCTCTAAAATAGAGGGCTGTGGAGGAGGAGCGGGCTTTGCAGTGTGTTTCTTAGCCTCATAATCATGACTGTGTGATGTTTCGCTTACTTTGCACACATTCTGAAAGGTTATGGAGGTGTTTGGAACATCCTTTTGTGTATGAAAATATGAAAAAGTCAAGCATTATTAGAAAACCTTTCTTTGTCTAGTTGCAAACTGAATATTCTTCCTAGCAATGAAATCAACATCTAAAATTATCATTTGGAGAGGGGAAGAAATGGGTTCCATATGGGCATAATTACGTGGTCTTCTCTTGAAGCAATACAGAAATCACTACCCTGATGAAAGAGACAGAAATAACTTGTTTATCTAGAATTTATTTGGGAATTTATTTGTGTGTTGGACATCACAACACTAACACGGGTCAGAAGGAAGCTGACACAGATGTTTTCTCTCTTGATTATTGGTTATGAATGTGATCAGTAACTTAGCCAAGCTCACCATAAATCCTACGAACCTGTTTTTTGAGGCGTCACCTCTTATGGTGAAAATATTGTTCTGTCTCTGCACTCGTCCCAGTCCTCGGTTTCTTTAGTGAAACATTCAGCAAAGGTGCCATTTGTGGCAGAGGTTTTAGTGGTGTGGGTTCCTGTTCATGAGATCACCAGCTCATTGACCAACCATGAGTTGGTAATGACCACTTGGTAAGTGACCTACACTGGGTTTGAACTGGTGACCTTAATGTGGAAGACTCTGAATGCCACTTCTGATCTCTGGAGGATTTAATTTCTGGGTTTTGTTCTAAAATAAGCTTTGCTCAGCTCAGCCTCAGACTTCTTCTTCAGGCAGTGTTATGACAACAATCTTTTCTCTGTTATCTTGAATTGCTTTGTGTCTTCTTCAGTACTAAGTTGGTCTTTATCATTTCATTCAGAAATAATCTTAATAAGCAATTAATAGCATATTAGAAAACTGTATTTTCCAGCTACGGGAAACATTTTCATGTTTCTTTCTGTGGAAAGAAAAAGTTTTAACAGCTATATTCATTACCCTTGAGAAAACACCACACATTGTAGCATGGCAATGGCCCTGAGTTCCTTACTCCAGCAAAAGCCCAAGTCAACAAGACTTGTGCCTGATGATCTACCACAGGACTAGCCCAAATATTTTGGTATTTCTAGCTGCAGAAGTACATAAAAAGGATAGAGACAAAAATAATTCCAAATTTCAGAAAATTTAGCTGGAGCTTCCTTATGTAGCATTTTTTTTTTTAAATAAGCATTCTGGAAGATTAAGTTGTGTAGCCCTAATTTAGCCCAAGTGTGTACCAGGTACATGGATTTAAAACACACAATGGTCCAGTTGTTTGGAAGCACATTTTAAAACATGCTGTTGGGTTTTAGTGGTTTTTTTTGTTTTGTTTTTCAAATTTATGTATTGACTTAAATTACCACTCTTCACATGAAAATTTCTAATTTCATCACCAAAATAATAAAGAAGGCAAAAACTAAATTTTTACTGTGTTCAGTATTCATGAATTTTCTTAAACTGGCTTTATTTACCAAGACATGAGCTTTTGTACTTATTTGTCCCTCTTTTCATGACATAATATTTAGCTATATTCCTTAGAAAATCATGGACTTTGTAAAGCCTTTTTGGGGGGGAAAAGAGGGAACATGTATATGACTTTGGTGCAAATTTTAATTAATATTATCAAAATATGAATAATTAGATTTTGTGAATCTCAGTTAATAGATATTCTTGAGATCTTTTCACTTCTATACATTACTGGATTCCTGGCATAGGGGGTAAAATTTTGCAATGAGATCCTGCTTTATTGGCATCTGGGTTATATATCCAGGCATCAAACTTCAAAAGATGAGTGAGTAGTCCTTTTCTGAAACATAGAACTTGATCAGACCGAATGCAATAAATTGGAGGCCCTTTAAGTAATGACACAGAATAACCCAATATAAATATTAATAAAACAACTCCCCCCAAGAAAGGAAATCAATTCCTTTCTTCTCAGATGCCTGCTAATTTGTTAAATACATTAAGGATCTGGGCAAACAACCTTTCCCCTGTATATGAATTATAACATGGATACGATGACTTCCCAAAGATTCCAATTCTGCCAATTTTGTTACTAAAAATTCTTTATCTCTTTCGTTAAAATGGCTGTTCTTCAGCATCTGGTCAAATACTTAAAATATTTGTATAGCATAACCAGGAAAATACATTTTTAATTGCAGCTCCATTAAACCCTTGTGGTTAAGAAGGAAAAAGATTCCAAAATTTGTAGTGAGGTAAAGCTGGCTGACAGATAAAGTGAAGTGAGAGAGGAAATTAACAAACATATATATTTAGTTGTATATTTGTATATTTTTACATACTATACAAAACTGATGTTAGTTTTATAATTCTGTTGTCTCTGACTTGAAAGATTGAACAAATCTTGCAAAGACATGGATATATACTGAATTTTGCTTTCCAATGCAAAGTCTAGGCATTTTTCCTACAATCCAGGATGTCTATCCTATGAGGTCTGTGTTATGCTTTCAAAATCATTTTCTATTCTACATCTGCTATATGGACTTAATCCAAGTGTGGTAAACTCCTCATTTTTTCAATACATTTTCAGAAAACAAAAAGGACTATCCTTTGTCACTTTTTTCTTCCAGTTAAATGCTAAACTTTTAAAAGGAAGTTTACTTTTTCTTTATTAATGACTTGACCAGATAATGGCTGTTCTCTCCAGAAAGTCTCTGCATTTCTCTGGAAAAGAGAAGTTTTATGACAAATTCAAAAACTATGGAAATTTTATGATAATTTTTTTTAAAGTATGTTTGACCCTTCTTTCCAAGTCTCTCATTAAAATGTTCACTCTTTTATGACCTGCCTCAATGTGGTAATTTCTGTTTGATTTAGCTTAGAGCCAGTTGTTTTCTGAACCAACAGAGGAACTGTGTGCATATATTCACTGAACATAAGGAACATCACTCACATTCATTCATGAGATTGTAGGGTTTGCTTCTCATGGAGAAAGGCCTGTATTTTTCCTTGTCGATTCAGTATTTTCCTCCCAATTTTTCTTTATAAAATGTAAGTTTTGATAACTCTGTGTGGCAAAAAGCTGTGAAATTTGCTTTCTGAGGGATGAAATGTTTACAGTATCTCATTTCTAGGTGTAAATATTATTCAATCAGTGCTAAAGTTTCTAATTTTTATTTCATCCATACGACACGCGGTTGATAGTGGTTTAAGGGGTTCACTGGAGAGTAAAGCTGAAAGCTGCCAAAGCCTCTTTTGAGCTGATAGCTCAGGTGAGCAGCACGAATTAGCTGTAACAGCAGCTGCTGTTGGGGAGCCGTAGCACAGGAGGCACCAGCCCAGTAGAGAATGAACAGAAAGGAAGAGATACTGAGAACTGGACTTATCACTCCCAGAACTGATAGTGTGGCAGCAACTGGTAATATAAACTTAAGTGTTAGAGTGCCTTTGCTTTAACTCAAAGGGAATCAATCCATGCAAAATCTTTGCATTGAATTAACTTGTAGAGTTGAAAGTGCCTTATGTCACTCTGTGCAGCACACAGCCCTCCCCTGTAGGGAGAGCATCCTCCCCACACAGGGCAGATCAGGCTCAGCCAAAAGTGGTTTTCAACCTCATCTTGGTTTTTCCCATCAGATTGAGCAAGTTACTGTCCTGGTTGATGATCTTGAGGAACTTTCTTTTTGTTTCTTTGAGTTTGTTTTCCATGGGGAATGTGTAAGAAATTAGAAATATTCTCTTGAAATATTGAATATATAATGCATATTATTAGATGTGATGCTGCTCTAGCTGGATTTCTGCATCCTCTATTTTTTTTTCAGAGAAGAGAAGGCTTCTGCTGACTCAGTAGCACATACACAGCTTGTATATTTTTCATTTCAGTCCTTTAAGGACAGGAGTAGTCCATGGAGTGATCATAGGTATAAATTACTTCAAGTCTAGTTTTAAATCTGTGAAGTGCTTTTGGGTTGTTTTGAATGAAATGTGTTACAACTTCTAACAGTGATGTGTAGGTTGGTGTGTGACCCTGGAAGCCAAGGAAATGTCATCTGAATGCAGCTCATAGCAGAGAGCTGTACCTGGAAAACATTCTGTTACAGATTTTACTCATCTCAAGCTTTTCCCAGTTCTCCACAGCTGAAAACATTTCCATTGACTAGAGTGAGGCTAGATAAAAGGAGTGTGTCTGTTTAAAACGGCAATGTAACAAACATATAAATTATAGTTTCTTTCAAAAAAGAAGAAGAATTTCCATATAAAATAGCACAAGCCTAAAAGTGATTCTGGTGCTTATGTCTGGCATTTCATAAATTACAAACCTATCTGTTTATATTACAATGTCCTCAGTTACATTTATGGTTGAGCAAATCAGAAAGGATTAACCTACTAATGTTTTAAAGAAAAATATGCTGAACTAATTTATCATGCTTCATGAAAGACAGGTTGATAATAAAGAAAAAATTATAGAGTCAGTTTAATATTTTTTAATATTAACAATTATATACTGAGAACGAGTACCATCTTTCCAATTGCATTATAAAACACTCAAAACCTAATTTCTTTTTGAGGACTGTCTGCTGTATTCCTTTCCGTGAACTGGAAAGTAGATCCAGATAAGGCTCAGTTCACAAAAGGTGGAAAAAAGCTGAACTCAAGGTTTATGTCTCATTTGCATCACAAGCTTGTAAATCAGAAAGTGGCCATTCTACCAGAAACCTCATCTTCACTACCTGCTGTCTGTGTCTTGGAAATGGTGGTACAACATTTAAACAATTTGATTTCTACTGCATGTCTTTGAAATATTTATAAAGTGTTGGTAGGGTAACTAGGCTTTTCTTCATATTGGCTATGAAATTCTTCTAAATGTTGCAGTGCCATACTTTATCCTGCATTTTATGTGAGATCTTTCACTTCACTTGGTGAGGCGAATAATTCTATCAGTGATATCATTACAGAATTTGCTGCAACTTTTTCATCAGGTTCAGTTTTTCCAATAGAGCATTGCTGCTGGAGAGGAGGGGTTGGAAGGGACCCCCTCATATTAATTCAGCTGGATCACGTAAGTTTTCCAGAGACTTCTTTACAAGCCAAAAGAAAGAGTTTAAGAAATTCCCCTTATTACTTGGTGTCTGTGAATAGTGATATAACTTTGATGTCTGCAAGGCTAAATAAATAAGTTTTCCTCCATGACCTGAAGATAAATAAGTTTTCCTCCATGACCTGAAGACTTTTTCCCATTATATAATCACAAGATACTACAATAATTTGTTTCTGCTGACAATTGCGTACAACGTAATTTTATAGAACACTTTTCTAAACAGACCATTTTTTTACAGAGCTTTAAACTAATACAGAGTTGCTGTATGTCACCTGACTTACAGGTTTCTTCTTTTTATACATACGTCTCTTTTGTTAGAGAGTTTTATATCAGAGCTTTTAGAATAACAGAGACTTTTAGCATACCTAATGTTTAGGATATCTAATTTCGTTCTTGAAAAATGTGAGGAAAAGAAAATATTTGAAGAAGTGGAGGCAGGCACTAGCGGTATCCAAGTATCCTTGGCAAGATATTCATCCTCTTTTCAGGACCAGTCCTAAAGCAGAAAAGCTCAGAAGGTCAAGCACGTAACTTGTCCCTTCACAGTGGTATCAATCTGCAGTCTTCTTGATCCAGGGACCTTCTCACTCCAGGCTGCTGGGAAACACTCACCTAAGATCAGATTTTCATGTCTGATTTTTCCTGACAGTTTTCCATAAACCTTCAGTAGTACAGAAGAGCTTATTTCAAACTAACCATAGTTTGTTTCCAGCATTTAGGGTTTGTGGGGTTTGGGTTTTTAGGATTGTTTGGGTTTTGGTGTGGGGTTTTGTTTTGTTTTGTTTTGTTTTAACCAAGGCTACTAAATTATTTCTTTTGTGAAAAATCCATATAGCTGTAAAGTAGGCCATGTTTGGGATTATTTTAGCCTTGCTTTATCTTTGCTATGCACAAGGTAAAAGAATGAAAAGAATGGCATCTGACAGAGAGACGTGTCCCTCAAAAGGCTCCATGATTTCAAATCTCATGTTTCCTGCAGGGAGTTTTGTCATCACCCTGCCTTCCCTCTTCTGCTCACGCATGGAGCCACTGCCACACCCACCAGTGTTTGGCTCAGTGGAAAGTGCTGGCACAGTCTCATCTGGGGCTTCACTGTGCAAAATCCTGTCTGATTTTCACTACTTAGAGAGCTTTGCTTTTTCTCCTCCCACCACTGATCAAGGGTGACATAGTCCAAATTAGGATTTCGACTGGGCCACACAATCACAACTACAAACCTGCTTTCCTTCAGGTATAGATGGGAGAGAAATGAGCTGGAAGTGGCCTTCATTCACTAGGAGACTCAAAAGACAGTGACAAATTTGGCTCCTGTGTAATGAGTTGCAGGACAAGCCTCCACAGAGGCCCATTTGAAGATGGCCTAACTTAAAACTATCCTTTATTACTGCAAGCTGTGTCCATGGCTGAGATCCAAGTTGAGAGTCAGCAAAAACAGATGAAAGCAACCAGCACCATTTCCTCCATGCCTTTCACACTAATGAACTCTATTATGTTTATGAAATTGGTTCTCACCTACAGCTTGAAAACGCAATTATAATTTGGTCCTTTTACCTCTTGCATATTCTTTAGTTTGTTGTTCCTAAGCCAGTTCAAAAATACCACAGCATAAAAAAAATTCTCAAAAGGGCTTTTATGTTGTTGGTTTTAAATGCTTTGAAAACCATTAGATTGTTCCAGGCTTACCGGGACATTTCCATAAAAATAAGCTGCATGCCAAAGAATCTGAGATTCATATATTACAGGATATGGTCTCCTCACACCCTCCGCCTACTCATTTGGAAGTGTCTCATGGTTTTCCTGCATCATTTGACACATCTGTAGTCATTTAATTGTTCTAGCCTTTCAGACTGTATTGTGAAACAATTGCTTACAGGACTCATTAAAAGAAAATATAACAAAAAATTCCCATGCGTTGTGCCTCCTCCACAGTAACCTAAGCCTTGGAAACTTGCAGAATATCCAAAACTTTATGGTTTTTTTTTAAAGAGAACATTTTGACCTGTGTTAGAGTAGGCAGCCAGTGTGCTGCATGAGTGTTTGGACAATGTTTCTGTATGTCTAGAAAAGTGGTGAGTGAAATGGGAATGTGTTATATATTACATGGTATTTTTTACTGTTATTTGTTATTTGAGTTTTAGTCCTGTGTCAGAAAGGTGCTTAAACATTTCTCTGTGTCAACCCTCAACTAGCAAAGCCTTTTCTTTAGTCTCACTGAAATGAGTGCAAATGAAACATATGCTGAGAGGTAAGCATAAGCTTGCAAAGTTTTGCTGAATGGAATATTCTCTCACTAGTCTTTGAAAGCTAACCTGGCAAGAGATGCTACTGGAGTGCATCTGTTTATCTCAATTAGTGTTGTGTCATACAGAAAAAAACACACTGCCAAATGCTTGAAATTCCACTGTTCCTTATTTCACTCCTTAGCAGAGAGGAGAATTCCCTGCATCTCCAGCTGTGATACCAAACATCTGGCAGATCTCTACATTCCTATCTGCCTCAAGGTCATAGAAGAAGACATGATAATGATGCTGAAATAGGCTTATGCAATGTAATGGATGTAGCTACTTTTAAATGTTTAAAATTGGCTATATATATATATATATATACATAATACAACAGTTGCATTGAAACATGCATTATTGTAGATAAAAATGTGGTGTATAGGCTGATGGGAGCCTATTTAGAAAATGTCACAAGGAATTAATAAAAATGCTGCTTAAGTTTTGAGGGAAGGATCACATCTGAATCAATCCAGAACTAAATTATCCCCTGACAGATCTTGATCATGAAAACATTTAGGTGGAGACTAAGAGTGCCCACAGATCAGCTACCTTAATATGAAAATGGCTTAGTAATAGGTAAATAGAAATTTAACATCCTTTGCTTTCTACCTTCCTTTTATGATGCCTGTGTAACAACCTGCTTTCTCTAAGCTGAAATGTTTTAATTTCTCTGAGTTGGTGTTTTGGTAATATAAATGCATTTAAATAAAATGCATTATAAATCCATAAATGCATTTTACGCTGACTTTGTAACAGGATACATAACAACAGAATCTATTGTACAGTACCTGGAGCAGGGCAAGATCTATGGTATTTTTAGCTTAATAGGCAGGCTTAAGTTGTGAACAAAGTTGTGCAAGAATGAATTTTAACATGTTTAAGGCTGTATTGTACTGCTTCTCAGAGTACCAGCTGAGTTCCTCTTTATTTCAGCCTGTCCATATTTTTATGCCACATTCATCATTACATTTGACTGCCTGGAGACCTGAGTCTCCTCCAGTTCATCTTTCCAGGCAAACAGATGTCATAGTGATGAGTAGAGATGAGATTTTGTTGAAGCTCAGGCTCTCAGGCTTCAAGATACGCTTCCAGAGGTCTCGGAAGCTCTGCCTTGAGAGCCAGGGATCCCAAAAGCTGGCCTGGGTGTTCAGGACTAGCAGGAGGAATAACAGCCTTCCTGTCAAAACAGCAGAGTCAGGTGTGGTCCTGGATCAGATGTCATGAGATCCTATGAGAGACAAGAGGTATCCTTCTGTTTTTTCCTTCTCTATTCCTAATCACTTTCTCCTTATATCTTCCGTGATTTCTTTCACTTCTGACTCCAAGACCATATGCTGGATTTGGAAAACACCTCATCAACTTTAAATGAAACATAGTAGGTTCCACAAGTGATCATTTCCAAGGTAACTTCATTTAATCAGAAAATCACAGACTTTCTCTGGAGCCAACCTTTGTCCCGATGAGAGGGAAACAGGATAACCTATAACAGTTTTGTTGGGACACATCGTTGCCAAAGATGCTCAGTAAGTTTGCATTACCTGGGGAGAAACAATAAAAACTATAATTTAGCAAACACAGGAAAAGGTCCATGATTAATGTGAGCACTTGCAGGTAAGCAGGAACAGTTCAGTGACTTTGCAAATCCCTTCTCAGTGGTGTTTAATAACACAGAGAGGTGCAAAGAGAAGTGCCTCTCTTTGCACCCTCACTTGGTACCTTACAGACTGTACCTCAGTATTTCACTATTTTCATTGTAAGGCTTAATTCAGAGTTCAGACTACACGGGGGAATAGTGTGTGCACAGCACAGATTCTATCATACTTTCCATCTCAGCTGGCTTTCCAGCAGAGAGGTGATGTAAGCACTCTAAGGAGCAGTTTGGTTATATTCAGAAAACAGATCTTTTTAATAGTTTTTCTCTCATTTGGTTTTATTGGTGTATTAGAATAGAGGCAGCATTAAACAGCTTGTGTGTAACTTCAAACAGATCATGAACTTTTGCCAGTTATAATAGATCTGAGAATACGTATGTATTTACAGAGGAGTATGCATATGTGCCAACATATAGCCAACACAAAAACGTGTGTGCTTCTAGCAGAAAAGTTTGAGAATATCCAAGCCGTTGGAGAGCCACAGATGTGTTCATTCATAATTTTTTTTTTCCAGTTTGAGCACCAGTTTCAAGTTCTTTTCCCGTACTAATTTAATTGAGTGCGTCTGAAGCACCAAGGGTTAGCAAAATCCAGTGGACTAGACTAGGCATCTTTTGCAGATAGAATTCCAGATCTAACTGTGTTATAGTAAGTAATTTTCCTGTGGCCTGACACACAACATGTTTCTGTGCAACAAATTTAACAGAGGTTATGCAGTTTGCATCGTCTTTCTTTCCCTCTCTTAGTCAGTTTTTCCAGCTAATGGAAAGAGAATGTCTTGGCTTCATCTTTATTCCACCCTCATTCCATCAGGCCCAAACTCTGAGTTGGATAACTCCCAATAGGATCAGGACACATATGGTCTCTTAAGTAATGCTTCTGAATCAGTACAGGGGTTTGCAAAATACATTTTTACTCTAATTTCTTTGCGAGATCAATTCATTGCTCAGTTTACACTTCTTGATGAATAAACAAATATGTATATGTTTGCATGTATATACATGTAAATGTATGCATATTTGTATATTAGTAAGCCCATTTTCTCTACCTTGCCAGCCCTCCAGAAGGTGGTGCTTCCAGCTCTGTGTATGTGGGCTAAAGAGAGACGTTTACTGTTGTATATGCAGCAACAGGAAGTGGGATGAACCGGTTCACATCTGTTAGCCATTAAACAGCGAAATAACAACAGCAGTACTAAAATATGATTTTAGCCAGGCCAGCAAGAACAGAAATCAGACATAGAAAGCTGAAGGTGAGTCAAAAGAGAGCCCACATCCAGCTGATTTCTTCAAAGGCAAAATGCTATGTACTTTTTCCTGGTTTTCAGTTCTGCAAAAGCCGCCTTCTTGGATCATTAAAACATGCCATCAGAATGAGAGCGTTTGATGATCTCCTATAGAAAACTATAGCAGCATTCATTCCTGCAGCAGTGTCTGAGACGAGCAAGCACGGGCCTCAGAAATTCTTGGATTTAGAAAAGCAGCAATTTTCTTATACTTCTTCCCAATCACCTCCTACACCTTGATCTGCTGATCTTTTCCCGGGACACTGCTGGACAATTGTAAAATGGATTAATTAGAAATGCATGCCATCTTTTAATAGCTACTACCTGAGCCATTATAAAGGGTTGACAGGGTTTATTTAATAGCTCTTTTGTGATGTATTGTTGACCTTCACTAAAATCTTATCAATTCAATGAGAGTAAAAGGGGCTTTAGAAGATCATGCCTCAGGACATTGCTTTGAGTGATAAAACAATCAAGTCTTAAATTTAAAGGTTGCTCTTTTGCTTATATGCATGATAGTTGTTCCCAGATAGCAGCTGTCATTGCAGAAAACTCTGGCAAGCTGAAAGAAATCATGATTAATTGGAGAACTGGCATTCAGAGAAAATGGCTGGCTGCCAACAGGCTGCAAAAGTAAATAGCATCAATTAAGTCAACATAGCTAATTTTCTCCTGAGCTAGTAATTACACTCTGTGCACAATGACCTCTTCATTAAAATAATAGAATATTGTAGAAATATAAGTGAACAACAGTTTGAGTGTTATTCAAGCTATTTCTTCATGGTTTAATAGAACAAAAAAAGATAAGCCCTGACTTTTACCCATTTTGATCACTTTGGCAAATACTATTTCTACACAAGTTCTCTGTTTTTACTATTTGATTCATCAATCTGTTTCATGGGTAAATAAAAAATCAAGCTCTTGGTAGAGTATTTTATAAACATCGATATTTGTGCAAATATTTGATACAAGTTTGATTCTTAGTTTTAGGCTGCTTGTTTTTTTCAGTTTTCAAAACACAGTGTGTTTCTGAAGCCTGAAGTCAGGGATCATGTGGTGATGATCCGATGGTGGTGTGTTGTTGGTCGTGCCTCACTGGCAGGACAGCCCTGAGCCTGGCCTAACTCAAGTGTTCTTGTCCCTGAGTTAGGAGGGACAGGACAAAGGGTGTCCAGGACGAACTGTTCCGGGCTTGGAGGACCTGTTGATGCAAGCAGACTGGCAGGAAAGGCTTTACCAACCTTTTCTATTTCAGTAGATATCGCAGGGCTGTGACTCAAAGGCCCCGTACGGTGGATTGTGCTCGCTGCCATCTGGCAGAGAATGACAGGGGAGGCGGATACATGTAGCCATAACTGCTGAGCTCAAATGTAATGTGGTGCTGAGTGTTCCCCTGAGGAACAGGAAATTACCACGATGACATTATCACTACTTTCTCCAGGTGAGGAGGGAGCTGTCTCTGTGTGTTTACATTGTGTCAGATCATAGCTGTGCACAAATGTACATTCCTCGTTTGAACTATCTCGCAGAGAAGGTCAACAAATTATCTGAACCCTGGCCCGACTTCAAAAGTTCAGAGGTTTGGTTCAGAAAGAACTGCAGTCACTGATTCAAAGTTTATGAAAGCTCTCCAGATTTTCTGAGACTGTAAAACTGGGCTGGAGGAGCATTTTTCCTGCAGCTTTCAGCTCTTCTGTTTCCTATCCTAGCTGGACAGTGGAATCGAAAAAACACTTCTTCAGAAATTCCAAGAGCTTAAGAACATTTGGTCCCAGTCTGATTCTAAAAATGAATAAGGATCTGGGAAGCTGTCTGGTGGGGTAATATCTAACCTACCTAGTCTGTCCCATTGTGCCTGCAGCTCCCTTTGGACTGGGTGCTATAGTTGTAGCAGGAATTTGGTGCGACACTCAGCATGCTCCCTAACAAACTAGCTTGTCATCTTTTTCTAGTTACTTACAGGTTCTTATGGATATTAAAGCAGATTATATTTAATCTTTGATAGTTAGCACTGTATTCTGGTAGAGAAAGAGCCCAGTGGTTTGACAGCTGCAATATTGCAACGTCAACAGGGAGTCTTATATTTCAGAATAGCAGAAAACATGCTCCTATTGCTTGGAGTTTCAGATACAAAAGGGCTGTTTATAATGTCACACGGACAAGGCATGGCCAAGTCAAGTCCTGGGCAGGAAATCAATTTCAGCTCCTGCTGTTAACTCTTTTACAACATTACTTTGGGATTATGATGTAAGGACTAGATATACATCCTTTTTCCTCTTGCTTGAAAAATGCTTTGGGTATTTTACCAGAGTGTATTTACAAAAGTTCTGGACTACTGCGACAAGTGGGTCAGTACCAACGTGTTTCGTGTGTGCCAGCAATGACCACTGTAAGGACAGTAACCTAAACCTTATTGCTGCAGCTGGAAGAGAATTTGTCAGGTTTGGACATGTTATTTCCATTTGGCCATCTGGCTAAATAAATGCATCTTAAGCTATTCTTCCCCAAATCTATGGCCTTTTAAATTTTTTTTGTTGTTTTTTTTTACGCTGGGAAAAGCAGACTTTTTTTGTAGTCCTGGGAAGTGAGGATTAGTATTCACATACTACTAGTTTCGACCCTCAATAAAAGAAAACTAGCTAACATATCCTGCTAAGATATTTCAGGTATGCAGACATAGCAGACTTTTTCAGATACCCCCAAAGACACAGATTCAAGTCCTGCCCTTCAAACATAAAACCAACTAAATTGCAGGGGTATTTGCAGTAAGGGGAGGGAAAGAATTGTTGAACCTGTTAAAAAGAGAGGAGAAATTGTAACATTCAGTTTAGATCTAGGTTCACACATTAAGCCATTCAGAAGATTTGGGATCTACAACTGTGGTACGTGTTCACTCACGTTACTGTGTATGGTAAGAAATTTCCAGCACTTGTGCTTATGGTTTCAGTGGGGAGCAGACATTATGTGGGGCTCCCTGGGTGCTTCTGTGGGAACAGACTGCAGCTGTGTGTAGCCTCTGGCTCCTTCAGGGACACCACATTGTAGGTTTCCTACGAAGGAATTCTGAGAGATATTTATTCTCACCAACACAGAAATCTTCCTGTACTTTCCCAAGGGATTGAGTGCTGCCTAAACATTACAGACAATGGAAAAATCTCTTTGAACCCTATCTGCAAATTTAAACTACTTGGCACCTTTCTTTTCATTAAAGGAAGAAAAATTTTTTTTTGAGTTTTCTTTACTGCATTTGGAGTCCAAGATAGTCAGGTTTATACCACTCTAATGGTGCCTCTGTAGATTTTGCCTTTCTCCATTTTTAAATAAGTACCATGGTACCTCGCAAGAAGGTCAAGTAAATTCCTATTTGTGTAACACTTAGAACTCTTAAGCTGAAGGGAGTGTACAAATGCTGTGTTCATTTAATTGGGTGCATTTCTGGAGTAAAACTACATTTCACATCGTGTTGAATAAATATTACATTGTAAGCTTAGTTTTGTATTAATACAGAAATTTTAAAATAATAGCTAGTTAATAAAAATAATGCACAATTTTGCATCCTATCACAGGACACTTTTAGCAATTAAATGTTATTTGCACTCTGAAAATAGAAAACATTGGAATTAGTACTGTGACTTATCATGACTTTATAGAGATTAACTTGATGCTTGGTGGATTTAATTTTGCCCCTCTCACTTTTACTACATATTACATTTTACTCCTGTTTCAAGTTTCTCATGCTTGGTTAAAAAAGTGCAATGGTCAGGCTGCAAGATTCAGCAAGACTTCCCACTAAATGTATTATCATGTGAACTACATGTGAAATTCCACATTAAAAGAATATTATTAAGATTTTTGAGGCCAGCAATTATGAAAGTGGAGCTTGAGACTGCCTGCACACTTTCAGTTCAGGTCACATATTTGCGTTTTTATCATGTAGTTTGTTTTTTTTTAAGTCACTAGTCCCTTACACTTGTCAGCACTCGGGATAGGTTTGTTCTTCAGATGCATCAGAACTGTGAAATTAGGCAGGCCTCGTGCCTTTGGATGTGGATTCAGCATCTATGTCATCATATGCATTAAGTGAGGCAGAGGAATGACTGCTGGAATAAAGATGATCTCTGCCCTTGTCTTCCAGAATTCCTGTGAGATGACACTAAGCAAGGCCCTAAAATCAGTCCTTATCAAAGCTGACTGAGAATGTTTTGTTTCTTATTTCTGGTATTTAGAGGTGCAGGAGAAGGCAGTGGGACCTGTACTGTGGGCATGTAAGTACTGTGAAAACTTCATTCCCAGGGGCCACAACTGAAAAAATAAAATTGCTACCAGAATTTCAGTTGCAAAATGGAAACTATATTGTGAAGATAATTAATACATATGAAGCACTAAGATACTACTGTATTAAATATGACACAAAAAATCTCGAGAAATTAATAGAGCTATCCTGAGAATAGCTTTTGAATAAAGTGAAGCACATAAGGGCTGTGATTACACACTGAAAATAGGTTAAAATAGCCAACTGAGCACTGCATTTTTGTGAGCACTTTTTATTTCAATTCAGAAAATGAGACAAAGACCCACTCTAAAAAAAAAAAAAAACCAAACCCAAACCTGACTGTGCAATCATTGCATTATATATTCACAGGGAGACCAAAGAAAGGTCAGGTATATTGTCATTTCTGACTTTCTGAGTGTTTGATTTGGCAACTTCAGCTCTTTATGAGTCACATATGTACTGGGAGAAAAGTGCTATAAATTCATGGTCAGATCTTTTTTTATATTATTCTTACCTCTCAATGTCATAAAATAACTTAGTGCAGCTCAGTTTCACCTTCCATTTAAAAGAAATTCAGCATTTTAGATGTGGTTTTGTACTTAGTGAAGAATGCAAAGTTGACATAGAAGAACATTAGTTCTTTTCAGGAAGTTTCCTACTAGAAGCTTTCAGAAATTACTGGGCTTTCTCATGAGAAGCTGAGTAAAAATGAGATACATTTGCAAATACCACTGACCTTCCAGGAAGACACCAACACTATTTCTTCAGTTTTTAAAACAATATTTGCCAGCCACTCAGTCATGAATAGGAGAAGAGAACAAGGAAAAATCTTCCTTTAGTGAGAAGATGGGTAAAAAACAGACCACCTCTATCGGAAGTGCTGTTTTCCTCATATCACCGATGTTTCTTGCTTTGTGTTAAAAGACAATGTTCCTTTCCTCATTCTTGACCATTGTCATAGCCTGCTGTCAAGGGAGCAAGGAGAAAATAAGGCAAAGGGGAAAAAAAGGAGTGCTCTGTTAAGAGGAAGGTGATAACAACTTTTAACAATTTTGAAGGTTGAGGTTAAAAAAGGGAATATTCTTACAGAAATATTTAGGCTCTATTCAAAATTCTGACTGTGCAGGGACTCTGCATTTTAATTATCACCTTGCTTTTTTTTCCCTTAGGAAGTAGTTTCCACACAAAAATAAAAAGGCAGGATCAGGCAGCCCTACAGCCTTCTCCTCAGTTGTTCATCTCTTTGGTGAGAAGTGGTGACAGCGAGCAGTTGCCTTGGCATGGTTTTCCCTAACCAAGGGGAGGTGTAGCACTGTTTCAGATACACTACACACTAGGTGAGCAGTGGGCTTCCAGGTTTCCCAGAGGAAATTCAAAAGTCCCGAGCAGTCAGCCCTTGTTTACTTCAGGCAAAAGAACTGGAGGTACCAGCATCTGGATGAAGAAGAGAGTGAGAGAGATTAGAAAGTAATTTTCTATTTTGTCCAATGGACATTTGATGAACTTTGTTGATTTTCTGTGAGTCCCTCTGTTCCTTTTCTCATTCATATTTTTAGCATCCTTGTTTGGGAATGAGGAATAATAGTACTAGGGTGTTTTCCACTGCTTTAAGAAAGACATTTACATGAGTGTATCAGAAAGGTAAAGAAAGATGTTTCCCTATCCAGAGGTTTTATCTCAGACTCCACTTTTGTGCAAGCGACAAATATGTATCATGTTGTTTTAGGAGCAGCATTGATTCATAAACTTTTTTCTTAGCTTAAAAAATATCCAGTCATACTTTGAATAAATGCTCCTCTGTTGTGATTTTAGGATGGCACAGTTTCTTCTAGGAGAGTTGAAATAAGAAGGAGGAATATTTATTTAGTTGGCTCTTCTCTGTGTTCGGTAAATAGAAGAAATGAAGGGGCAGAGGTGCAGGGTTGGTGGCCTTGATGAACATCTGTAGAGGTTGTTTGACTGTTCAAAGTAAAAAAAAATATCAAAGCTTACTTGTTCCAAATGCTCTACTAGAAAGCTAAATAGGAAAATAAATAAAGCATGCTCATGGTCAGCACAAGCTTGATCCAATAAGAAACTAAGTCTCATAGATAATGGATGCCAATGTCTGTGTGAAAAGCCAAAATATTGTGCAAAACCAGATTATAGTTGACAACAGGCTGATGCTGGTGACAGTGAGCAGGTCTGTGCTTATTTGCTGTGATTTCATCGCCCTGGTAACACTGGGGCCGTGTTTCTGTGCAGCCATTTCTGTGGCACGCTCCATCCGTTCACCAGCTCTGTTTCCTCACTCTGGCTGCTTCGGGTACCAGGTTTATTTTTGGTGGCTGTTTAAGCTGATGAAGCATATAACCTTGGATCAACACAACGTTTCAGGTTTCTCACTCAGCATTGCCTGTTTTTCTTGCCTAGGAAAACCTGGGATAAACACCGCACACACTAGAAGTGAGATGCAGTACAGATTGCCTCCTCAACAACTCACACCGTGTGTTTTCTTATAGGAAAAAAATAAGTACATTGGGCAGACAAGAAAATTGCTTGCAGCAATGAGTAGGAGTTTACAAACTAACTAAAGGGCTTTGATTCCCGTGTCCTCTAGTTACACTAAATACCAGAAGATAATATCACAGCGTAGCATATGTGAAAACACTGAAGGCAACACATCTGTTTGTT
This sequence comes from Cyanoderma ruficeps, assembly GCA_008694505.1. Lineage (NCBI taxonomy): Eukaryota > Metazoa > Chordata > Aves > Passeriformes > Timaliidae > Cyanoderma > Cyanoderma ruficeps. The sequence continues at coordinate 12,519,225 of VZDJ01007749.1, forward strand.
TATTACTGTTTTGTTTGAATTTATTGATACACATGTTCTGCTCTGGGTGCTTATAGAGTTACGTAAATCTGGTTTTTCCCAGGTAGGTTTCTTTTTTTTTTTTTTTTGAGCCACAAATTATAATGTTTATCGTGCTGATGAAGCAATGGTTGGGGGACAAATATGACATTAAAAATAGACTTGGATTTCCCAATCATCTGAAATGCTGGCTTGCAAACCCATGCAGCAATGTTGATTTGTGGGTAGTTAATTTTCTTGGCCATTGTTTTTCTACTGTGTGATGCTGTGAGGTTATTTCTAGGCAAAATAAAATATACAGTTATACATAGTAAGAGAATTGTATAGTAGAAAATGTTCTTGGCATGCACACACTACTCAGAATGAGTACATAACGTGCACTTGAATGGACGAGCTGTTTTTTGTTTGTTTTTCCACTGGCAAACCAAGAAATTAAGCACAATCCATTTTGAACTAATTTTTCCTTTTTTTGGTTGGGTTTTTTGTTTGCATTTGTTTTGGGTCTTTTTAAGATACAAAATTTTATTTTCCTTTACACTCAGTTCCAACATTCTGGAACAAACACTTACTTAAGTGATATTTCCATCATTTCACTGACCTTACTTATTCACTTTTCAACCCAATTCAAAAATCTTAAAAGATTTGATACTTGAGAAAACAAGAAATGTATTTCCTTATTGAGTATTGAGTTCAGCTTTTTATCCTGAAGTAAACATAGAGCTGAAATTCAGCAGGGGACAGAGGCCAGCAGAAAGCTGGGCACAAACACTATTTTGCAATGTTTGCATGGGAGAATAGCTCAGCACTGTCTTTGTAGCCTCAGATTTGCAGTACCTGGAGCTGAGACACTGTGGTTAGACAGAGCAGAGAGCATTAGCTGGGCTTGGCCTTGGGTTGGACTCAAAGCCTGAGGGCTGAATTCGAGGCTAATAGAAAGAGAAAGGAAGCTTTCCTTTTATTTCTCTGTTCTTTGGACCAGCCTGAGATTATTTGGCCCTATCTCATTTGCTCAGCAGAGACAGAGACTGTGGATGCTGTTTCGATACACAAACTGAAGCTTCTGAATCAGAAGAGCTATAACTTATCCACTGGGTTGTTTTTCCTCAAGCAATCAGATTATGTGTCTCTTAGAGGGTGACAGCAATTTCATTCACAGCAAGTAAAAGAAAATTCCAGCATTCCCAGTACAACAAAACCTAATTTGCAGGGATTTATAACCATTTTTGAGCTAAAGAGAAGTGGCACAGCATCTTGTACTGTGACATCATTTCCCATTGTTCTACGAATATATTCTCTTATCATTATGCCTTGAAATGAAAATGCTGAGAAATGGATACAAGGATATGGTCTAGGATTTCTAGGTAAAAAAACACACTTCTTGGAAGAGCTGAATTCTTTTTTTAAAAAAACCCCGCACAGTTAAAGAATTCAAGTGACAAGCAATTTCCATATTTAATGCCATATATTTTCTTTATGTTTTATCCTCACATACATAACAAAATGGGCAACCTTTTTCCTTCCATCCAGATAATTTTTTTAAAATTCAATTTGCCTAACTGCCTTCTCAATGGCACTAAGTGTCTTTGGTGCATACAGGGATGGAGTCAGAGAAGGGTCAGAAGGCTATCTCTTGAATTATGTCCTAGACTGGAAAAAGTGGTCAATGAGTTGCAGAAAATAGATTGGTTTCACTCTTTTGACACAACAGAGATGTCTGTCTCTGTTGCTCAGGCTGTCAAATGTTCCTAGAAACAGCAGTTAGGCAAGCTGGTAAAGAGGGGGATTCAAAGAAAAGAAGTAGCAAGCTGAACAAGCTCAGCAATCCTGAGTGGACAGCTAAAGAAGAAAAGTCATTGCATTCACATGTATTCTTTCTGCAAAGCAAGACATGGAAAATCATCAGTTTTCTAACCAGATTGTGCTAGTAATTTTGTAATTCCAGGGTTCTTTTCCTTCTCTTTCCCATCCATCCCCAGCAGCGCTTCAAAATTAGCTGTAATTTTCATGGTTCGGTTATTAGGGTATGAAATGCATAAGGTTTGGCGGGTAGCAACAATGAACCCTAAAATTAAGCATTTAGTACTGAAATGTCTATATTACCCAGGATAAATATGCCTGTATTTTTGTTGGATGGGTTCAAGACCTGGAGAGGCTGAGAAAACCTGAAATCAACTAAAACTAATCAAGTGAGGGGAACAGAAAGCAATTATTTGCCTCAAGTTAGTGGCTGGGGAGTGGGGAGAGCAATAAGGTGAAACCAAGCAAGACACTTGAGAGATACAGTAATAGATGTGGGGTACACAGTTAATATCAGAGGGTTAAGAGACAGAATTGCTAATCTCTCTTTATATTCTCTGTTTCTTGCCTTTGTTCTGTGTTCATATTTTCTTGACATACTTTAATTTTTCTTTTTTTCAATCTTTCCTCTCTTTCCTTTTTTCCTCCTTTTTACCCTTTTTATCTTTCCACACCAATCACACGACCCACTCTGAGAATTCTGTTTCTGTACATCTTATAGCAGCCCTTAGACCCAGACAAAACCTAGACATTGCTCTATACATTATAGCAGAGGACTTTGACTTGTGCTGAAGGCCACAGCTGTTCAAAGAAGCACTTGTTTTAAATTTAAGGTGTGCACTTGGGCCCCACACAGAGCCCCACGGAATTTACTGGCAGACAAGGATGTAAATAGGAGGTTTGTTACTATAGGTGGAATAGTGAGTGCCTACATACATGCCTCCAGCAGTCCTCATTCTGGAAACACCATTGTGCTGAGCACTGGGTTGGTGGTTTTGTCTGTGTTATTGTGGTATTCTGATGAAGAACAGTTGTATGAGATAATGTCATATGCAAGATATGCAATCATTCGTAATTCTGCTTGCCACAAACATTGTTTCCTAGTCTTTTTCTATTTTAAACCTGTGTTTTCCTTAGTGAGAAATTCAGCTTCCCTCCAATGTGATATTCCTGCTTGAAAGGAACTTCCCTTCACCCACACTTTGTTCTTCACCTGGTATCACTTTACTTCTTTCTTACCTCTTCTTCAGGGGCTAACCTGAAATAGAAAGAACTCCGGTCTGTACTGTTCTTGCTATTTTCCCTCCCATACCCATTACCTCTGATCTCACCTTATTTCCTTGTTTTGGCTATGGAGTGTTGTTCTACTCTGGTGAATTAAATTTACTCTTCATTTCCCACATTCAGCATCACCAGTTGATAGAATTTACTGGGGCTGTATTCTTTGTGGGTGTACTTCATTTTCCACAATAAGAGGCAGGGCCCTGTTGTCTTCCCTTCTACATAAGCAGAAAGGCTGAATCGTGCTGAACAACTAAATTTGCTTGCACAGAGACTGCAACAGAAAAATTTCCATATACTACTAGAAATGACCCACCAAAGCTGGTGGAAAATACGGAGATTGTACTAGAAATGTTAAAATTAGCATCTTAGGAGAGTTAATGGGTAAGTCTGGTTGCAGAGATACCAGACTGAGTAGACAACTGGAGAAGGGTGACAAAAAATGACAGCTGGATTAGCAGGTCTTTAGGATCCTATCACTTGTGTGTGTAGCTTTTCAAGTCACCCAGAGTGGGAGACAAAGTAGAGTGAGTAAATCCTGATGACTCACAGAGGTGGAACGGGATGGAAACATTAATCACTGTCGTCCCCTGAAGTGTGCAAAGAGACACATCTAAAACCAGCACCAGGCTGCCAGCTGAGGAAGGAGAGGAGACATGAGGAGCAGCTGATAGCTGACAGGTCCTCTGTGTGTCACCACAGAGAAGCCAGGACAGGAGATCAGGATATGAGCACCTGGATGGATGCACGGATGCTGGGCAGACCACTCATGTGCAGCAAGCCTTGGCATTCAGGAAAGGGGGTGGGAATATGAGTGTGTCTGAAATCAGCTTTGGATTAAAATTCTCTTCTCCTACAAGTTCTTTCATGACTTGCTGTATTGTTGCTACAGCAGCTCAGGGTTATTTCCTGCAAGTGGGGCAACTCTGCTATCTTAGGGGTGGCTGGTAGTTGAGCTTCCCCTGGGTCAGAGGAAAAAGGAGGACAAGAGCAGGTGGTCCTCTAGTACGCACACAAAGCAGAGGCAGCGTGAATCTCCACATCATAGACACAGGGGATGAAAAAATGTTTGTTGAACCACCAGCTTCACCTTTTAGAGAGAAACTGCAGCCTGGACCTAAGCCATGACATCCAAGACCGTGATGTTACCCACTCTGTGCTTTCCTGCTCCTGGAAGTAGAAAAATGCTGTCTCAATGCATTTACTACAAGTAATACAAACTCCATCTAGGACATGCTGCCACACTTTTCTGGATAATTTTCCATAATTTTTCCATAATTGTCTGGATAAAGCAGAAAGGAAAGACTACTATTCTGCATGAAGGGAGAAGCATGCTTCTCAGTGACAGATGTGTCTAATACTGGAACACAAAGTACTTGGCAAAAAATCGGAAAACAAATGAATACATGACTATTGCATTCTCCATTCTCATTTGAGATATTATCCATATAATCTCCTCCTCCTAAGTGTCAGATTCCAGCTTATTAGCCTTGTTTTCTCGTTAGACAAAACATTTGATGATGTCTACATGATTTAGAAGCAGATTGCTCATAAACACAATAACATACTCCTGAGAGGAGTTGGTGAGCTACATAGCCTGGTTTTCAGATTCTTGACACCAAGGCATCAAGCTTGCTTCTTTCCTACAGGATTTAAAGGTGAAGAGAGATTAGGCTTGTTCTTCCAAGAGTATCAGCATAATGAGCAAGGAGCCCCTAATAGTACCACAGTGTCTAATAGCTCATAAAAACCAGTGAGCTGTTCCATTTTAAGTCAAGGATATAGAGAATTGTTTATGTTCTGCTCTGAAACCACAGACTAGAACCTCCCTTTTGAGGCAGATGCTCTGACATGGTAAGATAGGCAGTTTAGCTGGAGCTGCAGTTCTGGAGGGGAGTATTAATTTAGCTGTAGGTGGTTTGTAGGAATACTTTTATTTTATATCTAAGATCACTGCAATATTAAATTGCATTTTTTTTTAAGAGCGTGTCTCATTGGCATTTTACAAATCTGTAAACTTACACTAAATGGGTCTCTTACAAAATGCCTGTTAAAAATTAACTCACTTTTATGGCACCTTTAGAAGTTAGTTAAAATCCCATTAAGAGACATTAGAGTGGGACAAAAAATGTCACGACATGTCCAAGGTCACTTGATTGTTAAAACAGAATAGCGAGTAACAACAGGGAAGGAGATGGTCTGGTTGTCTTCTGTATTCATCTCAGGCTCCCTTCTCTGCCACTCTCCCTATAGCAATTGTACATGAGTTCAAATCTGCAAACACTTTTACTTAATTAGCAGCCTCTCCGTCAATGGCCTCATTCAGCTGTCTCAATTAACGTCTGCTTTTACCAGGTCCCTTTCCCATTTGGATTCAATAGAATATTTATGTGAGAGCCGGTGATGGGGGACTAGCATGACTTGTGTGGGCTGAGCACGGTTCATGTGCCTTTGTAATGGAATTTTTTAAAGTATTTTCTTCTCAGACAGGTCTTCTCTTTCTTTTCTTTTAAGTTGGTAGTCTCAGTTAATAATTCTGCTTCATTTAAAGTTAATGCCAAATTAGTGCTATTTTATGGGGTGTTTACTTTGTAAATGGAGAGCTGGTAAATCAGTGTCCTAATTTCTGTTGTCACCCCAGTGTTTAATTTTGTTTTTGTCAGATGATTATCTGTTATGTACACAACACTGTAGTTTCATACTTGTCATTTGAGTCTCTCAGTTACAAGACCCTTGTTGCACTCCTGTCTCAAGGCTTCTTCTACAGATCTCTGACTGCAGCAAGCTTACAACTGTTGTTTTAGAATTCTAAAAGATGTGAAGTTGCAAAAGGGGAAGAACATTTTAATATAACCGTGCATTAAGTATGGTTACTGAGTCATTGTTTCGGTTTTATGCAGTACATATTTCTGGCTAGTGTAAAATGCACTAAGAACCAAATTTTAAAACCATCTGCACCTCCTGTTTCTGTCTAAGACATTATTTATGTTTTTGGCTTTGTACCCTAAGCGAAACACAGAATGTGTAAAGACTCTTAATTAACCCTTTGAGACATGAGTTTCCCATCAATATATGCAACAGGAACATGTTTTTAATTAGGCAGTAAAACTCCCGGGATTTATACTCATTCAAAATTTGCTCCATTATGAAACTAAAGGGAGTACATGTTAAATGAATTAAGAGGGGGAAAAAAATCTACTCTGTGTTTAAGAAAAGCTATATTTGTCTTGCATTCCCACTAAAGTCAGGAAATGCATATTTATGTTAATCCAAGATATTTTAATGGATATGATCATGGTCACATACAATTTTTCTCACCTGAAGGGGCAACCTGTTAGTATTTATTTTCTCTTTTCTCTATCATTTTTTTATAAGATCTGTTCATGCCTTGGGTATTTCCCAGTATGCCCAGTCCTCTCCCATTATGGTGGATCTGGTAGTCAGTTAAAGAAGGAGCTCTGCATGAAGTTGAGCTCTGCTCAAGCCCAGAAAAATATTTGAGCATGTAGCTGACATAAAGTGTGTGAAATCAAGTTCATTAGTTGCATAACTGAAGTTAGGTACATCAGTGATTTGTAGCCCAAAGAAACACTCTGGCTGTTTAATGATAAAATTGGGCAATGCTCTTGTGATGTGCCATTGCTTGCCATAACCCAAACTGAACACTTTGTGGGGAGATAATCTTACCTGTAGTATTATTTCAATCCTAAGTTATACTTTATAGAGGGATCGTAATATTGATGCATGGAATAAAACATGCTATAAATAAAAGGCACAGTGCTGGTGTTCTTATGCTGCTGTATTTGCGACTCAGTCATCTCAATTTTAAAATCAGAAATTCCAGAAATGCTTAATTCAAGCAAAAGTCTTAAGGGTTTGAAAAACATATTTTAAATAAAAGCTTGTTAAAGTTACTTGAGCAAGAGAGAGGGAAAGCAGTTCAAACTGGGAAGCCTGTTTGGGATTTTTTCTGCATGATAAAATTAAATGTAATATATTTATCTTTTTTTTTCTTTCTTTCTTTTGCAGGATTTTAACAAAGCTCTTCACACTCATATAGACTGCGTTAGAGTGCCAGGTTTCAAGCTAAGTGAGTTTTTTTGGACAAGTGGTAAAACAACAGAAATAGTAGTTCAAGGTAAATGTCGAGAGACAAAAGAGGTTCAGCTGTGTAATTGTAATTGAGGTCGAGAAGCTCCAGGGGCTTCCTGTTTGGTACAATGCCCTGAATGATTTTTACACTTCCCTGCAGAAAACCTCCTTCCCACTTACCATGTCCTCTGTAATGATCCTGAACACAAGCCATGCCTTCATAGGAAAACAGAGACATTGCTTAGAGAAGGTTTGCAGGCCATAACATGTAAAAATTAAAATTAGAATACGTTAAATTCAGTGAATTGGCTTAACCATTATCTTATTTCTAGTGCTGGTATTTGCACCTATGCTAGCTGAGTATAAACTGATGACATCCATATATTTGTTTGACCTCGTATTTCAGCCAAGAGCCCCCAGGTTTAAAAGCAATGGCTAACCAGGCTCCTAGGCTAGGCCAGGGATATCTCTGGAGGATTACTGCTCCATGAGATTTAAGGTACAGTTTCAGATACACTTATTTAAGTGGCAATGAGTAGCACGGCTCTCAAAGGTGGCACCTTGTCTTCTGCCACAAAGTTTGCAGCAGAGCCACACAAACAGGCACTCTGACAGCAAAGACACAGTGGTGGGGCTAAGGATCCCGGGGCAGGACAGGACAGGGCACACCATGGTAACCTCTCAGCTGAAGAGCTGCTGCAATCTAACTGTAGGTGAAACACCAGCTTTAGAGGGTAAAATTGCCATACCACTGCTTGAACACAGAAGTGCAACTGAGACAAATTAAAATCCTAAATCATAATTTAGTCTATGTGCAGTAAGCACATTTTTATGCCTTTGTAGGAAAAAAACCCCTATTGTTTATTTTTATATTAAATAATATTCCCACATGTTTAAGTGATAGCAAAATTGTGTATAGGTCAATTCATGCCCACTTGAGACCTTCAGATCCCACAGTCTGTTGTTTTTCTGTGCATGATCTGAGATATTTAAATGTACAGAAATGGCAATGCACTTTACCACTGAAAGACCTGTGCCTCTGCACTGGGGTCATGAATAAATAAGTGAGGAGGAAAACACTTGGAAACTGGGAGAATGCTTGTCTTATAACAAGATAATTGCCTGTTTTGATAGCTTCATCAGCCTTCCACTGTACTTCAGGATGCTCTGATGGGAGAGTAGATCTGGTGACTCACTGTTGTTGTTTACCCTTTTGGCCACTCTTTGGTCTGATAGTCAGCCTTGGGTCACATTAGCTCTACCTCATTTTTCTCGGATCTGTTGAAGAACTGGTTCAGTTTGCTAACACAGAATAGGATTTGGTGGGAGTGGGGTTTTTTTGGGTTTGGGGTTTTTTTTTGGGTTTGTTTTTGGGTTTGGTTTTTTTCTATGTTTTTTCATTTTGTTTTGGTTGGGTTTGCTTGGTTGGGTTTTTTCCTTGGTTTGTGTTCTGCTAATTTCATGGTTTGTGTCTTTCTCAGAGGACTGGATGAATGTACAGTTCTTAGGGTTCCTAAGTAATGTACTAACGGAAGTAAGACTTTTAATAGGTCTTAATATATTTTTAAGTCAGTATTTCTCTGATGTTTTGTACTTCAACATCTTCTGTGTTGCAGATATTCCTGGGTTTAAATATCAAAACTTTTAACTAATGTGATCCTTTAGGAGAAACATGACTTTTAATTGTGTAGTAATCAAGCTTTTGAAACACCTGGGTTGCCTCCTCCTCTTCCAATATCTTTTAACTTGCATTCTACACTTGCTCAGAGTGAGTATGAAGTGGCTGCATAATCCTACCTTATCAGCTGGTAATAGTTTACAAATGTGTAAATGACTATTCAATCTGCAAAGCTGGGTGAAAATCAGGGTCCTTATTGTTGTTGACTGGGGAGAAGTCATTACAGTTTCTAGATGTCCTGCAGGCTGTTGTTCCTTCAAGTGGTTCTTCTCTTTCTCCTGTTTCTAGTAAGGCAGCACGATGCTGAAGTTGATGGAGAAAATGAGGAGGTAGGATGTACCCTATAGACTTGTATGATAGTTTATGTATTGTTAAAATAGCTAGGAATTGCTCTAAAGTCTATAGTACAGTGAAGGACATTATAAACCAAGATCCTTCACATTATAGCTGTGTTACACTTTTTTTATTAATTAAGAGTCTAAAGTGGTATAATGGGAAAAGAAGCACAGTACAACTATATGCTAAAACATTGGTTGTTCTCCCATCCCTTTGCTATCTCTGGCACTGGAAAGTTCAAGGTGACTGCACAACTCATATCTTGCTGTTTGTGACTTTCAGATACTGGCAGTGAATAAGTAATGGAAATACTGTTGGCTTGGGTTTTTTTTCCTTTTCCTTTTTTTTTTTTTTGCTCCTTGCTGAGAAAACAGGTATCAACATAATCAATGGATGATTTGATTTTTTGCTGTGTCTTTCTGGGGCACAACTAGGTAAAAATATTTTGGTTCATTTGAGAGCATAAGTGAACTACAATGATATACTTATATGGTTGGTTTGTCTCTGAGGGAAATATAGTGTCCTGACTTAACCTGCTGCTTCTTCTGTCTTACCAAATTACTTCTGTTTTACCCTTCATGTGTATCAGGTTCAGAGACCTTTACTACTGATGTAAACTGTTTTCTGGTATCAGTTATTTTATTCTTCCAATTTGATCAAAGTATTCTACTACAATTCAAATGGTATTGGTGAAAATACAAGGATAAAATAATCCTATACTCTGTGACAGTAAAAGTTATCTACAGAAGATACGTAGAAAAAATGTGGTGTGTAAGTGTTGTCTTTGAAAATTATTGATTAATCAGAAGTTATGCAGCTTAATAGAGAACAGCCATCTTGGATAACTGGGACTTGAGAGGCTGGTTAAATACTGGATCCGTTTATCAGAAAATCAGTGGAATTCCTGTCCTTGGAAGCCAGGTTATTAAAACTTTACTGGTACTTACTGGCCTGATGTAACTCTGTAGCTGGCTCTTCTTTGACTGAGGGCTTGAAGTGGTTGAACAGAAATCTGTCCCAGTCTCGGTTTTGCGTTTCTGTGTTTTCTGAGAAGTGCTCTACATCTGAGCCTGTGCTTTTAAGTCACAGGCTAATCTTTTTTGGCTCAGAGGAGAAGAGTTTACAAGCTTCGATACCCAAGCAGTGATGATTTTTCAATGACAGGTTAAAGGACCTCAGCAGGTGACAGCATGCTGACATTTCTGTGCTGTAGTATGGAGCTGGTATATTTTGGATGCCAAGAATTGAATGCAATGGAGAGGAGTATGTAAATCTGAAGTTAGACTCCTTCATTCATGTGAGTGACCACTTCCCCAGCCCACTGAATTCTGTGAAAATCATCATCCCACATGTAGTTTTCACTGCTTGCTAGAATGGTGTCCATCTGTAGGAGAGATCTTCTAGCTTTGAAAATTCTTTATCCCAAAGCATTTTGTGAAAGTTATAGGATTATGTAGCTTTTCATTAACTCCGTGAAACTTGAACCAGATACATTTGCAAAACACTACTTCTGGATGAAGAACAGCTGACAATGTTGCATTTCTCATAGCATCTGAATTAGTAGAGTGTTTGAAATAGTATTCTCATAGTAAATTAATTATTATAAAGACAAAGTAAATTACTACAGTTTTCATGTGTTTTATCTCTGTGTCTATACAGCAACAGAAAGTTGACTCCAAAATAGTTCACTCTTCGTGTGAAACTAAATTCCAGTGCAGTGCTCACAGGCTTTTGAGCTACTTGATGTACAGAGGAGTCTAAGAAGCAAGTGTAGGCTACATTTCCTATAGATCTCCATGATAACCTATGCGATGTAGTGTTCAGTTATTACAGTAGTGCATGGAAGATCTGTGCCAGGAGACTGAACAGGTCCTGCTCATAGCCTCAAGCTCTCTTTTGCAGCTGGCCTCTACTGTTTTAATTGTTAGCATGTTTCTTGGTGTGATTTTGATCCGTGCCAACTGGCAGTCTCCTAGGAAGTCCTTGGGCAATCTCCGAGGAACAGCAAAGGTTGGGGCAAGAGGCATGGCACGCATTTAGAGCAGGGAAGGTTTAGCTGTATGGAAGGCAAACTGTGCCACTTGCTCCTTAGAGGCTCTTGAGATTGCTCAAGTAGAAGAGACAAAACACTTCAGATTTTGCACTGTACATAGTGTTGGACAGTTTTGAAGCATAAACTTCCCTCTCAGTTTTCCTTGGCTCCTTTGAGGCAAGCTCTGTAACGAGGGATATCTGCCAGCACAGCTCTGTCAGTCTGCATACAAATAGGCGGGATCCTGATCAGCACAGCAGTCCCAGCTGAACTGTCTCATGTGGACATGGTAGCCCTGTTAAATTGTTCTTTAATGCTATGGCTGGTTTAGTTTTATCAAACCCTTGAACACCTGTGTGAGCTGTGCCCCTCCTGTGTGCGAGAGTGCTGTGCTCCTGCACCCTCAGAGTGATACACCTCAGGATGTAGCCTTAGACAGAGCATGATCCAAAGATTACAGTGATACAACTGGCCTGCAAGATAATTTGCAGGTGAGCTCTGTTACTCCCCATCTGCCCCTGGCAGATTCTACAAGCAAGCATTCATTACCCCTGCAAGATCTTGTGCAGGTTTTTGCATACTTTTTTCTTCCATACAAGCAAGAGCATGTTGTATATTGACTCAGTTGCTGGAGTGAAACTCTGTTTCAACTTTTTTCCAATCCAAATGTGTAAACATTACTAACTGAAAATATAGTTTTCAGTCTAAAGGAAAAGCAGCTGTAGTTACACAATTTTTTTTTTAATTTCTTCAATGTCACGCCTGAAAGATCTACAAAGACATTTGGCAGTGTGAGCTGTAAAGTTTCCCATTTAATCATTAATAGAAACCATTTTTTGGTGGCTGGCATGCTGCTGAAAACTGGCAGAGCAAATTTATTTTTGCACTCTGTGGAACTACACTCATCTCTGGATTAAGAAGACTGAAATTCCACTGACTATTATAGGAATGGAGCCCATGTGTGGAAGTAATTTTTCCTAACCATAGGAGAAATGCCCAGACCTTAGCATGAATGCAGGGAAGTCTCATTCAGACTGAAAGTCAGTGTCTCCTCTGTTGAAGCTGATTCATCAAAGCACTCTCCTTTGCCAGAGGCCATAACAAATCTTCCTCATTACCTATGGCATAAAGGACATAGCAGAGCGGTTAGTGCTGATCGGATTATTGCACCATCGGACTCTGTGCACCTACTCCATGCAGCCAGACAGTAGCCTGTGGATTTTTGCTCATAAAAGTGTGCTCAGACTGGGATTTGAAGCTGAAAAATTAATGTCCCTGCTGTAGAAATGCCCAGGAGGTAGAAAACATGGAAATGTGTATGTGATTTTATAATGAAGGATGTCAAGGATGTATGGTTTCTATAGGTCTGTGGGTGTGGAAGACGGCACAAGATATGATTCATAATTAATTTATCTTTCTCTACTCCTGAAGTGTCATGATTACAAACTATTAATTATTATATTCTCATAGGTGACTTTTATTCCTGACACAACTTTCAGGCCAGACAGGTGTCTGAAACTAAGGAATTTTTGCATCCTTGTATGAACTGCTTAAATACATCACAAGAGAAGTATTGCATTTGTAGTTCAACAGCATTCAACGGGGTTAGGGAAGTACCTGGATCTCAGGGAAGAGCAGCTTCAATCATTCAGCCTTCAGCTGACAGCAGAAGTAAAAATGCTTGCCTGTAAGTTAGTGCATGTCCTGTCTCAAACAACAACCTTGCAGTGAAAGAAAGTAATGTTTAGCTGCTGTGCTATCCCACCCTCACGTAATGCCCTGTGTTCTCTAGTCCCCAGAAATAGAGACAAATGAGGTGAAACTAGACTAACTCTTCACAACTGGAAGGTTTTCCTGCATTAGAAAAATATTCTGCTGCCCCTCTGGACAGTTTTTAGACACTGTAAGGCATCTAGAGCATGTTCTGTTAAAAATGCAAGGCAGTTTCTGTTGCAACAAGGGTAACAGGCTTTGCTTTCATCACGTGGGACCCTTCTTGGATGTCTGTTCCATCTTCCTGCCTGAGGCTGGGTCTAAAGAGGCTCAGAAACCTCATGAGGGACTTCAGGAAGAGATCTACCATGTATGAATCTGCATTGCCACCCCTCCTAGGTGCTCACAGGATGGCTGGATCTGTTGTAAACATTATTAGCCTTTTTTTAGGAAGGAAGGAAGTGATGGCAGTAATATGACATGGGGCAGGATGGAGTATATCTAGTTTTGTTGTCTGGGGGTGGGTCAGATGAGACCTAAGCCAGTCATTTCGCTGCCAGCATGTAGTAATGAAAAAAGAAAAAAAGATGGCTGCAAGTTCTTGTCTTAGGATTTGTTTTTGGTCATGAATAGGAGGAAGCACATTTATAGAAGCAAAGTAGTCTGAGACAACCAAGGAGACTGTGCTAGCCCATGTCATGACCTATGCACCTCGTAGTTTTATTTCCCCAGAATCTGGAGTGTTTGGATCTAAATTTTCTCTTTTGCTAAACTCTTATTTTTAGTATCTTGAATTTGCAAAATGATGGCAGAGAGAGCCAGCTCTGAATGTGCAGTCCAGCTAGGCTGCTTAAGAAGGAGTGGCATATAATTCACTAACAAAAAGATTGTACTAGAGTTTCTTGTGAGTTTGTTTCAGAGGAAGTATCATCATGGACAAAGATCTTGTGGGTGAAATTTCCCATTTGTTAAGACTGTCTGGGCTTTTTGTGTCTTTTCTCCCCTGGATAGCAGCATTTTGGGAGTAAGGGTGATGGGATAGATTGAAAAACTATTTCTGTTAATTGTTGGAATTCATTCTTATGGCAACAAAATGAAAAGCTAAGCTGGGGTAATTTTACTTTTAGGATGAAGTTCCCTCCTTTGAGTATGGATGAAGAAACCAAAACAAAACATGGTACAAAACCAAAGAAAATATTAAGTTTCTGCATTTGTAGTCTGACAGATGAATATTTATACAGGCCATAGAATCAAATTGTAGATTGTCATACTCACTAGATGTGTATTAAATCCATAAGCTGCACACTCCTAAATGGGTTCCTTACATCTGCAGTGTGATAAAACACAATAAATGTAAATATGAAGTATACTTCTTAAATTTACGAAAGTAAACAGAGAGACTAGAGAGACTTCAAAAGACACATACAGATGAAATTGCAGATGAACTTGGACCTTACTGGACCTACTCTTTTATCACACTGCTTTTCTTTGACATAAGCCAAACATAATATAACATTTTCCATGAGCCTGAAAGCAGAAATTTTTGCTGGAGTTATGATTCATTCATAAGTGTAGTTAGATGGCAGGAAAGGCTGTCTGAGTGCCACATGTTGAGTTGGTTTTCTACACTCACATGTATATGCTCATGCATTCCCCACACAAAGGTGCATTTGTAGGTGCATGTGGAAAGTGCTTGCCCATGCACCTGTAACAACAGATGCAATACTTGCTTTGGCAGTGGACAGAGACAGCATAGTGGAATGATACTCTAGGCCTGCTTTTATTCTAAATTTCTGGTTATTAGAGTGGATTTAGTAGAACTTATCTAGGATATAAAAGCACAAGTATTGGGATCTGGAGGAACCAATTGCATAACTTCCTTTTACTTCATTTTTGTCAGTCACCCTAACAGAAACCCCCACTCATGAGGTCCTAAGGGATGAGTGCTCTGCAGGATTGTTGCTAATAGCAGCACTTGTATGGAGCCAACAAATACAAAGGTTTATAAGGTTATAAGGCTGGTGTAAGTCAGAAAAAGTGATGTAAGGTGCCACTGTTGTTTCCCAGACCAAGATCCTCATCTGCCCTCTGCACAGACTACTAGAAGTGTCCACAGGAAGTAGATGCAGCTTGGGCTAGAAGAGTAGCAAATATGCACAGACTGATGTTTAAATGAGTGAGGTTACTTAATAATTTTATGCATAGAAGAAAACTCATTTCATTTAGTGAAAAATGAAAACTCATTCATGTGCAAAGTGGTTGAGATGTGTGAGGCTTGAAAGACGGGAAACCAAGCTTGAAGACTGAAGAGTGTTAACTAGAAGCTACTTTCTGTGCTCACTAGGGTCACTTGCTCTTCACAGCTGACCTGAATTTCCCATACATATGATGTCCATAACATTTCCATTGTTAGCTACTTTTGGTTCAGCTAAAGGGAGGACTCTGAAGGTGAAATCTTGTATGGAACCAGCTCACGGAGGTAACAGAAAGAGACATTCAATCTATACCTTTGCATGAATCATTACAGCATCTCAGTCATGAGCAAATTACTGCTGGGCTGACCCCAAGTAAAGTGTTGCTTCTCTACAGCTGAAATACCTTGACTTGGATTCACCTAAAATTGCATGTGTTGTTAAAATTTTCCATGTGGACAGTTGAAGATATAATATTTCCTGTAAGTAATAGAGTTTAAACGGAAAACTGCTTTTCAAGTACTGTTACTTCCCACCTATTCTACATAATTCTTTCTGCATGGCATATTTCAAAATGCTGAATATTATTTTAACTAATAAAAAAGATACATAAAAGTGCAAAGAAACTACCAATAGTGGTTAAAGAGATTTTTTTTCTTCATTTTTTACTTGGCCAAACTGTTCTAACCTATTCTCTATTTTCACTGCTGTTCTTCCCAAAAGGTATCAGCTGTTTGCTTGGGTGTATTTTTAACATAGATAAGACATACTAATAAAGGCACAAATTCTAATATGTATGCTTACAAGGATTTTTTTTTTTCTCCAGATATCTCTGCTATGCAGGCCTGTAGGCCAAGCTATGTGCCATTTATTTACAATATTAAGCACTTATTAAGAGAAATAATAGTAGAGAAAATGTAGTGAGATGCTCATGTAATTACTGTCCACAAAGGGAAAAAATAACACTTTTAGCTACTCCTATTTTTTTTCTTCTTTTTCTCTTTCTATTAACTGAAATATTACTGCAAATCCTGAATGAGTTTCCTTTTTTCATCCTTGAAGAGTGAAGTTAATCCCTTGACCTAACAAAAAAAAAAAAAAATTAATGGCTCAATTTGATCAAGGCTTTTGTTTCTCTGTTTTTACGGAACGTACAAAATTAGGGATTTCTTGTCATTTTAATATTTATTTTTGTGTAAGATCACATCTGGCTTCAAGTCTGCTTTAAAAAGTGCAATTTTTATGGTTTGGCAAAGCTCAAGCAGGTCTGTTTGGACAAAAATAGCCAGTTTTTTAATTAGGAAATAAGCTGAAATAAGATTAGTATAAATAAGTTTGTATGTAAAAATAGAGCTATTGTTAGTCTGTGTCTGGACAGTACTCTTTTGGGCATATAAGCTCTCTGGCCAGTTTTTGATGTCTCACATATTTAGGCAACCCCAGGCTGACAGAGAGTTAGAGTCCAGGTTCCCATTTCCCAGGGTAATGCTCCCACCACTGAGTCCTTGCATTGAACCCAGCTTGTGGTACTAAATGTCACTAAAAAGGCTAACCTCTCCTGGAGTCTCTGAAAAACAAGGCAAAGACTTTTGTGGAGGGACAGCCCAGGCTGCTGATCTCAAATAGGGAAGGATAACCTTGGTCTAGCAAGGAGTGATGGGCAGAAAACCCTGTGAGGGGTAAAGGTCTGGGGCAATGCCTCCCGTTTTGTATTTTCTCTTGGGCGGTTTCAAGTAGCTGCATGCTGAACACGCTTATGTCAGTTGTGTGTCCTGGTTCAAAGGCTGCTTTAGCTTCTCTGCTAAGGCTCCTAACTCTCATTAACTGTAGAGAAATCTGAGACACCTCCAGCCTCTGGATGCCACAGGGAGGTAGGCAATATGCCACTTTATTTTAATTGCATCTGCCTACAAATGACTTTAGAACATGCATTCTTTGATTTGTGCTCTTTGCTTGCAAGAAAATCCCACCTGTAATGAAGCATTTGAAGGGTCAAACTCATAATTTAGCATTGAAGATGTTAAACTGGAACAATTTTAACTAGTGTCCCGAATTTTCTATCTCAAAATTCTTTCCTTATAAAAGTTCTCTTTGATGGAATCTGAAGGTTTCTTTACAAATGAATATTTGTACAATGAGCAACATTTTCTCGTATAAAGAAGAGAGAGATAAAAATAAAGGTTGTCCTTTTTAACCATACCTGTCGTATTAAGAAAATGTATATCAAGGAACTGATATTAATTTCAGAGCCTTCAAAAAAGACTCTGGATTGTATCCATTACTGTCCGTGGCCCTGATTCAACTTTTATATAAGCCAATAGGCATCCTGGCTGTTTCCTCCCATAGCTGTTTGGATCAGGCCCAAGGCAAACAAGAACAGTCAGAGAGAGATGCTACAAATGGTGAAATATGAAAGGAAAAAAGGCAAAAAAGAAAAAAAAGTTAGGCAGCATGCGGTGGGTGCTAGGAAAAAAAGCTCTGCATTAGTATAGCATAAACTAAACAATGTTTGTGTGCCTGCAATTTATTTAAAGAATATCAGACTTCCTGGGTTTTCAAACTGAAATTGGTAGGGTGGAGTTAGGCTTAAATATTTCATGCAAATGCTTTTCCTGCCTCCTGTGAGCAGGACTTGGGAAATGAATGCTACGTGCCAGTGCCACAGGTACAGGGAGGTGGCTGCAGGAACCATGCTGCCAACTGGGCTATCGCCTTCCCTGGTGCCACCAAAACCCATTTCCCTACCAGGGAGACTGGCAAGAAAGGGGAAAAAAAGTCAACCAACTTTCTCAGAGGTGCTTTGTGCGAGGGCCCCTCTTCCCCCTGCACAGGCTGGTACAAAAGGGCTCAGAAAGGAGGGTGACCTCCTGATCCCCAGTGCTGGCCAAAAAATAAACAAGAAGTAGCCCTGGGGCAGCCCCTCTGTGGGTGCAAAGCAACCCTCCCTCCATCCTCACTGTGGTTTATTTATAGATGGCCTTATTTGTTTGTATTGTCAAGAAGCAGTAATTCCTAGATTATTTCTTAAGTGTCTAGAGAATAAAGATCAAATGCTGCCAAGTGTAGACATGACAGATAAATGAGAGTATAACACCAGAATCCTCCTTTGTCATGGAAATTGTGTTGGTTTCCTGTTAAGAAAATGAAAAACAGATGTTAAAAAACATAGCTGGTTGTGTGGATACTGCTGCATTGGGAGCAGCTAGGATTATAAAACAGTGAATACTTGGGGGAAGTAGGGTGGGTTTAATTTCACTTTAAGAAAAAAAAAATGAAAAAGAAATGGAGCTACCATTCAGATGTTTCTAGCACATAGCAGCTTCAGCTGATTTTGGGATAGGAAAATACTAATATGGGCCCTTTCTAGATAAGAGTGATCACAGCAATACTGCAAATGCTGGGTTTTATCCATCTCATAACACGTACTTTTTGTCATGAACAGGAACTTGGGTGGGTTAGAGCTTTTTGGTTTTTTACCCACCATTGGAGTCCCTCTATCTGGCAGCCAGTCTTGGCTATTCCATGTCAGCTTCTTGAGAAACTAAAGTGTCTTGACTTGCCTTGTAATTTCATTTTGAGGTAGAAGGCAGGGAGAGGGAAGGGACTAAAGCCTGTAAAAAGGGAAAGACAGATTTCTGCTTTCAGATTGCCTCTGCCATGGAAAGGCTTCTATCAAAGAAGAGAGAACCACTTTCCAATCATGTCTCCCCACCCTTTTTAGGACTTTTGTGTCTACCAAGGAGAGTACAAAAGAGCAGAGGGAGTTAAGGGCTAGGGACAGTGTTACGGGAAAATGCAGGAAGAAAATATGTGATTATTTATAACACTGCCGACTTGGGTAGTTACCTGTGAGACTTAGGCTAGTACTATGCCAACTCTGGTAAAAAAGGCCTGATTTTTTTTTTTTTAAATTATTTTTTAGATGACTCTCCTGGTTCTTGGTCGGTATGCAGTCTTTTTAATGACCTGTTACTGCAGTGCTGCTTCCTGTTTGTACAGTATGTTGACATACTGCAAGTTTGAAAGGCTGCCCTGTCTTCTCTGCGATTGATATTAAATATATGTACATATTATTCATATATATGTACATACACAAGACTTTAACAGGAAACAGGCAGGATTGAGGCAGGCTTCAGCTTTAGCCATTGGAGCAGCCCTCTGGAGAAGGGAGAGCAAGGTCCCCAGGAGTATAATTTCCTCCAGGGCTATCTCCCTCTGCAGAGATGGCAAGGGGTGACAGGGGCAAAGTCAACGCCTTCCTCCAGCCCCACCACATAGCAGCAGCATCAGCTGGTCTGCTTTTGAAGCAAGACCAGGTCTGGCTGTGCTGTTGTAGGTTGCGCTGTGTGAATTTACCTTGGCCATGGCACTGTGACTGCTCCCAGCCCGTGTTGCGCAAGGGAATCGAACATCAGGGCCAGTTGCTGGGGAGTCCCAGGGAATGCTTCATGCACACCCACTGGAGAGCTTAGCTGGTGTTTCTTAGGCAGCTAAACCCATTAGGACTGAATGTTCCTGAGGTCAAGGTGTGGGATGTGAAATACAGCCATATTTCACAATAATCAACATTTTCAAAGGTTTTCAAAAGTTGAAAATACTCATTTTTACTTTTTTATTTGACAAATTCTTGTCTGTTTTTTTTTTTTTGTTTTGTTTCTTCAAGTGTACTCTAGATTTGCCTTTGCATTTTTCTCCCTCTGTAGTTAATAGTGAGTTGCAGGGGTGTGTAAATGCATGTGCAAATTTTATGTATATAAAAATCTAACAGCAACAATCTGGCTGCAGTCTCAGTGGGTTCTTAGAATGGAAGATAGTTCACTCAGTTTTACTGAATTTGCTTCTTTATTTGGGGAAATAAACTCAGTATATAGGTGAGAGATTTTAACACCAACTCTGACAAAAAGTTCAATGCAAACTTCGTTATTTACCCTGGAAAATCTTTATTTTTCCCTATATGCACATGGATCAACATGTGCTTCCTTTTGATTCTGCTTTTTCTCTTCCCCATTTGTCATATGTCTGCAGTCCATGCAGTTGGGACAGGGGAACTCCAGATTTCTGGATGCAATTAAAAGGTCACATCCTTTTGCTGTGTTGCTCTCCCCTGCAATCCTGAGGTTAGAAGCGGAATAGCAAGTCATGAAATGTTCAAGGCCTTATTATTTGGATGATCATCCAGAAATATTCATCTTAATCATTTGATGCAAAGTTGTCTTGTAAAAGAACATCTCTTTGCAGTATGTTTCCTCACTAGCTGCACTTGGCACAGAAATATTTAGAGTATACTTTTGCTTTGGGATCTTGTTTTCACATCCATTGCAGATAGAAATTGAAAAAGAAATTGTATGAAAATGTGTCAGCTATTATTACTTGGGTTAGTGACTGAAGTGAATATGGATTACAAATGACCAGAGAATCCAAAATGTAGAGACTTTTATATGCAAAAAATAAGATTTTTAAAAATTGTAGATAGCATTAGTAGAACACTTTGGTGATGGTTGTTTCACAGAAATAAACTGGAGAGGCTCAGGAGTCATTCTCCCATGCTCAGGACTGTCTTTTCACATCATATTTGATCTACCTCATGATCTTTTTCCCCTGTGCTAATGCTGGCCCAGTGCTGTATTCCTAAGTCACCAGAACATTTGAGCTCCGAGGACATCAGTTTTGGCACATCTCATTACTTCAAAATTCTTCAAGTGACGTTTTTTTCTTTTTGAATGTATCTAGTTCTTTTTACACAGACAAAATCAGCCAGCTGCAGCCATGAGCCTTTGGACACAGGAAGAGGAGGTTTCCCCAGGGGCTCTGCTCAGTGGTGCTTCTGGGGTTGAAGGGTCCATGAGGAGGAGCTCAGACTCCCTTCCAGGGAGCTGATGGCTCTTTGGTCTTCCCTTCACTACTTTAACAGTGCGTTGAATTCCTGATTCTTAGTGGGGAAGATTATAAAACATTATATCCCCAAATATGACATTATACCACACATACATACAATTACAGTACTTTTAATGCCCACTAATAATTTGAGGGGGTTAAGTGCTGCTGTAGGAATTACAAATAATTACCGATAGAAAAATTGGAGAATTGAGAGAAACATTTTGCTTAGGATTGAACAAATTTACTGGGAATTTTTTTTTTTTTTCTTTGAAGACGCTGGGTTAGGTCCAATTTTCCATGGTTTCCCAGGAGTTCTAAACTGCTCTCTGGGTACGAGCCGATCCCGGGCGGCCCGGCCGCTGCCGCTGGACTCCTTGGCAAGAAGGTGGCGCTGGCAGCCCGGGATTGGGACTTCGCATCCGCAAGGATAACTTTAAACAGCTTCTACGGGCCGCTTCAAGTGGAAAAACAACTTCCCTGCAGCTGTTTTATGTTGTTTGGGGTTTGGTGGTTTGCTGTGTTTTTATTTTTTTTCTTGTTCCGATTTTCTTTTTTCTTTATTAATGCTTGGCACTTAGAAATCCCTCTCTTCCAAACAGGGTCCTCTCTGCTCCCGTGGAATGCAGCTCCACTAGTTCTCCCCATACACCACCTTCTTTGTATCCCAGCACTGAGCAGCTTCGGGAAGCTCTTTGGCTACAGTGAGCTTCTTTGTAAGGAGAGTGCACGGCTGTGGGGATGACCTCTGGCAGCAGTTTTTGAGTCCTCCACCCTTTTGGTGGGGTGGAGGACAAAGTGCCCTGAGCAGGGGGACCCTATCCTGGTGTCAACATCGAGGGGATGTAGTTTTGCTGCCTTAAATGCTTAGGGTGTAACTGATTTGTTTATGTGTTTGATTTGGACTTTTGTGGCTTGCTTGTGTCTAATTCCAGTTCTAGCTTGCTTGTGTTTAATTCCAAGAGTTAGGTATGACTTTTACAAGGTGAGGTGTCCCCTCTTCTCTAGGCTGGCTGTGAATGATGGTTGTTAATGAGAGTTGTATTCACTTTAACCTTGATCTTCAAGACATAAAAAAATCGTTGTCCTTTTCTCTCCCAGCACCTACATTTTGGTGTTTAACCAATCATCTTGGTGAGGAGCAACCATATACATGGCAGGGCAAATGATTGCTGTTACTTTCAGCAAGCTTTAGGTGTGTGTGCAAGGTGTATATATAAAATACATGCTCCCATTTGCAAGGTGCTCTAGTGTGCCAAGTATTTCTTCATCTAAGACTATTTGCATACTTTGCCATATTAGTTGACTACAGTTTTCATGTGCCATAAAATAAAGATTGGGATATGAAAGGATTAAATCTCTATTATCACAGGTCGTGCAAATGGCCTATGTGTATATAGCTGCATTTTTTAGACATATTTTTTATTATTAATTTAACTGCCATATTAAAAATTCAAGTTCTTAATTCCTGTGAGGTTTTTTAGTGGAGGGAATAATTTAATAATAAAGTATTATCCTGGTCACAAATTTCTCTCTATTAATTTCCCTTCTAAGAGAAGAGGGAGGGCCAGGAGAGCTGGAGAAGGAGGTGTGTATGAACTCAAGGCTGCATTTGGCAATTCACTCCAGCACTTCCTGCCAGCACAATGGTTACCCCAGTATGTACTTTGTGCAGAAAGGGTAGATGATTTTCCTCATAAGCTTTGAGTACAAAGGGTATTCCATGATGCCATCTAATTGCTTAATCCCCAAGGAGTTCTTCAGGCATTTATTTAACACTAATTGCATGTGTAAATGTTCTTAATTTACAGCGTGTGAAAGTTGCAGTGAATGCACACAACAGAGGATGTCAAAGTGACGCTTCATGGAAAGATGCAGTTAAGGCAGTGCTAAGTTACTTCTAAATAGGATTAATCATTTATTAAAGTCCAAAGCACATCAGAGCCCAGGCACAAGCATACGATGACTTGTTGCTGTTCAAAACTAACTAGTGGAGTGGAATTGTGGCGCTCAAAATTTCTGTGATATACCTTACTACATTGCAGTAAACGACGAACTTAAAACACTAAAGCAGGGCGAGCGATTCAGTTCAAGGCAAAGAACTTGGCTTGGCAACTGTTGCACAAAGCCTGCTTGGGCTGTTAATTAGTGCTTGCATTGTAATAAAGCCGTGAAGTCCCAGGCACTGCACAGAGATGCAGGCAGGGAGTACGGGTGCTGGGGCCAGCCCTGCCCTAGAGCTTGCACACCTTCAGCCCACAAGGGTATGGGAACAGATCAGTCTTGCAGGGCACAGTATATCCACAGAGATCTCAGAACAGGTAGGAGGCATTCTTTGGAAAGGGACCTGCAGCCCTGATGCCCAGAGTAGTCACAGCTATTTCCCACTGGTGGAGAGAAAACTTTGATCTTCTTCGAGATCTTGAATTTCATGGTAGATACATGCACAGGAATGTAAGCAACAGCTGGCACATGAGCTTTTGGGAAAAACTTGAGTCCTAGGTTCTTTGTGTGCTGGCAAAGTAGCTCAGGAAATCATAAAATGAAGAAAATTATACCTTTTGTGACACGATTAGAAACAGAATTGCCCATGAGTCCTACTTTGTGGTGCACACTGTGCAAGCACCCAGAGGTAACTCTGAAGAGAGAAAACCTGTTGGTTTACAGTGGCTATTGAGAGGAGCAGAGTTCAGGAGAGCCAGGCTCAGTCACACCCCACCCAGCTCAAACACAACCCTTAGTCACCCCCCTGCACACTGTGTGAGATGTACTAGTCCTCACACTTCTCTGGTTCTTCAGTGGATGCTGATGCTTATACCTACCTATATCTTGGTACTTTCAGAGAGGGAGCAATTCACACAGGGAGTTCAAGTGCACAACTCATCTGTAAGAGAAATTTATCAGAATTTGTCAGAAAAAGTTGGAAAGGTGAACGCTTGGGTGTGAATTTTCTTGTCCGTCTGTGAAATATCTTGAGCTTTTGTTAGCTGCAGAAATGGTACTGATTGAATACTACCTGTTTTGAGACTGATGACTTTAAAATATTCATCCACTTTTTTTCCTGAAAATTAGGTAAGTGTATTATGCCTTTTGTCTGTCTAAATTTTACATAGTTTTTTTTATCTTTGATTTCAGTCTGGATTGTCCTTAGACCCATGAGGAATAGCATATGATTGTCTCTTCTTCAGCCATGAAGGGCTGTGAAGGCTTTATTTTCAGACATGGCAGAAAAAAAAAATTGAAGCATCTGATTTGCCAGATTTCCATGGTAAAGACCAGAGCTGCATAAAGGCCTAAGCATACTGTCACATTGTGTCTCGGTGTTTCCTACATAGTAGAATCTATAACATAAAATTCAGTGTCTCTGCCACAGGCAGAATTATATGTATCAGAATAGGATCTGATAATACTGAATCTATAACATAAAACTCAGTGTCTCTGGCACAGACATAATTATCTGTATCAGAATAGGATCTGATAAAACTGAGGTCCAGGGGAAAGAGTAATCTATGGATCCTGGCAGGCCGTGATAAAGAGAGGCATGTGTTTCAAATTTAGCCCCACTTTTATACTTACAGCTGAGCATTAAAGTGTTTTTTCAGCCAACTTAAAGGAGGAGCATGTGAAAATGGACAGAAGAAAAGTTAATCATACCTGGATGCCAAAACCAGAAGTTAATTTGTATGTGAGTTCTGGTCCAGGATTCAAGCCAGGTCTTTTGTTAGGTTAAGTGACTTCATCATTCCCATGAGAAACTGTTGAAGAAAGCTGGAAGAAGTCTATGCATGATGAGGAAAACTTAACTTCTCTTGCATCTTTCCTGTGCCCTTTATGGTTAATGGAAAGAGTCCATTAATTCAAACATATGCTCTTAGTCTCTAGGGGAAAAGTGGTTGTGATTAAAAAAATCACCTTCTACTCTTATAGTTTAATTTCCTCTGTCTTTCTGAAATGAGACCAAAAACTGGAAAGTGTATGGATGGCCCAAACAATTTAGTTTAAAACAAAACAGAACAGTCACAAATCCCTGTCTTCCCCTTCTGCTGGGCTGCTCTGGTAGGCTTTGGTGTTCTGTGCAGGGCTGGTTTGGCTGCTTACTCATTGCTTGTATTTTGACAGGATTGGTATGTCCTGAGCTCACAGGTCGCCACAGCTTCCAGAGAAAGGAAACCACAGAGGGAAAAGCCCACACCTTGCATAAAGCTCCTCACAGTTTGTGCTGAGGAAGCTCCATAGGTGTTAAATGTCAGACAAAGGTACAATCCTGCACTTCCTGTAAGGCAGGACCTGAAAGCAAAGAGATCACATGGAGAACTGGTGAGGCCTGCTGCCTGCAGGAGGACACAGGGTGTCTTCTGGACAAACCTGCTGCTGTGGGAGAAAACTGACAGGCCAGTGCCCTTGGATGTCTTCAGACTAGGCCAGCTAAGGAGGAGCAACTCTAGTTTTGCCAGCAGGCCAAGTGACACCGGGACCATTTAAGTAATGTCTCATTGGGCGTTTAAACTGATTAAGTTGTAGGTGAACTCTTTTCCCTTTTATTTCAAAAGTTCATCCATTTGAGCAGACCCAGCTTGTACTGGGCTGTCTGTTCCCTTGCACAGCAGAGGTGTGTGCAGCAGCAGGATATGCTCCTGTCTGGGGTCTGCCAAGGGTGTATAAAACACATCTCAGGGAGAGAGGAGCTTGCTGGGATGCTGCTGAGGGCATTGCAGGGGCTCATAGGGATTGGAGAGCCAGCTCTGACTCAGAGGCAGCTGTGAGGAACAGGGAGCAGACAGGTCTTGGAGTAGATGGGAGGACCCAGAGGGGACTGGGCACTGCTGCTACTAACAGTAACCTGGCTGTATGTGACCAAGCACCACTGCCCTAAGGTCTCACCTGTGTGGGCACAGCGGTTGGAAGAAGAGCTACACGTAAACTCTTAGTTCTTCTGTCCTGTCAGATCTAATTGTTTGGAAGAGGTTATGCCTAAAGAGTTAACTTTCTAGATTTCATTATTTTGTTTTATCCTTTTGGTTCAAAAGGTTTTCAGTCTCTTTGGCTAGACAACCTCCGAGGTAAAGCATAGTTAGACCTAGCTTCAAAACTGGCTGGCCCGGTGTCTCACCATAAAGTACAATAATGTGATATTATTGTACCCTTTGTACACTTCTTAAAGCTTCCTCATGCTCTCCAGTGTGTGTCTGTGCAAAAGCGAGCCTTTTGAAACCAGAAACTGGTAAAAATGAATCCTACAATTAAAATAAAATCTTTCAATGCAAAATAAGACACACTTATTCAAAGGACAAAGTCATTCCTCCTCTGGGGCGTTCATAATCTGAATGTTATCAAGAACTGAAATCTGTGAAATCTGGTGTTAGCAATATAAGCAGACTGACTCTCATGTCATTTTAGTACCTTATTAAGGACTGTCCTTATTGACTAGATTAGGGTTATGCCTGAGGCGAAATATTTTTCGAGATAAGAATGAATATACAAAGTCATGCTATTATTAGTTTCTAAAATTTCATCATTACACTGTGTATGCTTATAATTACTGCATTGACAACCTTTAAATGTCCCCAGTAAATTGAGGTGTAAGCTTCTAAGATTCCCCAAATAAACATTTAAATGCATTTATAATAAAGAACTTTAAAAACAGGGAGTTTAAGAGAAGCCATTATTTAACACTGATTTTACTGTTGGAGGTTCTGAAGTGGACCTAGCTTTTTCAAGACAATTGCTGTGCATTTTCATGGAGTTGTGGTAAGCTAACATTTAAGCAGTTGGCTCTTAAAATACCTTTGCACCATACAGGTGTGGATGGTAATCCTAGAGGGAAGATGGTCAAGAAGGACAATTACAGGATTTCTCTTTTCCCCTTCATTTCCCCCTCATCTGCCACCCCTGCTTTTGCCCAAGAGGAAAAGGCGTCGCATTTCAGGTCCTAGGAAGTCACGCTTGCCCTGTTTGTTCTCTGATAGAGGCCTATAAACAGAGACATTCAGTCTGTAAACAAGTCAAGCTTACAAAGTGACTGAAAGATAACAGTCCCCCATCTAGCAATGGGAGAGGAGGGAGGGAGCAGGGGGAGGGATGACAGAGAGGCTGCAATAAAAACAGGAAGGTTTCTGTTGGTCCTCTTGAAGTTAGTGGTTAAAAACATCAAAGTGTGGTGTGTGTTTTTTTCAGCCAGACTGCTGTGTCACTTTATAATTCTTCATAAAGCAGTCATCCAGCCACTAACATACTGCAACTGTTAGTGTGAGCTGTGCTTTGATTTAGAGGAACTGGATCCTGCTCCAGGCATGTTAAGCTGAGGAATCTCTTGTAGGTTTTCTTGGCATGCTGTGTGCCATTGAAGAAACTATAACTTTTCAGAGCTGCTAATTACAAGCTGTTCAGGAATTTTTCCTTCCATTAGAAAAAAAAAAATCACAAATAAATTACACCCCCCCTTCTTTCTCACTCCTGAAACCCAAATAATTTTCCCAGGCTCTGAAGTGTTCAGAATTTCCTACATTGAAATTTAAAGTGGAAAACAAGATGGCAATGGAAAGGAAGAAAAAACAACTATACCATAGGTGTCAAAGCAAAATGTACATACTCTCAGTTTGGTTCTAAGAAATATAAATTATTCAGCAGCTGCTTCAACAGAGGAATATTTTACAGGTTCGAAGCCAGCAGAGTGAATCAGTTCTCTTAGATGGGGGAAAGTATTTTGTTCTCCAAATATGAGATTCAGAAAATGGCACAGAGCTCTTGTCTCTGCCCTTGGAAAAGCAGCCAAATAGAGATAGATGGGAAGAGGAGCAAAGAAGGGCAGGAGGCTTTAGAGTTGAAAGAGCAGCTGCATTGCTCTGGGAGGGGAACAGTGAACTTTGCTGTAAACAATGTTAGAAGCTTCTCTGCAGTGTGCTGCACAGACAAGCCACTCTGGTTTATTATTGATCAAAAAGCTGACTTGCATTGAACAGCATTTGGGTTCAGCTTTAGCACAGGAAGACAGCAATAACAATTCTCTATGTAGGGAGCAGTTAGAGCAGAGGCAGCCTTTGGTCTGTACTAGAGCAGCTTGTCTGAGGTTGGAGGCTAGGTTTGCTGGGATTTTAATAGCTTTCCTCCAAGGGAATAGCTGCTGCAAGATTTTCCTCTCCTGTAGGGTTTACTTGTGTAGGAGGTGTTGCCACAGTCGGGAGGAGGAGGAAAGGCAAATGTTCTAGGTGGAGGAAATGGTTGGTGCTGATGTGCTCTGTTACCAGATATGATAGGTAAAATGCCATGTCTGGATAATGATTTAAATTTCCTCCAGCTGGGAATCGGGATTTTAGCCTCTATCCTTCACTCCTGATCAAAGTCAGCAAGCACTCTGAGCAGTGGTGAAGCTGCAGTAGAGATTTAGCATGCAGGTCAGCAGTGCAGAGCTCATTCAGGGGACATGTATTCTACAGGCTTCCATGTACAGGCACAATTTGTAAAGGCCATCAGTTGCACCGACACATTGAGACACCTGAAAAATTCTTTCCTCTGGCATATCTTAATAGTACCCATAGGTCAGTACTTAAATGGATAATTAATGACTTCTCTAAGCCTTTTCTAAAGGATATATCTTATTTTCTTAGCTTTTTAATATTGAGCATATCTTGCCTATAATTCTTTTGGAAGGGGAAATTTGTTCTTCCTCGTAGTTTTTAACAACCGAAGAAGGAAATAGAGGGCAACTTAAACTTATGGATCACTTTGGGTGAACCTTTACTTCTATAAAGTGCTGATACTTGCTTCCAAAATGTATATTCATTTTATATTATCAGCTGTTTTAAAAGAGTCTGCTCCAAATAATATCACCAAGAGTAATGACCTATAGTAACACGAATGCAGCTTTTGTCTTTAGCACAGAATAAATCAAAAGATCTGCAAAGTTTTTAGGCAAAGAACTCTTATGGATGGTAGTATACTATGAGAAAGAGATGCAATAATCTTGTGTCCAAGCTTCCATTTACATCAGCTTAATCTGTGACTTTGCTTTTAACTGATGGGATATGTTCCTATACAGGCCCTTAAAGGTGAATGTGTGTGCACCCACACAGGCAAAGGTGTAAAAAGATAGCAAAATGTAGGTTAAAAAGTATTCCTTTTTGGGAATCTCAAAAGGCTTAAGTATTGGTTCTTCAAGAAAGTGGATGTGGCAGGAGCTCATTGTGAGAGATCGTGGAAGATTCTTGAGCTCAAGCCAAATCTTGTACACGTACACATAATAATGTTTTAGCAACTTACTCAAGCTATGTAAAGGGAATGTGGAAAATAAGAAGTGGGGTTGCCTGCAATTTAGAGATTTTGGCTTGGCTGGCTTTTTCTTGCCTTTAGGAGTTTGCTTGCAGTGTGAAAAACTTGACTGAATAATGAAACAAAGTATTTGCAAGCATCTACCAGATAAAAGCCCCAGAGTTACTTACAAGGTATTAGTGCATCTTTCTGTTTGCTTTTCATGCACATTCATATGCATGACGTTGTGTTTGGAAGACCATCCATGACTGAGAAATTCCAAAATGCTTGCATGAATAAATATGAGCAAATGTTCATCAGATGTTCATACCACAAGCGGCTTGCTTAGTTCTTTTGCCTGCTTTTCAAAGCTTGTTGTCCATTTCTAGCAGACAAAAACCAAAATTAATTTGAGGATTTGGGTTTTTTTAATAAATGCCTAGGTAATGTTTGCAAGGATGCTTTTCTGGACACTTTCCACCTTCTGAAAGGTATTAAGGGGATACGTTCATAGAAACATAAGTAGCAAATGTATTGAATTTCATTAAAGTTTCTTAGTGAATAAACAAGTCTGTTTTCTACTAGTAGTTCACCCCTGTGTTGGACCACAAGTAGCTCTGAATATTTAAAGCTAACCTGAGTATACTGAATGCCTGAGAAATCTGCCATATTATTGGGAAGCTGGGATCCAAGAATCCTATTTTTTTTTCCTATATGTCAAGCTAGGGTTTTTGGTTTTGCTTTGTTTTTTTAAAATTTTCTGAGGCAGATCAGTACCTCAGAGTTCAAGAAGTGTTTGTAAAATGCTCTCAGGCATAAGGTGTGATTCTTGGGCTGTCCTGAGCAGGTCCAGGAGTTGAACCTTGATGATCGCTGTGGGTCCCTTCCAGCTCAGGATATTTTATGATTCTATGAACAGACATGAAAGCTTCCTTCAGGATGAACTATTAATTGTAAGTTTAGGTGATGCTAAACCTATAGCTGTTGTGAAAATCCTACCTGCTGTAGTTTCTATAGAACTGTGAGTGCCAGCAAAGCCATTGAAATTAACACAGGCCCTTCTAATAATTTAAATCTACTTTAATTTGGACTGCACATGTGTTATTGGCAGAAGATCTCCTTTTTCTCATGTCTTGCATACTCTGTTCCTTGAGTCTCCTCGCCCCTTTGGGTGCAGCTGACAAGGCTGCAGTGCTGTGAGCCAAGGCATGCTTGCCACCAAGCTTGCATGGAAATCTGCAGACTTCAGCTAAGCTACGGCAACACCAGCACAAATTTTCATGGGTAAAACTAATCCACAGAGTATTTGGAACATCTGTGGCACCTGAGCTGTTGGATAAAAGCAAAATCCCACATGTGATTATCCAGGAAAAAATATTGTGGGTGAACAGAAGTTTTTGATACTCCAATAAAACTTATTCCTTACTTAGAAATCTGCACCAGCAAACACATTTGTCTTCATTGCTGGCATATACTGAACATATATATGTGTGTGCATTCTGGTTATTTTTTTTATAAATGGCATACAGTAAAAAAGAACAGTAATTATTATTATTATTAAGAAACTGATACCTTAGCACATGTTCTTGTTCATGAGCATGATCTGTAAGAGAGCACAAAATAATGACAACGGTGTCACTTCAGAAAGGTGAAGCGATTTCTCAGCAGGCATAGAGGAGAACAGAGAGGGCTCTATGGTTTGATTTCATCTCACTGAAAACCTGGAGAGCTGTGGATTTGATATGGCCAGAGCTCAGCAGAACAGAGCTTTGTCTTGATAACTCAAAATGACTAGATCATGCCTGGTAGCTGGTCCTGGAAACCTGACCCTTGTCACAGGCTGACTACATCAATTTGCAGTAGATTGATGATGTATAGACTGTGGGTGCCCCAGGGGAGACCCAAGAAAGGCCTGAGAAACATTGTATTGTTAATCCATACCCCTCATTAGCCTCTGCTGTGCTGGGTTTCAACTCGCTGGCAGGGCTAGAGGAGCTGGAGGGAGAATGTGGCGTTGTCTGGCGTTGTTATTATTGGTTGCCTTTTGATTGAAAGGATGTTTTAAAATACCTTTTCTCCAAAGTTTAATACATCAAAACTGGCAGGATTCTTTATTTTCTTCTCTATCCCTCTTGTCAAGGGCCTGGAATTCCTAGATTTTCTTTGTATATTGATTTAGCGCTCTCCCCTCAACAGCCCAAGCTTTATCTCTTCCCGATAACCGTCTCTCTATACCCTTTCCCAAGTAGTGGCAGGCAAATTATATACGCTGTAATCAATTTACATTTCACTATCATTCCTCAGCTCTGGCAGGGCTGTGCTGCCCATAGAGGCTGCAGCCCTGCCCTCAGGGCTCCTTTATGCACTTCAGGACGTGCTGCTTAACCATTTCTGTTCAGTGCTGTGCGAGGGTTTGGTTTGAAGGGGGCTGTAGTTTCAAACGCGGTCTCCATCAAACAGTAACATCTTTGTCAAACTTCAACAGAATTAACCTTAACTGCCAAGGAAGCTTTGACTGCCATCATAAAAATGTTTGATTAGTGTTAATAATTTATTAAATTGGTTTGTCCTGACACTGCCAACATGTTAGAAATCTCTCAACCATTAAAACATTAACAGAGGCTGTAATACAATGCTCCTTCTGTTCTACGTTTTATTTCAAGACCACATTCTTATGAGCCTGATTCTGTGGTGTTCCAATATGCTCTCATTAGGACTGCATTAAAAGATGAAATATGACAAATATTAAAAAGCGTGGGAATATTCAGTAAAGCATGGTGGGTGTACTTTTGTGGGCAACTCTGCTGCAATTAAATTTTTGCAAAGCAAGCCTGTTTTTGCAATATGGGGAAATAAAATTACCAGGCAAGTATTTCACTAAAACAGACCCAATATGTTCAGTTGCTTCATCCAACCTCCTAAAATACATAAGCTTAGTTAGAATTTCTACTAAAATAGGAAAGCTGATATTAGACCTGCTTATACTGAAGTATGCTGTTCAATTATAGAAGAAACAAAGTCCTATTTGAGAAAAGTATTAACGCCTTGAGAATATATTGATCAAATTTTTATTTGATAGTTTACATCTGCACTTGAATGGCTGGTGGTAGGAGCTCTCCTGTGTTCCACCAAAAACACCTGTTTTGGCTCATGCAGCCTCAGGAATTGCATGTAATGTATTCCATATAAAATGCTATTTGAACAATAACAAGAGTTTGGTTTATTTCCAACTGGGTAGATGAAAACTGAAATGGAGGCTCAGTTTATCCTTTGTAATTTGTTGATAATATCAGTGAAATTAAGTAAATAATTAATTTTTTTCCTCAGCTTGGTAGCCACATAGGAGCTCCAACATTGTACCAAATGAATAAACTGGTGTTGCACATTGCATAAGTTAAATACAGAGATGTTAACAAGTGAAAGGAAAACTTCCACTTCTATATCCCAGTTATGAATATACACTGAGAGTAGTTACAATACCTACCCTTGAAATTTAATCCAAAGTTTTTAAACTTCTGGATTGAACTATTCTATAATTATTCATGACAGTTGGACTCATTGCCTCTCAACTCTTCTCTTTTTGGTACCTGAAGAAACTACAATAAATGCTTTAGGGAAGGTGTATTTTATTTTATGAGAGGAAGTAATCTAGCCTAGTCATACCTGTATGCTTAAAACTCCACATGCTTTCAAATTTAAAAAAAAAATCCTTTAGGTAAGACTTGCTAGTTTCTAGGCACTCAGCTGTGTGGAGTAAAGATCTGGAATAACTGACTTTGAGTCAGAGGACTGATTTACATTGACGTCTATTAGAATACAAGTTAACCCTTCTTACAGTTAGTCTCCACTGATTTCTCCTTTATGTCATGTGCAGAGTAACTTTATGGAAGTGATTACCATAGATCAGCCTTTTGCAGATTTCTAAACTTAAGAACATCATTCTTAATAAACAAAAAACGCTGTAAATGCTAATTTGTTTTAGGATGTAGTATGCCTTGTAAGATGTTGGCAAGAACTTAACCAACAGAGTTCATCAAGATGTAGAAAATAATCAATTGTTTCAACATCAGAAAGGCATATCCATCAACTCGATAAATTCCCAAAAGACGTGTCAAATGCATGAGTGTGTGGGGAACAGACTGAGTGCAAACATTCAAATTCTGTCTCTGCAACTGTCAGGAATAGACTTACGCTTGGGTTTTTTTGGGTTTTTTTGCCTTTTTTTTTTCTGTTGTTTGTCTTTGTAATTGTTTCCTAATTATTTGCCGTGTTAATCATGAAAATTGTTGGATGTTCTGAAACCTCAACAGTTCTACATTTATTAATTACAACACAAAGATAAGAGGAGCAAGTGACTACTGTGTGATGTGATTTTAATATGAGGCTTCAAATGGCTCCAGTTCTTGGCTAGAGTGGGATAAACTAAGACAAGAACTTCTAAGGAGTGCCAAGAAATTTCCGTCTTATTAAGAGCATCCTCAGTTCCTCCTGACAATATGTTTGCTATATGTAAAGGATCTATGAGTTTTCCCAAATTGTAAACCAAAGGTTGTATTTTTCCTGCACAGAAAAATAGAGTCTGATGTTCATGGTTAATGCATTTTATTTGTGTTTAATACATTTCCATACTTTTTTTCCCAAAGTAAAGAGGGTTGAAAATTTTTGAATTAAGTCCATAAACTAATTATTTTCCATTCCAATGTTGTTTCTTTTGTAATAGAACTCCTGACTCAGTGCTTTTGTAAATGGCCTGCAGTTACATGACCCTGATTGTGGTCTAATGAGGGCTGGAGGGTGCCTCTTGGATGATGCTGGAAAATTAAAGGGACCTTTTCCCTCTAGCTTTTCAAACTAATTATTCTCTGATTTTACATGAGAACAATCCTTATATATATGTTGAAATCCTTTTCATTGCATGGCAGTCTTTTCGTGTCCCCAGCTTTGATGTGGTGCCCACACTTACAAAAAGGCTGTGTGAGGGGAACAGTAGCTGAGAGATCCTACCACGGTCCTAGCAGTTAAACAGTGAGTTCAAGTGTGAATTAACTGAATTTCAACAGAGGAAGAGAATCCCTGTTCTGTTAGAAGCAAAGCCATGCTTTTCATGTCCTGTTATTTGCATGCATCTTTTGCCCATATTTCCACTATTTAAAGACAGCACAGTTAGTGAGCAAGGGGCCCACAGACACCTCTGACCCACTTCTCTGCTTGTGTGCTGTGACTCTGGTCTTATTTCTGTGCATTTGGTGACTTGCCTTACCCTTCTGTTCCACAGGCTGATTCCACGGAAGCCCTCTAAAATAAGATAGAAGCAAAAGGTGTAGTTTGCTTTTTTCACTGCCTTTCACCAAGAGCTGCAATATAACATTAATGGTTCTGACCAGTCACAACCCTAATAAAAGAAACTATTGGCCAAATATCTGGTAGTTCAAAGCAGTGGGTTAGAATATGACTTCCTTATGGTTAACTTTGCCCAGCATTGTCCTGGAAAATAGGAGGGCTAGTGTTAAAGTTCCTCAGCTAAAATAGGTAATCTCCAGATCTCTGCAAGGGAACAAATCCTGTTGGTAATCCTGTAGGTTGCTCTGACATGGTTTCCTCTAGAGGAGGGATTCTTGGGTTATTAGATTAATAAATGTGCACTGTATAGTTACTGAAAATATTTGTCTGACACTGGAGTCCAAGAGTATGCTGGATTAAAAAAACAACCCCCAAAAACTTCAACAAACTGAACCTTAAAAAATGCAAACAGAAGATGAAATTTCACCCAAAGGTAGCAAAATTTTTAACTCTTAGTTTGCCTCATTGTGAAAAATAAAAAAAAACAGTAAGCAGAACAGTTCAATACAAAAACTGCAATCCTGCACAAGACAAAGCAAGAGCAGAGCACGTGAAAGATAGGATGGCTCAAGAGACCTCATGAGGTGTTAAAAAACATAGAATTAAAAATATCAGCAAGGCCAGCCTAAATAATAAATGAGTAATGAAAATTAATCTTAGAGAAGATTTATTTCAAAGATAGTTTTGAAAATCAGAAAAGCAAACAACAGGACAGTCAATGATGCCTGAAAATAAGAAACCCAGGCTGGAGAATTAAGATCTAGAAATGAGACAACATTAAGTATAGATCTTGTTGTTTGTGACAAGTAAAAGTTGTGCTTTGTGTATTGTGCTCCTTGTTTTGTTTTCTAGTGCAGTAAGGTTATTTATTCCAATGTGCTGTAAGATCCTTATGTCTTCTTATTCCTCTAGGTTTATGTCTTTCTGGATGTGAATTTCACTGCGCAATCAGTAAAAATTCACCAGGTGGTTGTGAATTAGTATCAATGTCTGTATGTCACAGTTCTGTTGCCATGTAGGAGTTTAATGCTTCTAAGTGCAAATATTGCATGTTTTATTGCTCACAAAGCCTTCAAGTTGTTTGGGTCAGTCTTTTGTGGTTTTGTGCTGTCTTTTTTTTTTTTTTTTGACATTCCCTCATTAATAAGTCTTACATCAAGAGCTAGACAGAACAAATAGAAATTTAGCTGCTGAGTATTTTCATACCCATATCCAAGCAAATTTCCAGACAGTAGTCTTTCTTTTAAACTGTGATTAAACTTTTCCTTGCCAACTGAGGCAGAAAGAGCCAAGGCAGACAATCCACAATTTTACCCTGCTTCTTCATAAAGATTCATGTCTAAAAGCTGGTTTGGTGCAGTTACATGAATATATCTTGCAGAGTTCAGGAATGAAATCTGTTTCACAAATAGTCAGTATTTAGCTATAATAATTTAAGTTGCACTGGCATTGCATGGGCACCTTTAACATGAAAGGATGAACTTTGTCCTTTCTAGTAAAGATGATATCTTTATTAGAAGGTCCCTTGGAGCTGTGGTGCATCTGTGCACCTGTAATGCAGTTGCATTTTGCCTTTTAGAAAGCTTTGTGGCATCAGCAAACAATTTTGTATCAGCAAACAATTTTGTGGCTTCTTTTGGTTTGTTGCTTGTTGTTTCAGGGCTTTTTCAAATTTGTTTAAATTACTTTACAGCATTTTATTCCTCCCCTTTACTCCAACTCACAGCTGTGAATCACTTCCTGGTGCCCCAGCTAAAGGAAGTTTCTTCAGAGATATAACATCAGGTGATTTATGCATTTCTTTCTGGTATAATAAATATAGGGAGCCTTACAGCACAATTATTGAACTAGGTAAATATTTATTTTAGATATATTGTAGGTTGTATTGCTCTATGGCACATTAGACAAAGTCTATACTCTAAGAGCAGTGAAAACCTGGCGGCTACTTTCATCCCAGCCCAGTCAGACTTTTATCACAAACCTCTCCAGGGAGGCAAGACTTATCACTCCCATGGGAAATGACAGAAAACTTTTTATTATTGCTCTGGCAGGAGTCTAATGGAAGGTGGATTTTTACTGGTACAGGTGTTGAAAGCACTGCATCCTGCATCCTTTCTGGAGCAGCTGGTTGTGCTAGAGAGCACTTCTCACTGCATTAACTCTGTTACACGCACCAGGGTGTCTGCTTTGCCTCACTTTTGTGTTATGGAATTGTGTTACTTAGAGGAAAATAATTCTTAGTCAGCAGTGAGGTTGCAGCCACATCCTCTCTCCCAGTAGAGCACGAGCTCAAGGACCAGAGCAGGTCTGTGGCTGGGCAGAGCAACCCATGGAAGAAGGTTTCTGCAGCTTCCTCTGCTGTTCCTGTCTGCAGGGCTCTGTGGGTGCCACTGAATTGTGAAAAGACTCCCTGCTGGAAACCTGAAAGCAAAGTTGTTCTCCCATACAGACCTTGTCCTTTAAGTGGAAAGGCCCCTACACTGCAAGCTTTGAAGCACCACAGCTATCTTAATCTACACCAACGATGTATTTGAATTGATCCATTGAATTGATCAGACCACTTTGGAAAAAATCACAGGGTGTTTTCTGTCTTGGTTTGGAAGGCACAAGTAGGAAAAGAGACTTGCTGCAGAATTATAGGGCAGGGGAGAGAAGCTGGGATGAAGCCTCTGTCTCCTGACCTGTGTGGTGCTTTCAGCAGTATCCCAGCCTGATAAAAGTAATACAGTTGTTCGCATTGGTTTTGCCTAAGTTGCTTAAAGTTATGTAAAGCAAGTACATAAACACTTTTCTTTTTTTTACATGTTGTCACCACAGCCATACCATTGAAACCCAATTATTAATACTTCTAAAAAAGAAATATGATATTGTTTGGCATACATGCAAGAGAATTTTCCTGCTCTGGCAACAAGTTGAGAAGCAGGTGAGGGTCAGGAAAAGGATTACAGGGGGGGGGTGGTAAAATGTATCTTAACAGAAGAGAGTGTGAAGAGCTATAGTCTCACAGCAAGAAATAAACATTGTAATCATAAACAAATGTAACATTGAGAACAGAAGACAGTGATTTTATTGTATTGACATAGCATGCTTGGGCAACAATCAAGGACTTGTTCTCTTCTATTAGTCAGGACACACTGGCAGGAGGGCCCTCTCCATGGCCACTGGTCCCAGATAGCATGTGTGTGAGCTGGATTGTGAGACGTCTCGGAATGCGCAGGCACAGGCGAGGCTTGCTTTGAGGGGAAATTGGAGAACCTCTTCACCACGGGGCCGTGAGAGTGAATGTTCTCAAGAACTCTGGGAACCAAAACAGCACTGAGGCCTGCTCTGCCTTTCACATAAATGTAAATGCTTACATTTACACTCTGCAAAGCATTACCTACATGTGGCATTTTGGCTTAGAACCCAAAGCCAGCTCTGCAGATTTATGCAAACTAATGAGATGAAACGACAATGCGGCTTCAAGTGACACCGTATCTTGTCCTTGTGTGTCAGGTGTCTGCTTTCTGTGCCACTGCTTAGATTCCATCAGATTCCTCACACATACC
Source organism: Cyanoderma ruficeps (assembly GCA_008694505.1). NCBI lineage: Eukaryota > Metazoa > Chordata > Aves > Passeriformes > Timaliidae > Cyanoderma > Cyanoderma ruficeps. The sequence goes on from VZDJ01007749.1 coordinate 12,557,370, forward strand.
CTGGGAGATTGTGTTTCTAAATCTGGATCTCAGTGGGAAGTGTTGTTTGTTGTAAAAGAAGCTGTCCTGGAGGGATACACTTGTTGTGGACTTACGGAGACAATCTGGATGGCACAACAGATAGACAGTGTGCATAAGGATGTGGGAAAAGCCTTCACCCTCCAAGACTCATAAGCTTTTCAATTAAGCCAAATCAATATTATACTTGCAAGGGAGTGCTTGCTCTTTTTCTTTCTTTCTCTTTCTGTTCACCATATGTTAGCCTTTTTTTGTTGGTTTTTGGTTGTTTTTTGGGGTTTTTTTTGATAACTTGACTGCCGGTGAGTTCATAGCATAATAGGACAGAGCTCCTTTCCTGTGGGTTTTCAGCCCTGTGTATTTAGAATGGCAAAGGATGACAGAAAGGCGATTTCAGTTACCTTTTGATGGGAGACAGGTGAGACAGAGAAAAACAAAATATCTTGACCAAGTTCCTTTAGGGTTTTTGTGTAGAACTGGTAATAAAGCAGAATCTCCAAGTCCTGTGCAGTGTCTATTTAATGTGTGGTTTGTATGTGCTTTAAGAGTATCTTCTAACCCTTCACTTGTTTGTTTAGAATCCAGACTCACTCTAAACAAACCCCTTGTTTTGTTGAGATCAGATTGCAGATGCTGGATACAAATATAACATGAAGCTCAGATCCTGTTTGGGTTTTTTGTTTGTTTGCTTGTTTTCAGTTCTAAATCTAGGAAGCTTTTAGGGATGTTAAAAACAGAAGCAAACATACACACAGAAAAATAAAACCAATTCAGAGTTGTTGTATTCTAGTGCAAGCATAACGGGAGGGTGTCTCTCTTCTGTCAGTACAAGGTAAAAAAACAAGTCCTGCACATCCCTTTTCTTGTAAGGTGTTTGAAGCAGCACTCATGAAAGAGCAACCCCCATTTGAGAAACTAAAACTATAGAAAGTTTTTGTGCATTGATAGAATGCACAGCACATTCTGGGGCATATCTGCAACCCAATAACCCTTCTTCATAACCTGCTGGCATACAGGGCCAGAGAGAAGCATCTAAAAGTTGATGCTTTGTTGCTGATGCTGTTAAGATCAGGGCCTGCTTCTTATGAGGTACTTTTCTAATGGAGCAGAGCAGCCTTGCAGCAGCTCTCTCTGTTAGGGAATAACTCATCCTTGGAAGCTGCCTGGTCCAACAGGCATGTTTACAGCAGATCCAACTTTGAAATTAGATCCAGCTACAAAGATAACTTTGGCTGCATCCAGTTGGGTTTTAAACACCTGCAAGAATGGAGACTCCTTGTCCCCCTGCACACCTGTTTGAGTCTGTGACCACTATGATGATGAAAAAAAATTCCTAATACCTAATTGGAATTTTCTTGGTTGCAGCCTGTGTTTATTGCCTCTTTCCTCTGCACCTCCAGAAGTTTGGCTCTGTCTTCTCTAGAAGCACATGTTATATAGATGAATAAAATCACGAGATCTCATTTTGTCTTCTCAAGTCAGGACAAATCCAATTCTCTCACTTTGTGCCCCAAATACCACCAAGTCAGCAGACTGGTCCCTTCATCCAAAGCAAAAGCTCTAATTAATTTGCAGCAGATATGTTTCGGCTTTCAAAGCATCAGTGAAGGCCAGACACGTGGGGTAAGTTATTTCCATGTTTGAAGGGAAATGTGTTGGCACAGACACAAGATACCTTGTTGCTAATGTAACTTTTGGCAGGTATGTTCACTCAGGCGAGTTTCTTAGATGCCAAAAGCAAAGCATAGTGTAACCTATATTTCTCACATGTGGCCTCACAAACAGCCCTGTGTTCAGATTTCCAGTCAGCCTTGTTTTTTTCTCCTGCCACATGGCAATGCAGGTCTGAGAAGAAAATTCAGCAAACTATTTGGAAAATAACAAAAGAAATAATTTTTTTGTGCTCCTGTAACTTCTGTGTGTAATTTCAATTTAGTTGTATTGCCCAGAATAATTCTCTTTATTCCAAAATATTCAGAAATGTTTGGGAAAAAGAAATATATATATGGTTTGAATTAGTTTGAAGTATGATTCTTCACTAATTTCTTTGAGAAAATTGATTTCAGCTCATAAAAATCCTTTCTGGACCTTGTCTGTCACCAGCTTCTATCTCCTTTGCTCCATTGTAACCTGTCTTCATTGTAAACAAGGTTTCAAAGACATTGTGATGACAGATTGAACGTCCAAGCAGAGAAAACAAAACCTAATTGTGTAGGAAGTTTACCTTGTGGGGGTTTTTAGCTAGATTTTTTTTTTCTTCACAGTGTTGAATGGGTCTTTAATTGAATTAATTTAATTGTTGTAATAAGTTTCCTTCCTATATGCCCTGCTGGCTGGCTTGGTTATATTTCTCTAGTTGGTGCTTTCATGTCAGGTGGTGTTGGGAAGTGCTTTCTCAGGCAGTAACACCTTCTTAGATGTGAGTGGCTGGAAGATTTTTGTTCTGTGCATACATTTCTGAAGCTATGCTGGCCAGTAGACTGTCATTACTATATCTACATAGTATCTCCAAACTCACGGTGCCCTATTTGCAATTGCCATTAACACAGTTACTTAAAATTGCCATTTGGGAAAGGGAAGATCATGTATTTCTCTTACTGGTTATTTTGGCACCTGTGATTTGTTTTTCCCCAAATGTAATATTTCAAAGCAATTTTTACCAGTGTTCATCTTTTAATTTTGGACTTATTGACTGTTCTGGAGTGCTTCATCACCCCATTATATCCCACTATTTCCATACTACTCAAGAGTCCTAGAGGACAGGATCAGGTCATGAATCTACTTGCAGTGTCTCCTTACTTGATTGCTACCTGCACAGTTTTTGCCTTTCCTTTTCCATTGCAATGGAAATATAATGAATTATTATTTATTAAACCAAAAATATTTTCAGTACAAATACTTCAAGGATACTTTGATGCCTTAAGCTTTAGCTTTCATATTTGTAGATTCTGTGTTGCTTAGGGATGTAGTTCTGAGCTTCATGTTAAGTGGCAGTAAGCTCTCTTCACAGGGTAGGTAGACAAAATGATGCCTTCCAAGGCATCAACTTCAGATAGCTGTTCCTCTGTAGAAACTGTTTCAGGAGTGAAACACCAATCGATTTTCTTCAGTCAGTTTTGAACATCCTTTGTGATGTTTTCATTTAAACTATTTCTTTCATTAATTTTTATATAGTTGTGTACTACATGTCAAAGTACTTATTCAAGCTGAAATACATCTTCTGCTCTCCTGTTACCTACTCGACCTAATAATCCATCAAAGACAGAAATTGAGCTGACTTATGTTCTTTTTTTAGCTCTTCTTATCACTGTTATATTCCAGTGGTTGAAAATTGATTGTTTTATCATTTGCTCTAGAACTTTTGCAGGACTTGAGTGAATTGTGATTTCAACAATCAGTCTGTGATTCCTTCTTCCTCTTTTCTTCTTGTTCCTGTCCTCCACTTTGATTAGTTCCTGAATTGGTCAAGACCAGATTTCATTAAACCTTTTTCATTTGGAGATATCCGTGTTGTCTGAATAATCCATCTACCTTCTCTCTCGGTCAGCATTTATTTCCTTTGGCATCTACAGTGATTAAAAAAATAATTATTTTAGTAAGAATAGATTCCTCTAGGTATTTTGCAGGTCTAAAATGCAGACTATCAAACAAGTAGTTGTCGTTGCTCTAAAAATGATGGTGTTTATCCTATTTTTAGAAGAACTGCTGCAGTAACTTGCCTGATACTTCAAAACTGGTCAATAGTAAAGGAACAGCAGCTGGAAGTTTTTGACTCTTTCTTATGATATTCAGCACTCAGAGCCTGCATCATGCGTCAGGACTCAGCTGTGCTAAATTTTGTGCAAGCAAGATGATCCTGTCCCAGAGCAAGTCATGGGGGGAAATGTATGACAAGAGGCAGGCAATGTTGATAGACAAACAAGAACTACACAGGAAAACCTGGAAGACAACAATAGTTTGTAAGAGATGCACATACACAAAAAAACTCAACCCTAAATTCTCTTCTCAGCAGTTCCTAAAAGAACATTCTATTAGTGTGTGAGACCAATGTGTCCTTGCTGACTCTTTTTAAGAGGAACACGAGCAAACTGATGCTGTTGAAACTGCAGTTACTGAGTTTGACCAATTGAAATTTCTCTTCAAGCACGGTTACAAACAAAATTACCATCTCAGATTGTCTTTGGTCTCATTGCACACAATTTGCAAGTATGGTATTCTGTCAGGCTTTCAAAGAGAATGAGAAATATAGTATTCCTTCTATACTGTGAAAGGACTCAGATGGAAATGTAATGTTGGTAGAACCTCTCATGTGTCTGTATAGAGTTCAGCATTCAAAGTCACAAGCAGACCTAGAAGCAAGTTCAAATTGCTAACAACTTCTCTTCATTTCTGCAGGCTATTGTGTAGTTCTGTGCATTCTTGTATTTTCATCATGGACTTTTTGATTCATTTTCAGGATTCACCCATCTAAAAGGAATGAGCTTATGCATGCACAGTGGATGCATACTAATCTTACTATTTCATGTCATGTATGTTTGAAGCACTCTGACCTGATCTGGGAGTATGTAACATAGATGAATCCAGGGTAAAGGAGAACCCAAACACTTTATTGTTATCTTGATGGGGTAACTACAAGATTTGTCTTCCTTGTAATGGCACTTGAAACTGGCAATTAAAAAAAACTTTTCTAGAGTTGGGGTGAGGGGGTGTGTTGGGAAAAATGAGACAGGAAAAGCTTACAAATATCACTGCCTGGCAAGAAATGCTACAAATATAAAACCTGTGAGTGAAATAGAAATGAAAATGAGCTTTGAGATGTAATCATGGCATGCAAGAAGATGGTGATTAGCTGGAGGTAGGTTGAGTGATAGAAAGCAAAAGGACTCAGGGGAGTAGCCCTGCCAAGGTATCAGGGAAAAGATAGATAAGAAGATAGCCTTTAGAGTTTAGAATACAGACGGATATGGTAATACAGCAGTTCTCATAGACTGTATGCAAAGTCTGTAGGTTTTGTATCTTGTGCTGGTTGGTCACTGTAAATTAGAATATTCAACACAAAAGGAGATATAATGTATTGTAACAAGGTCCTTGCCCTCTTACCTTAGCTCTCTTACCTCGCTTACCCCTGCCACCTCTCTTACCTTTTACNTCTCTCTCTCTGGGGTTCCCCTTCAGCCGAGGCTGGTGGCTTAAGGCAGGCCCTTTTTACCCACGACCCTTGCAATAAAACCACGTGTTCTATAGAATGTCTCAGGTCTGCAGAGTTCCCTCTCCCTGCTGTCCATGGATGTTCTTACAGGAGTGGCTGTTGTTTCTTTGATTGGTTGGTTGGTTTGGGTTTGGTTTGTTGAGGCTTTTTTCCCATTTGTGGTATACTGAAGTAAATCCAGGAATATATGAGCTGGGTTTGAGGAACCATCATCCTCCATCTCACCTTTCATAATTCTGTAGTGTTTGTGAGGACATGGGTAGTATCTGTTCAAACTGAGGAGAAAGAGGTAAGATGGTGAGGACTCCTAGTGAAAAGATTGGCTGAGTTATTGCCAGGAAGACAGACTGAGATGTCTGAACACACAGTTACTCATTATTTTAGGGGTGTGTGTATATAGGCTAATGATGTCAGATAGCATGGATGTACATGTAGCTCATGACATGGTGCTATTCCAACCGATGAAAATCTGGAAGGGAGCTCTTAGAGAAGATAGTAATGTAGCTGCCTACATGTTGATTCGTCTTCAAAGTAAAATCTTGGATTACATGATTCGAATCAGTATTCATTTTTTAAAGAAACTCTCCATTACACAAATATGTGGAAAATGTACAGAAACTAGACAAGAAAGTAGATATGTTGTGCATTTGTACTACTAGATGATTTGATGCTTTATGTAGTATATTTTTACATTATAGTTTTGTGGAATTTTATATTATCCATGGATCAGTTGAATTTCAAACTGATTCTGACATTTTCACACTGTGAAAGCAGGTAAAATTTGACGTGAGGACTTCTGTATCCTGTGCACCTCTTTTTAGACATCAACTGAGCTCATCTGCTGACATCAGATGATTTCCATAGTGGCACCCAAGCCTGCAAATAAAATGTGAAGAATATCTCTTGTGTGCATTAGAAGCACAGGTTTGGAAACTTGTAAAACCCAGTGTTTGGCAACACCATCTCTGTGCTTGATTATTTGAAACAGATTATTTGAGTTGTAACAGTTCCCAGCCTGGGAGTCCCTCACTTAAACCAAACGTGGAGATTGATGCCTTCAGCCCTGAAGTTCCCTGCTGTGTGTGCAGGCTGTGGCCACCACACATGCACATGACCATCCTTACTCATGTCATCCCATTTAGATATACACATATGGGGCAGCAATGCTGTACCCCAAACGATCAAAGAAATAATCCAAATCCCAAATTCCTACTTTCATTCAAGCACGCACATAATCCTTAACATACCAAGCAGTGTTTTTAGCAGCCATTGAGAGCAGTAAGTGTTAGGCTCTGAAATTGATTATACATCTAAAAATCACTTGGGTTAATTGAATAATTTAGTTTCTATTCATATTACATTGGCTCTTTCTCCCTTCATTAATTTTAACCCACAAAAAAAACTGACTAAAATCACCCTCAGTGTAAATGCATGCTCAGTCTTTGTTCTAATCCCCACAGAGTGTTTGATATTATTTTCAACTCAAACATAATTAACAGTGTATGTTCTTTAATGAAATCTGAACATTTCTGTATATTACATATCAATGCAGATTCTTGTGTGCTGTCGTTTTGAGAATGTTGTTCTGGTCCATGTCTTTGTCTTTAATTTCAGGAGGCACCACATTAGACTAGAGATTCCTCTGACAGAAAACAAACCTTATTTTTCTCCATTTTTTCTTTCTCCTGTATTTGTCCTGGTTTTAACACTGTGTGTGTGTACTGGTTCAAAAGCTGTGTGTGATAGGGAATTGAAGCAGAAGATTTAAAAAGAGAAGTGCCCTTTTCAAAACTACTGGCGATACCTGTAGTAAAGGGCACAGGAGTTGAATAAAAGGACTTTTCAAGATCAGGTGTGAGTTCCAGTGATGCAGCAGTATTGGGATGGTGACTGCTGCCACTAGCTCTGCTTCTGTCACTAGAACAATGTTTCCAGGTCAACAACACAAGGCATAAACACTTTAAAGTCCTTTTTGCATGTAAGGTGGAAAAAGATTATGTTGTAGAAGCTCTGCTATGTACAAGATGACTCCGTTACTTATGTGACAAAAATTAAACATTTGCCAAAATATCTTAGTGAAACAATGCCCAAAACTACAATGAAAAGAAGAAAATTCAAATAGAAACATCCAAGCAGAAGTAGATAAGTGTATAAGCATAAAATATATTTGAAATAGCTGTGATGCAGCATCGCAGTTATAGTCAGGATTCTGCTTGGCCAGCTCGGCCTGCCGGTTGCAGAGGTGAATGCCTGTCTTGGAGAGAAAGGCTGCCTGCTCCACTGGAGCTCAGGGCAGTAATCCCAAATTAGCATTCTTACACCTGTGTTGATGAAGGCACAGACACTCCAAGATCTTGGTATGGCCAGAATAAAGTGTATCTAACTAGATTTAAAACTCAAGTACCACTTACTGTTATCAAGTCTCCTCAATGACCATCTCCTACCATCTTAAGGTTCTTCATATCTGCATAGTTGAAGTGAAGATATGAGAAGGACCACTTGTGATGGGTAGGGGAGGCTGCTGGGTAATTTAATTTTAAATTCAGTTGTATGGTAAGAGCTAGCTTTTTTTTTTTTCTGACATCTTAGAGACATCATTGGGATTCAGTGCTTTTAGCAATTAATTTATTTAGTTATTTGGATGGAATTGCAAATGGAAGACTTATTTCCAATGAATCATTCTTTATTGCTAATATTTAGCAGGGGGACACTGTTTTGTGTTTTATCGTCAATCATTGATACTGAATGGATTTGTCTGGAGTAATAAAAGGTTCTGATAAAATGAGTGAAATTTCTTTTTCAGTGTGACATTCTTTCACACAGAATGATTTTTAGAAGCCACTTGTGATGGATATTAATTATGGAACAGAATTATTTAGGATAGCTGAATACAACTGTTAAGGCTATATAATATCCTAGACTATATCTAAAGGTAAGCAAATCAGATGTTGAAATTAAGAGGACAGAAGGATTACATGATTTTTATGTGGAAGAAAATAGTGCTTCTCTGGACAAGTGTAGTAAACCTAACCCACAATTCAGCAAGTGTTTTTGCCCTCAATCATCTGGGGCTGGAGCTGATTTTGGAACTACCTTGCTTAATTCAGACAGCGATAACTTAATTTTCAAAAGTAACTATCTTTGTTGGAATTCTTCAACATTTGGATACTGACTCAAATACAGTTGTCAAAATCTGAGATGTGCTATTTTCTGTTGGTTTGTGTCTGCCAGGTAAAAATAAAAGTAACTTAGATCACTCTCCCATGTGAGTGTAAAGTCTACAGAGGGAAAAATAGGATAGCAAAATAAAGGTAACCTGATTCTGTTTGAGGCGTTCCTGAAGCAGTATGGAAAACTGCTCCAGGGGCACCTGGGTTCTCCATTGATCTAGTGACCTCAGGCAAGTTGCTTCACTTCTCAGTCCTTCATGAACCAGAGATAATGCTCAAGGCCTCCTTTTGTCACATGCTTTCAGATCTGTTGATGAAAGGTGCTTCACAGAAATAGTAACCCTATTCACTGAGAATTCAATGCATTATTTTCAAATTTATTTTCCATGTTAGTGCAAATGGATTCAGGAATACTGGAACCGGGAAGCCCAATATGTGCTCTAGGCTACTCCAGCTCTTCAAGGGAAACTTGTCCTGAAAAGCAGATATTTTGTAAATGTCTCTCCTAAAAGGATTCTGAATGTCTCGTATGTTATCTGCTTATTCTGTTTCATACTCTTGTTCTTGGTTGGTTGCCCCCCCCTTTTTTTTTTCTTCCTCTTTCCTCCAAGTCTTGCAGAAACTCAGTCTTTGAAGTCTTCATTCCTGTCAAATCAGGCTGACTTGACCTAAAGGATCAGAAGTTGTTATGGGGGTGGGATGGGTGGACAGAAAATCTTGTGTAGCATGATTGTGTAGGTCTCTTATCCTTAGGAAACCAGGGCAAAAGTCATGCCTGCCTTCATTCCCTCTGCTTTGAAAATCATAGAATGGACTTGCCAAAAGAGTAACTCCAAACTCGAAGCTATCTTTATCCTTGGCAAATGGGAAGAAATTCTAGCCAAAAAGTGAAAGAATAAGATTTACAACACAAATGGGACTGCTTTGTGCGTGAATAGAACAGGTGAGGTACAAATTAAAATCCTTATCACTGCACAATCTGATTCAGTTAAGCTGCTACAGCTTCCTACAGAGGAAATAGGAAAAGTTATGTATAGGACTCCTAGTTCCGTGCAGCACTGAGCTATCCAGAGAAGAGGAAAGAATATCTGGTTACCTTTACAAGGGGCAGCAGGGAGGACAGCAATAGTCTGACTTACTTGTTCACAGTGATGAAATCAAGCATTAGCAGCAAGAAAGAGGTAAGGTGGATATTTTATATGAGAGAGGGAACCTTTCCAATGCAAAGGTTGAATGGATTAGTTGGGACCTCTACAGCCTCCGTTTTAAAAATCTCTGCCTTTTAGAATAGGATTATGCAAGTGTCTCTCAGGAATTACATAAGAATACCTGATAACTGCAAGACCTCCTGTGCTCCTTTTGAACCACCTTTTCTATGATTGTTCCATAAAGTACAGGTTGTCTTGTGAAACGGCAGATATGCAGTGATGCAAACAAGACCTTTGTGCGCGAAGCTGTTAAGGTTTGTCTAGCTGGAACTGACAGAGCTGAAAGTCAGTCTTAAGCAAAGCAAAGTTGCTAATAGAAACTGCCCTAAATGAGTCATTCAGTCCTCAGAGGAGAGAACCAAAGCCTTTGAAGATGGCCCCAGCTTGCCAATAGCATCGGGACTCAGAAGCACTTTCACCAGCATTATGAGCCCAACTCATAGAATGGTAGCACAATCAACACCACATAGCACTACTGCCTTGCTAAAGGCTACAAACATTTTTACCTCATCTGGGCAGCTCCCAAACAGAAAGAAGCCTCTCATCCTTGGCTTCAGTCATGGATACTGGAAGCTGATGCCATGTGAGGTGAAGAAGCAGCATCTGTGTCATATCCACAGCTAGAGAAATGTTAGTATTAGAGAAAGGCATTATCCATCAGGGAAACAAGTTACTGTTTGTTGTGAGCTTGGATGACAGAATTCAACAAGTGCTATTGCATCAAAGGTTCTGATCCTTCCTCAAGCATGTAGTCTTATTTAATCTTCCCTGTAGTCAGGTACTTGTTCAACCCCATAATAATTTCCTGAGGTACTGACATAAATCACTTCCAGCCCAGAAGTCAGTTGTAATAAATATCTTTGAGCACTGCCCAGTGACACTGGATCTAGCAGCAGAATTTGTGCATAGTCCTGAAAATTTGACTATTCAGCAATTCACTGCTGCTTGGTTTTTTTGTTTCCCCATTAGTGCTGATATATACTTTTCCATTCATTTTCATGGACAGTTATGGATAAACATCCGGCTTTAAGTTTTGCACAAATATATTTGCTTGGAAAGAAAGTTTTGCTCAGCAATATTACATTTTTTAAAAAATCCATCAAAAGGTTTTTATCAGAAAACTGTAAAACAAAAGAAAAAGTTAATATTTTATTGCATCTTCTCTAATACTTTCTAGTTTAACTAAATTTACTGAGAAAAACCTCTAGTTTTCCAGTCAGAACAAGTACCAGGCTTTCAAAAACACGTTTGCTCTACAGAAAAACAGCATAAAGAGTTGCTTATGGGGAAATTCTAACTTGTCACATTAAACTTACTGAGCCGAGAGAGAACAGAAACCCCGACAAATGGGCGAATGGTGATGCTTGCAGTCTGCCTTGAACTCACCAAGTATGACGAACAGTGACACTGCTGTCTTAATGTATTGCTGACAGAGCTGCTGTACTCATTAACCTTTGATGAAACAAGATGTCACTTTGTTCACATCAAATGCTCCTTGATGCCAGTGCTCAGAGACTGTTTTTGTTGCTGATGCAGACATCAGCTATTGTTGAAAACATTCTCTCTCCCTTCCAGCGTTTCACTGCCCATGAGGATTTATAGGTGCTGATCATTATCAATCTGCAAATGGAGTCTGAAGCCAAGAGTGTGTGTTCAGTTTCTGCAGCTTTTAATTATTTATTTTTTTATTAGAAATCTTTAATTTAAAAGTAATTCACCTATATTTAAACACCTGAAAACATTAAGTTCTTGATGTGTTACAGGATGCTGCCAGGAACTCAAGGACAAATTTGAGTGATCTTTCTCTTTGACGCTACTGGAAACTATTATAGAATTATTTACAGCATTAGAGCTACATACTAGAAGCCCATTGCAGTGGGAAGAGGTGTTGAGTTGTGCAACATTCTGGTCAGCATTATGACTAAACAGTGGGACAGCATGGATTAAAACAGTTCCTAGTTCCTGATCTGTTCTCCAGCCTTTTATCAGCATTGCTTCTATTATCAGCATTAGGAGCCAATCTTGCTGTTCTATGTACAGTAAATATCTTGTTGTCTAGCAAAGAATCCTGACTGACTGGGAATAATTCTCTTATCTGGTAATAATTTTTATTTAGTTTTTACTTTGCATGGTAAGTACATTTATATTGCTATGAGATAAATGAAAGCAGGGCAAGAAAGAAAAGGAAAAAAAAATATTACCTTGCTGAATACAGGAATTTTCAGTACTGAAACCCTGAGATCAGGGGTGCATGTTCTCACAGTTGCTTTTGTGTCTGTTATTTTAGTGGACAGAGCAATATTTACAGATGACCTCTAATGACATTCTTTCCACTTTGTAGTCCTCAGTATCTTTTTCCTTGCATTAGGGGACTTTGCAACTTTTGCATTTGATTTGTTTGATTAAATTTTTATTTCACTATTAGGTCTGCAATCGTTACACCTGTCATGCAAATTTAACATCTTGGGAAGCATTTGAAGATAACAGTAGGGCTTCTTCTAATTTGCAGTTGGGCAAAAGAGGAGGATATGCTCATAGCTCAGTGCTGGAATTCTAGCTAAAGGTCGTGCCATGCCTCAGGGGGTGATGAGCTGTCAAAGCTTTGTGGGATAGTGTAGCTCTAGAAGTGTTTTTTAAGAAAAAAATTTGAAGGAAGATAGGTAAACCAGCAAATTGTTTAGGGCATAGGAGACTTCAGACTTGATGTAAGAGGAGGCAGCAGAAGAGAATGTAAAAGACAGAAAGTGTAAGTGGATGAGATGCAGGCAGAAGTATTTTCATGGGAAATGTAGGAAATATTAATAGTTTGCTTAACACTGAAGTGCATCTGTCCCTCATTGAGTGATGAAAGCCCAGGAGATTAACCATCAACACAAGTCCAGCTTTACAAGATGAACATGTGATATTCACAGAATAGCAAACTTACATGAAATGTGACCATGCCACTAAACAGCAACACAAAGGAAAGTGCATCTGAGAACGCCCATGGAATATGATCAAGCATGGCTGATACAGAGTCCTTGGAAGGTGCTAGTAAATACACTCATTTAAAGACTTTCACCTGTTGCTTTAAATCATTCATACCCCATGGCATGTCTGCCAGCACTGTGACCCCTGGCACAGAGTGAGGAACATCAAAGGCAGAAGGGAGCAGATCAGGTCTCAGGTAGGCGTTGCACCCTTGCTATGGATAAAAGAAGTGACAGTAAGTTATAAAACAGGTGGAATTGGGATATTGCAAGCCTGATGTGAGTAACCCAAAAAATAATTCTGCTCATGCAGAAACACAAAGGAGGTGTTTTAGAATATTTTTTTATCTGGAAGACGTGTGAAAATACATGGACTATACACTGCTACATTATTAAAAGCCCTTCTTGACTTCATTGATTATTTTTTTTTTTTAGATTTTTTCAGTCCAAGAAGGATTTACACTCTCTGCAACTGCCTGTAAACCCAAATGAAAATAAGATTCTTTGTTAATTTTTATCAATCAGGTTAATCTCTTGGAGATACATCACCAAGCCATGTAACATCTCTGCTGCCAGACTGCTTATGGTCAAGTATTTACTGTCAGGCATGAATTTCTGTTGAAATGGCTGTTTTCTCTGGAAATATACACATGCTGCTTCCCACCTTTGAATGTTCTTAATTTGCTTTTAGGTACAACATGTACAGACTGGCTTTAAAACAGTAGAAATTGCTCCCTGGAAATGAACTGTAGTTAAAATGGAAGACAGGCTTATTTACGATCAGAACCAACAAGTCTGAAAACACACTCTGGGTATCTAATATCAGGCCAATTTCAGTAATGTTCACTTGACTACGTCCTTTATAATCTGTAGTTATTGTACCAGAAAAAGTCTGTTATGAATGTTTATTGCTTTTAATCGCTGAATCCCAACATTGGAACCCTTTTTGAACAGGAATAAAAACACTTTCACAAATCCCCTTTAGAGAAAACAATTTCTAGGGTATTTGTCTGAACTAAGGGAAATTTTAGGAGTTAAACACATTAATAATAATGCTGATAACATGAGTTTCAGGGTTTCCATATGGTCCTAGACATTACTGACTTTGGAGAACATTATTTGTCATCCTAATACAGGGCCCAAAGAAAGCTGTGCTTTCACAACAGTAACTGTTGATTGCAAAACCAGAACCATACCCAAGCCCTCATTGTAATGAGTATCTGCTCTCTGTGCTAATACACACTTACATCCTGTCTGCCTTACTGACAAAACTCCAGCTGCAGTCTTTGAACTTTTCATACGTGAGTGTTCTCAGGGTTAAAAAATTCTGTTTAGCAGAGAGTTGGTGTTTGGGATGTGTAATGGTATGTTTTGGGGTTTTTCCAGTTTTCTATATGCATCTGTTTCGTACTGTTTCACAATGGTTTTTCCATGTACCCCCTGTTTTACCCCATTATGGTTTACCCCAGTTATTGTTATTAATCAATCATCATTTATCTGACTCCTGGGCCCTGTCTGTCACTTCGAGGCCTCACCCTGATGTCTAGAAAATTTTGGTGAGGATGTTGAGTGATTGGCAGGGTTTCGGTTCTCCTTCCCCCTTTGTTCCTTAATTTGTTCTATGGGTCATCATTTAGGTTTGGAGTCACTCCCTTCCCACTCTGGATTGGTTCCAAGCTGTATCCTGCCCACACCCCCACCCCCATATTTAAGGTGAAAACCAGGGAGTTCAGTGGGCTTCGGTGGGCTGACTCCTGGGTGAAAGGAAGTGGTGTGGATTTAATAAAACCCAGTTGAAATTCCCCAACAGAGTTCCATCCTTTTATCTCTCACATTGTTCACGCTTCTGCTGAGGCAAGGACCCAAAGGATCAGAACTGTGTTCCAGAATACAGGACCATACCTTTATTGCAACACCAGTGCCAGAGCTAGCCAGGAAGCGCGGGTGAAAGCCCTGAGAGAAGCACCGCACCATCACAGGGATGGATTTTTAGTTTTTCAGTAGTGATCGTCTTTTAAAGTTGGGGATTATTTTAATTTTTTTAAAGTTTACTTTGGTTGCTGTTTACTTTTCTGGTGGTAAAGGGGAGGGGGGAAGAGGGGAGAGTTTTGTTGTCTCCTCTGAGTGGCCAGAGCCTGTCTGTGACCTTCTTTGAGAAGTGATTTCAATGAGTCAGAAAAGCTTTCTCTGCTGTTTCTATGTACTTTCTCCTGGGTTTTTCGATTCAATGTGTATCGCAGGAGTTCAGGTTTCATAGTGCCCTTGAGCAGAGTGTGTTTCTAAGACAAACAGCAGCCTGAGGGTTGCACTGAAATGCAACACTGCATAGCCGCACAGACATGAGAAAGCTGGATGAATGCCAGTGGAATGTGGACCTGGTGGAAATGTGGTGGTCCCTGCTGGGAGAGGAGGAGAAAGGGCATTTTCTGGAAGCTGGAAATGTGTGATGTTCACATTCAGCTCCAGAGACAGTGAATTACAATAATCAACAGTTATTTAGCTCACCATGGCCAGATGCTCATCTGACAGGAAGGGACAATATATTCTGTAAACTTGGAAATAGAAACTGACGTATTTTCAAAATGCCTCTGCTATCCCTCCATCCAGACAAAGACTTTGGACCACTCCTTTGGAAGATGTGGCAGAGAAGACAACATCTTGTTTCATGCTTTAGAACACTTACAGTTTTTAATCAGTTCGATTTTGGTCTTTTCCCATGTTAATGAGTCAAGACCTCTTCCTCCCTAAATGGATTTCCTTGCCAATTTTAGTTATTCTAGCCTGACTCTGTATAAAGTAATGATGCATAGGAGTGCTCAGTGTTATCTTTGTTACTGGACGCTGTGGGAGCAGTTCCAGAAAACCTCTGGGTTCTGTGCATGAACACTGAAAGGTTTCCTGTCCTAACAAACAGAGGCATGATCTTGAAGTAAACACAACGTTCAATATGACATGTTAGCTTTTAGTGGTTTGTTTTGGTTTTTTTTCTTTCACCAGGGAAGAAATTGGGTGCCTGAAATATGGGCACAAGTTTAAGCCCATTCTCAGATCCCAGGGCACTGAGTCAGGCTGCTTTCCATACTGCAGACAGAGCTGTTGGAAGCTGCGAGTTTTGCCTACTGCCAAAACTGAATTTGAAATGCCCTCTTGTAATTTTTCATCATCTCTTTTCACATCACTGCTAATTATCATTGATATTGGCTTGGAAAAGGAGATGCTCTCCTATATAATCATGCAACCACCACAGTGTGCAAACCTCGCCAGGGCAACCTTTCTTCCTGCCGTGCTCCACACATTTTTGCAACGACTGCTCTTGTAGCACAGGCAAGTTCCAGGGCTTAATGGGCTGGTGCCCACAGACCCACACTCTTGGCAGGAACAGCGAGGTTAATTACTTTCCATTAAGGTGATGTCCTGGCTCACAGAGACTTTTCCTGGTGACTTCAGCGCAGCTTGGATTTCACCCTTCAAATACCAGTGACTGTGCAACAAAAGAATGTGTCCTGCCAATTTGTGAGCCTTTGATTTCAGTTGCTGCTGCCCTACTTAGCGCTCTGTGCCGGCTTAGCGGTGTCTGGCAGCCGTGGGCTGATCCTCCCCACCTCCTGGGCTTGGCTTCCCCCAGCCTGTAACTAATAAGTGATGTATTATTTTATTTACCCACTAGTCTAATCTCTAACTATACTGGACCGTGTTACCGGACACTTTTGTCTGTTGTAGGAACTTCAGATTTTATTTTGGAAACTTGGCTAGTGGCAATCTAACCACAAAGGCTAGGAATAGGAATAGTGGCATGTGTGCACTTTAGAGAGCCGTTGGACAAAATTGCAACAAACCCCAGAAATTCTACATCTCATGTATGCGAGGAAGGTTTAGTTTTGAAGTCTGTCATTGGTCCCACGTATCTCAAGGACACCATGTCAGCTATTTTAAGTAGCCAGTGCATAGTCAACTACATTTTATTTGTTTTGTGGGTGAAGGAGAAAAAAAAATATTTTTTTTGTAATATTTTTAGTTGTCTGTGAAGGTTTCTGAAGGATACATTTTTCCTTCTTTAATGAATTGTCAAAGGTTCTTGACTTCATGGTAAAAAATTTTGTTCAAGATTACAAAGAACATTTAAGACAATTCAAGTAAATATTCTCATTGACTTTGAGGAGGTTGATTACCGGCAGTAATCATGTGCAGAAGAGTTTTGTGCACTAGCTCTCAGTTAAATTTAAACCTCGGCAAAATATCCACTGGAGTCAACTGGAAAGTTTTCCAGAGTAGGGAGTGAATATAAAACTGAGGACAGTCTTGAGGACCAGTCCCATGTTAAATAGTTCTACTCCCTAAATACAAACAGCTGAAGGTTTCTGGATAAGCCAAGACAAATACCTTTCTTCTGTACCTTTTTCTTTGCCAGCCAAATTTAATTTTTAGCAATTGATATGATAAATGGTTCTAAAATGACATGGAAGTGGAATGTATCTGAAAATGAAATGCCACTTCAGCCTATAGTTGGTACAGTCTGTTTCTCATTGTAACATATATTTAATATGTATCTAGTCCTAAGTGCTGCTCAGCTTGTTTAGCTTTTTTTTTATATATTTTTATTTATGTAGTATGTAGGGACAATCAAGGCACTGTGTTCTTTCCATAAGGTTTTTCCTTTCATTGCACAAGGCTGGAATGAAAATTATATGAGAGGGAAAGTGTGCTTCATCAATGCCAGGAAAAGAAAAGCATAAAAAGTTAAAGCTTTTGGTTTAAAGAACACCAAGTTTAAAGTTCAAAAACCAAATAACTTCCTCCAATTTTTGGATACCTGGGACCAATTTTCAAATGCAGATTTTTCCTTTTAGAAAAACCACAATCCCAACAAACAAAAAAAAAACCAAAAACCCAAAGCCCCCCAGCAACAAAACAAACCTGAAACAAAACAAATAGTCTCCACAAATGTCCTTTTAATGCCCTCTCTTATTACCTTACTGTGATGGACCTCTTCTTCCCTGGTCTTTTTACTCCGACTGACAAGTAATCTTAGCCTGCTAATCCTGACCCTTAAACTCTGCTACATTATAATTAACTTTCAGTGTCTCATGACTCTGATTTTTATGTATTAAATGCATGCCTTGTTATCCACTCAGTGCTGCATAAGACACCAGTTTCACAAAGAATGAAATCCAGTGCTTGGGAGAGAGCTTTATTCATCCATAAGACAAATAAACCCTATTTCCAGGACTTAAGTGACATTAGAGGTTTGTTGATACTGAGAAATCTAATCTGCCAAATGCTTAAAAAAATACTTTCCAGCTAAATTTATAGACTTCCATTGAATTTCCACTGATTTAGTTTGTAAGGAGTTTCTTCTAGGTTAATTAATGGATTTTTTAAAAATATCCCTAAACCATTGTAATTTCTGGGGGGTGGATACTAGTCAGCTGGCAGAGAGCCCTTTCAAGATCCATTTGTAAGGTGATGATTTTCCACAGAAAAATGATGAGCTTGTTTACGAAACAGAAAACTTTGAATCAGTAAAACTCCCATCCAGAGAGAAACTGAATGACTCATGGGATGAGAGAACTTTCTTACACTTGGAATCAAATTCATCAGGTTTAATACTGGAATACTGAAAGATTCAAAATTAAAACTTCCGTGACAAGCAGAGCAGGAAGGGCAGGGTCTTACATTTCTTAAAGCATGTGCTTCAAAAACAAACTTTTTTTTTCCCCAAATAAGTCAGTTTATTGTTGTTTTTCCAGATTTTGATGAAAACAAATAAGATTCAGATATTAAATATCTTGTTTCCATGAGAAATAACAAGTTATCTTTAGAACAGCAGATGTTATTTCTTCAGATGAGAAAGGTGCACTTTAATTCACTTTTGCTAAACAGACTTTTGGCTTTATTGGCAGGTTGTCAGGAAAATTAAGTGAAAATGACGCTGTGTTGCCAAAGTGCAAAAGACTTGGATTTAAAAACATGTCCACCAGAAATCCATTTCAAGCCATCAGTCTGGGAGTTTTTCCATGGTTTCAGTTAAAGTGAAAAGGAGAAAACAGGACCTAAAATTCATAAAAGCTCTGTTCATTCACTGGTCAGGTCATAGGAAAAGCTGACTATATCTATTTATTGCAAAATATTGATATATCTTGTCAAATGCACCCTTTCTAAAGGGGTTGAAAAGAAAGAGAGGCCTCTTGGAAGGCTATAATCCAGCAGTGGATGCTGAAAATCAGGGCTTTCATTAGTAGAGTCAATCAGAAACCTAAGGGTTGGTTGGGGAGAAGGATAATCAAGATTATCACTTAATTTCAAGACCGTCCAAAGGCAGCCAGGAAGTGAGGGGACACTTTTGTGGGCCCACAGGCACAGCTGACAACCATCAAAGCTCAGCAGAGTCTCCCGCTGCTGACCTGGGCAAAGCCTCCATCTCTTTGAAAACAGAGTTGCTGCTTTTTGGGGAGAAGCAAGAACTGCACTGGTTGCTTGCTAGAGGCGAGAAACAGAACCAAGGAATAACGTGAGCCCTGGGCAGGGTGGGAGCTGGGGAAATGTAGCCTGGCCCCCGGTGTGCAGGGAAAGGGTGTACACAGGCAGAGCACCGCGTGCTGCCGGGTACAGCTGGGAGGGCACCAGCGCCAAGTCGGGATGGGCTGTCAACAGGGTCATTAACTCCTGCATTCACCTTCTGCTTAGGAAAATCCAGGGCTTAAATTGATGGGAAATTACAAATCTTAAAGGAGTGGGTTGAATGGCTGGAGGACAAAGGGGATGGGGACTTCTCTTTCCTGCTTTTCCTCAGTGGCCACTCTCCCTGTCTCATCTCACTCTTGTGGAGGGCCCACTTGTGAGGGTTCTACTCTTATGGAAGGGAGAAAGTTGTCTAGGACCTAAATATTTCAGATATTTGAGCAGATCTCTCTTGTGTCAAGCCAGTAAATCATCCTGAGAAAGGGAAGTGAAGTTTGTCTCCTGCTCTTTTATAGCTCTGTGGCTTAGACCCCTTACAATAAATGCTTCAGGCAGTTGTGCCTTTTCTAAAAGAAGCTAAATGCCCATGGGCTAGATACTTTGATTTAAGTTGAGCTCTGTCTAAAAGAACCATGGCACCTGTAAGCATGATTGGTACATAAATCTGCTGTCCCTTAGCCAGCAGACAGTCCCCATAATAGCCACTTAATCCTTGGCAAAAAAAACCAAAGGTCTATGTTGTTGATTTGTTTGGATTTTCATTTCTCTTATTTATAAGAATGTGGCATGTATGGTGGGGATGAAGAGGAATTGTCTTAGAAATTCTGAGAATAAATTCCAGCTCTGCTATGCTTTGTTTTAGGAGCGATATGAACAATAGAGAATGTAAATGAAAAATTTTGTGAGGGATAGAAAGTCTCTATCTCTGAATTTAAAAATAAAATGGGAGCCGCTAAACAGCAAATGTGCTGTAGTGATAAAGAGAGGTTTTTTTCTCTGTTTCGATGAAATCACAAGAAGACTGGTATTACTTTATATCTTTTGCCATTGCAAGCTTTTGCTAAAATGCTGGAGGTGTAATATAATCCCCCATAATTACATGTTTTGAGATAGAGCATTCCTTAGCTGTTTATATGGATTAAAATTTAGAATGCTAGAAGGCATTCCAGTCATAATGGTAAACTAATTAGCAATTAATACTCTGCTATGGTTTAAGAGTCAGTTTCTGTTATACTTTGCTGCTAAAATACAAATACATAAGTAAGCTATGAATGATTTCATAGGGTTTTATCTGATTAATGTGATAAATTCTTTATTCCTTTACACACGGAAGGAAAGTGTCAAGGAATAGCAGTTAATGGAAAGTAGTGTCGGGAGCAGCACTAATTTCACCAAAAGTCCTTACTTATTTTTAGACTTGCATTTATCTCTGGCAATAATTGACAAAAGGGCAGGATCAGATCTTTAAGCTTCACATTTATAAATAGACCAAAAGTTTGTTTTACCTCTCTGCTAAGGTGTTGGAATCCTAGAATGCCTAGACAGATCATAAAGCAATACTTCATAGATTTGTCCTTATATAGATCTATTCTGGCACCTTTTTTTTTTTCTAATGATAGGTTAATGTGTTTAGTTTACATCAGCTGCCAAGTATGAGTACTTCTCTGAACTATATCCAAACTGAATAGGTCTAAACTAAGATACAAGTCTATTTTTTTCCATTTGCTTCAGTAGGCTTTGGATCAGATCCCTACTGAGTCTTCAAAGTTGAATTAGAAATCTTGTGTAATCATACCTTCTTGTACCCCTTGAGCTGATTCCAGCCCTACAGCTGGTCTATGTAGAGATTTCTGATGGTGTAGAACACTAAGTGTGCCTGGCAAGGTTCTTTGAATTTGGTAATGTGTCCAGGCTGTTGAATTCTGAGAACTTGGAGAATGGAATCTAATGCTGTGTTTTCACACCTTGATTTTTTTTTTTAGTTTCATTTCTTTTCTTTAACAGATTTACCATTCTTTGCTGTTATATTCAAAGGACAGCAAACTTCAGGTTTATGGGCACATATGGTAACTCTGACTCACAGTACTGACAGTCACTGAGCATTCAGTCTGATTTAATAGTGAAGATGATCCATTAAGCAGGAGGAAGGCAAGAGCTTCAAAATAAAACCTTTAGAAACATTTTTTTCTCTATGCTCTGTTTGCAGATATGACTTGAAAGACTGGCAAAAGCAGATGAAAGAGAAGTTTCTTTCCAAACCTTGGCTGTCAGCTTAAGTTACAAGTGCCTTTTTGTAAATTTGGTTAAAGTGCTTAGGTGTTTAAATAGAAAACTTGCATAGAAAGTATCTTTTTCATAAGTGCCCTTCTGCTTAACACAACGGTTCTTATCAGAGAGCAACTCTGTCCTTGCAAGATTGGCTTGATGTTTTTTTAACGCCTTGGCTGGAATTCCTGCATGCCAGCCAACCCTCCACAGATCCTCAAAAGGGGGGTCCCTCTCTGGGTCACAGAAACCCTGCTGAAAACACCCAAAAAGAAGAATTTGGGGTGTGGGGGACTTTTGGAGGATACTGAAGGAGTGAGATGGGAGAGTGCACAGGTGTTGTTTTCAAAGGGCTGTAGTAAATGAATTTTGGCTGTCCAAGAAAAACATACAGACTTGTGATATTCCCAGCTAATGTCATTCAGGATATTCCTTGTGAAAGGCAAAGCTGCTCACATTTAAATCTTTTCCACATTTCATCATAAATTTGAAAACAGTCCAAGTAATGAGGAGGGGGAAGGACAACTACTGATGTACATATATTTTTTTAGCTGGAAATTTTCCAGTTTTGGATGTCCCCTCCAAAACATGAAATATACACATCTCTGAAGTTAAACTAATTTTTTTTTTCCCATTCCCACTTAGCAGAAAGGAAAACATGGAGAACATTAAACTATGTCACTGAACAGTAAAGGATTAGCCCATGAATGTGCAACTTTCACACTGTGCAGCATCCAACCCCTAAAAACTGAAGTTTCTGTGGGGTTTGCACCAGTCTACAGTGCTGAGCTTGAGTGTGCCCCTTTCTTCCCCCTTGCTGAGGAAGTGGCATCAGCCTCTGGCTCTGCAGGGCTTCAACCACCTCCCTGCCTGCCTCTACCACACTGCAAATCCCAGAGCCATGGGGACTGCAGGACCTCTTATGGCTTGTGGGGAACAACTGCTGGTGAAACAAGTGGTCCAGCTGCTGTGTTAATTCACTGGTGGCTGTGATGGCACTGCTGTGGTTGCAGGAGTGCTGTGACCAGCTGCACAGGGCCCCCAGTGTTGCTCCACAAGCTGAGGAGGCTCCTGCATACAGCTTCTCCCTGTTTCCAGCCTAGTGACCAGCTTTTGGGGCAGGGGCTGGATGGAATTCAGAGGAAATACCATCAGAGCTTGATTGTCCCAGTGGTCCATGCATGGCTTGGAAGTCACGGAAATGCGGCTTTTTTGTTCTTCAGCCTCTTGGCTCCTGTGTGTGTGCTTGAATGTATTTTCATCTGGGGCTTTATCTGTCTTATTTGCTCATGTTTTAAAAGTTGAGACCTCAGAAGTATTTTGGCATTGTTAGACAATTGTAAGTGTTTAAGGATACTGGAATTCCCCGAGGCAAGGATCTTGCTCGTAGTTCACTGAAGCCTGTCTCTGTGGCTAAGCCTGTTCCTGGGGAGCTGCTTGCCTCAGGCTGTTGCTGATCAGGGCTGGTTAGCCCAAACCGTGTGCCAGAACCATGCCTGTGCCTCTCCCAGGGTGTCTGCTTGGGTGTCTCTTGTAGGTCTGCCCCATGCCACCCACACCTTCAAGGAGAACACCTTATCCTGCAAGTGCCCCCCTCCAGTGTAAGGTGTGGTTCTGTCACATAAGTAATGAAAGTGTTTTGGTGTGATACACTTGCAGAGAGACACTAGAAATTCTATCATGGGACTGTAGCAGGTAATAGCATATTTTCCATTTAAGTTCTTAAACCTAATTAAGAACTCACAAAAATTAAATTGAATCAAACACGTCTTCACCCTGCTTGTGAATCTGAGGCACTGTAACACAGCTCTGATTTCTAACCTGGATTTAAAGTTTTGTCCTCAATTAGGTTATCTAATTTGCTTCATTTAAACACTGCAGGAAAATTAAAAGCAGGTGTTTCCTTCATTGAGCCCCTATTGTTATGCTTTCTTTTCTATTTTGAGTTGTAGTCACAGCACTTTTGAATAATGAAGCAGGACCTCCTCTTTGTTCTCAGGAAAGTCTAACGTTCATACAGGACTGGAGGACCGGAGTGAAGCTGATTCTCCTGGCGGTTACTGTCATAGTCGATAAAGCTCTCCCATAAACGGGAAAGGGAAAGGAAAGGCAGCTCCAAACCTTTATTTATCATCAGTGTGTCTTGGTGGTACTTGTGATTTCCTGTGGCTACTATGACTAATAAAACAAAAAAGTTCCTGGAATAAAGGGGCAGAAGCAGAGCTCTGGCCCGAGAGCACAGCAACAGCATCCCAAACAAATATGAACTCTGTTCACAGAGTTATGGAGCTCTCCTAGCACAGAACTGTGCAAAAATGAAAGAAGAGCCATAGCATCACTTGGCTGAATAGGGACTTGTTTCTCAGTTCAGCCAGAGCGGCAGGCACTTACTTTGTGTTCTATTTAATTGCTGTGTTGGACTTTTGTGAAGGCCAGTGGCTGATCACAGGCTGCAAAGTACAAAAACTTATGAATTTGAGACAATCAAAAACCAGATAATATAAGTTATTTCAAAATCATTTAGTTTGAAATTACTGTGTCTGTTTAGTAATATGGTCACCATAATCAAAACTGTAGGTACCTTATGATGAAGGAAAGAAGTGGGTGAATTCTGTGCATTCATTTGAAGCACAAGAGCTCAGAGTTTGTCTTGGAGAGCCTTAACAAAGTACTAAAGAGTCCCAAAACAGTAATCAGCATGAAGCATCCTGTTACCGAGTGAAGAAGGAGCTTTTGGAATAGCTTTTCTTGATTGTTCCAGAAGAAGAAGCATTCATGCTATAGGAAGTGTTTTCTGAGAATTCCTGCAGGCTGAGGAGTTCTTAGTCATGCCAAAGATTTGATTATTATGACTTTTTACGTTGATTTTCCACTAGCAATAGGCAAATTTAATAGAGGCCAGCGGTTTCATGCATTTTAGTAAAGGATGTTTATTAAAACCTTACCCAAAGTACTGTGAGATAGAAATCTTCTGAGATTAGATATTTGGAAAACTGTTGTTTAAACTGCAGGAAATTGGGTGTGATCATTTCATTATGAACCAATTTGATTGCTGTCTATCTCTTTGTAACTCAAGCGAAAACCTGCCAGATTTACCAAATGCTGCTCTGGGTGTTGATCTCAGTGCCATGACATAATTCACTCCACTGATTTCAACTGAAGGACAGCAGTACTGGGACCATCTCTTCTTTGTGAAAGGACTTACTGGGCTGTAGAGCTAGTGCCATTTCAGAGGTCTTTAGGGACAGGGAGCAGCACTTGTAGCTGATGAAATTCTACTTGCCTTACTAACACACAGTCATGGTATTGAAATGGTGGTTTTCTCAGCCTGCTGTGGTTTGAAACACTAGCTTTAATTTCACAAGAGTTGACCTTGATCGTGCAAGACAATAAGCAGCAACACCATGGAAAAGTCCCAGAATACAATTCTCTTTAAAAGAAGCAAAACAAATCTGATCCACTGGTAATCTTAGAAGGTATTTAATCTAGCAGTGAGATGACGGCTTTAACAGGAGTGCTTAAAAACTTCTACTCATATGCCAGTCCTAATGATTTTCAAGTACAAATAAGCACTCAAATCATTAAATCCCCTAGTACGTTTCCCCCACGTCCTTCTTGAAAAGCCTTAACTTTTAAGAAATGGCCTTTACCTGTAGATAAATACTGCGTGTGGTTGGGCTATGAGGCTCACATTCTTCCAGACTGGATTCATATATACACACATTTTTTAGCACAGCACATGCATGAATAAGCAGCAGGAAGGTTATGTAAATACCACGTTCCTATTCCACTCCTTTTTAAAGCACATTCCATGCTCGTGAAAGCTGTTGGGCTGGGGAGCAAGAAAGGCAATACAGTTCTGTGGCCTTATATTCTGCTTTATAGTGGCAATACAAACATTTTTTTCCCCACCTGGTCTCATTAGTGCGGGTGAATGAAAGGGGGAACTTTTCTCTGGCTGATAGTCTCATTCTTGCACTGTGCCATTATTAGCATACAGTGCAGCATGTGGGCAATATTATTTGGGGGAAGGGGAAATGGGCTGGCTTGCTTGTCCCCTCTTATTTGTGTGTGCACAAACAACTGACACTGAGGGTCTCATTTAGCAAACCTTCCTCTGTGTGTGCTCCAGCCTGCCCATGCTGGTGAGGCTGCTCAGAACGTGCTTAACTATATTCAGATGTTTAAATTCAAAAGGATTTGAACATCTGCTTCTCATTAAGTACACGCTTAAGAGTTTTGCTGAATCAGGGCCTTAGCCATTAGGAAATAAACAGAGACCACCAACTTATTTTACATACACTCTTGAAGAGTGTTCGGATAGATAGTAATGACTTTCAGTCAGTACTGCCCAAAGTTGGCTTTGAACTGCTGACCTAGAGGTGAAAGGCTTATATCCTATTACCAATCCCTGGGGCAAACCAGACTTACTTGTTCTCCAATATTAATGAATTAAGTCAAGTCAAAAATGTAGCCCCATTGATTGCCTTTTCCCCCCGTATTTTTCCTGTGTCAGCATCAGTAACTGATGCTGCTGTAGAAAATCTTCAGGAATCTGTGCTGCCCACACTTCTCTGCTTTAATTCACTTACATTGTAAGCAGAGTCTTAATAACCGAAACACTTGGTCAGTTTTTAAAAATATTTAGAAATGGACCTTTCCATAAATGTTGATAGTAACTGTTCATCAAGGCAAACATACTTATGTGTAGGGTCTAATGAATTATTTAGCTATCTATTCTTCTTACGATGTGCAGACATAACTCTCACTGACACTAATGGGAGATTCATATGCATGCCAGGAGCAGGGAAAACCCTTGGAGAGTATTTAGACAATATTCCTTGAAGGACTGGGGGAGAGGGGACACAGTGGGAAGGAAAATCATCTATGCAAACATGAATTTGTCATTTTTCTGCAGAGGATATGTGTATTTATGTTTTTTAAAGGCAGTTGGGGCCCTTAACTAACAAATATTTAAAATTCTATTTCTCATCCTTAAAGGCAGAATTTAGATGAAGGCCACACACAGACCTCCAGCTGAAAGTAGAGGCACAGTAATAATGAAGGAAAGCAAACGCTCCTGGCAAGTGCTGTTTTGAAAGCTCTGGGTTTAGTCTTGCATATTGGTCTTTTGAGAACCTTCTTCCTACAAAAGGAAGTTTATTGAACCCCAAGTACTACATGAAATCGAAGGTAGGGAAGGATTTCTTCATCACTGGATACAGGATGTATATTTGATCCAATGATTCAGGTGTTGGGGAGTTCTAGTCAGATATTGCAAAGGCCCATTTCCAGGAGGATTTTCTCAGCTACACAGTGGTGTAAGCACAGTGCTGTCCAACACACACACGTAGGACCTGTGTGACCTAGAACATGCCAACAGACCAGGGACATTGGAACATAGACCATGGCATGCCTACAAATGGGGAAAACATTCAGGTGCTGTGGCAAGAGATGCAGATAATTTCATTTCTATTATCAGTCTTTTCAAGCCATCCCTACTTATCAGAGAGCCGTCCCTCCAGTGGTGCTGTATCAAATCAAATTCATTCCAATTTAGTATCAATGGCTGTCAAAAATCACACTAATATCAAAATTACATGGTCCATTCCCTGCCTCTGCTGCTTCCCCTTTGTGGAGCTATCCTGTCCTGTGGCTCCTTCTGTTGTTTCAGATGTGGGTCCAAAAATCCTCAACTTAGTGTCGCCACTGTGCTTCTTTCCTAAAACTGCCTGTTTGGCAGCAGGGAAGAACACATCTTTAGTAAGCCATTCTGGGGCTTTTGGTATTTTGATTTTACTTGCCTTTCCCCAAGTATGTGTTCTGCCAACAGCTGAGCCAGGCCTGAGAAGGGAGAGGAAGGAAAGGTCTTATTCTAGGTAAGAATTTTGAGGTCCGTGTTTGTTGCCATTTGTGCATTTTGAAACCGAGGTCCTCTGCCCCACTGTGTATTTCTGGTGTTTGGTATTTCTGAGCCCTTCCTGTAAGCTGTGCTGCAGGCAGGTTAATTCAGTTTATGGGAGGAACTGTGATGCCATTAGTAAATGCTTCTGGCAAACGGCAGCAAGTAATCTGCAACCCTGAGAAAGTTATTATGGCTTTTTTCTCTGCTGCACACCTGGCAGGAGGACAATGTGCCAGAAATCATCACCCTGAGCTGCTCCTGGGTTTCCTGGCTCTTGCAAGGAGTCTGGCCCTTGCTAACCTTCAGGGTTGAGTGTAACATGGTGCAGTGCACAGCTTCCAGACAGACAAAGCTACTTTAAGTGGGTAGTATTTCTTTACTGTAAACACTTCCCATCACTTCTGGAAAACCACAAAATAGCGATAATGCAAAGTTACTGGAAGGAAAAACTCATTAGAAATTGCAGCCTGATACCAAAAAGATAAGACACAGCAAACCAGTGACACTTCCTAGGAGAAACAAAGTGCAAAGAGAGCAAGCTGCATTTCCAGTGAAATATAAATTAAATTGCTAAAAGATTTTAATTAATCAAAGATTGAATCAGCAATTCACAAAAACTATACTGAAAATTTATTATCTTATCTTGACAGCATATCATTTGTGGTGGGAAAAATTACCAAACCCAGAGCAGAGGGTAAGGGCTTACCTCTAGGCATGCAAATATTTCTAGGAATTCAAGTATTTTAGCCTGTAGAGACTGCAGTTTACTTTAGCCAAGCTCATTTTCCAAAAGAGGATAAATTCCTCTACCATCTATTTTATCATATTTTATATACTTCTTGTTTTATTTTCTGCTTTCTCCATGCTGGTTTTCTTTCCAGGCTGACATAAAAGAACAAAAAAGAATGTTATTGCTTAGAAATGGTCTTTATTAAAAAGACCTGAAAACCTTTTTATAAAATGTTCGTTTGGTTGTGCTGGATCACTAGATCCAACTCTGGCTTGTGACATATTTACTTTAACTGATGTGTCTTTTCACTGTAGTTCAGAGAAAAATGAGCAAGCCCATGCAAGGGGGAAAAAAATCACAAATCAATGATAGTAAAACTGAGTTTGGATCATTTTACAGAAAGCAAACATTTCTATTAGTAAAGTGATATTTCTGTTGAAATGTTTTAGGTTTTGAAATTCTCCTCTTATTCATTCCCTCCAAATTAATTTGTTTTCATTTTTGTCAAACAGAGAAAACACTCCTCTTTTCCCAAGGCTAAACATAATTTTATGTGCTTCTTTGTATGAGAAGGTGTTTATTCCTGTGCATTGTCTACTACTAGTTTCAGTCTTTATGGTACTTTAGTAAAAAAGAAACATTGCAGAATAACTAAACTGGAGACTCAAAGCATTTCAGCTTTCTGTGCAGTTATGCCCTGCTCTTCCCTGTGACCGATGGTTCCAAAATAGAGGCAAATACAGAAGAAAGAGATGCTGAGGTTTCAAAAGGTCTTGGGGAGCATTTTAGCTGGACTAGGCTGTGTGGGTGCTCTAAAAATCCTTCTTCAGAGACACAACAGTGCCAGCCCATTAGCCCAGTCATTTTCACTTCGTGAATAAAAGATATACCTTTAGCTGTCATTTGTATAAAATGGGTTGTTTTTTCAGGGCTTGGGGTCAACATCAACCTAGGCCAGCACGTACTTATATGCATAAATACTGGTGTCCTTTAAGAGAAAAAAATTTATCTTACCAAAAAACAAAAACAAAAACAAAAAANTCTTTGCAAGTTTTCCTGTCAGAGAGCTGCCTGAGGGGTGTGGGATGCTCTGCTGTCAGACCTTGTGCTGCTCCCAAGATCCCATGGCCTCCTCTGCAAGGCAGCGTGCTGGGAGCCTGCTGGGGACAGGAGGAAGCTGGGGCGTCACCCAAGGCACCCACAAAGCTCTTCAAACCTGTGAGGGTACAGCGTCCTATTCTGCTGTGTCAGGCTGCTGCTGGGGCAGGAGAGCCACAGCCCCTGTTGGCTAGGCCACTGTCCCACTGTCCCCTTGGCCACCACCAAGGGTTTTTTTGCAGAAAGAAACTGAATGTACATCACTAAATTTGGTCTGAGATGGCTCCTTCTTTTTTTTTTTCCTTTTTTTCAGGGTGAGGGATTTTCTCAAACCTGTTTTCTGGCTGGGGTTTTCAATGGGTTGGTCTATGTTTCCTTAACAAAGATATATGCTGGGATTAAAGGATCTGGAGTTAACCTCCTGGGCTTGTTTAAAATGCACTCTTTGTAAAATACACATCAAAAGTGTCATGAACTCTCTTTCACTCTGGGTGGCATGGAGGGTGGAGAAATGTTATAAACAAAGTAATACAGGGTAAATTGTAATCTAAGAGGCAACCTTTTTTCTCCTATAGAAGGCAGCTGAACCAAAAATTCACTCTCGAGCTGCAGAACTGTGCTAAGGAGGATAATGTCCTATTATTATTGTTGCTTTATTGTTAAGCTGCTTCAAATCAGTATTTTGTACCTTCTGGGAAAACAGGTTGGGCATAAATATACTTTCCATGCAGCTGAGGTCTGCTGAGCACTGCTGTTTGCTTCAGAGGGAGGAAGTTGCAGGTGGCTCTCAGGTTGGCAAGTGAGCTGTGTTTAACACTGCTCAGCTTCTGCAGAGTGGCCTTTGGGGCCAGGGACTCACTAACATCTATTTACCTTATGGCAGTTCCCAAGACACTCCCTTGCATACCAGCCACTGGTTGTGCTTTCCCACTCTTGTCAAATAACAGATTTGGAACAAATTGTGTAGAATTACAAGTGGCACAAATGCAATGCATAATTTTCTACCTAGCTACCAGATGACAATGATAATTATGTTTTTATTTTAAATCATATAGTGGAGGTGGCTACATTTCTTATAGTTCTAGTGTTGCTATGACTGTGACCATAATAACACTTTAGATTTCTAGTTCAGAAATGTGGTTTAATCTTTTTTTCCCCCAGAGAAAATTATAGCCCAAGTAGCAGAAGGCAAGTAAACACCTTACTTTACACATTGGCACTTTCATTACAACAGGCCAGAGAGCAACAC
The DNA here is from genome assembly GCA_008694505.1 of Cyanoderma ruficeps. Taxonomy (NCBI): domain Eukaryota; kingdom Metazoa; phylum Chordata; class Aves; order Passeriformes; family Timaliidae; genus Cyanoderma; species Cyanoderma ruficeps. The sequence continues at coordinate 12,587,650 of VZDJ01007749.1, forward strand.
TGCACATCCTGAAAATATATTTGTATAGTACAATCAAAGTCTATATATCATGGAGAAGGTTTCAATCCAAGGGGTAGGGAATTAGTCCCATAACAGTAGCAAAACTTGTATTTGAATATCCTTTGCTGGTCCACGCACTGAAAAGTACTTCTTGCCATGAATCCAAACAGCAGTGTTTGCATATTGACTACTCAGCAGTATTTCAGGGGAAGAATGGGTTCAATATGGTAACTGCAGCTGTGAGAAGCCAGGATATGAGCTGTCACTTGGCCCAGCTAGCCCTTATGGCAAAGATGTCAAACTGTGCTGCCTCTCGCCCTTACACATGTCACTCTACCTACTGTTGCTGTTTATTTGCTGCAATTTTGGTCAGAGCTTTGGGACCATCATCCCACCTGCTCCTTTTCTCAGTGCATCAGATGTGCTGTTGCATCTGTGTCCATATAATTTGTTCCTGTCTGTTAAGTGCCACTCTCCAGCCACGGGCACAGCTCACTGGCCAAGAAGTTGCTTGTGAGAGCAGAAGCTGTGTGGAATTGAATTCTTCTGTTTTAGTGCTTCAAATAATGTTTGCTTCATAACACTTTTTGCAGCCTGTTGTTAATGTGGACCTGGCACTGGGATGTTCTTGGACTGTCAGAATAGAATATAGTTTTGTTCCCCACTGAATGGTTGACAAAACCATTCCAAGTGCAGTGAAAGAAATAAAATGCGGAATGGAAATTACCTTCTCTTTGAAGGACTGAAAGGTAATGATCATATGGGTAGGGGGAGCCCCAACTCAAACTTTTGTAAATCCCCCCACCACCATACACACACACACATTGTGCTCTGGAGTTAATATTGAGCAATGAATGGTGTAAGGTGCTGTTAATAATGATGCTAATTTGAGGACTTAAGCAGCAAACTTACACATGGGGATTATCAAGACTTTTTTTCTCCCATGAGGTCACCACCCCTGTTGTGAAATGATGTTTTAAATTTAGAGACTGATGATTCCTGGTAGCTTTCTGGGTGACCATGTTGTCACTCTGAGCTATGTATTTTTTTAATACATTTTTGCATTCATCTCACCTTTTTGAGACTTAAACCTTTCCTCTATCTTAGAAACAGGTTTTCCCTTTACTCTATAGCTCTGTCTTGGCAGGGATGTGACACAACCCCGTGTAGCTCTTTGTAGCTCTACAAGGTCACCATGTAATAAGTAAATGCACTGCCTCCTTTGCCATCTATGGGTGATGAACACCTGCATTAGGAGGGCATGGAATTCTTTCAAAATATTCTTGAATAGGCTTGTGAATAGAAGTATCTCCTGCATGTCAAGACATGTGAAAACAATAGTTCCACAGAGTCAAAGGCACTGTATTATGAAATTTAAACATGTTTTGCTTACATGGGTCTTAGGATAAATCCTTTCTTTCTTTCAGCTGTGAAATCCCTCTTTCAATCCTTCAAATAACCCATCTGAAAGAAATCATTCCAGCAGAGCCATTACAATTAATTCTATTATGCAAACCTGTAGTTTCAGGTTTTCATTAAACTGACAAATGGTTCCTCAGAGTAATTTTCTAAATTACAAAATATATCTTGGCTGTTTTAAAAGTCCTGTTATCACACAGTATCCTGTAACATAGGACTATATTAGTGCTGTGAAATTTAGTCTTCAGCCAGGATTTTTTAAGGAGCTATATTAGTTGCTGATGTCCAATATTAGTTTTAAGTTACTTAGGATCCAAGGGAGTTGATTGGTAGACGAGATTTTGGAGGAAAAAGTTTCCATCTTTATCAAGGCACTGTGAAAACATTAATGTTTGCAACAAAAAAATTGGCACAAATTGCTAGGTATTATTAACATTAAGAAATAGATTTTGTGCCAGTATTTACTGGCAGTCCTAAGCATATCTTTCCCATCCAGTGAAGTTCCTGGTTTTCCTGGGCTAGCACTGAGCTACACTCACCACCACGAGTCTTATAGGAGCCTCCCAAAAGCAGCAGAGGGGCTGTTACATGGGCAAGCATGGGAATTTAGCTGAATGGTCTCCTAAAGAAATCAATAATTAGATCATTTCAAAAGAAACATTCAACAAAAACTTGGATAAAATGACAGATTACTTACAACATTGGTTGAAAGCATTTGGATTGATAATTAAAAATAACAGACAAAGAGTATTAAGAAAAGGAGAGCAAACATCTAGCCAGTCATTAAAAGAATGGAATTTTTCTAATCCTCTTACAAAGATGCTGTTTTGGGTTAAAGTCCTTTTCTGCATAAAGCAGCCACACCACATTTTCTAAGCCAATGAAGAGCTGAGAGCTGTAGCCCAGACCCTCAAAACTACTTTAAACAGACAACTCCCACAGAGAGACAAGCATTTAAATTAATCTGTGGACTGGGTCCATGGGATGAATAAAGAGAGTGTCTTTCACTCTGTATTGCATGGCAAATAATTATGGAGCCAAATGAATTTGATACCAGAAATTTATTAATGTTTATTGGTTTGAAGTTTCCACAGTCTGTGTCACACATGTTTTATCTCAGGGTTAAGAAATTCTAAGAAGTGCTTTTTATTAGGTTAAACTGAGAGATTTGAAATCATACAGAGCCACATTTATGGATAACATCTGGTCTTTACATTTACTTCCTTTTTTTATTCAGTGACGATTGTTTGTTCCTGGGAAAAGAGACTATGTAATTGTTTCTATCTGCCTCAAAAGTAACTTTGAATCTGCAAAATAGAGTAAAATTTACATTTTTATTTCTTATTACCTGAGAATCCCACTCAAGCCTCATGACCTACTTGTACTATTCCAATCATTTGTAAGTGTCCTTGACAGCAGTTGTCTTCTTTTGAGTCCTTTTGACCCCTTGTAGGATGTGTGAGGCAGTAAGGTCCAGTAGAAGATTCTTCAATACTAATCTCAAATCTTATTCAATTAGGGCCTTCTTGGGAAGACATTGTTCAATGGCTTGGAAGAACCTCAAATTCAGCTTCTAGTCTATCAAACCCAATAACAGGTCCCTAAGATGCTTAATTAACCTTCCCCTTGGCAATTTTTTCTACGCTTGCCTTCATGTCACCTCGGCAGGAAGTCTCTATCCAAAATGTCTTTATCACCCTGTTTAGCACTCAAGCCTTGAAGAAGTAAGTCTCCTCTCTCAGCCTGACCGTACCAGCTGGTGTGGTGAAGCAACAGAGAGGATGGCACTTGGCACTCTGCCTCTTTTCTCAGTGTCCCCTGCCCTTGCTGTTGCAAAGGTGCCCCGTGTGAACAGCCAGGTGCAAACACTCCTGTCTGTGAGCCATGGACAGTATAAGTGGCTGGGAGGTGGCACGGTCTGCTGCCCTGAGAAATGCAAGGATCACAAGCTGGTTGAGAGTATCCTGGCCAGCAATGCCTTTTCCTTCTGGTCTACAGGCAGTGGAGCAAATTTATATCAGAGAACAGGCTCAGAAGTTTGGAGACAACAAGACTAGTGTTCTCATAACTGCTGTCTCATTATGCAGCCTTAGCCCTTGGTTTTCAGAGGTGATGTGTACTACTCAAAACCATCTGAAGTACAAGAACAATTCACTTTCTCTCAGCCAAATAAACCAACAGACAAGCAGGTATAATAAAAAAATTAGATTTAAGTCATGTGGGATTTTTCTCTTCAGTAACATATAGTGCCCATATACAAATTGATGGTGAACCTTGCTGGATCCCATTATCAAGAGAAATGGAATTGAGTAAGTCCATGGAAACTTACTGCAGTTAGTACAAGTAGAATTGTAAAAATACTCCCACCTCCTCATTTAATTCAATGTTTCTGTAGTAAAAAGATGGTAGGTCCATTTATGATTTTTTTCTCAAGAATTTTTCCTTCCTAATGACAATACCCTGTGGAGTAAACAAGCCCTTTTAATGTAAGGAATGGAGACAAAGGAGTGAGTTGATTCTTTCTGATTTTACACACCTCATTTACTTAGAACCCTTGTGAATTAAATCCTCTCCTGCAGCATATTACATCTCTAGGAAAAAGAAGAGGGTGAGGATTTTTTGGTCTAAATAAAGCTAGTTTATGCCCCATAACAGCACTGTAGTGGGCTGTGGCTTTAAATGCAAAACTTCTCTGACAAATGGACCACATTATACCCTATAGGTATGTAATTCTTTTACTGTAACTGGCTGCCTTTTAACCTTGAGTTCAGTACAATAGCGTATTAATGCCCCACAACCTCAACCTATTTCCTGAATTAGGGTTTGTATTAAAACAGGAGTTATTCCTAGTGATTTTGTTTTTATCTTTTTCTCCTGTCTTTTATTCAGATAGTAGCTGATGCTGGTAATGACTCAGGAGGTAATTTAGGACTAGGTTTGTCGTGTTAAGTTTGTCACTTCACCTCCATCTCTGGCCTCTGTAGACAGTACATCATCAATTTCATAACGTAGCAGGATAGCACATTTCAGGCTGTGAATAATAATATGATTCAAAGTCTCTTGAACCCTCTGTAATTACTTCTATTAACAGATGACTTGGTGCTTAATTAGCAAGTCATTTGGAATCAGCTCATAGAGTAAGTTATATTTCATATATCTCTTCTTAGAGAGCCCCTTAGAAAGATATTTTTCTGCCTTTAAAAAACCCCAATCTGTGCCATCTAAAATCAGGTATTGATTGGCAATTAGCTCTGAGGAGGCTGTGGGAATAATTGTAGTGCATAAAATGCTACAGCCTTTGGAAAAAAAATTATTATGTTCTCATGGAGTGTTAACTTTGATGTCGTAATTATGATCATCTAACTAACAGCGGACAGCAGAGAGAGGCCAGGCTCCAGCTGTGTCTGCAAGCTGGTGCTGCTACATACCTGCCAGCTGCATGGGAATGAAGTTTTACAAACACTCCATCACAGTTTCACAGACCTGTCTCCGAGGCCTTTCAGGTTCCTAAGTGACAGGGGTCCTGCCACTGTCCAAAAAAGAGGCAAGTATTGACAAAGTCAATGACCAAACTGATTGCCTAGGGCCCTTAAAAACATGGCTGAATCCAGCAGTATTTAGCAAAAGCTCAGCATCCTTAAGCATCTCCATTTTCTTGTCTCATGATTTTAATTCTCAGAGGTGTGAAGTTCAGTTTTAATTTTTTCTCTTTTGAGAAGTATAATGAATAATAAGGCATAACTGGAGTGTGATTTATCTTAAAGTGCTTGTAATTCTCACATTAAAATGGTTCTGTTCACAGTGGAGGGAGAAAAAGCAGTCACTCTCTGAAGTGCCTACACTAAGCCTCAGCATTTGGTGATCCTCTGGAAATGCTGCTCTGTGAAAGCATCTGGAGTCTCAGGGGATTACTGGAGTGGTTTGAGACTCCTCAGAAATGTCCCCTGGTTCAAGCATCGTTTATACTACACTGGCCTTTAAACATGATGCTGTGTAGTTACAGATAGAGTTAGGTGTTCTGGAAACCCCAGAGCAGACCCACTGCTCTGGCCCTGGCAGGGGGCAGGGAAAGGTCTTCGCTTTTGTAATTTGGACCTGTGAACTCAGCCAGTGATTAGAAAACTAAATTTTGCCAAATGCTGGAATTAAAATCACAAAGTGACAGAAGCCAAGTTTCTCTAAAATAAGTTGACCTGCCAGAAAGATATGACTTGGAAAACTAGACTGGAAGCACACACCGTTCTTTAGTTCTACTCCACAGTTTTGGGGTCTTTTTTGTTTTTTTCTTTAATTCTTTCTTTTTCAAGTGTGAACAATGCAGATTGTTTATATCATGCATATATATTACATCTTAAGTTCAAAGTCTCCTATCTAAAAGGAGAATGTAGTATTGTGGAAATATTTTTGCACAATTTTCATGTTTGCCAGTACACATAAAAAAATTGATTTCTTCTGATTTTGAGGTAATAAGTACAATGTGTGTATGACATACTGATCCTCCATCTAAACTTAGCAAGTGTGTTTGGTTGCCATGTGTTAGAGATGCTGCTTTGGGACTAGACCCTCATGAATGTAAAGTTTATTCAAATTGAAGTTAGACTTCTAAAATGGTTTTGATTAGCTCCCGAGGCTTTTAGATACTCTTGCATATCAGTAGATGTGGTTTAAGTTTAGAAAAGGCTCGAGTAACCTTACCTGTTTTGTCAGTTTCTATTATTGTGTCTTCATTTGGTCCCTGGTTTCAAAGAGACATTTCTAGGCCAGCACTCAGAGTACTAACGTTGTTCAAGCAGTCAAGGCTATGGTTAAAAACCTAAATAATTATTTTGCTAGATCTGCCATGATTCCAACGCTATGTGCATAATCCCTAATGCACAGGTACTTAGGGGAAAAAAAAGAAGGAATTCAGATTTGGAATATCTTTGCACTCAATCAGGTGCAAAAGAGAATTGAAAGAAAAAAACACTATATTTGTCCAAAGCCTTCTTCCCAGTGACACTCCTGCACACGTTTCCTAGGGTGTGTCAGGTGGGTGTCTGCTCAGCATCACCACTGTGCTCACCCAGGGGTTGTTTGTCTCCTTTTTCAGTTTGCTGCACTTTATATCACTGCTTGCTGAGAGGCCACCATTATAGGCCTGACCTGAATACTGGAGTTATGAAGAAGAAAAAAGTCACTCTGATGGAGAATAGATAGTGACAAAGACTTTATTCTCCTGTCCACACCGTCAGCTGAGAGGGCCCTGCTATCAGCAGTAACTGAGCCTTGAATCGCACGTTTTCAGTGCTGCAGGCGGGAGATGGGCTTGGGTTACAAAGCTGAGTCTCACATCAATTAAAATCTGTGTGCACAGCAGCTGCATTCAGAAAGGTGGAAGAGATTTAATCTTCACCTTTCACCTTGGGTCAAAATACAAGGTTACCAAGAGAAACTTATTAAAAATGGATTGTTTCTGCCAATTTAATGCTAAAAGTTTGCAGTTATCACAAAAGCACTTTAGTATTTGCTCCCTTTGTTAAAGAAACTTGCAGTTAAATAGCAAGGAAGTAATAAAATTCTTGAAAGAAACAAATAAATGCTTATGTCAGACTTCCAAAGACTGCAGCAGTTTTAGTCTTCTTGGAAAAAATCAGAGAATTTTTCTCTACTACATCTTATTTGTGAGTATGTGTGAGAATAATTTCTGATCAAGTATTAACAGTCTCCTAGGGCTGAACACTGAGAGCGTTCTTAGCTTAAATATAGTGGAAGTGAGATTTTATTTTAGTACAAATAATTATTTAAGAAGCAAACCCTATCTGAAGCCCTGACTTCCTAGCTGTATCTCAGAAATAGTATGTCCAATTTCAACTCACTACTGAAGTCTTTGGCATCTTTCATTGTTTTTCAGAGGAGGCTGAATGAAGCCCAAAGGGGAATTTGTTGCTGATCTGTGTTCCCAGGATGCACTAAAGATAAACAAGATATGATTAATCACATTGCTATCTCACTGCCTTTTAGATTTGTGATTTGTTTGTGTATTGAATGTGAGGACAAACATCTTCATGTGCAAATAAGCAAATCCCTACAGTCTTTGTGTTTCTCTGTTCATCTAAGTGGTTTCCCCAGACAGATGAATACAGATATTTTTCTGTAGTTTGATACAATCTGTTTTCCAAAGTTTTATTGAGAATATGTAACTCCAAGAATAAATAGGAATTCTGAAGATGGGGTCAAAACCTGGTTTTCGTATAGGTAGGGGTTTTTCACTGCTAAAAATCAATGGAATCTTTGTCATTGACTTGGAAGGGTATGAATGAACAGCCTGTGAACAAGGGAAACTTACTGTCATTATTATACAGAAATTCTGTCGTTCCGGTTTTGCATCATTAACCTCAGGTTGGGTAAAGCTGTCATAACAGAATAGAAAAAGCAAACTGTGCTGCTAGCAAACCTTACTCTTTAAGGAGAATATTTGGAATGAGAACTCGGCCGAGAAATTTGAATTTTGGAGAGGAATTCTCACCTACTGCAGGAGCTGAACATGCAATTTGGTGTGTCTGTGCTGGGCTCTGTGTCACTCACACAGCAACTGTGTCCCTTTGAAAAAGTGATACTGAGTGCACACTAGGCCTCTGTACAAAGAGTGTGTGCTTCATGGCTTGTGTGCATTGCCTGAGTTACAGCTGAATAGGAGTTTTTAATATATTCCAGATATGTTAGGCAACAACTGAAGAAATATGTGAAGCATGCTCTACTCTTTGTTCGAAAACACATGTATTTTATTTATAATGTGGAAAATGTACAGTCATCACAATAGTTACGCTCTGACATTTAGCTTTTTTATTATTAAAACAATACCTTTATTAAAATCGTAGCAGTACTTTTAATGAATTTTCTATTTAAATTATGATGAGTCTTATTTAGAGTTTGAATTATATTGATATTGAATGATATTGAGCGATATTGGTCATCACTTGCACATTAAAAAAAGATTCTGCTCGGTGTCTCCAGCTCTGGAAAAAGTCATATGGGGCCTTACACCCCTGGTGCCATATCATGGCTTTCATTAAAAAAAAAAAACCAAAAATAGAACTTTTGTTGTATATATATCTAAATACAGATTTTTTTATAACATAAACTAAATGGAACTGTCAGAGCATCTTTCTATTGGGGATTTCTGGGTGGAGGGCAGAGGTGCTGCTCCAGTCCTAACCTTCTGGGGAGTTAAGGTCAGGAAGGCAGATTTTTTTTTTGTTTGTTTGTGCAGAAACTATGCTAAGTACCAAATTTTGAAAGACTTTAGTTAAGCTGATAATGCTTTAAAATATTCATGCCCAAAATCTGAAAATCTTTATATATAACATTTAAAAATGCAACCACTACTGCCTGGTAATCTATTAATCCAGGAAGTCAAGGGTATTGCAGATCAGAATACCAAAAGCAGAGGTAGAAATGGGTGTAGTTGTTGTTGTTGGGGGGGTTTTTCCTTTGTTTAATTTTGTTTTCAAGTATCTCATCATCTGTAGTGAATGTCTGTTTTGCTTCTAGTGAGAGGAATGATGAAAACTGGCACCATTTGACTGAATTTGTCCTTCATTTCCTTCATTTATATTTGTAGACAAATGCAATGATTTTGATTTTGATTAGACTTTTACCAGGGCTTTTCTGTTCCAGGTCAGAATTTCTACTGACAGAGATTTCAGAAGTCCTTTACTCAGTAGTCTAGCCTCATCTGTGGCAACTTAGTCAAGTCTTTAGTCCAAATCAGACAGATGAGAGCACTGACCACCATGTTTTTAACTGGGACTACATCAGTCTCCCCTGAGTTTTTGGTTTTTTGCATAAAACTTTTTAAGGCCTTCTTTTTCATCCCAACAGGGAACAGGAAAAGATTTTCCTTGAAAGCTGAAAAAATTTCATGGTACAGAAACACCACTTCATATCCATATGTAATCCAGAATTGAGTTTGTCAGTGCAGTCTGAATTCTGTCTTTGATCTCTAAAAGAGAAAGGCAGTCCATGAAAATACTCTTGAACGAAAAGAACATAAGCAGGCTTAAAATACCACTTTCTGATGGAGTGTATCCCACAAAATTTAGGGCCCAGTGAATTTAGCAGGGAGACTTATGCTGCAGTAAAGGGACAATCTAAGCTCTGAAATTTGATTTCATTTTTAATCTAACCCTTATCTGAATTTCTTTGCTGAATTTCCAGTCACATTATCCAGTAATTGGTATATCCAGTAATTGGTATTTTGTTTCCCGAGAAGTATGGCAGAAGAAATCATTTTGTTGGCAAAGAATGTACTCATCCTTTGGGCTTTTCTGCAGAGAGCTTTTAATTTGAAGAACACCTCCGATTATCCCAGCTGATTCTTGCTTAGGAATAAATGGGCAGAGAGATAAATAATGCTCTGCCTGTCTCCAAGTCGTGGAGAGGTGTGTGCCAACCATACTCCTTGCCTCACCTGGGAGGCAGCTTTGAGGGCTCCCATCTTTCATAAAAATGATGAGAGCTCAGCTTCCTGGCTGCACTCGGCATGCATGGCCCTGGAGCAGAAGACTGCAGTGCCACTGTAGAAGCTGGTGCAACTGGGGCGTTTTCAGAGCACTCTGAAAAGCCCAAATGATTCTCTCTGCTGATTGTTAATGAACCCCATGGGAGAGTGTCTACCAGTATGGAAAATAACTCCTATGTATCTTAGCGTGGATCTTTTGCCACCAGGATGTAAGAAAAAAATGGCATAATTATTAAAAAAACCTGGTTGTAAGAGCACACACTGAATGTCCTACTAGCTCAGCAAGGAGCAATGGGAATTTGAATGACCTGAGATGGCTTAGTTGTTATCTGCCTTTTGCTCTGATTTTATTCATGGAAAACTTGTTTTCCTCTCAGTGCACCACAAATAACCAGTCACCTAAAACATTAAGTAATGAAATTCAAATGTACTGAGTTAATCACTGGAAAAGTGCTTCATCTGAAAACTCCACGGGGGATCACATTTCAGAACACAAGTGTCCTTGTACAGTATGCATTTCCTCTTTGGTTCACAGGTTTGCTCATGCAGAGATTTAGAGTAATATTGAATTACTGCCTGAAGCCATGCCTGACTATCTTTTTCATTAATTACCTTCCATGGCTTTGGGACAGATTAACTGATAAATATATGAATCCCTAGTGCAGTAACCTTTCCTGTGTACTTAGAATTACTGATAGGCATGTAATCTCAGAATCTGTGAAAAACTTTTTTTCTTTCTTCCTATAGATTACTACTGAGCTTTTTCTATCTGAGTTGCCCATCCACGCTGCTGTATTTTCTTTGTTAAAGATGCTGCTAGGAAACAACTAGGACCCCTACAACAGTCCACAAGGAATATTGGTATGGCTTTTCAGAAAATACATGTGTTTCTCTTTTTTTCATGTTAGCGTGAAAGATAAACTCCTTAAGGTAAAGAAAGGTAAAACTCCGTAATGCCCTGTGTTTTCTTTTCTGGGCAGCAGATGCTTCAGAGTAGTCTAAGAAATGCAAATGAAACAACTGGTTTATTGTTTTGGTTTTTTGTTTTACCTTTTTTTTTCCATTTTTGTCTTTCCTTAGCAAAATGTCTCAGGAACTGGTCATTCTGGAAGGCTAATCACACTGTTTAAAAAAAAAGAAAAAGCCTAGCCCCAGTTGCAGCTGAGTTTTATGTTTCTCTGAGCTGCCCTTCAGCAAACTATCTGCCTCAAGTTATTTGACCAGTGTACAACCTCCTCTGTGCAAAAATTACTCAGATTGTTTAAATTTTTAAATTCAGTGGGAAGCACTTCAGATACTCCTTCTGGGCATGGAGAGCTGGTTTCTGTTTGTTTTTTTGGGTGGTTTTTTTTTTGCTTTAATTATGTTTTGTGGGTATTCTTACTGCATAATCTAGCTAGTGATCTAGTTAGACAATGTTGTTGAACAGCAGCCTTGCTGGGATTGCTTGAAATTTCCCACATGTAATCCCAAAAGTTTTGCTTTAGGTGACCATTGCAAGCCAAAAGAATCACTTAACCACAGCCTGAAGAAATCAAATAAAGCCTGTATTGTAAAGAATATATACAATATTAACTGAACTAATGTACTTGCATACTTGCTTCTAAAGCTTTTGCATTGATGCATGTTATAAATTGTTAGTAATATGTGGTAAGCACATTTATTTATGTGAAGTTATTGCAGATGAACAAAACTCTTCATGGATGTCATTATAGGAGGTCAGTTTAGATCTATTCACATTCACAGGATTGGATCTGAGTTAGAATTGCACTTTCAGGGTTTTAAACATGAAAAAGAACTATACAGGGGGGTAGCACAATCAGAGCCTTTGTGATTTGTTAATCTTCTTTGACACTGATATGGAATTCCCTTCAGCAAGAGATATTTTTAAAATTACCAATAAGGCTCTGTATGCCCCAAAAATATGGGAGCTGCATAGTTAGCCTGTAGTTCCTCAGGGTGGAGAAAGCCTTGGTTTGTATGCCCGAGTAAGCAAGTCAGTTTTATAGCAACTTCTATCCTCCTGAGCCTGAGCACTCTTATTGCTAAGCATCCATAAAATTTATGCCTAGAGTAATTTTTCTTCCATCTGTTCAGCTTGAGTGGAGAACATTTGTTAAACCGTGTTTGTAGGGATGTTTGCAGTGAAATGCATGCCCACCCTGATGTTAGGCTGGTTAACTGGTCTTTTTAAACACAAAGCTGATACTGTTAGATGGCACAGAGCTTGAACAAGTACAAATATGAGACATCACAGTTTTTTCTTTTCTTATAAACCTGAGTGTTCTTTCCCATTGTTGCTCTAAGAAGGGCAAAGAAGACTAGCTGCTCACTCAGAGTAGTTAGTAGTTGAAGTCCACCTGTCAATTGCTTAAAGTTAGATTAAGTCCAGTCTTTGCAGTCTGATACTTTTTCAGATTCAAGAAGCCAGAGCCAGGTAAACATTGAAAGTAATTATGTCTCTTTCTCCTCCTGTTCTTCCTTTTTTCTCCCCTTTTCTTTCTGATGTTGGTTATTATAGAAAAGAGTTGACTTGAGTTTCAGAGATTCTGCCAAAAAGCCTCTGGCATTCCCTGGGGGATTGAATTTTACATTCTTCAGCAAACAATGTCTGTCTCCAGAAATGCAAGAGGAAAACACTGGGGTTTTTTTAATCTAATATCAGTTCTAAGCCTAATGGAGCTCTGATTTTTTTTTTATTTTCAAGCCTGGGGAACATCATGTGTTGATATTAGTATGTGCCTTTTTAAACTTCATTTGTTATCTTTAAGCAGCTGCTAAAGTGTAAACAAGTTGTTTTTCTCTTCTGTGTTAAAAAAGGCTCTTTACTTATCCAAAAACTCCACTGCTATTGTACTTATTGGGCTATGATAGCAGCAGTGAAAAAACATTACTGGATGCAGCAAATGTTCGGTTTGCTTCAAAGCCTTTCTAAAGTACAAATCAACTGTTTCTTTTCAGCCTTTTCCTTGACAGTAGAAAATTAGAGCAAATCAATTAGCCAGGAGATAGTAACATAAGAAGTTGTAATTTTTTTCAGGTATAATAAAGAAGGGATTTCATATTTCTGAGAGTGATTTTATATATAAAATTCATGTACAGTCTAGAATTTTAAAAGGGATCTTGGTTGAGCATGTTAAAGGAGGTCTGATTTCTCAAAAGAGCAGGAAGTACAAAACTATTCCTTTCAAAGTAAGGCAGGCTGTAATCTGACCTTTTGGGATTATTTATGTACAGCCCATATACAAATTTCCCTCTTTCTTTCTCTGCATTACCCCAGCTCTGTATTTCCCTGCCAGACCACAAAGACTTTCCAAAGACTAAAAAACAAAATAAAATAAAAGAGGTAGGGGAGAAGAGTGGTTTTAAACATTTTGCATACAGACAGCAGCAATGTCTGACTGTGTGGTAGAGAGGGAGTGCACCAGGTGACTTTCAGGACTGAGGCTATGTCTCCTTGGCTATACCCCATCTCCAGCAAAATCACTGCCACCAGATATGACTAAATTGCTAAAACCACTCCTTGAAATGTACAGGATATATACATCTTACAATCCTCTTGGGACTCTCATAGGAAAACTCCACAACTAGGAAAACTGTCACGTTTCCAAATTATTCCTTACAGCTCTCCAGACTTTTTTTTATTTGCTTTTATTCCTTTCACATTTTTAGCTTGAGTTTCACTTGTTATGCAACTTTAGAGTAATGATATTTGCTTAGAAACTCATGGTGCACACAAAAGGATATGTACAAAGGTATGTTTTAGGACTGAACTGCAGTTTATGCATTTCTTTCAGTTAGATGCATATAAAGTGTGGCTCAGGAGTCTTCTGGCAACTGAAGTCCAACAAGTGGCTTGCTCAGCCTGGCACTGTTTGAAACCAACAAAGGACTGTGCAGAGCTCTGTGCAAGCAATTTTTCCCCAGTCTGGTGGGCAGAGGGTTCTGAAAGAGAGGGTACTTCTGGATGTCTCCTCTCTTCCACAAGATTTGTTCAGAAAATTGTTTTTGCTCTGTACAGATTTTTATTCCGTACTCTCCAGTGTCCAGTTTCAATACTTTCAGTAGGACGTTCAGCACTGGTGCCTTTCACCACAGCTTTGTCCTGTCCATGCTCATGTGGATGTCTGTTCTGGAATGACTGGGTGTTCACATACTTGTTTTATGTTTATTTTGGAGAATAAAAGGGTTCAAGAACTTATGATGCCTTATGATGCAGTTAAACAAACCCTCCTGCCAGGGTCTACCGCAGGAGTGACAGGAATAAAACCACTGTAGAGCTCAAATGAGCCGCTGAACAGAGGTGTGATTTGTCACAGGATCTGCCCTTTGCTACTGAACTAACTGTTCTTTTTTTGGTCACCTGAGCTGTTTCCTGTCCTTACACCTTCCTGCGTCTCTTCTTGTGCCCTGCTGGAAACCCTATGAGTTTCACTTGCTATATATTCTACTCAGTAGAAGATATTTAGGATGCTTTAGAAGAGCAAAATAACATGCCCTGGTGAAGTAGGAGCTATTTTAAATATCAGAAATATAGGTGGACTGCTATAATTTTAGCATGAATGTGTTGCAGCATCAGGTACAAGAGATGTTGAGCGATGTATATATATATTCCCCCCCGCTGCCCCCTAAAGTGATGTTGTTTTTTCCCCCCACATAGCAAGACCTTGCCAACTGGGCATTGTTTTCTTCTTGAAGGCGTAACAAGAAATACAGTTCTGTAATTTTGCCTGTATTGCAAACTGTTAATGAGATGGATAACACTCAATAAGAAAACTACTAAAACTGTAGATGTTTAAAAGGCACTTAATCACTATATTCTTTGGTGCTCATTCTGTTTGCCATTTTGGAAAGTGGTATGGAGAGCAGGCTTAGCAGATGCCAAGCTGTCCTGCACAGAGCTGACCACTCCAGCTTGATCTTGCATGCCCAGTTCAGTTCTTCTGAGATTTTACAACCTCAGAATAGTGCTGCAGAAACCAAGCAGGCCAAGCGATTTAATACATAATTTTCTCCCCTCTGAGCCTCTGTGGGTTTCATCTCACAGTAGAGGGCACTGTGCAGTTGGAGTTCATCCTCTCAAGTATAAACTCTTGGTTTCCTGTAGGCACAGAGATTCCACGGTGCTCTTCAAATTTATAATTTTAGCTCTGCTTGCTGCTTATGCTTAATTGACATAGTTATATTTTACTCCAGCTCTTGGTTTGGTTCCTAATGGATTATTTTTTCTACTCTTTGTCTCCTCTGCTGCTATGCATTGTTGTTTAACTGCACTGTTCCACCCTAGATATGGCTATATTTTAGTGGTCAGCCAGTGGATTGCCATATCAAGTATTTAGCTAAATGCTTTGCGGATCTTTCTGTATGCAAAGAGCTCCATTGAGACTAAGAGGATATTATTATTCACAATGTGGTGACTAGTTTCACACATGGCTGAAACAAAATAAATCATCAGTGTTTTTAACAAAACAGTGAGTAGACCTCTTGTTGACCACAGCATATTTGTGGTCAGCAAAGAAAGAGTCTTTTATAGCTATTAATGTGCTGCCAAGGTGCTTTAGCTGAGATTTTTGCCCTCAGGGAGGTGGGCTTCCCATACCACATATTCATGTTTCTCTGCTAGGCCCCTTTCCAGAGCCCTACCCTTACAAAGTGATTTGTTACAAAAATCCAGTCCTGAGGAGGGAAACCGGTTACTGAAAGAACTGATGCAGATGAATATTGCTCACATGCTGTATCTGATAAGAAAATAATCAATGCCCTTGACTGTTAAACAGTAATTTTCAGTTCTGAGCAGATGCATACAAAAAAATATAGCGATATGTCAGCATTTCTGTTATGCACAGAATATTAAAATCTGAAGGCTTGAAGAAAGCCCAAGTGGTAGATATCCAGCATCACATTGATACTCCAGGTGTTTGTGCTTCCATTTCTGAGCATTTAAACTGGTGATCAAATGCTTTTTAATTGATCTGTTTATTACACAGTGAAGGAAATGGCATTGGTCGGGTATGGGATGATCTCATTTAACACCTGTGCATTTGTACCTGACTTCCTGGGGCAAAACACAGTGATTTCTTATGCTGAGGGTCCTGCTGGGCAGACAGTAATGGAGCCAGTGCTGGTTCTTCTGTGCTTCCTCCCATCATTGTGCAGAAGTTAACATGAGCTATTCGGCCATCTGGCCAACTGAAAGTCCTACCAGAGATTCTGAATGCTTTTCCAGTCAAAAAGCAGGAAGTTTGAACACATTGATATGCTGTTTCAAAGGCATAAATGAAATGTGGTTTCTACTAAGAACAGCAAGAAGGAAAGATCTAAAGCAGCACATAAAGAGAAGAGTCATGGGCGGTATGAGAAGAAGGGAAGGAATATAAAATAGGAAAGCTATTCTCCATAGCATATCATTATGTAAACCAAAAGCAGAACCTTTGCTTTAAAGGCTTACATTTGACTAAAACATGTTTCCTGACATACCATTTACAAAAGGGCCTAATCTGATCTCAGTCCAGTGTAAAAAGAAACAGCTTCACTGAACACATTGAAAGCTCAATGAATTCATGGGAGGGAAAATTTCTGTGAAATAAGCAGGGTCCTCCTTACAAACATATCTAAACTATCTTAAGCTCTCCAGATGAAATTCTAAAGCTGTGTATCTGCAAACAAGAAAAATGAAGAATGCAAATAGTTTATTGAAAACATTTCTCAGCTTCTTGTGTACTTATAAATAAACTTGGATTATATTTGTAAGGCATACAGAGGTCACTCTCTAAGTTTACTCTGCTGTCCAGCTTTCGGTTTTCACATGAAACAAGTAGTTTCTTCCATCTCTAAACTGCATTTAAAGCATCCAATGTCTGTTTTTTTTTAAAGACACTACATTCTTCATGACTCTTAGTCCTGAAGTATTCTGTATTCTACCTGTGCTGGCCAGATACAATCTAATTTAGACATGATGTGACTGAGTCATAATTACCACAAAGATGTATCCAGATTAGTGTACTTCTTTAGGACAGTTACAGCTCACAAAAATTGATTGAATAGAAAAATTTCTGTCTGAATAAATGCATGTGTAGAAATACATTTGGTATTTCTCTTAAAAACTTCATGCTACATCTGTGTCCTCTACAGGTGGGTATGTCCTGTATGGCATATGAGGCGCTGGCTATTCTTTGGAGAAACAGGGATTAATTTTAAAAATTTTAAAAATGAAATTCAGCTGAAGTAATCAGATCAGATTTCATTTCCTGTCACCTGTGGCAAACATGCATGTTTCACAAGCTGTAAAATACAGCAAAACCTAAAAGCTGTTTTCCCTAAAACTTGCTGGGATTCTATCTGTGCCTGTATGTATTGTAACGCCCACCATCATCTTAATCATTTTGGGGTTTTTCCTTCCAACTTTGGGGATAAACACGGAGTATTAAAATGGATTTGATTTGGTAATGGTTAATTACAGAGTTCCTGCTGAAGCAATTGTATTGGTTGCTATTGATCAGAAATTATATATGGTAATAGGAGAGCAGATAATATTTGATAATATTTTTCTGTGGAGGAAATGGCATCCTTTTTGCTGTTGCAATACCAATTTCATGTAAATGTAATTAGCTCTGTTATAAAAAACAGTGAGAAAGTTTTATGAGTTAGAGTTTTCATGTATAATCAGATCCAAGTGCCAATTTGTGCCAATTCCTTTATTGATCATACTGCTTTCTCCTTCCTTCTATACTAAAATGGAATTTTTTTTAGTTTTCGTAGAAGTTGCCACACTTTTTGCAGGACAACAAGGATAATGTCTTGGGGAGTTCCCTGAAGTTAGTTCTGGGACTTGGATACCAGTTTTGCTGCAGGATCTCTCTGGTGTAGGACAAGCATTTTACACTACCCTGTGCCTTTGAGAGGAAGGTATTGCTTTTCAGTTTCAGGAATGTTTTCGCAGTAAAAGACATTTGTAAAGGCTATGTGGTAAGGTTCTGTAGTCATCTGATGAATATTCAGTAGGATTTCACTTCTCTTGCCTTCTCCATGTTAAAATCTTAGAAATATGCATTCGTTGTTTCAGGGGAAAATTAGTACTGAAGGTCTCTGGGTTGTTATGACGGTTATGAAACTTGCTCACAATTACCAAAAGTGCCTCATGAGGAACATTTAGCTGAGCTGGGAAACTTCTGAAATTTGCAGAACTCACTCCCACGTGCATCAGTTTGGCTCTTCTTCAGAGAGCAGGGCTTTCTACAGCAATGATGCTGAGCATCACCTTCCTCCTCCCCCTCCTCCTTGTCCTCCTCCTCTCCTGCAGGGGCTGAGCACGCCACATCCAATGCCTTCTGCTTTGACACATGAAAAGCAGTGTTGGCCACCAAGGCAATCTCATTTTATCAATAAAAGCAGGGTGAGAGGCCATGTTAGGATATAACAAACCTGACCTTTCTGTTCATAGGTACCAGGCCGCTCAAGGCAGCCACAGATATTTTAGCCGGTATTTTTGTCTAGGCCAAGCTGCTCTTGAGAAGTAAAGATTGTTTATGAAACCTCCACTGAAAGCAGGTGTTGCAGACATCCCATTAGTAACCTTTGACTTACCTTCCCCTTTGAAACTTTTCATCCCAAAGGACTGACATTTCAAAGCCCCCCTTTTTTTTTGTGTCCCTCCAAGTTTGCATATTGTAAACATTTTTCTTCTCTGCTCTGATGGAACAGAGCCAAAAATCTGCACAATGGGGGAACTAGATGTTAATGAGCGGAGATTGTGGGAAAATGTGTACCGGGTTGCCCTGCCTGACCTGCATGATAATGCTACATTTAGCACATTCTTTTCCATTAGTGTAGCAGGCCTTGAAATGGTAGCAAACAACATGTATTGTGAAGATTTGTTTTAAAGAAAGCTGCTTTCCTAGGAGAGTGGAAATAAAAAAATTATTTATTGTGTAGAGTTGGCAGAAGTACAGCTGGCTCTGGAAATATTTATGCACAAACAGTGGTGTGAAATTATATCTTTTTCTTCACATTTTTAGTAAAATTGCTCTGTGTGAAGGTTTACATTATGTAGAAGCCACATATTACGTATGAGCTTGTACTGAATCAAGAAAGCTTGCAATCTATGGCATTTAGGCACTGATGAGAACAAAAATTGCTGTTGGACCAGTTAGGACAAAAAATATTCTCACACTGGCATCTTCTAAATAGAGGGGTTTTTTCACTCTGGCTGTGTTCACCACCCCTTTTTAATGTGTTTATGTCAGTGGAGTTCTGTTTGTACAAAATGCTCCTGAAAAATTAATTTTGGCTCCTCTGAGCCAAGTTTCATTTAATCATAAAACAAAATTTATGTCTCGACCATATGAAAATCATTAGGGGCAAAAGGATTCTGAGAACATAAACAACACCATGTGACTTAGACATCCAATTGCACAGCTTGAACCTATCAAGTGGTGAACATATTAAAATACTAAAGAGAACACTTACAGTCAGCATTTGGTGTGCAATGAGTAGAGAGAAATTTGTTTGCACAAAAGTTCTGACTAACAAAGATGAGTACCAAAGGAATTAATAACAAAAGACTGACTGTAGATAATTTCTGAGCAGAGAAAGCGATTAAATCAGTTTAAAAAGCTATTTCTTGCAAACTTTTTACCCAGCTAATTTTTAATTATCCTTTTACACTTCCAGCTTTGCTCTTTCAGTTAAGGAAAGAGTAATTTGTGCAGTAAAAATTTCATCCAAATGTGAACTGTTTACAAATGACATTCCAGATCCTCATTGGGAAATGCTTATTTATTCACAGTCAAAGATTCCTAAAGAGCTTTCTATGGGGAAAAAGACTTCCACTCACTACCTTAAAAACAACACTCTTATCTCCACTGTGGAGTGCATATGGGCTCTGAGCCATATTTTGTGAAGGACAAAGCAAATTCTTTAGCAAAACATCTGCTAGATAAGAGCAGCATTCCTTAGAATAGGTTTCCTGATGAAAGAGATGCCAAAGCCTTGGTTCCAGAAGTACTTATATGCTAAAACAACCACTGTCTATGCTAGTTCTAGTTCATGCTTTCAGGAGCAACATCGAACCCAGGCTAACACTGAAAACACAGAGTTGGTTAACAAGATGCTTTGGGGCTACTCAAAAGCTTACCTTTTGCAGAGTAAAAGGTAATGAAGTGTCAATCTGATTTTCAGGAATCTTTTAGATGGCATGAGATGCATATGTGGCCAGCTGATAGGCAGTCTCTGTGCCAATTAGGAAACTGATGTCTTTTCTGCACAAACACTGTGCCATGAGCAGTGTGTGATTCCAGCAGCTGTGCCCTTAGAGTTGCTCAGGGAAACTAAAGGGTGATGGCCTGAAGCCTGTGCACTAAGGAAGATGTTTATGTGCTCTTGCTCCAGCAGGAAGAGATTCACAGAAATGCACTCCTAATCTATCCTGCAAACCCAGAGCATGGCATTGAGAAAGAAAACACAGTGAAGGGGACTGAGTACAAATTTATTGTGTGTTCATAAAAGCCCCTTGGTATCCCAAGCCTCTTCAAGATAAATTCTGTGCAGAGAAGTTCCAGGGCTGGAAGGCTGTGCCTGAGGCCCTGGGTTTAGTAGAGTTCTTGCTGTTTATTCTGGAGGAATCTTCTTGATCCAAATGGGTATCTATTACCAAGCTGGGTGCTTTCTGTTCCCATTTTTCACTCTTTGTCTTCCATGCCTGTTGCTATAGTTCCAGGTTTCTGATGTCTCCTACTGCTTGGTGTGGTGACTGCAGAACGTGATGTCTGTCTTGTCAAATATTCCTGCATAATGATTTGAACCAAACCTTGGCACATGGTAATGGCAAACACCAACATGGTGACTTTGTCTATTGAAGCATTGTGCTTGTTCTCAGTTAAACTTTGGCTCCTCTGCATTTCTCATGAAGCTGTACCTTTGTCAGGTGCCTTCTGTTTACTTGTCTTCCTCTTCATTGCACTCGAGGGATGTTGTGGTCTGTGTTTTGGGAACTTCCCCAGGTGACAGTCAGGGAGTTGCACTGTAGCTGGAAACAGGAAAGCAGGAACACTGAGTCTGTAGTGAAAGAGGAGGGATTGGGAAAGTTGCTTATTCTTTTCATCTTCATTCAGTTCCTGCCAGGTGCTGGCTATGTGTGGTTTTGATTTGAGCTTTTCAGATGGAATTCTGCAATTTGTAGACCATCACATCACAGCTTATATATGACGATTATGCCCACACAGCTGATGAGTGCATCCAGCCTACCGCCTCGCTGGTCCTGCATTTATATTCTTGAAATTTTCTCCAGATTTGTTTTCAAAGCCCTGCAGAAAATATTTTTATCTTTGTTCTTTCTTCATGAATTGGTTCCTTAAGCTTCACTGCCTGAAATTCCCATATTCTGTCTGTGAGTGCCATAAGGAGATTGCTTCCAGTTCAGCCAATGCACGTTAGATTTGGCTTCTTCCAGTCAGTACTAACCTCTTCTTGAGCAATTACCATCATTCATACTAAATGTTGTAGGGAATCAGATAATATTGCAGACCTGGGTCTTTCCTGGACTGATTTTGTTGGGTAATAGAAGGGATTCACCCTGCTTTCCCACAAGCATTTGAGTGCTCACACTATTGAAACCTGGAAGAGTTATGAAAGTTTTCAACAGCAGTAGTCTGCCCACACCCATGCTCCTCTAAAGAGGTTGAATGAAGAGTTATGTTGTGTTATGTTATGTTCAAATTATTTCGAGTTTTCTTGCTAAAACTTCAGGACTCATTTGGTAAATGTGAAGTTTATTCAGAAAAACTGTATCTATTAAGAAAGGATTTGAGCACAAGATAAAACATGAATCTGGATAAGAATCAACAAGAATGTATTTAGGTACTTTTCCATGTAAGTCTTTACACAGTTGATCTCACATCATCTTTTTGTTTCCTATTCTGCCGTAATCTCAAAGACATTTGCTATAGATACTTTTCAAATATTTTTTTGATCCTTTCTGTTATCTTGTTGTCTCTAGATTTTTTAATAGAGTTCCCAAAATCTCTCTGCTGAAAATAGTATTGGTGTTCCCATTGTGCAAATTATGAGGTGAGTTACAGAGAACAACTTTCCAACTTCACAAAAGAAAAGCTGGGCCAATGTACTACAGTCATCCTTACTTTCCACATCACAGGCTCTTCTTGAAAATGGAGGAGGTAATTTCTTTTGAGACAGTGATGTTTCACAGAGTGAATGCAGCTCTGCTCTCATGTTAAGAAATTTAAGCTTTTGAAAACCCATTTGCTGCCAAAAGACTTCTCTTTCAAGACTTTTAGCTGTGTCTTATCCTCTGTTTAAAGTCTTGTCCAGCTGTGCTGTATAAATATCTCTTAACTGATAAATGAATTATTTCCTTCAGTTAAGCTCTCCATATTGCTGAGCAGAGTTTGCAAATGCACAGTTTTGCAGTAGACTTAATAGTTTTCCAAACTGGTTCTCTTGCGATTTTATATTTGGCATTTATGCCCTGTATATTTTTAACTTGCTGGCATAATTTTGGCCCAATTTGGTGAAGTGTTGTCAATCACTGTTGCAAGATGTAAGAAAGAATACTAGAAAATAACGTCTTGCCATTTTTAATCTGAGAAAACAGCTCTGTTGCTGATCCTGCTGGCTGTCTAACAGATGGGCCAGAGTCCCATGAGAAGACAGCCACTTCCTTGCATAATAAACAAAGAAGGAGAAGTTGTCTGCAAGCCATTAGTGTATTGTAAAGTTAGATGCAATGTCTTGATATTGTCAGAATGTGTTCCTCAAGCACATTTCTTTGACGTTCTGTCATAAGTCAGACACAAGACATCATTAAATCAAAATTAAAACTTTAAAAGGCTGCCAGCTGTTCAATTTTTCCAATGAAAGAACCCCAGTAAAAATATCCTCCATTTTCTAACTGTTGATAGCCAACAAATAGACAAGGATTGAGTAAGGTATTTGATAGGAACATGATTATTTGGCCTATGTGACACATTATCAGGATGCAGTGGAGATTCCTGTCTAATACTATTCTTGCTTGGATTACGAACTGGTTATTGAATAGTGGAAATGAAATGAAAATTTTGAAAATCCTGGCTGGTCATTACATTAGAATTGGGTTTTTTGTGATGGGACACCTAAGGAAAATCATAAGACCCACAAAAAATGATTGTGCTTTTCTTAAGAGTATTTTCTTTTGTATTCAAAAGACAATATATTGCTTACGCATAAAACTCTGTTTCTAGTCACTTTTCATAAGAATTTTCATTGAAGTAGAAATAACTAACAAGTGCCATTTTCAGAAGAAATAGCTTTTGCGGTGAAATGGATTTCCCACCTTTTAAAAAATCGATACATACAGGTGTTCCAATATTGAACTGGAAATTAGTCTTTCTTTATGCAAAAAAAAAAAAAAAGAATTGTACAGTTCTCAAGAAAATTTTTACCCAATTACTCATTGCAGTTTTGGCACCCAAAAAATAAAAAGATAATCAGTTCCCAGATGTATAATTCTGTTTAAGCCTGTAGGACATGAAGCTGCTAAGCAGTATGCTACTTACTTAGTTGTCCTGACAGGTCTTAAGACCTTCCCACTAAAATTTCATGTTTAAGTTAGATGCAGAAATAAACTCAGTGATCTGAATGAGGAAGAAAAAAAGTACACCCTATCTCACTAGACTGAGGTGATGATCCCTTTTTTATTTATCTAAAAACTCAAAAGCTAGAAATAAAGCCTTTCACATAGCCACTGGTAAAGTCTTTTGATGAACTCCTGTAAACTGAAGAACTAAAATACAATGAATACTACAAATACCACTGCAGATGATTCTGTTTGACTTTTATCATAGTTTGACAACTTATACTTCTGTTTCTAGAACACATTATCAGTAGAGACAATTTCAAAAGAAGATATACCGAAATTAATATAAGTCCCATGACACAGTTGATTTTTTTTCTTGGCTTTAGAGCGAATGAAATTGATCCAACTTGTGGGGGGAAAAAAGTGAAAAATAAAGAGGGATTCTTCAGAAAAATCAGTCATATCTGAAGTTTATATTCAGATTATGTGAATTGTTCTGGCTTTAAGGATTGGTACTTGTATATATATATATATATATAATACTTTTGTCACCTTGCCTCTTCTTTGTTGTTCACAGGAAAAAAAAGTAAAATTTTATTAGCCGGCTAGATGGTAAAAAACTCTACACTTTTACAAGTATAAATGCTGAAAATGTACCTTGACTTGTTCACTGCTTGTAAGTCAGCTTGGCTTTGTTTTACCCCATATGCTGTTTTATTTCATTCCAAAGATGCAGGGAACAAGTTACTAGATCATCATAAGACAGATGCAGTGTTAATGTTTATGTTAACTAGTGAAATTAAATGACCCAGATGTGTTATGGGAAACCCCTGTTTAACCTGGGGTCGTATGATAATTATCAGAAAACTAATTTTAAAATATCCTCTAAATAATCTCCCATCTCTGTCGATTGGTTTCTATCTTTACTTGTCACTCTTAGGAAATCAAATGAAACCCACTTCTCCACAAAGGCTATGTAACCTGTGGATGTAATAATGCCACAATTATAAATACGAAGGAGTATCACTGAGAACAAGTGTCTCACTCCATTGCTCATTCATTATCATAGGAAATCAAAGTATTTACTAAGGACCTCAGGACCATTCTTTGGGATATAAAACAGAGCCAGGGGGCTTGAGGCAGGGTTTTGATGCTTTGAAGAAGCTTTCCAGTGTATTTGAAACAACATGAAGAACAGTAACTTTTTCTTAACCCTCTCTTTGAATAAAACAGTGACATTTCAAAGGCTGAGACAGTTTTGAAAATATAACTAAGCTAAACTCCTTTAGCTCTGCATCGTGCTAATTCTGTGGGATCATATGTAACCACTGGCTAAAGCAAATAACTGGATCAAGATTTGTGCCTCTAGTTTAGCAGGACCTCTAGTTCATACTTTGAATCAAGCCAACCCTGAATATTTTTTTCCCTCATTGATCCCTGCTAGGAAGTTCCATGAAAAGCACAGGCAGCACAATGCATCAGTTCTTTTCATCAGGGCTTTTTAGGTCCTGGAAAAAGTGAACAAAAATATTCAGGCTGCTCTGTTTTTAATGAAGATCATGGCACTGCATTTTGTATCTGTTATTTTCTTCAGTAAGCTGGTATTCCTTTTAGTATAGACAGGGAAAAATAGAGCTAGAATTCATGGATTTGCTCCAAATGGGCCACAAAACAACAGTTTAGTATGACAAATTCTTTTAAAATAATATCATTGCAGCATTTATCTTCTTGATACGTAGAATAATTTCTAGTACTCCTTTATTATGTAGTATTCCTTTATTGTCTAGTATTCCATTAATGTCTTATGTCAGAGGAAAAGAATGACTTCCATCATGAAATAAAGAAAGAAAAACCATTGCAACTGATACTGTGATTAAAAAGTGGAATTAAAATATCAAAATCAGTGAAGGAGCACAAGTCCTCTTAATGCATCCAAAATCTGTGACAACTTAAATATTCAATTTACATCAACAAATAGGGTTTGGGGCCTGGCACCAGATCCAGTGGGGCAATGATATTGCACACCAGGTACCATGGGGATGCTCAGTGCCAGAGCTGCTGATTGCCCACCACAGCACTGCCTGTGGTTTGGGCATATGCTTATCAGAAAACTCTGACAAAATCGAGGCTCTGGGCTCACTGATTCAACTCCCTTGCTGTGGCAGACAACTGCTTCACTGTAATTCTTTTCATCAATCTAATGTCCCAGCTAGGAAGTCAGGCCAGAATCCCACTGCTATGACAGTGTCAAACATTCTCCTATTTTTCAATTGCACTGGTCACCGTGTTGAACTCTTTGCTGCCTATGCTACCAAGCACAGATAAAATAATTGAACACATGCACACTTGGCCTACATTTTGGGAAGTTAATAAGCCAAGTTGACTTAATTTTCTCTCATAAGAGAGGCTATTTATTTCTCTTATCATCTGAATAGACCTTCTTTGTATGTTTTCCAGTCTTTTACCTTTCTTGAATGTCAGTGATGAGGATTTATATGCATGGCCTCAGGTGCATTAATACTAGGGCATGGTGCAATAGTTTCAGTAATTCCCTTTTCTACTTTGCCTGAAGCCTTGAGAGGTTGCATTTGCTTTTTTTAAGTGCTGGCTGTGAACAAATACAATACCATGCTCATTTTCCTCCTTTGTTGCGTAAATCACAGCCTGTGAGCTTGGAAGGGAAATTCTGGTTTTTTCCTTGCTGATATACTGCTGTCCATGCAGCTGAATGCTGTTAAGATCTTTCCTGTGCAGTACTCCTGCCTTCCTCAGCAGGGGCAGAGCTCCCCAGCTTCATGTGATGAGTAACTTTGAATTGAGCATTTCTATTGATTGCTTCCAAAGTCAGTAATGAAAGTATTACATACAGCCTGCTCCAGACTAATGTTTTTTAGGTGCACATCAAATAATCTTCCAGTCCTTCAGGTTTGTGCTGTGTCGTGTTTCGGGTTTGGTTTTTTTCTTTTTTTTTTTTTAATATCATCAGTTCTTTTTTGGTTTGTTATCTCTATTGAAATACTGGAACTAATATTCACCTTCTCAGTATTGTCTTTTTCCCCTTGGAAACATATCTGATGATTTTCTGAAAGCCAGATAATTTCTTATTTCATATAGCAATATGTAGTGTACTTTTGGCATACCTTCACCAACCTTGGGTGTGTTTTATTCTGTTTTCCTTTTATCTTTAGGGGTCTTTAATTTAACCTTAATATTTTTTCCTAGGTTCTAGTATTGAGTAACAGCCCATGATGGCACCTGTGATTGCTCAGGTCACTTCCTTCCCACTCTGGAATATAACTCTCTAGTTGTGTAGTATGAATACAGTGGTATGAGTTCAGCTTCTTTGTAAGGAGATTATTTAGTGTTTCTTGACTTCAGGACATTTAATTCTGAGCTTTTCTTTCATTTCTGTTCATATTAATTAGCTTTTCTTGTGTACAATTGTTCAACATCATTAGACAATGAGCTGCTCTCAACAGCAATAAAAAGATCTGTGTGAATAATTTCCCAAATATCATAATTAAAATCTGTGTTTCATTAGGTTCTCAAGTGTTCCATTAACCCTAGACAAAGGAAGGGATTTTTATAGTCACAGATAGGATTTAGACATCAAATCTCACCCTTTCACCTTTAGAAAGGCTTCCCATGAATATATATATGACTTCTAAACTATTGTTTCTCAGGAGGCAGAGAGTAACATAAGGAGCAGCTACCTCTGACTTTTTTAATACCTGCCAGGTCTGTAACACCTCTGGCTTTTTTCTTTGGGACTTCAGTAATTAGAGTTGTGTGAAGTTTCACACATGGAATGGAACTGGATGATTCTGGCATCTAATCAGGTCAAAGGCTAAATTCCTCTGGTGTGCAAAGTTACCCTGGGCTGAATTATATCCCTCTAAACCGGAATGGTTAGATCCTTAATTAACTTGTTAATTTTTTTAAATTTTTTTTTCAATAGATAAGGAATCACCACATCACACAACTGGCAATTTTATGTCACTACTGACATCTTTTGCCCACACCTGGATCGCAGGACATATTTCTAAGCTTTGTTGCAATATCTCTTTGCTTTCCTAATTGCAGGAGGGTATGTGAATGACACAAAGCATCCCACAGCCTTGGATCCACTGCTGACATAAAGCAGTGTAGCTGCCTAATTGTGTGCTCTGTGAATCTGGCCCCAAATGTGCCAATCTCACTGCAAGTGGTAACCACCGGTCTAAACTGGAATGTATAAGCTGGTATGCTTGATTTAAATTGTATAAACTGGTTATGGCCTTGAGCTTGCCATGAGATTTACAGGGTTCTCAGATGATCTATCAGATGGTAAGGAGGCTTTGCAGATAAGTACACACTTGGGCACAATTTTTAAACAACCTCTGTATAGAATTCCACTCTGTGCCAAGTGCTTGGAGAGTCAGATACCTGTTTGTTGCATGCTTTCTAAAGCTGATGTATTTAAAGTACTGAAAACTTTCCTTAAGATTAATTTGTCCTTCCAAAGGGCACCCAGTGACTAGGCCTAGTAAAGCCTGGCATGCTTTTGTCCTGGCTGTGGCAAAGGCTATGGATAACTGGGTCCACAGTTTGAAAATTCAACGCTCCCCCTTTTCCCAGATGAGAATCTCAACAGCTCTCTTTAGTTTGGCAGTCGATCATTTCTATCAAGATGAAGTTGCCTTTGGCCAAGCCTCTGGGATCTCTGCAAAGCTTTTCTCAGCCACAAATCATTTCTTCATTCAGCATGTCACTTGACATGTTTGGTGTTATAAATTAGTTCAAGAAGGTGGACACCTATTTCACCTCATCACCAAGGGCTCAGTTCTCATGTTTTCTGAAGTTATTTATTTTTGCTTTAGGGGACAATGCAGTTTTACTCTCTTACTGTGCTATCAAGAGAACAAGTCCCTTTGAGCCAAACACCTGCTTTCCTTTAGAAAGAATGATGGGGAAATGCCTTTTGAAAAGCCTCTATTTAGCTACTTTCTTAATTTACAGAAAGTCTCTTATTACTCAGATCCCCAGAGATTTAGTCAAAAAGTATAGTGGACCAAAGTAAAAAAGAAAAATAAAACAAAGTGCTGCCTCTCTCTTGCCACAACAGGGACAAAACCATGGCAATGTGCCCTCAAGGTTACCAGACCTTTATTCTCTCATGAAGTCAAAATCCACAAGCAAGTGGTCTCCACTAAGAAAACAGTAAGTTACCTGGGAGGCTTTTCTGGCCAATACTTGCAAGTTGGGAACCATTTGAGACACACTGAATGTTACCTCTCCTTGCAGGCTCCAGTCCCCTCATCCATGCATTTCTCCTCAAGTTGAACTGAGAGTTGGCTGTGCTTGTTAGAAAGTGCCCAGGATATTCTTTGACCTGTCATGATTTCATGCTTCTGCACCACTTTCTCTTCTCTGGCAAATCAGAAGAAAGATGGCACAAAGCCTTATTCTTAGTTAAAAGTGTTAAACACTTAAATCTTATTAAATTCTCTCTCTCTCTTTTTTTTTTTTTTTTTTTTTTTTTGGGAATCCNTTTTTTTCCCCACAGGTTTTAAGGTGGCAATTAGCAGAGATAACCTGACAGTTCTGAATAACATTGCCTCCATTTCTGGGTATGCCATGTCCTTTTGTCCATCTAATCTCGAGTGGTGTTTTGCAGTGCCACAGGGAAGAGCTGGTTTTGTTGATAGCGCCAGAAATTTTTGGTACATAGTTCCAGAAATTGTATTTGTTACATAGTGCCATCAATTATAAGTAACAGGCCATGTTCTATGGACTAAAGAGGACAAACACTCCAAGCATACATGCAATGGGTTTGACTACAATTTAAGCTGTTGTGACCACAATTACTTTGTCATTGTAACAGTGCATGAAGAGCTCAGTCACACACTGCAGCTGCCCTGTACTGCATTAACACACAGAGGAAAAGGTATTTCTTGTTACCAAATGGTTTATACCCTTGGGTCGTCCTGCTCCTAGTCCATTATCCTGGTCTAATATGTGCAGAATGATGTGGTATAATTTGTTTCTAGTGTAACATTCTAAGGCCAGCACAGGACAGGGACACGACTGTAAGTGTGTCTCCTATGCCTACAGCTGCTGCTGAGCTCTCCAAGCAGTGTTGTCCAGTTTTGGCCTTGGTAGATGGCCTGTGACACACGAGCCATAGCACAAACCTCAGTGCTGCCTTCACACTGCTTCCTGAACCTTCCTAAAACGAGTCCTCTCTGGGACCAAGTTGCTGCATCTCTTTTTGCTTTGCCCTCTGGGCTGCTGTGCATCCAGCTGTTGGCTGAAAAAAGGAAGGCAGCATCACCTTCAGACTGGATGATTTCTTTTTTTTTCCCAACTCGATCCAAATTAGGGAATTATTTAGAAGTCACAAGAATATCTAAAAAGAAATTACCTTAACTAATGGTGGGTTTGCCTTGTGTGTTGGGGGTTTTTCCTTGATTTGTTTGTTTGTTTGTTTTTTCTTTCCATGGTAATAAGTAAATTCTAGTCTGTCTCTGAAGGTGCAAGATTCAGATGCAGGTCTCAGGTCAGGGTGAACTGGGGCAAGAACTGAGGTTTGGTTCTTCCTATCACAGGCAACTCAACTATCCTAATCTGGACACTACTGACAACAGTCTGGAGAATTTTTCATGTTATTATCTTTTGAAAAAACGTTTAAAAAAAATAAAAAGGTGTGTCAGCTTTCTAAATAAAATATACAGATTTTAGGAAAAAATAATCATTTTCTGCATGAGTCGAAGATGCAGATTAACAGATATAATTTGCAGTTTAGTGGAGAAAACAGAACAGAGTTTTCAGAGGAAAGCAGGGGCATGAGCCCCTGCCTTTCAGTGCCTTGAAGTCTAAGATTCCACATTTCCAGCAATCAAGTGGGGGCAGAGAATAAAAAAAAACCCCAAAAAATCTTAAATCTTAATCTGAAATTCTGTAGAGATGCAGTGAAGAGCCAGAAAGTATGCTGTGAGTACCAGTGAAATTGAAATGAAATGTTGAGGAAAGGACAAATATTTATGACATATATTTTCAAGCTCAGCAGAAACGAATTTTCAACTTGGTCTCAGATATCATACTGTAGTCTAGATTTTGTATACTGTAAATATCATGTATAGAGTGTAATGTCTCTCTTAGCTATGTACTTAGGCACTATTTCGTGTACTTAGACACTGTTTCATTGGCAGCAGAGCATACTTGGGAATATTTTCCATAATGGCAACTTTGGGATTATATGTGACTTAAAATGTGAAATAGTTCAAGCCACAATTGTACACCTAAATGGAAAAGGAACTGCAGAAGGACAATATAATATTTATAATAAATTGCATGCAATTTTACGGGCACAGCATTTAATTTCTAGTGACCAAGCGTATTTCCTCCCATTTGCACACCCATTGTTGTACTAGGACAGTGCTTGTAGTTGGTGTATCTCTTTCACGTGAACAAATAAACTGGGCTTTATAGAGAACTGCAAAATCAGTTGTGTATTAAAAAGAGCAAGAGTCAGTTGCCTTTTATTCTGAATAAATACGTACTTGGCAGGTAACCCAATGGACCCTAGTTTGATACTGAGCAGTAAAGATTTGAAAGCCTGATGACAGTGAAAAAAATATTTACTTTTTCTTTTTCATTTTCCTTGTTAATACCTTGAAAATGTTAATTGAAGCTTGGCTAAAGGTTTCTAGTGAGTGTGTGAGGGTAGTCCAGAGTCTGGATCTCTGAAACATGAGGGAAATCCTTTGTATGTGCTTCTATCAGCAGAGGGAAGCCTGTGTGCTGTGGAGGCTTCTTGAGTTTTGACTCCATTTTTGTTCAGGTAACGTTTTCATTTGCTCTCCAGTCACTGGATTTGGTAAGGACTTGCCTCAGAATGGCCCAGTACAGTTTAATTTTCAAAAATTACTACATTGAGAAAAGCAGTCATTCTCAAGAGCAAACACATAATCTCAGACACAAAACACACCTTGGATTTTACTCATTTCTCACTGACATAAGGTGTAATTTAGTTGTCTCAAATGGAGTCATTCATGATGTACATCAGAAACGGGCCCAGAAAAGCTATTTTTAACAAACACACACACACACACACACACACAGAGCCAAATGACATTTAATTTTTTCACATTCACTCCCCAGTGCTGTTGCATACATCCTCGGTGACATTATTAAGTGGAGCTTTTCAAACAGATGAAGTATGTTACTTACTGTGGCTAAACTGTAATGAAAGAAGAGATGGCTGTTTGCCAGTGAATGGTGTGTAGCTTGTAGAAGCATGTAATTACATAAATCACAAACATATGCAGAAGATGTTTTCTCTTTACATTTAACTGGTGTTGCCTGGAGTTATAGCTGCTTGCAACTCTATTTAATTACCATAATTATTTTAAATGTGTATATCTGGCAATCTTTGAGCTTTATGAGAATGTTATTCATACCTTATCTGCAAAAATCTAGAGGGTCCCATTCTTCCCCAAGGGGCTGCAGTTACCAGGTTTCTCCAGATTTCAGGCATAGGGTGGCTGTAATGTTTATACCTTTACTTTAAATTACAGGTTTTTAAAAAACCTGAGCCTCTGAAACTAATCAGATCTTGAAATCTCGGTAGACGCTATAATTTCCTGGTAGGAAATTAAGCATTGTACATTGTTTGTGGAAAGAAAGTACCTGGAGAGGTCCTGATTAGCTTCTTTTACCTCTTAATTTGCTGACTGTGTAAATGTTGTTTGGCCAAACAGATTGACAAGTGTCTAGAAAAGGTATTGATGGTGTTAAAATGGATACTTTCTATGGGAAATGTAAAAAAAACCCCGACAGACTAGTTCAAGCAGTGAAATGAGTTAGTGTGAAATATTTTTTCTAAATTCTCTTTTACACTAGTGCAAACCCAACTCAGATAGTTGATGGTAATGGAGTTGCCCTAGAAACACCACAGTGTAACATGGCTTTTGTTTCTTCTCTCATTTATGTCAGTTTTCTGTCGGTTTCATGGCATTTGATATTGGCTGAGTTACTCCTATACAAACGGGAGAAGACTTGAGTACTGACATACAGGATGACTGGGCAATGTAGGCACATCTCAGCTTGCCCTCACTAAAGTGTTGAGTATAGAATTCCTGTAGTTGCATCCATTGAAGGTGGTGAAACACCCAGGAATAAGAAATCTGATAGCTAAATAACCTCAAAAGGCCAAGCAGTAGGAACCAGAGGCAACTGTCACACTCAAAGGATGAAGAATTGCAGTTACAGAATCCTTGTGCACTGAAAGACCAAGAAAGGCAGGTTTTGTGAGAAAAACAACAGTTCAGCTCTGCATTTATAAAACACATGTTTTTAGACAAATGAGCTCTCCTTATGTCACAGAAACCAGTCGGTAAAACATCTGAATGTAAAGATAGTGAAGTCGCAAAGGGTTCATATTACACTAAAACAAGAAATAGTTATTATTAGAGATTTCAGAAGTCTAGTCCTAGAAATCAGGTAAATATAAATAAATACCCAATGGAGAATTGGGCTGAGCCAATACAATTCTTTTACTTCATTCAGTGTCAGAGAAATACAGTAATTGTTTGCATTTTGTCTCTTGTCAACCGTCGTAGGTAATTTTGCAAGTGATGCCTCCTTTAGAGCTTTTGTAAGTCAGGAGATGTCTTTTCTTTGGTTGTAATGTGGCATGCCAGCTGTAGATCATATGTGCAGTTTTGTGACATGGCTTAGTCTTTTCTTCCACCACCCAAGAGGCAACATACACAAAGCAGTATTGTCAGAGATCAGTTGCTGCAATCTCTCGTAGGAAAAAAAAAAAAAAGGGGGGAAGCCTCTGGAATGCCAGGGAACAATGCACTTTCCACATCAGAGACTGGTTTATTTAATAACCACAAATTATTTCAGGTAATTTGGCACCAATTTAATTGCACCCACAACAACAACAACAACAACAAAAAGAAGTAACAAAAGAACCACGCCTACTACCAACCCTGTCAGGATGAAATGAAGGCAGAGTTTCCATTCATTAAGTTATGATTAGCCTTGCTACTACCTTGTCTATCAAATCCCCATTCCATGCTGCAGACAGATGAAAGGGAAACATGTATGTTACATTTTGAAAAAGAAGTTGATGGAAAGTGATGTTTCTCCCATGCACTAGAATGACAATAAAATCCTTCAGATGACGGTGCACACTAAAACAGTCATTAAAAATACAGGCCGTAAACAGCTGAAATTAAAATCAGGCCAAGACATGGTCAGTTGATGTCTTTCATTAATCCAAAGAGCAAAATTTCCTAACTTTGAAGAGCAATTAATCTCAATTTTTTGGAAGGTTTTATTGTGTTCTACTTCATTTCAATATTTCCAAATCTCTGTGTGATTGAAAGACTCTGATGGTTGCATTCACCTACCAACTCTGTAGTATCAGCATCTATATAGAGAGTGATATATACCCTGTCAGTAGGTTACAAAGCTCTTTACTGAATAGCAGAAGAATGTGGGAATGGGAAATCCCCCTAGTTTTGCCTCTAGGAAGAATAAATCTTGGTCATTTCAAATAGCAAAACTGATCATGGACATTTGAAAGATTTGTTTTAAAAGCTGACGCTGGAGAGCTGGTGTGAATTCCATTTAATTCAAATGGTTTGTGTTCTCTCTAGCACAGTGGACAAATTTCCTTCTGGCCTCCCTGAAATGCTTTACCTGCAGTTGACCAAAGGTAGTGCATCAGAAAGAACAAAGCTCTCTATGAGAAAGCTTTTGTACGTCTCCTAATGAAATTAGTGTTCACTGTGGCTGTTTTTACAGGGAGATTTTACCCTTCCGTGGACCTACAAGCCAACTTTTGATACAAAGTCCCTGTCTACAAATAAGAAAATAATTTCATGCAAATTGAGTCAATATGAATATTCCTTAAATCTCAGAATCATTTTGTTTGTACCTCACCAAGGATTTCTCAAGATAAAACAAAAGGATCTGATTTCAAGACAGAAGGAGACCATGGTCATGGTTTATTATTCTCAGACTACCTGCTGTCCATCTTTCCAGCTTTGTGACAACTGGCTACTTTGGCTATGATTGTTGCATTCTCCAAAAAACTGTATCTAAATATGTATTTCCTTTATCTTTGAGTACACTGCAGGCAATTGCATCTGTTGGTTTTTTGGGTTTTTTTCTTGCAAATCCTATTCTTTAAAAAAATCTTTTTAAATTCCTTTACTTTTTTTAAATTCTTTTAAAACCCTATTCTTTAAAATCCTATTTTTAATAATGCTATTGAAATTCGTCTATTTCTCCAGTCAGGTCTTTTAGTGACCAGCTACATAAATACTGCTACAATTAAACAGAAATTCTCAAATCTCTAAGTGATACGAATTTGGTACTGTGGACAGTTTCAGCCTGAATTTTATTTGGTTGATAAAGGATTTCACTTTATTGTTACTGAAATGGCTGCATGATTGAGGGAGAGAGGAGAAAAAAATAGATTCAGCATGTTAACAAAAATAATTAGATGACAAGTTTGAGATGAAACATTACATCAGGAACTACCTAACTTCATTCAAACCCACCAGCTTGTCATAAAGCTTGCAAAACATTTGATCTTCTGTCAGAAATACATGGTAAATTCCTCATCTTAAAGTTACACCTATACAATGAGGGGACTTAGTACTTGAGACTTGAAGTGAAAGGGGCTGGATGTGATTGCAAATGGAACTGTAATGCAATTTGTGCTTTTTTCAGTCAAGTTTTCCAGGGATGGTTGAGGTTGGCTAACGATTTCTTTCCTGTCCACTGCCCTAAGGATCTGTTCTGTTTCTCCAGGGCATCTTGGCAAGAGACTTGAAGATATTTAAAATCCCTAATTAAAGCCAGGTATTTCACTTCGCTTTTATTTTTAAAACATGAAAAAAAAATACTGAGCCAAAGTAAAAAACAAATATTTTCCATTTGCCATTCATTACAGATGTCAGACAGCCATAAATATAGAAATGGTCAGCTGCAGGTGTAACCTAGTTCTGTTGTGTAATGCGCACTCTGTTCCTATAACATTACTAAAAGTGGTCTGTCTGGCTAATAAATAGCACTACCGTTACACAGTAAAAGGTGAAAATTAATGTGAATGCTGCTGGTGAGTTAGCTATATTAACAAGCCAATCATGTAGTATTAGCATTTATAATGGGGAACAGCATAAACTTTTAAGAGCTTCTACAAAAGTTTTCAGTCCTTTCAATGCTGGGAATTTAAAATGACTGCTGTCCAGTCACTTTATTTCTTTAAATTTGGGAGGAAAGGTGTAGGAAGTTTTAAAAGAAAGTCACTGGCATCTGCATTTAAAATATAAATTAAATAAATAAATAAGTGGGGTCCAACCCACATATATCCAACCCACTATTGTTTCAGATGTTCTTCTGGTGAAGCTCTCTTGCCTTCATCAAGGTTCTGGCCCTTGATAAGCATGATAACCTTTGATAGCTAACTGATAAAGAACTGATAACCCCTTACTGATAGCAAAATCTTCTCCACATGAGAGCAAGAAGGGAGTGCAATCTGAAATGGCAGTGAGTAGAGGGAGACAATAAACAAACAAAAGACTAATTGATTTTTTTCTACTTAGACAAAGAGCCATGTCTGACCAACAGCACATCTGGCCCCATGTTCTCCTGCTGCTGTTGGGAAAAGTTTAAGACCAGATCATATAACCAGTGTTTCCCTCCTGGAGCTTCTTTCCAGAATGTGTCAACATTTGAGGGACTTTCTGAAATAAATGTATCTTGGCCATTTTGAGTGACACCCAGTAACAGATCCGTCATCTCCATGT
Source organism: Cyanoderma ruficeps (assembly GCA_008694505.1). NCBI lineage: Eukaryota > Metazoa > Chordata > Aves > Passeriformes > Timaliidae > Cyanoderma > Cyanoderma ruficeps. The sequence continues at coordinate 12,623,948 of VZDJ01007749.1, forward strand.
TGTCTAATCCTCCTCTGAAACCAAGTTGGTCTCCAGTATCAGTGAGTACTACAATTTAACTGTGTGCTCTGTGAAATGCAGTGTGCTGAGTTACGGCCTCTGCCAGGGGGGTTTCTAGGTCCCATCTGTATGTCCTCAGAGACTGTTGTGTGTAGTCCTAGAATGTCTTCCTCAATATCCTGCACATCTGGGGAGAAACCATATGCAGTGTGGCCCAAGATGATAAGCAGGATGATGGGAATCTGCCTGATTAGTAACATATTTTGTGGGTTGCTTATACTTGAGTCAAATGTGCTAATTCCCCCTCCCTGTCTCTCTCCCATTCTTTTAATTTTATTTTTGGCTGCAGAAAAGTCACTAAAGAAAAAATGTACCTTGAAAAGTAGCTTGTTATGCTTGGCAATGCTTTATTATGTTGCTGTGCCTCTGCACCGTATTTGATCTGAACTTACTTCATAGTAGCAAGGAGATAAGTAGGAGATAAGTAGATTAAAAAGAAAATTAATTGGAAATATTTCTATTTCATTTATTGGCTGTTAACATGCATCAAAGGGTAAAAATTAGAAGACAAATGTCTATCAACTTAAAAAAGCAAGTCTGCTCTCAAATGTAGTGCTATGAGCTCCTGTGGAAAACTTCCCAGTGACATTTCTAACCTGCCTGAACAAGAGCATATGGAAGAACTGATAGTTGTTTTATTCTGCTCCATACTTCTGAAATTATTGCAGTAAAATTTTTATATTTCCCAAAGTCAAGTGCCTATGAATTTGTACTGCAACTGCATTTTTAATTGCAGTTTATCAGAACTGTCATCAGATGAATGTTGTGGTGAAGAAGACAAGGAGGAGGGAATTGAATTATTACTTATTTATAAAGCAACATTAAATTCTGATCTTGGTCAAGTTAATGTCAAAGTTGTGAGTTCAGTGGAAGCTGATTAAACCCTAATAATATATTGTTATTGTTTGTGACTAACAAGCAAACAGGCAACTTCAAAAAATTCTTGTCTCCAGTCCCTCAGAGCAGCTTTGAACTGCTTTGGTTAGGCATATTGCTGCCCAAGAACTATCCAATTTTCAAATATGGGGCCAGAAGACATGGATGTAGGTCAGGAGCAGGGACCCAGCAAGGCAGTTCCTCTTTCCCCCAAGTGTGTGTCCACATGGGATTTGATCCTTACTGTCTTTAAACAAGTGGAGCAGGCAGCAGTGCCATTTTTCAGGGCGGGCACAGCACTCACTAAGGAAGGCACTGTAATGCAGATGAGAATTTGCTGTCTCTGGGTTTGACAGCTGGTTTGGCTGTGATTTTACAAGCCAGCTCCACTAAACCAGACAAAACTGCTCTTGGTGGTCTCTGCTTTGAGTTGCAGTTTAAAGCTATTGAATTTCCATGGTTACAGTTAGTATGCTCCCCTAGTGAAACCCAGGTGAAATGTTGCTGCCAGGAGGAAATCTGGGAAAAAAAGGACAGGTTGTACAAGGAGACAGGCTTAGAAGTACCCCAGAGGGACAAGAGTCCATATGAACTACTGCTTTTTGAATTATCTTCTCTGATGCCTGAGGTGAAGTGGGCATCTTTCAAGAAAGCAGACTGCAAGGAAAGGCCTTCTTGATTTTGCAGTGCTAATGCTACCCTGAGTTAAAACATTTGATGATTATCCATCCCTGCTCAAAGCACAAGTATCTGTGAAATGTCATTGAAGAGAATGACACAGTGCCAAAACAGCTTTTGGCACTGTGAAAGATGAGGAGAACATATCAAGGCTACAATAGTGATTCCATGCCTCCTTTTGTATCTTGGAGTTTGTAGCAGTCACAGAAACAATTTACTGTTCTATTTAGGAAGGAAATAGCTATAAATCATAGCTAAGGTAGTTCATAATTCCTATAAAGTGTACTTAAGAGTTATCAGTGTTAACAAACTTCCACTGTAGACACTGTATGACACAAATGGTCCTTCCAAATTCAGTCTTCAGTTATAACTGAATTGGCAGGAAACACCCCAGAGAAAACAACATTGTTCTATCTGTGTGAATTACAAGGTGTTTTCAGGATACTTTAAGAAATAGCTGCTGACTTGCTCAAAAATAAACACAAGAATTGTTGTTATGTTGGAAAGATGGCTTCTGCAAAAAGCCTGTGTTAGACAATATCTACATGACTAGCGAGCTAACGTAGTATTTTTCATTGACATGTTATCTCCACATTCTTCATCTTTCCACTAACTTTTCACTGTCTTTTTTTTTTTTTCAGGAAAAGAGCAGGAATTTAACCGAGTTTGCCACAGAAAAAAAAATGAAGAAGTTGAGCAAAATATCATTTTCTAAAATATATTACTGAAAACAGAAATGGAAAATAGGAAAGTGGGAAAGAGATAGAGCCATTTAAAAAGTTAGAGAAAAAAAGGAGTGATAGGTAAAAATGAAAGGAGAGCATGGTGAAATAGTTGATATGCAGGTAAAATGTAGTAGCAATAAAAAGAAGATTGTGAGAAAAGGTGGAAACAGAAAGAGATGGAAAAATAATCACAGGCAAAAATTAAAAAGAAAATAAAAGAATGTAAAATAAAATAATAATAGGAGATGGAAGGACAGCTAGAGAGGAAATGGGAAAATAAAGGAAGGAAAAAAGAGAGTTGTATTTAATTAACACATGTCGCTACCTTTTATCAGAGGGAAGTTGATGCAGTTGAGTCAGGCCAGTTAAGGCCACAGCATTTAGAGGGACAATGCCTTTTTCCCCTCTAATTTTTGGAACACTCTTCAAGCTTTTTAGCCAAGGATGAGTGCAATGAGGGCCAGAAGAGAATGTTTAAAACATGTAATGTGTGTTTGAAAGTGAAATGCAGATACTGGTAGCAGCGGCATCTCCTGAGGAAGTGCCCATCAAGCACAGCAGGCACAGAGTGGGCACTGACAGTCTGAAATTGTTCTGAATTCTAACCTCGGCTTCCGGCACTTATTACTCTCAGTGTTTACCCTTATATATGTGGTATATTTTACAGAAAATAAAAAGGCCAGCTGGGGTTGTTGGGCTGCGTTGTAGGGCTGCAGAGGGTTACAAACAATCCTAATACTTGATATTCTGGCTTTGCTGAGGAGACCCATCTCTGTGGTGACAAGGTGTGTCAATGTAAACCAGACAGCAAACTATCCCATGTGGGAAGCCGCTGGAAAATGGACTCTCTTCCCTCCGTTTTAAAGCTCGTATTTTCATGACAGAAGTCAGGCTTTGGTGTGGTCACTGCTTCAAGGTGTTTTCTGTAGGCAGTTTTAATGAATACTATTTTAAAATGTGAATTGAAAGCTCTTTAATGAGCGTGAGCTGGTGAGCAAATTTTGTGCTGAAATGTGTAACAGTAACACCCCTGCCCTGGAGTGGGGCCACCAGGAACAAATCCAGGACAGGTTTTGCTGAGCGTTGGTTACCTTTGACTTCCAAGGGGCAGTAGCCAGAAGATTATTTTTTATGGATTTAAATGAAAACGTCTGGTTTTATCATTCATCAAAATCGAGAGTCTTACACCTTTCTGTCTTTTTTTTTTTAATTTTGGAGGCTCACAAGAGTTAGGCTCACAGGTCCCTGCTCCAGGCTTCAGCAGCCAGTGGAAGCAGCCACACCAGTATCACAAAGGTAAGCCCTTGTAATGGTAGGTGAAGTCTCTTGATCAGCAGAGGGGAAATCCATAGGACACTGGAACTTTTCTTCCTTGGGGCGAGAGGAAGTCTCCATCCACATCTGAAATATTTCTGACATGCAACCCAAACATAATAAAGGTGTGAAAACTAGAAATGGGAAACACCTACCACAGCTCTGACAACAGCCAAAGCAAACAGAAAACAGTTGAGTAGTTATGGCTTCAAAATAGCTGTTCCTTAGTTCTTTTTGTGTTTCACTGGCATCCTCATAGACACTGGCCCACATACTTACAAAACCCCAAATGGGTTTTAAAATTAGGAAAAGAAGAAAAAAACCAAAAAAAAAATCTGTGGGTCACAGATGACTTCCTGGCCCTAGACTCTCTACTTCTTTAACATGTTCTGTTTTTCTTGTTGCTTTTCTCTATGTTTGTTTGATTTGGGAGGGGTAGGAGTTTTTTCCTGTTCTTTTTGTCTCAACTTTTTCAAAGTACTAAACAAAAAGTCAGATAATCAATTTTGTTCTACTTTTATTTTATAGACCATTGAGAGAAGCTGTCATTTTTTTTGTCATCTTAATTTAATGCTTAAAGAGAAAATACCCAGAATTAATGTGGGCAATGATGTGATTTTTCCAGCAATCTCATAATCATCAGGGAGATTATTACTGATGCTTGATTAAATAGCTCAAATTTACAGTGATTTTTCAGAGAAAATCTAGACAACAAATGGATTCTGTCTTTACTACTCTTTTAACATTTCTTTGCTACATTTACATCTTGAAAACAAAAAGAAAGAAGTTGAAGTTAAACTTGTTACGTTAATCTAGAACAGTAGAGAGGTGACGCTTCTGAATTTGTCTACTCTCTTGAATAAGAAACTGAAGTGTGGTCTGCTTGGCAACCAGGTACACATCACCTAAAATCTACCCATGTACTCTTTGTTGCCAAGAATTGAATGCATTAAGGAGAAAAAAGTGGTGTCTCACAGAAGGGCTGGCAGTCCAAACACCTCAGACCTTTGTCTTTTCTCCCTGCATGCCCACATCTGCAGACACTTGCATAGACATACCTGGTTGCTCACATTTTGTTGGAGCCCCTGCTACAGGGCAGCCACTTTGTCTAAAAATGACTTTTCAAATAATTCAGGTACCTCATTTTTTGCATTATCTTTTTAACTCCAGGTTCAAAGGTTGCTGAGCACAGAAGCCTCTGAAAAGAAGTCATCATATTTATCTCATTGCATTTATTTAACTAACGAAAAGGGCATCCAGATTGCATTTGGGTACAGGTTTGGAAATAAGAAGTTTTCTTCAACTTGATTTTGCTTGGCTAAACTTAATGGAATCATGCAGATTTCCCTAACTTCCAACTCCGTGTGGAGCTGTAAAAATCATGCTTTCCTATAAAAGTTCCCTGGTCTCTCAGCCACAACTTTCTGGTGCACGCTGGCATCTCAAACCAGCGAGTACAGTGGGGCTGATCCAGAGAAGCATTCTTGTAAAAGTTTGATTTCAGGTCTTGTTGAGGACCAGTTCCTGGAAACATAAAGCTAATCACGCATTGGACTGCTTTTGCTTTATTGGATGGAGACCAGGGCACAAGGGCTTGGAGATGGACATGTCCGTGCTGTGGTGACAAACATCTGCACCTGGCGATGAGGCTGGCTTCCCTCACAGGCTCCGTACTCCACTTGGCTATTTTAGGACAGGTTAGGTACCAGAGCTGGGCGGAGAGGGATGGTTTATTATGTGAAAAAAGGTCAGAAGTTTGCCTGCTTTCTCAAACCAGCCAAATCTGGTTTTAATCTATAAAAACACAGCAAAACACCCTCTTGGAGAAAAAGGTATGTTGTGTTTTCCTGACCACCGTTTTCCCTGGTGGCAAGTTTCTCATTCAAAATTATATCCGCAGCTTTGTTTATGGGACTTTACTGAAGGCTTTGTATGGGTTACAGAGCGGAGGGAATACTCCCATATGCAGAAACACAGAACCCATTAAAGCACATGAGGCTCTGTTGGTTCCCCTCCCCAGCTGCTGCTAAGTTTATTTGCAGGCCGCAGCCTGGAAAAGGGGCTGCGGCCCATCTGCAGCACATATGTGGGAATTAATTTCCAGCGTAGCCACAGGAGTGGGGGTCCAGCAGACCCTCCCCATCCCTCCTGTCAGATCCCCCTCCACGCCGCCTTAATTGGAGGCAGAGCAGCCGCCGAGCGCTGCAGTGTCACGGGGCACGGGGGTCAGGGGCTCAGTTCCGCCGCTGGTGCTCCGAGGAGCTCCGGCATTCCCGCCCTCCTGCTGTAACCGCGGGGTTAAACGGCACACCGAGCCTCGTGTGGGCTACCAAAAGGGGCGAGTGTCACCCCCGGAGCGAAGCCGGCAGCACGGGGGGCACTGGGGCGGGAGATCAGAGAGGGCGAGGCCGTGGTGCTGCAGCATGTCTCCCGGGCCCGGGCCTCCTCCCCGGCCCTGCTCGGGGGCACGGCATCGAGCATTTGAGCAAGAATCCTGGGCCGAAATAGCAGAGCCCCGGGTTGAAACTCAGGCAGGGAGAGGAGATGGGATTGCTTAAATCAGCTCTCCTTCCCGTATTGGATTCTGAACAGGAGGAAGAAGTTGGGTTCTTTTTATACTTTTTAGGCCCGGCTGGTAGATGTTGGGAAGGGTTGTCTTGGAGTGGGAAGTGCAAAGACATCATCTCTCTTAAACTTCTTGTGAAGGGAGAGGGACATTTGTCAGAAAACAGGAAAAAGGATAGATGACTGTAACTGAAATCAGAAGCATTTGCAAAGGGGTTCATCCTGAAAAGTAAAGTCCTAAAAAGTTTTGGGGGCTCTTAACTCACTTGCAGATACAGGAATGAACATTTAAAAAAAGCAGTAATTCCATGATTTAAGTGAATAACTAAACTAATGGAGGACACTGTTTTAAAAGAAATGATTGTATAGGAAGTACGTGCAGGTCAAATGTCAGCAGGCAACCTAACTCTACCCTAAATGTGTTTAGACATTTTAGCAGTTTTATAGATATCCATTTCCATGCGCATCTGTGTGTTGTTCAGCTGTCCAAAAGCTAAAGTCACATTTAAAGCAGTGACCTCTGAATTAAAAATAACAGTCACATGCAGATAAGAGCTATGATATTGACACTGACTTTAAACTTCGGGTCTGTTTTTACACTAAGTTCCTTAGGACCTCCTTTTTTTTTCTTTTTGCCTTTTTTTTTTAATAAATGAGTTTTCTTTTTTCTTTTCATATCAATAAAGTCTCTCTCAAGAATTTTGACCAATAATTTCTTTTGGTGAAGTTCAAAGTATCTAGAAGCGATAATAAATTTGGCAAAAGTGTTTTGCTTTCCTTAAATGCACGCAGAGATACTGAGGTGTCCAGTTCATGGCTGTGGGAACTGCTGCTGTGGCCCCACATACCACAGCATTTTCCTGGGAGGGGTAAGCCTCTGTCCCACTGCTGTTTCAGTGTGTTGGTATTCTAAAGAGAAGTCCATAGATACCCATTTGAAACTCCTGGATGTGAGCAGTGGGATGTGGTTGCCGTTTCAGGCTGCTCCAGAGAGGAGCTGGGTTTTCCAAGGTGCCAGAAGGGCTTGCTGGGAGCTCACCTTCCATCCCTCTCTCCTGCCTCCAGCTCAATGCTCTCCTTACGACTCTCAGCTCCTCCTTGGTTCTGCCTCTCCAGTCTTCCTTACCGCCTTAAAAGAGAAGAGCTAAGTATTTATTTAGGATGTGTATTTTTGCAAAAGAGATGAAAAGGGAATGGCTTACCTTGGAATCTGGGAGTTTGGCCTGTAAATAACCATCTGTAATACCTGTCCCCTTTGCTGTAATAAACCAAGGTCTAGCCCTCTGGTCTTCAGAGAGAAAACCCTTATTCATTCTGCTATTAGCCACTACCTAATTTATTTCTTTTCCATGGCTATTAGTGTTGAATCAAAGTTTGTTTCTGAGGCTGAGAGGAAAGATGGTTTTAGTATTGGCTCTAATCATGTATTTTACCTCAAGCCACTGACACAAACATTTATTTGCTCAGGGATCACCAGAGAAGTGGTTGAAAAGCACCTGAAGATTTTAATTGGAATTTGATTCACGCTGATATTCAAGAATTCAGATGATCCTTTTATCAGAAGGAAAGCCTTAAAGTACTGAATTGCAAATAATGAAGGCAAAAGCTTTCTTGTGGTATTTACAAAAAATTTTGGTCAGGGCAAAAACTCCAGGGAAGCTGACTTCTCCTTGCAATTGTACCACTTCTCTGCTAAATTTGGGAACTAAAAGCAAAAGAAAAATGTTTTTAGTTTTTAATTCAAAATGGTCCAAAGTTAAGTAATTTGACTTTCTATTCATTATTGAGGAAAGTGCTATCAAAGTCTGGAGTTGACCCCAACCACAACTTGTGTGACAGCTGCAAGTTTGTGTTTCTAGGATTCCACCTCAAGTAAATACTTGCTATTTGTATGAATTTTTCTGTAGAGATGATGGAGTCAAAATAACTGCTTTGCTTCTGCTGTATGTATTTTGGAGCTGGATTTTTCTATGAAGTCTGTGGAAGCTTGTTACCATGTTAAATGCCCAGCTTTCATTAAATCCACACCTGAAGGGTAAGTAAATGAATCCTGAATTTCGCATTTGAAGGTATGTGTACTTTTCATGGATTTGTGCCAGCTAGATTTTAGATTTAAAGAAACATTGTCATAACTTTAACCACACTGTGGCTAGGCCAAACCTCAAAGATCTTGTTCCGAGGGCCACTGCCCTTTGAAGTGGCACCACTGACAGTTTTAGCTACTGTAGGTATTTATGAGGTACAAAATTATAAAGTAAACAGGCATAAAATGTTATTTTAACAGCATACAAGCATCACCAAGCTGATTATATTCTTGTGTTCCAAGCTTTGGTTTACTCAATTTGATTTCTGTTTTTTCTCATCTCTCCTCTTTTTTCCTTTTCTCTTTTTTTTTTTCTTTTCTTTATGAACCTGTCCTGAAGAAACATAGAAGTACTATTTGCCAACTGCAATAGGAAATCTCTAACAGCTCAGATGTATATGTTTACTGTGAATTGAACTCAAAGCTCTTAAGTAGTACTGTGTGTTTAGCCTGTTTACTCCCCAAAGTAGTTGGAGAATTATCTGTGCATTTCCCACATTGTTTTCAGTGTTCTGCTTTGTTTGCTGGTGGTTTATTAATGGTACTTGTGATTTATTACTGTCACTTTATTAGATTATTTGCAAATCGGTGACAAAGCACTATGTGGATCATGCCTTGTTAGTCATAAAAGCACTCCAGAAGCCATGAAAATCAGTTAAGCTTGAACCTATTGAATGAAAGAGCATAGTGCTCCCTATTGATCAGTAGCCTTTAGATATGTAATGAATAGTTGTACTTTTGTAGCACTGTCAGATAGTGTTTTCCTTTGGATCTGATAAATGACACTCTTTTGTACTAGTGGTTTGAGGTTTGGCATAAAACATTCTTGTACTAGTATTTCTTTCAGGTCTAGTGCTGGAGTGATCTTACATGACCAAGGCAGATAAATGTTATAAGAAAAACTGATATTTGCTCTCCCAATACAGTTTTGACCATTGAGTTAGCACTGATCTAACTTTCATATGTGGTAGAAGATTGAGGGCTTGATTGCAAATGATTTGTAGAATATTTTTATAGCCTGTGTGCATGATACGTACAGTCTCTCTCACATGAATACACATGTACATTTAGATTGTAGCTAATTTCTTTATAAATACAGATTTATTTCTGAATTTCTTACTGAACGGGCAAATATTTAAGATTAATTTTGCATTTGTTGTTGATTTGAAGTGTACTGTGCTTCTGTTTACAATATCAGTACTTGATTTCCTCCTTTCTTTGCAGCTTGTACAGTCCTTTACACAAAACCAGAGTCAGGTTGTAGGTGAAATGTTACTATTTTAATTGGGGGACGTTAAAGACAGAGTTTGTGGTGCAGCAGGCCCCAAGTCTTGCATCTGTGTCATTCTCTGAAGGATATCCTTATTAATACTAATAGTCAGATGCTTTGAAGGTGTTCACTAGGATATTCCTCTGGGTAAGGGTCACTTTCTCCTTCCATCCACTCCTCTCCCTTGTAAGAAAAACAATCAGAAGAACGAGCCTTATTTTATTAACAGAACTAGCGACAGTAATTTTTCAGCAGCTTTTTTCTTTTGTTTTCCTAGATGGTTTTTTCTAATGCTTCTTCAGCTTCCTTCAGTGTTTGCTCAGGTTATCAGTGTTTGAATTAATTCCTCTCAAATGAGCCTGATTTAGGCAATAGTAGCCAAAACCTCTGGGGACTGCTTGGCATCACAAAACAACAGTGACGGTAGTTTGAACATCAACAGTGCCCTGGTGTGTAGAATAAGGAAAAGGTTCCATTGAACTCAATATAAATTTCTTAGCTGTGTTTGCAGCTACAGGCAAAATGCAGTCACACTTCCATCTAACACTCAAAGAAGCAGCAGTGTTTGGTAAAATCTTTCTCCCAGTGTTTTTTGCCTTTAATGCACAAAAGGATTCAGTTCCCTACTCCTCCTAAAGACAACAGGTATGGAGGCTGAGAACTGAATTTTAAAAATGCAAATATCTGTAGAAATAGAGTAAACACAGTTCTCTCTGACTGAAAGGGCTTGGGTACAAGGAAAAGGAAGCTTTTATGGGTCTTTACTTAAAGATACTATTTTTAAGTCTCTCTGAAATATGTGTTTTGTGACTGACTCTGGAGACTCCAGTTGTAACAGTTCTCTTCCAGCCAAACACCTCAGTGAGTTAACCAGAAGTGACAATTTTGACACACAAATAAAAACTGCTTGCTAAGGTGGATGAACTGTGTCCTGTCTGTTGGTTTAGCTACTGAATTCAGGATAGAATGCCTTCGGTTGATATTTTGACTCTTTAAGTCTTTTCAGTTACTTCTGAAAGAAATAATGTAATTCATTCTTATATTAAACTGATTCAAAAGCTCTCTTGGCAACATAGTAACACAGTGACCACCTAAACAGTAAATGTTTAGCTAAAAAGGCTCAAAGCTTAGTAACATCTGCAGTACATTAAGAAAGGTTTCAGAGCTCTAACACATGACCCAAGTGCCAGCATCCTTGCAGAATGTCTTTTACTGCAGCCTGGTTTTGCTCTGGTCTTTCTCAGAGCTGGCTTAAAGGGCAAGTAGTCTCAAATGACCACATTAATTGACCCAACAGAATAGATTAAGGAGGGAGAAGTGATTACCATCTCAAATCACTCATTTCTATGTAAATTTTTACATTAAATGAATCTAGATCAATGTCTAACTCATTTAAATAAATGTTTTTTTATTCTAAGAAGGCAACCATAATTAAGTAATAAAATTACAGAAGTCTGGCTGAAAATATCTGGCTACAAAATATTTTGAGGTTAAGGTAAATAATTTCTTGTGTCTATGTTGCAATTCTGATAAAAAGCTCTCTCTGGCTGCTGTCATAAAAACAGCAGTGTCAGTGCACTTTAAATGTCATCCCATCATTTAAATCTTTAATAACAGTTTCATTTTCTGTGGACAATACTGACATATTGTCAATACTTAGATGAGTCAAATAATGATACCCCCACCCAATCATGTTTTGATGAGAAAGAAGAGATCATAGTATGACTTGCCATAGAAACCAGGTAAACTGCTGAGAGACAGTTTGATAGGAAAGCTTTCCATTCATTTGCTTGCATTTTTCAAGGTATCTCCAATCATATATCCCTACCTACTCAGAAGAATTTCATCTCTGACAACTTCAGAGAAACCATTTTTGTGCAGTACCTCTCATTTATATGTGACATTTTCACATCCCATTTGAAGACTCAGTCCATCCATGCTGCCTAGAGACAGTGGGGGCAACAACAAGCAGTGGATATTATTCTGCTCCTATTGAGTAACATCCTACTCTGTGGCCTGTCCTGCAGGAAATAATACCCAAACAAACCCAAAGGAAAATAAAATGGAAAGTAAAATTCATAAAGAAAGGGTTTGCCCTTTTTTCCTCTATTAAATGGTGTTTTTTTATATCCACACTTGGCTTCCACACCCCAAGTATAAAAAATTTTACCTAAAATGTAAAAATGGTGTGTCTGGTGGTGTGTCTGTTGTTACCTGCTCTGTGTGACTTGGAAGTTTTAGTAAAATTGAAACTCAGAAGACTTCTTATATGTGGGAAAGGGCTGCCACTGTTGGCACATTGCTGGGACTTTAATAATAAGTAGTAGCAAGATTGACAAGAGAGATGCCTGACTTGAACACAGCTCTGTGGCCCATGCAGGATGGCCTGTAAAAGCTTCTAATGTAGCAGTTTGAGTAGTTGTTAGGAGATCAGTAACAGTCCAGGAAATTTACTTTATGGTTTCTCTCACTGAAAAAGTGCACTTACAGGCACATAGCTTGAAAAAAAAAAAGATTTATTAGTCAGCACAACCTGATCTGGCACAAAAGTAGTAATTTTTACTAATGCACTAAATCATAGAGGTGGCAAACAGTGTGTTTGATGTATCCTGAATTACTGTTCTTAAGGTAAAATACAACAAAAATTGGAATAGTGCTTCCTGAGAACCAGAAAGATGCACTTCATATTTTATATCTTGTATATTTTCTTAGTTCTTGATCTGGGGACAAATTAAGGGTCTGACAGTCTTACCCTGAGGTCAGTCAGAGCAAGACTCTCCTAAACTGCTCTGTCCTCTGTCTCTCTTACTCTTGGTGCCTCATGCAGGCTGCTTTTTATTCAGGGGTCTTTCTTGTACACCAGCTATGAAGAACCACCACCATCTCTAATGATGGCATGATGATTTTGCTATTATTATTATTATTATTATTATTATTATTATTATTATTATTACTATTACTGTTACTATTGCTATTACTATTACTATTCTTTGCTTGCAGTGAAGTGTAAAGTGAAATTGTAAAGTGAAAGTAGATTCTTGATCCACTTAGCCTCCACTTCCCTGGGACTAGTCTAAAGAGAAGACTTTTATTGTTGCAGTGAAAATCTCTCAGTACCAACTCCATTTGGTTAAGAAAAGAGGGCAAAAACATGAATGGGGTTGATTTCCTTAAGAAGTTTACCACAATGCTGTGATGACAGATCACAAAAACAAAAAAAGCTCATCAATATTCAGGTAGGTAACAAACCCGCCTTTGTGAAATGGTATTTTCTTTGTATAGCAATGAGAATTCCATCCATAAAGTGTTTATAAGAGATGTGAAACTGTAAAAGATCTGTTGAATCTTTGAAGCCAGACCTCACTATTATGTTATTCCATGAGTGAAAAAATATGTTAATAATGCAATTTCTATATATTCTACATGAACCCATGAAGTTTCATCTTAAAATTAGGGTTACTGTTCTTGTGCTCTGTTCCAGTATTCCAATTTATTGAAGATTAGATACAATCTTATCCCTTGTGTCACACTGAACATTTTGATCATATTTTTATGGTTTTCAACACAGAAAAAGAACCCCCCACATACAATGTAGCCAGGACTCAAAGTAACAATTATGTCCATTAGAAAAGACATTTGTGTTGTTGACATGGGAGAGTCCAATCTTCAGACACCCACTCCCGTATTTTGGGTAAAAACATTTAAAAGGAAAACTAGGGTCGAGCTTTCTTTGATTATTTTTGATTTTCTTTCCCAAATAGAAAGTTCAAAAAAGAAGGCCAAATGTGTGTTCTATAAATTATTTTATAAGACGACTGTAGGTTGTATGTTGCAAAACAACTAAACCAAATAAACCAGAAAGCTCTGGTATTAAGCAAATGAAAAACCCATTCCAGATGGAAAAGAGCTCAAGAGTCAGAGGTGCCCAGAGTCCAGAATGCTCTGTCAAAATTAGGTTATATTAGTGTAGTCTTGAAAAGGAGGTTTGGAAAAGAGGCAGAGTTAAAACAGGAATTAAACTCTGTTTGACAGGCTAAATGGAATACATTTCCTAGCTCCAAATGGCTGCACAGTACTCCTGTAATGGGTGTTTTGCTCAAAGCATAATGAGAAGAGAAGAGGGAAAATTATTTCATTTATCCAGACTATAATCAATCACTTCCAGGAAAAGAAGTCTTTCATTATTTTCCAGCAGCAATAGGAGTTTTTAAGTATATTATTTTGATGTACAAATTGCTTTATGAAAGAAAAAATGAAAAGTTATTAGAGGAACAAGATGCACAAAATTAATCTGTAAATTTTATAACTGTTCATAGTTATTCTGCTGTCTATTTTGCCTCAATACCTTTTTTCTGTATTATCTCCAAAGTGCCGATAGTCATAAAAGCATGAAAGCAATCAAAAAAGTGGAGAAGTCTCTGAAGAAAAGCAATTTTTTCATCTGGTAACAGGTCCAGCCCCAAAGCCATAAGACCTTTCTTGAAACTTTTAGGACTGCAAAAGTATTCTGAATTTTGCCAGATTACTTTCTTCTGATGCATATTCCCTAACAGTACTGTTGGTTTCTGGATAATGATAGAAATGATTACATAAAGTGATGGTAGGCAAATGATCAGAATATAGTCTGCACATATAATATTCATGAATTTCTCAGTGCTTAAATTTGTATTGTCTTATCTGGTTATTAGAATAATATCACTCCCAAATTTAAAGAGCAGGAAAGCTGAATCACAGGGAAGTCAGTCTTGTTCTCATTGAAGTCAATGCTATAATACCTGGAGACCATCTTTGGTATATAGAGTGGAAGACCAAATCCAGAACAGCAAGAATTTGATTTTGCTTGCCAACGTGCACTTCATTAAACAAAAAAAAAACANTTAAAAAAAAAAAAAAGAGTTAGAGAAATTATCCTTGATTTTCTGAGTGTGCAGCAATGCGCTGAAAGCCTCTTTACTCAGCAAGTACAAGATTAGATTCACTGCCTCTATCTTTCCTAGAACCTCCAGGGTCTTGGACAGAGGAAGAACCAGATGAGCCCAAACCAATCTCCCAAATTGAAAAAAATAAAAAATAAGCAAGTCCATGAACCAAGCAAAGCCAGGAAGTTAGTGGCTGCACTAATTATTAGCTTCCAGGAGTCATTTGACGTCCAGGAATTTCCTACAGGCGATATTGTGTCTACATGCAAAGCTCTGTTACTTTGCAGACTCTCTCCCCTTGCACAGGTTGCTATCAGGTAAATTTGTTATTGAAGCAGCAATGGATGGATGGAGTCTCAGCTGTGCTCTTGAACATGCCTATACAGAGCTCTCCAGCTTTGCAGATGTAAGCAGAGTCGTCCCTTGTGATACTGTTCTACTTTCAGTGCCACCTGAATCAATCTGTTATCTAGTAAAAGCCTGGGCTCTTTAAAATAGTAAGTCAGTTCAGAAGCAGGCAGCTCTAAAGTGTCAGTTTAGGTATTTTGTAGCTGCATGTCAGTTTTATGGACATAATCCCTCAGTTTTAACTGAGCTTTTTAATTTCACCTAAAAAAGAAGCCAGCTGAATTCTTCCAACCCCTTTTAATTCCCATCTCTGTGTGCAGCTTCACTTAGTGTTTCTTATAACAAAAGGCTTTTAAAGTTGATAAATGGCTGCAGAGATTTTGCTTTACTTTGTTGCTTTTCTATTTATTTAACCAAGAGCAGTTCTTTTAGTCCTGACCTCAGCCTTGTCAAATAGACTGTGTTTGTCAAACTGCTCATGCTCCCATTAACTCCTAGCTGTTTCAGTTGTCAAATTTGATGAATGGCTCAAATGCTGCGAGCATCATTAAAAGCAGGGATACTGAGGAAAGTATTATGCTATACTGAGTCCAAATACACACCATAAATAGGAAAATTCCAAGCAAAGAAAATCTTTTATTGCATAAAGGAAATTGCAAGTGGTTTAAACTAATCTCTTTTAATGCCATCTTTCATATGTGCAGGAGACAAGAAAAAGCCGCTCAGGTTTCATGGTTGGTATTATCTCTTCATAGTTAGAGAACATTAGTAGCTTTATAACCTTATTTATACAGAGTTCATGTAAGTGTTTGGGGGAACAGGCCTGCTCAATGGGAATAAAAGCCACAGAACTGTTCCCACAGTGCTCTGTAGGTCCAGAGGGTCTGTCCCTTCCCAAAACAGAGCCTGCTGTTTCTGTAAGTCTGGGTTTCCCCTAAGTGCAATCACACAGCCCAGCCGCTTCTGCGGTTTGCCCTGCAGGGCTGGCAGGGTGCAGCGCTGCCCTCGGCTGTGCCCGGGGCACAGGGAGCACAGCTGAGCTCTCTCCCAGGAGCTGCCGGGGAGGGGAGCAGCGCCAGGCCTGGCCGGACAGCGCTTGGCACAGCTCAGCTCCCCGGTTCTGCTCCAGTGAGCCTCGGAGCTGAGCGTGTCTGGGGCTCCGTCTGCCCTTTGCCGCACTTGCAGCACAGCGAGGAGCGCAGCTCGGGATTAGTGCTGGGAAGTTGGGCAATGGCTTCAGCACAAAGAATAACTGTTGTTTTTGTGCTGTTTTCTGGATTCTGGGCTATTTTTAACTGTTGAAGTCTACCTAAAGGCCAAAGAGCTGCTTTATAAATATATTTTTTATTTTACATTCTCGAGGCAGATGAAATCCTTCAGATGAATATTTATACAGAGATACATATATATTTAGATATGAAAGTTATACACTTCTAGACTGGTGACACTCCTTATTAAGTTCAAGACAGAGTTACTGGGGGTTTTTTATTACTATTTTTGTTTTTAGAAATTATAATCTAAGTTCATATGCATACAGGCTGGTTCTAATATTCCCAAGTGTTACTTATATGGAATTTTCATCATGAAAAAATACACTGCTGCAGTCGATTTTTCCTGGGCAGCGGTACAAACCATTACAATGAGGACAGCAGGCAAACCATTACAGCAGTTCTGAAACGGAATCAGAAGTAGGTCTTCAAAGTTTATATTTTCCCAAACTACAGCAGTGCATCAAATTTTTTTCTTATTATTAGAAGATAGGAATTATGTATAGATCTCAGGATTTTAGGGAACACAGAGGAAGCAAATAAACTTCCAGTTGTGTCATAAACTGCATCAGCTACGGTTTGCCTTCAGTGAGTGTAACTCTTCCTGGCTGCTTGAGCGCAAGCAATGGCAGAAATCCTCTCTCTCTGCTGTTGCAGCTAACTCAAACTTTAGTTTTGGAAAGGTGATGCAGGATGTCAGTTACTGAACTTGAGGCACCATTACTCTAAATCAACGCTCTGCATCACAACCACAGCATAAATCTAAAGATGTTGTGAGAATCATTGACAGTTAATCAATTCATGTCAGTAATTTTTTCCTTTACCTGCATGCCTTCAGTGGCAGAGTGCAGAGGTGGGCTCTGGGCTTCCACCATTGGCAGAGAGGGTGCAAGGTGAGAAGCCTTCTCCTGCCTGATATCTGCACCAGGGACACCCAAACTACCCCATGCCCTCACTGGCTGAGTGATGGGAGAATTTATCATTTCCTCCCAGGTGAAAAGGTTCTGCTTTTTATCTGAACTGGATTTCTCAGGTTTGCCTCTATTCCGATAACAGGGACTGGATGTGGACAATGCAAACTTAATTCATTCCATCCAGATAAGCCATGAAATGGTATCACTGTATATAATCATGAATGTGTGTTAGTGTCCTAGGGTGTATCTGATATTTGTTGCCTAGGGCCCTAAATATATATTTGGTTTTCTGAATAGTTCTGGGGTTTCTTTAAATGGAGTTCACAGTTCTTTTGTTGTTCACTGGGTGGTAATACTATTAGCAAGCAAAATACTTCCATTAGAACAAATGCTTTCTTTGAGCCTCAACATATTTCTGCCTGTAGCAGGAATTAAATATTTATTAGGCAAAACAAAATGGAAAATCTGCAATCATTCCCTAATGAGGCTTCCTGTACTTTTAATCATGATTTGTTGGTGTCTCTGGATTTCTGTTACTCTCAAGAGTAGTGACTTCATTTGATTAGCCACATTCAAACTGAGTCTATAGGAACAGGCTCTCTATTTACTATTGCATTCTATTGGACAAAATTATAACCATCAGGGTAGCTGCATCTCTGAATTAAATATAAGTATGTACATACACAGGAGAGTACCAAGCCCCCAACCCACACATGCTCTCCCACTAAGATCAGTGAGACCAGCATTTATGAGAAAACAGAGTTCTGTAGGCTCACTTGGTCTCTAATGAAACATGACCTTGACCTGGGAAAGTGGGATTGGAGATGTCAGTATCTACACACTTGTTAAAGCAGTGACATGAGGATTTTGGCTCATAGTTCACTGAAAAAGCATCAGCAAGGTTAGAGCAAAACATAAGAAAAAGCTGGTTTGCTGTGCCTCCTTGTTCAGCAAATAAATGATACTGTCAGGAGTTTTGAAGCAAGCACTTCAGCCTGTTCCTGGAAAGCATCGCTGGCGAGAAAAATAATTTTCAGTAGAACTCAAGAACTGAGAGGGAAAACATTCTATAAATCAGTAACAAGTTGGCCCTCGGGCAGCCAAGCTAAAGAGGACTCATTTCCTATGGATTTCTGTCTCTCCTGCCTCACTGTCTGCTTCCCAGCCCTCGTCCATCATCAGCCCTGCCCATCCTTCGTGCCTGCAGCGCCTGGCGGGGAGCACTGTGTCCGCGGCCAGGGCAGCTCTGCTGTGTGTGCAGCCATCAGCTGTCCCCCATTTGCACAGGACTTGTCACAACTTGACTCGCTGAGACC
Organism: Cyanoderma ruficeps; assembly: GCA_008694505.1. Taxonomy (NCBI): domain Eukaryota; kingdom Metazoa; phylum Chordata; class Aves; order Passeriformes; family Timaliidae; genus Cyanoderma; species Cyanoderma ruficeps. The sequence goes on from VZDJ01007749.1 coordinate 12,642,284, forward strand.
TCTGCCCTTCTGTAAAATGGAGTTAAAACTGGGGGGAAAGAGAAAACAGATGACAGGCAAATATTCGTATGACACAATTATATGTTGAAACCTCATTTCCCTAAGGAACTCTGTCCTTTTTAGTAGTCAGTATTTTTAGAGGTTGGATATTTTGCTTATTTTGGAAAGCAAGTTGAAAGATGCATAGAAACAATCACTGGGGTGGCACCATGTTTTTTCTGAGTAAATACCCACGAAGATGTTCCAGGTTACCATATTCCACACATATCCTGTCCTATACCCTTTGGGTTAAGCTGCACCCCAGACACTGAGGAACTGAAGTGCAGAAGCCCCATATTAAACCAGCCTGCTTCCCTTGTTTGGTAGTCTCCACGGCTGCTACATTTATGTCATCTAGACATGTTAATGTTTGGAAGATAATTAGAAATATAACAAATTACTCCTACTTAACAGAACAAAAGAACAACACCAATTTCTCCTTGAGAGTGATGCTGGTGGTGTCAGTAGGATTGCAACATATTAATTTATCCCAGCATTTCTGAGTTGGGTGTTTCTCTTTAATAATTGTCAGACTTCTCCTGCGATGACCAATTAATTGTAGGACTAACTCAATGCAGCTGTGATAGCCCCAGTAGCCTGCAGCAGAATTGTCAGAACAAGTACACACTTTTAATTTTCTTTCCTCTGTTTTGCTTGCTTGCTTGTCACTTCAGCTTGCCTGTGAGTGTTTGCCTTGTGCTGTTGCCACTCAGAAAGAATGCTAGGGCTGGGCAGTAAATAAGGGACTAAGTATCAATTTAGATAACAATGAAGGCTTGTGTGTGTGGCTTTTAAGAAAGAAACCTTGAAGAAATTTTGCATCACTTGAAATTTTCTAGCTTTTATTAAACAATAAAAATATATAAACTATATATTTTCATTTTTATAGAGATCAATTAAGCTATAAGTAGGGGGGATTTTTTTGTTCAGTTTTGAAATTCATACAGGTATGACAGAAAGGAATGATTTTCCCTGACATTGAGATATTAAATCATCATCAGAACTTGCCTCTGGACTCACAGACAGTAATTTATGTATCTCCCGTTCTCTATTTTACTTTTGTCTCACAGGCATAATGTAAGAGCCCTACTTTTCTCACAAAATGTGCATCTCTAATAGTGCTGGACAAATTTAGCTAATAAGTTACACGAGCAACAAGTCCTTGCTGGTTAGAGAGTTCTTTTTGTTTCTCTTTTAATTTTCCCCTTTCCAGTATATACACCCTACAAAGCATGAAAGTTTTGGAAAGGACTAGATGTAACTTAATCATTTATTAATAATTTAGAAATGCTTACTTGAACATAAATTTTGTTCTTCCCTTTCTCTTTCTTTTTGTCACTTCTGGACGAAGAACAGTATTTCTAGCAGCAGCAAAAATATTGGCATTGTCCCCCAGTGCCCAGAAACCATGTCACTGCAAATGGTAAATGAAGTTTAGTCATATGGTGTCATCTCCAACATCCTGAGTCACTCAGCAGAGTTAGTGAGGCTTAAATTCCCTCATGTTATGTCTCTCTGCTATAAGTCATGGTGTTGTCTCTTTGCTACAGAAATTTTGATTTTATTCTCTAATATTACTTCCTTCTTGTCTTTTAGGTTTGTTTTCCTTCTAGTCATGTGAGTTTTCAGCCCACTCAACACTCTTCTGACGTACCTGGTACTTGCTGTTTTCTAGGGTGCTTCAGCATCCTAGAAATTCAAGGGTCTTCTTGACTTCTACATTATGGGAGTTATTGCATTCAGATAAACTGCAATTCCAAAGAATAATCAGCTGCTTGCAAGAATATTTCAGCTGATGTCCCTGTGATTCTGTGTTGTTATTTTGTTTTACTATTTCAAAATATTCTGTTAGGTTTCAACTCCTACAAAGTATTTAGAAACATCCTCCAGACTAGACCTTTGTCCGTCTTTATGGAAGAGAGTTTGCATGGCTTGCATGAAGTCATGGAATCACTGGTTTTTGGATGAAGACTCACTGAAGACTTAAGTGAGGCAGAGAACTTGACTAACTCACAAAGTCTAAAGGTATCCAAATTGTTATGGTCTAACCCATAACTGTCCTAAGAAGGAGTTAAGTATAACAAAGAAGTGGGAATTTCCATGCCTGAGTTGTTAGATTCCAAATCCTCATAAATGCTTGTTTTTCCCAAAACACAAACACCCTTCTGACCTCTCTGATTTTCTGACATAAACTAAGAACCTTTTCATGATAATCAGAGTCAAGTATCAGTTCCAAGAAGCCATTGCTGTGCATCATAGGAACTTATGAAGATTAGAAAACAAAACAAAACAAGCAGTCTACCACTTTCCGGGATCAATGCTATGAAGGATTTAATGGGTGGTCCATAAGTGGACAGAATGTTGCACTAATGTGTGACTACATGGCAATTAAGCCTAATTAGGGAAGGTTTTGAAAAAGACAGATGAAAGTAAATTATGGGAATGAAAGCAACTGTGCTTTTGGGGACCACACTGTGCCACGCTGGTTCAGCGAAGTGTTGTTAAAAATGTCCCCCTTCTGTCAGGTTCTGACGCACATCCAGCAGTTTGTCAAGCCAAGCGTTTTTCTCGGGAAGGGGGAATCTCAGGAGCACATTCTTCACCCGGTCTCTGCTGAACTCGCGGGGTTCATGAGGAGACAGCTGCGCTTCCAGAGTAAGAGCAGCAGCAGATGACCCTGAATCTGACCCTGGCCGTCCGCTTTAGTTCAGCCTTGCCTCTTTTCTACTTGGAGCAACAAAGGTAATCATCAATGTGGATTCTCACGTGTGCTCTGGGGACGTTCTTTTACAATTTCGCATTTTTAGTGTTTTCTCAGATTTACAACTGAGCACCCCATACAGAACATCTGATTCTGGTTGAAGTGATTTTCTCTGGTGAGGAGACCTCAGCAGGCAAACCTGGAGCAGTTTCCAGGCTTCCATGCTGCATGGCTTGAGGGCATTCCATAAAACAAAATCTTTCAGAGCAGAGGACTTCAGGGTTTCTCTGCTCACACTGTTTCAGAGCTGAGTGCTCTTCTTCAAGAAAGTTTTAAAGGAAACAAAACTCAAAATGCTGAAATCCTCAATGGAACAGATTTGCTTTTTTCTGCTCTGGAATAAGTGCTTGTTACTACAGGCACCGTTATAGTATGCTATGTTATATTGGATTTTATTAAATTATGGAAAATAATTGAGTAGAAAAGCAGAGGAAAAATGCTACACAATCTGCACGGCACATCTTTTTTTGGCTTGAATAGTGTCTGGTATTGCTTTCCACCAGGACACAGGGATGCTTTTTTTCCCTAATGAACTTTTTACATCTGAGATGAAATACTGATTCTGTGGACAATTTATTAAGAAAAGCACCAGTTTCATGTGGGGAGTTTTCAGTCCAACAGGGAATTTATATGTGGAAATCATATATGGGTATAGGGAAACACCTCATAAAAAGAATGACTACATGGTCAGCAGCTGTAATTTATGTTCATTCTCTTTTAATAAAAAAATATGTGTTCAGACCAATCTTTTATTTTTTTATTGTAGCTCAGCAAGGTACCCTCAACTGTAGCTATTTAACCTCCTGATTTTCTTTGTTTGTTTCTGAAATAAAGAAAGCTAAACCTAGTACTTGTGTTTTTAGTTACGAAGCTTATTCATATATGGAAGGTGCAACAAGGACGCCTTTCTCCACTGAAGGATGCTGAAGTAGGTGTTGATAAAAACATCACACATAAAAGAGTGTTAAAATGAAAACAGAGACAAGAGGATGCTAAATAGAGAAAAGAAGCTGGATCTGAGATTTGATGGCTGACCATGAACAGCTGTGCATATGTAATCCAGATACATGTCCTAGTGCCTAAGCTCTCCAGGTTACGTGTATATTGCACTACTCAGATAAAAATTTGGAAATGAGGTGTGTGTTCATAAATCACAATATTCTTCTGGTCTAATGTTGTGGAAATCTGTCAAATTAAAAATTGCATTCCTAGAAAGGATGTTTTAACAAAACCTCTAGACGGGATGTCATATTTAGCACAAAATTAGTGCTATGTCTAAAGAGATATCCCCTTAGCTGCAGAACCTTACTCAGATCCTCTACTTGCTTCTATCTCTGTAACTGCAAAGTGAAGGCACTTCTCAGGAGTTCCTGGTATGTGAGGTAATGAGAAATTCCGGGGTCTGGCGGGATCTGTGGTGACAACACTTGTGAGAGGGGCTGGCACAATCTCCTTGCATAGACTCACTCCTTAGTGGTGGTGATCAGCTTTTGGTGGAAGTCTGATGCAGCTATGAAGCAGCAGGTGAACAAGCCATTTCTTCACTAAAAGCCTAAACCTAGCATTTTTTACTTCCTCTTAGGTCACACAAACATCCCTTGTCTGTCAGTTTGACAGTAACCACTCCCTTTTCATCTTCATCTGTCTAAAACACTCTGTCCTGCATCTCTTTTGCACATGCTGTAAATGCCCCTCCTCCAGCAATATTTCTGCTGTATTCCTGCTGGCACCCTCTACAGCAGCCAGACCTCTGGGCATCCCTGGGAGAGACTTAGTAGGGAATTTTCTGAGTCAAATTAGTAAGGACAAAGGCCAGTATTGTTCAGTTAATGACAATAAAAATTCACCTAGATTAGTACTGGCTACTTAACAGTAACCAACAGAGCATCAAGATTTGGCCTTCTATGATTTGGATAATTTCTAAATTATATTTTTATGTCAGAATGCTAGGAAAAGTCTAGGGGAAAGCAAATTTTTACAGTTTGAGGAGATTTGCAAGAGCAGCTGGAGCTATTCTGCCTACTTTTTCCCCACATTGCAAGCCTTCACAAAGCTTTAAATCCAGACAAAGAGAGCTGCCAAAAAACCCACACTAACAAAGCAGATGAGTCCGTTATTCCCACTTTTCTGGGAGATATGTTTCAGTCTGTGTGTTCTGTATTTCTGCAAGAAATGTTTCATATTTAGCGGTGAAGGAACTCAGGCTTGCTGGTATTTTTGAATTACTTTCTAACCTGCTCTCTTTCTCTCCACCTCCTTCCCTTTTTTTTGTGGCTTTCCAGTGTAAGTGGCCACAGCAAACCCCAGTTCAGGATCCAGGAGGAATCCTTCCCCGCCAGCCTAAGGAGAAAGTTGGTGACAGCCGCCGAAACGCCTTGATCACACACTCCCAGCACCCTGCCCTGCCAGCAGCAGGAGGAAAGTCCAGTTTATGTTAATAAGGTGCAGAGAATGGCCAAAATATTTTGTGAATGTTCTGGCTCAAAAGGGTAATGAAGCTCCCTCTGTCTCAGTGCACTGGCACAGGAGCAAACTAAACAACTTGGAAATATGTTTCAGAGCAGAAATATAGAACACAAACTCCCTGGATTTCACACTTCCACTGGAAGCTGAGCTTTGCCTCTTTCTGCCTCTTTTCCAGGCTGGCTGAACCCTTTTGCAGAAAAAGTGGGAGGGATGGGGGAGGGCGAGCAGGCTTTTCTGCAGATTAGCTTCGGCAGCTCTTGCCAGACCAAAAGTTACATTGGAAAGCATTTCTTAGTTTATACCAAAACAATTAATTGTTTTATATGTAAAGTAAAACCAGAAAGTTATTCCCATAAATTTGGTTTAAAATCTGCCTTTTTATTAACTTTGAGCAAAAGAAACCTCCACACTGCTGGGAGCACAGTCAGATTCTTTGGGCTCTCTTCAAAAAGCTCGCTCTTTTTGTCATTCCTCTCTGACCTCCTCCCTGCTAGTCCCGGGATGAAAAGCAAGCCAAAGATCTGCTGAGAAATGGGCCGAGCCACTGCTGACCTTTGCAAATCCAATTTCTTCAAAGCGAGAGCTAATCAACGTGTTCCCACGCTGTGTGTTGCTGAAACTTACGATGCAATTCAAGGAATGAATTCACCATGGTGCAATCTCATTTTGAATCCAGTTTTCTTGTTATGTGTCAGAGGGTGAAGGAGGCAGAGTGTGGTACAAGTTATAGAGAGCAGTCTCAACCAAGTTGCACAAACTGTGTAAGTCTGTCTTTGAAAGATTTTGCACTTTGTAGGGGCTCTTTCTCTCAAAATCTAAAACACATTGGCCTTCCCCCCACCCCCTACTACCTCAAAAAGAGAGAGACATTTTGCAGTTACTTAAAACAAAAATAAGCTAATGAGAGTTTGCACTGAGCAATCTCCAAACAGAAAAAATAAAATAGGCTGTGAGGATATTATCTGATGTGTAACCAAGGTGCCATTTGCAGAGATTTGTGTGCTCAGGAGCTGTAGATGAATGATGTGCTGCTACAGGGAGAGCTTCAAAATTCATATTCAAAATTCATATTCTCTCACTTTGCATATCTGATCTGGTATGAGCACTATTCTGATTTTACAGCAGCCAGGATAGTCCGCTCTGTGAGAAGTTTTACCATCACCGCTAGGTACAGCAGCTGTGCTGGCAGGATTCGTGCAGGAAAACCACATTGGCATTCCCAGCCTAAATCCTATAATCTTGTTTCAACAGGTGCTTGTAGACTGACCCCCTCCCTGTTTCCCAGAAGGTGCTGCCATTTGTTTCCCTGCCACAGTGGCCAGGCCCTGGCTGAGCACAGCCCTGGGCAGCCCAGCAGACCCAGTGGGAGCAGCGCTCCACATCCTGCAGGCACGCTCCCAGTGGGGGTGGGTTTGCGCAACGCCGCAACTTATTGTCTGGGACAAAAGGGACACAAGGGGACTCTCATTCCTCGTTGAACTACTGTGGGGCATGTGTCATGGATAACACATCCCAAAGAGATGCTTTCAGCAGCCAAAGAGAGCAGTTATGTCATTGCCAGGAGGAATTGGGCGTGGTGTGCCTCCCTCGGGATGTCACCTCCCCAGCTGGGAAGTCCTGGCATGGGAGGTGGCAGCCAAGCTGCTCCACTTTTGGTGCCTGACCACAGACCTCCCAGAACTGTGGTGTTCCTGGCCAGTTGGGCCATATAGTAGAACCAGAGACATCGTAATTTACTTTTTTAGCTCATTACCACCTCCATTGCAAAAGTGTCATTCCACTATGGCTGATGTAATGGCGAATCAAGTCCTTGGGCTAATGGGCTGGACTGTGCCTTGGCTGTAAACTCCAGGCTTCCTCAATGCTCTCATTTTGTATTTGTCCCTAAGAAAGCAAATGAAAATATATCATTGTTCTCAAGATTGCTGAAAGAAGCAAGACCTTTTTTCAAATTTTATTTCTGCAGCCATGAATAGTAAATTTCCTCCATTCATGACTGGTTTAAAAAGAGTTTGTTAAGTAACCAGATCTGAAGAACTTTCTCACCAAGTATTGCAGTAAGAAGAATTGTTTGTGTTTTTATTACTTTCTCAATATTTTTGTTATCCTCTTTCCCAAGACACGATTAGATTTTCCAGTCTTTTGGACATCAAAGATTTTGGAGTAGAGATTGTATAAACTGGATAGGTAACAGCTGTTACCAGATGGGTGGAAAGGGGAGAGGGCTAATTTGTTTTATGTGTTTCCTCCCACTGCTGGTACCTTTCACTGTGGCACACTGTTGCTGTCCTGTGACAGGGAGTGTCCTTGCACAGAGGGAACCCTTGTCCACAGGATTACACCTAACTTTGGATTTCACTGTTGTTTATAAGTGACTTTTCCAAATGCCTTCTTCATAGCTCTTTTATCTGGTCCTCCAGTAGTTTATTAGAGAGAAAAAAGTGACAGAGCAGTTCTAATATTGTTAGATAATAGCAAGGATTGACAGATTTTCATTTCTAACCTTTTCAAGTCAGAAGGTCTAGTTTGCTTCACTTCTGGATATCTCAGGACACTTACAGTTGGATTTATTTTTGTAGAATAAATAATTTAATTCCTCAAGAGAGGTCACAGTACCAAAGGAGAGTTTCAGCTGTATCATCTCTGGTGTGCCCTTCTATTTTACATGGGAATGAACGTTTGCATGCATCCTCTTTATTTCCTCATCTTGTGTAAAATTCCTTGTGTTCCTCTTTTAGATTGCTGACTGTTTAGGAAAGGTCTTAGAGGAAAAATTGTGATTTGTAGTTTTGTAACTGGTAAAAGAGACTGTGTGCGTGCATAACAACCTGATTTTTGCATATTGCTATACCAACAATAGCTGATCTCATTCAGATAACAGTACAGCAGCCTACAGCTTTGACCAGATTCAAAGAAACTCACATTGCTTGTTCTTTTCTTTCTCATTTTAGGTTTGATCTACTTGCTTTGACATATGAATGTTTTGTTTTTAAGTACCTACCCTCACCTTTTTCAAGCTTCACCAAGGGAGAGAACTTTCAATATATATTGTTTGCAAAAGTCAAACTGATCTAAAAATTTGAGAGGGACTGGCATCTTCCCAGTCTAGTCTCTTTCTTCCCTGGGTAGCCTAGATTAATACTTTTGATCCTTTCCTTCTCTGAGCAGCTTCAGAATCCATTGCCATTGCAGGAGAGGACACACTGTCTTCACCCGGTCTGTGAGGATCCTCGGACCTTTGCAAAAATGCTCAGATTCTCACAGAGTTTTTAACTCTTCTCTTTAGCTGGCCTGGTGGGAGTCAGCCGGGGGAACATCACTGGGCAACTCAGCTGGGGGAATATCACTGGAGTAGATTGTCCATGTCAGTGGCTGCTGGACCGCTGTCAGGAGCAAGGATCCTGTCTGGAGAGGGACAGAACAGAATGCATATCCGGATAACCATCGCTAATGTGATTTTAGGCTTTAACCCTTAATTAATTTCAAACTGTTTTTCTGCATCTCTTTCATGCACTCATGGAGTACTGCTCCATATAGTTAAAGCAAATGACCAAGAGAGGAAGTTAATCTACTGAGCTTCTGTGCAACACTCAGAGTAATTTTTTCTGCACAACCAGTAGAGAAATTGGAACAGCTCTGCCAGTTTCAAGACAAAGTTTGCCATCTTTAGTGAACATTTAGGCCCCAATAAGGATCAAGCTACAAAGCCAATAACAAAAATGTGGAGGAGGCTCAAGACTAGCTGAGTAGTTTGCTGCATGAACAGGGAAGTGAGGTCCTTGACTTTGCTGTGTACAGTTCATACAAATGGGGAGAGAAAGAGGTGTCTGACTAATAGTGAAAGGTATGGTGAACCCTAGGTTGTAGTTCCTGCTTTACAGACAGCCCTTTCCATATGCCAAGTTAGAAACCGTGCAGGTGAATTAATGTAACCCTGTTATCCCTGGGTCCCCAGGCTGGGTGCAAGCACATATGGAATTAATAACATTTAATGCTTGTACAGTGGCAAAACCTGGTGTAAATCACAGCCTTTTAGAAGTGTGTTAAACAGGACAGTCTCTCACATCCAGAAGAGGGGATCTCTTTGGCAAGTCTAAGAATCAGCAGGAGCTTGTACCAGTGGTCATACCAAGTGGTTGCCAAGCTATGAAAGCAGCAGGTAATTCAGTGTGGTATCTCACAGCCTGTTGGTATCTTCAAAGTGAGGTTTGTGAGCCTGTGTGCAGGCTTGTGCAGGTAGTGTATGTCAAGTTAAAGCTACATTTCAATAAATCACAGGATCAGAGAATGATTTCTGTTCGAAGGGGCCTTAAAGATCATCTTGTTCCAATGCCCCTGCCGTGTGCAGGGACAGCCTCCACTACACCAGGTTTCTCAAGGCCCCTTGCAGGGATGGGCACGAAGTTTGGTTGTTTTTTGCGGGTTTTTTTGCTTCACTCCACAAGATCCTTGCACAGGAGCTGAAGGGCTGTTTTGGGTGCACTATGGATAGACACTGCTGTCACTATTTTTACTACCTCCTTGTCATGTATTTCAGGCTCTGCAGTGACAGTGATGATTAAATAAAAATTGACAGTGATGATTAAATAAAAAATAAGAAATCATTAGCTTGACTAAGTATTTTCCATGAAGGAACATTTATTTATGGTGACACTGAAATATCGTAACAATGCTCTGAAGCAGTACAGAAACTGTGAATTTCAATATATATAGCCAGAGGAGATTAAATATCTTTGGCTCAAGAGATTTTACTATGAAGACATAACAATACTTTTCTTTTAATGTAGTTGCATCTTCATAAAAATCTATTAAACTGCAGCTTGCAGAGGAAGTGTAAAGCACAAGGCAAATTAAAGTACAATAACCCTGAAAGGACAAAGTGATCTAACCAGTGATGTAGTACTTACAGGAAAAAGAATTGAGATTACTGATGGCTCAGTGCACAGGAGCAGCATTTATTATGGTGGAAAAGTGTATACCGTGAATTAATTCTGTCAGTTTTGTGCTGGCCTGTTTCTCATTTTACATGGCAAATACTTTGATCCATGTTTTAATGTAGGTACTTTTACAGCCTTGGGAAATTTGCTGCCCCAATCTACAGATGAAATAATTTAATCATAAGTATTTCACCAGGCATTTTTCAAACCAATTTAATTAGGTTTCATTGTTTACAGCCTTTGAGTATAGGATCCAGAGATAATTTAAGAGCACAACCTGCTTGTTGACTTGAAAGAAAATGAAAAATTTGTTACTTGTTATTATTTAAAATTCCAAAGTGTTCAAGCTGGAATATCTGTGGGTTTTTTTTTCCTTTGACAGAATTTCTCCTTTTTATGAATTTCTCTCTGTAATCTTGCCATTCCTGTGCCTCTAAATACATATAGTCTCATGTAGTTTAGGAAGGAATTATGGCATTACAGTGATTTTGGATGGATTTTGAGCACTGCTATATTCCTATAACATTTCAGAATTTCCAGGGGCCTCAGAAGGGTTGTTCCAGATTTATGGTTGTATAACACCAGCAGAATTCTGTCCCTTAATATCTGCATTCAGAGCTAGTGCATTAGTCATCCAGGTCCCTGAACAGGTTAATTATCCAGTCCAGTTCTTCAATGCTGTTTTAACTGTTGCACTTATAATTTTTATGAATTTCATATAACATTAGATGATGGTAAATGGGTTTAAAGATAAGCTAAACTTTTCAAGATGGAAACTGCTGATATTTTTTACTAATATCTATATCTGTTGCATTACCAGTACTCTTTGGGAAAGTTCTGATTTAGAAAACATGATCTCACGGGATGTTTTATCTTATTGGCTTCTTGCCATGTTGCCAGAACGCAGTGTATTCTGACAGAGGCACCCAAAGTGCATGCTTCAGCATGCAGAGAAAGAGTGCAAAGCTGGTTTTCATTTTCTAGAAACAGATCCTAGTAACAGTTTTCCTCCTGCTGAATGGGTTTTTATTGTTGGTTTTGTGCTTTTGATTGAGTTCTTTGGGTTTATGTTTTTGAGACGTATACCATATATTCACAGGAAAAGTCCCAAGTTTCAGAAGCTTTCTGAAGTGAATTCAGTGCTTTTGAAATCTTTACTGGAAACCATCATTCTCAGTCTGCTCACAAATACAGCACTTATCTCTAGCTCTACCTGCACAACTCAGGAAAGATCCCTTACAAAATGTTGTGTGTTTTTCTATCCTTTCTCAGAAGGTGCTACTCTAGAACAGAAAAGATAACCAGTTTAGTATTATGCTGAGTTTTAAAAAGTGCCAAAAATCTATTTAAGAAAGTTCATCTTAAGAAATACTATCTTGAAAATCCTAAATTAAGAAATAACACCTTCTCACTAACCTCAGTGAAGAATTTTTGGTTTTCAAGCGTCTATGTTGTTCGGTTGAACTGTTCATTCCCCTCCCATTAGTAATTTAATATCTGTATTTTTCATAGAGCAGCTCAGCAGTGTGCCAAATGTTATTAGCAGAAGGGCACAGCAAAAAAAGATTCTGATCAGAAATCAGAACGGCTTCAGTAAAAGCCTGGCTCAAATATGCACTGAATGGAGGTCAAGTTGGCAGTTTTACCTGTGGGCAGTTCATGTGAGATCATTTAAAATGATCTGGGAAAAGCTCTGAAGATCAGCCCCTCAGTAATGTCTGTTTTTATCTTGTACAAGAATGTATTTTTCTCCTCGCCTTCTTTTCATCCTTATTCACCTAGCTGTATCTACAAAATTAATAATTAGTAATAGATGAACACAGATACAATAATTTCTCTTTTTTCCCCCCTGTCCTTTATATTTTTGCTCTATTTCTCTCCCATAGCTTATTTAATTTGTATTTTAGCTCTCATGAAGGAATGGAAATACTGTTGCAATCACTTCTTGTTTCTTGGATAATTTTTCAAACCAACAACATTTGAGTGACTATAAATTAAAAACCTTTTTTTGCTGAACCTCTGGTGGTTCACACTCTTCTTATTTGCATTTAGGTAATAATATCCTGGTAAGATATGAGATAGATTTTTCATTTCCAAGGACTAGGCAGGTTTCTGAAACTGACAGTGGAACTCAGTACAACTTGGGTGATAGGGTAGCACTCAGTGAAATAGCTAGGAGCATTTAACAGCTTTGCAGAAAGGATTATTTCCATGGAAGTGTTCAAACCAGATAGGACCAGGGAGTTTAGAAATTGTGTAGAAAGTCATGCCCTCACAAGATTTGGTCACTGTCTAGGTCAAGAGTTAGATGGGGTTTAGATAAGGTTCATGACCTGATGCTTTGCCATCCATAGTGAAAAACTTGGTATGAATTTGAGCATCTGATTACACAGCTGGTACCCAATTAATTTGTTATTAGCCTTTTTAAGTACTGCATTTTAGAAATCTCATATTTTTCAGCCTGAATGGTGTTTCTCTGGCAACAGTTTTTATGGGATTTTGGATCTGTGACCAAAATATAGTTTTGTTCTTGTTCCTGAAACATTTTCTGCAATTTCTGCCAAGGCGATGACATATGTGAAGAACTGTGCAATTTTTTTTAACTCTATGGTTATTTCAATTCTGTAGAATTTAGTCAATAACCATCAAGCACTGAGATAAAGTGATATTCCCTGGAAGAAAAACAGTATAGTCAAGTGCATTGGAAGATGAAAAGATGATATACAGAAATACTACACTCTCGGGAATTCTAGTAATGTCAATTTTGGAGTCCTGTCACAAACTAGCATAGGGAATGGTTTGCTTTATGTAACAGGTTCAGTGCTCAGTCTTACCTCAGGAGTGATAACCCTGAGCACAGCAGACTCCAGTCTGCCCCTCTTAATTTGAGGACAGTGATGGGAGTGTTATGCATGCTAGACCACACCGGCAAAGTAGTCTCTGCACCCACATGAAGCTTAGCAGAAAGAGGCTGACTTTGGCAACTTGTGTCCATCCCTCTCACTTTCATTTATAAAACCATTTGATAAAAACACATCAAGTCAGCTCCTCTCAGTTTTGATTGTGATGGTTAACTTCCTGAACAGCTTGCCTTTAATGATAATTTCTCAGAGTCTAATTCATGTTCAGTACTCAGACAATCTATGTTTCATGAACTGCCCTGCTGACTGAGGAGGCTTCAGCTATTTTTTCTTCCAAAAAGATACTTAGCCTTACCTCCCCAGCTGGATAAAGCCAGTGATGAATAATCACTCTTATCACTTTTCTGAAATATCAAAGTTGTCTCTCCTCATGGCAGAGAATTCCAAACTGTCCTGGAGAAAGCAGGTCGTGTGAATATCCTTGCTGTATTCCTAATTGTTTACTCTGGCAGTTCCCAGTGAAGCAGCTGGTTGTCTTTGGAAAGCTGTGCTTGTTGTTTTGGGTTTGAACATCATGTGTCTTTAATTTTCAGCGCTAGCCACAGGGATAAGTATCACAAATATCTGCTTCAAGGCCTTTTGCCCTTGGGAACCCAATATATACTTGGCAGTCTCTCTGACAGTGGGACTGAGGGAAGAATCAAAGTTGACTCATTGCCTTATATCCCCTTGGGGAAAAGAAAGAATAAAAATGGCAATTGCTGCTTCATTCAGTTGCCCGAGGCAAGTCTTTCCTGTTTTGTAGAGAATAAACTAATGTCACTTCAAAAACAATCTTCCTTCCCTCTGTATGAAAAAATTATTCCATCCAGTATCATACAGATAATTCTGAGGCTTGACTTGCCCACATCCCAGTGCCATTCTGGGTAGACTTCAGAATTCCAGCACACAACCAGAAATGGATGCTCACATCTTCCATTCAATGCTTACCTCCAACTGAATCTGCTGTCATGTTCTTCAGCTCAGCATACAGTAAACTCTAATGAAAATCGGTTTGTACAGCGCTGAAAATAGTGCTTTACCATGAAAATAGGTTTAAGCCTGCAGGTGGAGAGAACGTGAATTGTGCTTTATTTATTGTGCCCAAGCTGTTCACAGACTGATGTCCTACTGCATGATTATGACCAGCCTAAATGAGCATCTTGCTATCACTTCAATTGAAGATGTATTCATTACTCTACCTGCAGATACAGCTTCCCAAATATTCCCCACTTTCTGTGCCACACTGAAATGGAGCAGTCATTAGTGTTGGTAATGTTGTAATACAAAGGGGAAGCCTGAGCTCCAATGCATGCATTAGCTAAAGATTAAACAGGGTGCCAGCTCTGATTCTTTTAGAAATGTAGCTAGGCTGAGCTCCAAGCTTACACCAAGTGATGCCAAGACATTTGCTCATGTCTCCATCACCCCTTATCTCAAGTAGTGCAACTGCCAGAAATAATTTTCCTTAATAGAAAAACTTCATGCATTTTGCATGTTTCTCTTTGTTATGTAAATCTGATTAGTTTGTGATTTCAGTTTGAAAATAGAATTCAGAACTCATGTATTTTAGATCTGAAAATCATCTTTCTTTATGACAGCTTTTCCATTTTTCTAGGAAATCCATTCCTTTAATTTTATAATCAGCACAAGAATCTTATGGAAGATGGTGGCAATTATCAACTATTCGAGTCAATCATCTTATTTTCAAGTCTCCAAGTTTTGCTGTTAGTCCTGAAATTCAGTGCTATTCTAGAGAATATGTTTTTGAGTTGATTAGGGATTTGTGATACTACTTAAATACAAAAGAGAATTTTAGCTGGGGAAGAAGCTCTCCAAGATGAATGGATGTATTAGCTTAGCATGGATCTGAACTCTGTCTTGCAAAACACTGCACAGGCTTTCAGTGATACAGATCTCATTGGAATCAACTATTGTCTAGCAGCTGAAAATAATAGGGCTCAAAATGGTTCTAATTATTCCTGATTTGAAAGGTAAGTTGGTATGGCTTTTTTGATGCTTCATTTGAAATATGCCTGTATATTGCTTAATTATATTAATATATGTATTTAATCGCTGTGTCCAACACAGAGAATGTTAACTTGATCTTTAAGCAAGACCCTGTCTTTTCACATTCGGGAGTGTATGCCTGGACCTGATTGTACAATTAGCCTTGGTTTTGCTTTGTAACACTTTCTTTAAGTTATAAGCACTTCAGTTTTCATTGAAGTAGGATTCTATTTGCATTTTTTATGTCTGCTTCCAGTAATTTGTTGGCATGCAAGTAGCAAAGCTCGTAAAACAGTGTTGTGTATTTTATACAGAAAAGCCAGACAGAGGTGTGGCACAAGGTAAAGTTCTTCTATTCCTTCTTCCTTCTTCCTTTTAGCTCTGCTCCACACGAAGGTATGGAAACTGTCTTGCCCAACATTACACAGACATAAGAAGGCACCCCGTACTTGAGAAAGGACTGGAGTGAGAAAAACAAGTGTGATGTTAAGAGCGAAGCACAGCAGAAAATACTTTAGGAGGATCTATAAAAAGTTTAAATTGGTAAAGCATGTGTGTGGGTGGGTTAGAAAGAATAAAGCATAATTAAGTTACTGAAGCCTCAGCAGGACTCTGAACATTGTTCAGCGTGCAATGCAGTTCGCTTTGAGGAAAGGTCAAGAATACCCACAACCTTAGAATGGGGACTTTTTTTTGTAGTGCAGCATTAATTTCACCAAATGCACGCGTGCTGCCCTTTCTTGGGCTTTGCGTCACGGTGCTGCGGGGTACTGAGTGTATTACAGGAACACGTGAAGGCAGAAGTTCCACCTTCTGCAAGCCAGTGACAGAGCAGGGTGTCCATATTAGGCATGGCTGAATGTCAGAGGAAACTTTGTCGTGCCATCCTGCATGACAAAGGGAGCTGGGTCCCATCTTGTCCCCCCAGTGGGCATAGCCCCATCCAGGGGTCCCTGGCTGCACAGTAATGTCAGGAGAAGTGTGGGTGGGTGAGAGGGGGTTGCTTTGTATCAGGGAATAGCCTGAAGTATCAGGGAGCAGAGAAAAGCGTGACAATCACAGGCAAGTGTCCTTGCAGCTACTGAATAGCATTTCTAATTGCTCTATGATGTGAACAGTTCAGGTCCAGTGCCCTCGTGCCACGGGTGACCCAGACACTGCCCTCTTCTGCTCCTCTCCAATCCCTGCTTGCCCTTCTCTTTCCCTGGAGCTTCCTGGGGTGATCCTCAGTGACCACCATGGGGGAAAACCTGGGCTTCTCCTTTACAAAAGCCTGTGTTCTGCCTGAGGCTGACAGAAGAAAACACCACTGTGAGCTTCATAAGGCTTTTTGTTAGATGACAGCACTTCTGCAGTCCTTGGAGCAGCTCATATCTGAGCCCAGCTATATGAGTGGCCTGGTGCACACAGTGCAGGACAGTTCGGTCTCAAAACTGAAGACAGATAGGGAATCTGACCCCAAATTCAATAGGCTGTCTCTCATTTAACTCTCCTTCTCACAGTGCCCAAAGCCCAAGGCCTCTGGGAATTGGTTCTACCCCTTGTCCAGGCTATGTCCTCCCCAAAACACCCTCACAGGAGCATTCAGCAGGCCCTGTCATGGTGGAGGACTCCTGTACTGGCAGATTAGTGAAGCGTTGTGGCTGGGAATGTCATGTACAGCAGCTATAATTGCGAAATCATGAAGAGTAATGAGGATTTGAGCTGTTATTTTTCTCCTAAATACACATTCTAATGTGCAGAAAAAAACACAGTGTTGAATGAAAATATTGTGATCTTCAGGGGAAAAAAAAGATGTTAGCCAGAAGTGTCGTGCCTTTCCATATGGTAAAAAAAAAAAGACCTTTTTTAAGATGGCTTCTAGCCAACGTTTCAGAAATATTTTCTTTGTGTTTCTGCTCAAAGTGATTTATGTCCAAGTAGTCTCTAGCTGGTTCTCAAATTGCAGTAATGATTTTGATTGTTTGTTTATAGTTTTATCTGAACATTTCTGCTTGCCATGTCATATGTTCTGAACCAGCATAAGTGTCATTTATAGGCAACTGCTGTGCCCACGTAGAGTTCATTGTTCAGTCTTGTTTCTGACTGTTCACATGTGTTAGATGTAAGTTTTTGTAAAGAAAAGAGAGAAAAAAAGACTGTGTTCTCACCTTGCTGACCAAGAAAATAAGTTTTCAAGGAAATTATTCTGACAGATGTGTAGGGAAGCCAGGATACTTGGGCCAAGTGGCAATTTTTTCCATGGGAAAAGTTAAAATACTTTCCCATGAAAAAGGTGAGTCCAGAGCTGCGTGTCATCAACCCAGAAGTTGTGAGGCAACTGGACTGTAAGGGAAGTGCAGTTGGGCCCAGCTGTGGTGAACAAGGTCATTGTGCAGGACACTGCATGGGGAACGTGCTCCAAGGCTTCAGGATTGGCCTACACAATGTCACAGAGGAGATTTAGTTGAGATCCTTGAGCTGAAAAGTCTGTCTGCACACCAGGCAGCTTGTTTTGCTCAGTTGAGACCCACGTGCACATTAATGGCTTAGATGTCCTTTAGGCAATTTTGCATGGCAACAGAGGAAAGGGAGAACAGATTTAAAGCAGAAAAAAGAAAAGGGGGAGAAAGAGGAATTGACAGTAAAGCAAAACAGTATATTGAATCAAAATTCAAGAACATAATGTAGTTCATATCAATATAAATATCCATATGACAAATTCAGCTGTTTGTTTCAGTGAAACAACACTGTTTTTTTTAAAATAATAAGCTCCAACAGATACTCCAGTGTTTTGAGAGAAGGTGAAAATGTCCACCATCATTATGATAAAACAAAATGATTATCTATGTGGGTTGTCTTTTGCTTTGGTTTTTTACCTTGTGGAAACAAGAGAAAAGCAGCTAAGGGATGATGAAGAAATTTTGCTGCTCAAAGAGAAAGACACACAGCATGTAAAGAGTTTGTTTGGTTGTTGGTGTGGGGTTTTTTTCTGCAGAAAGTACCTTTTCTTTGAGTGTAGGTATTTTTCTTTTCAAAAGACATCAGAGAAATTAGAACTAAAAAATATCTTATTCTCTTCTTTAGTTGGAACTCCTACAGATTCATCCACATTGGCAAACAGTCTGTTTTGATCACTGTCTCATCTGACTCAAATAAATCAGCTTGTATCATTTCATTCAGTAATTCCTTTGCCAAGCTTAAAACAACATACTGCTAATTAAAAGGTTGTGATCTGATAGTGTTTTTACTTATGTGAGTCCCAATGACTTTAAAAGAGTTAATCACACCCACATTAGAGATTAAAATACCACATTAATCTTAAAGTGTAATGGTACCAAAAGCATGATGAAGCTACTGCTGTCACACATTCTGAGTAAGGAATCCATGAGGTTTTTGTGCTGGAGGGAGGGTCTTGGAGGTGAAGGCATGGTTGGTCCTTAGCTTCACCCCCTTCTGCAGCCCTCAGTCTGCCCGTAGACAACCCTCAGGGGATCCTCACAGGCTGTTCCACAGAGAACAGTGCAATGTGGAGCATGTAGCTTGTAATCTTAGCACCTTTGGGTTTCTTGCAAATAATCTACCAGGCACTGGAGATGTATTACGGTGAGAAAAAGTACATGGGGGTTTTTCTGAACAACTACCATCCTTCATCTTCCAGACAGCTGTAAATATGTTCTCTTTTCCAATGTTACTCTCTTAAAGGAAAGCCCCCAAAGCAGTTTTGTTACTGAAGACAGGTGTGCTCACTGGCAAAGCAAGGCCTGCAGCTCCAGTCCAATTTGTTTCACAAATAGAGCTCAGGAACGAGCAGGTTCAAGGAGCACCCCAGCTATCAGCAGTCAAACACTGTATCCCACATACTAATGTTAATTTTAACAACATAGCCCTAAAATGAAATTTTTAGAAGGCACAAAGAGTACTGGGAGTGGAAAGAACAGAAGTTTTTGGTGGAGGGAAATAGCATTCACACTTTGATAAGCTCCAAAAATGCCTTTTCCAAACAGAAGTGCTTTGTATTACACCATTCCTGTTGGCTGTTTGGGGGTTTTCCATTAGATGTAGGAACTTCTTGCCACAGTAATAAAGGTCAGGCACTATTGTGCCTCTTTTATGATACTGACTAGCACAAATCATGTATACAAACTCAGGAAGTATTTATTTATGTGGAATACATACTTAAATAGTGGACTGCAAATCATTTAAAGATGCCTGTGATATGAATCATGCCTCAATTTCATGGATAAGTGGAAACATTATGCAACTTACTGAGTTTTTAAAGCACTAACGAATGTGAACTATACAGCAGACTAGAGCTGGACCTTTTCACCCCTTCTAATATAAGCTGTGGCTATTTAATATTCCTCACTAGGGAGTAATGCTGACCTATAAGTCAGCAATATATTAGGCACCAGAGCCATGAACCTAGTGAGAACATAAACGAAACTGATTTTCAATTTTGGTACATTACAAAAAGGACCATTATTGTGAGGTTAGAGATGTCAAAGTTGGTGACCTGGTATAAAGTATTCCCTGCCACATAGTCACGCATGAAAAGTAATTGGAGGCAGTATAAACTTTTAGAGACTTAGGACTTTTTCCCTCTTGAATTAAATATTCTTTTCCACACAATTTTTTAACATTAAAAATATAATTGCTTAAATTAAAAATATAATTTTTTTGTAAAGCATCACAAAAGAAGAAATTATGCTCCTGTAAAGTTTGCAGTTGATGGAGAAGCGTGTGTTTAGGAATGAGGTCACATCTTAACGCTTGGGTTACTTCCATAAGGCACCGATGAAAAGCAAGTTGCTACCTGCCAGCTAGGAATGACATTAAAATATTATGGCAGCATGTGACCAGAATTAGAGCTTAAAATCCTGACACAATGTCCCCTTTGAAGAACATTCCTGAAGATCACTTTACAGTTTCTGCTAAGCTTTAAAACAAAGAGTAAACTGCTTTATGTCTAAGCAGCAATGATTAAAGTTGTGCCTTCTTAGCTGCAGCGTTCACATCTGAAAACCCACCACTAAAGTGTACACAGGTCTTTCAGCGTGTCCATCAGGCCTGTGTCCTAGAACTTTGTCTAGGGAATGGTCTTTTAATACTGTGAATCCCATATTTCAGGGGTTCATTTATGGCTACACATCCCGAATTTCTGCACTGGGTTTGACCAACTTATTTCTGATGTCCTCTGGTATGGCATCGTGAGTGGGCACAGCATCTCTCCCCAGGAACTAGACTGCAGAGGGCACTCCTATATAAGAAGGAATTGCAGTTTCCAGGCTCATTTACTTTTTGCCTTGATGATTCCTTGTAATTTTTTTCTCTTTTAATAATTAATGACACTATTATTGCACTAAAAGGAAAATCTTATTATTCTTGACAATTGGTTTTGTTATGATTATTTAATTTCCCCCTCTCCCCAAGTTTATACAATTACAATGGCTGTCAGTGCTCATATCATGTTCGGGTCATCAGCCTCAGAAATTAAACATGCACAGAAGGACAACCTATTAATATGCCATCCCTAGGCATAACTTGAGCACAGCAGCACAGGGAGTGCGTAGATGAGGACAGAGATGGCTTTTGCCATGTGCCTGGGAGCAAGAGAAGTGCTGTCTGAGGCAGATCATCTGTGGAGCAATATGAAAACCCCTTTCCTCTTGCCCCATCTCCAGGATGGTTTTTTGAAAGCATTTATTTGGTGTGGATTTCAGCTGTAACTGTGGGAACAGAGGCAGTCACAGACAACAGTTCCTGTGCTCCATGGGGTGGATTTCTGCCCCCTAAACTTATTGGGAGATGGGGCTGGACAAACAGGCTACAATTCAATGTGACCAGAGCTGTGCAGTTTGCTGGCACAGTGGAAGGA
Organism: Cyanoderma ruficeps; assembly: GCA_008694505.1. Lineage (NCBI taxonomy): Eukaryota > Metazoa > Chordata > Aves > Passeriformes > Timaliidae > Cyanoderma > Cyanoderma ruficeps. The sequence continues at coordinate 12,663,254 of VZDJ01007749.1, forward strand.
GTATGTTGGGTGGGGAGTCTGAGTAGCAAACAGCTGGGTTGAGGCTGCCATAATGCAAACTCCTCTCCAGAGCTGTGATACTGGGCCACTAAAAACGCTGAGATGTTCCAAGGTCAGGAAGCAGTGTAGTTCATGACAGCCTCACACACACACGTACAGACACTCCCCCCTTTTTATCAGCTAGAGGTAAAACCTGCAGTGGCATCCTCCAGCAACTCGGTCTTAAGGCTGAATATCTTAAACATAACAGAAGTAACTCTAGAAGTTCAGATGGAGCCAATGGAGCTCCTACATTGCAGTTTAAATGTCCTTCCAATATTTAGCTTTGTTTAATGAAAATAAGTCCATTCCAGCCTTGGCTTCTGCAGGGCATACAGCTCACGTATCATCCAGCTGACAACAGCAGGGTCATTTCATTTCCTGTGGGTAATGGAAAGTGATCTTCCTTTTCACACTTACTTCTGGGAGCTTGTCACAGGGAAAGTGTAAGATCAGGCTAATGCTATGCAAAAGGCTGACTGAGCAAGGAGAGTGGGACCTGGCTGTCAGAGCAGCACGCACTTCGCAGCTGAGCCTTGAATCATGCTTATTTTCAAACCAAAGACCTCACATTTCAAGTGAGAGGTTTGCTCAGTAAAATGCATGCATTTCATATTTCATTACCACATGCTGTGTATCTCATACAGTGCTTAAGAAATGAAGGAGTGTGGAAAGGACAGTTATTCAGGGGAGCTGTAACCATAAAGATTCCATTGAATGGGATTTTCCCTTGTTCCACACTGTTATCTCACTAGATAAAAACATTGTGTTTTATGATTAGCCTGATTGTGTTGGACAAGCCAACTAGTCTGTGGCCCTAGAAGCCTGGATTTTCAAATATGCTGAGCACTGCCAGCTGCAACCAAAGTCAGTGGGGACATTTAAAGGGCAAATAATGCAGAGTTCTTTAAAAATTCAGGCCAGAGGCTGTCTGTGAAATGGGAGTAGAGATGCCTTGCCTCACAGGGCTGCTGTGAACATTTGTGGCACAGCTACTTACATTAGTGAGAACTTACACTGAAAAGTCCCATGAAGAAATGCATTTCTTTTTCCAGATCAGGGTTTGATTATAAATATTAAAAAAGGGCCTCAAGCCACAGACTGAAGAGTGAAAAGGAAACAAATACGTAGACTGAATGGATAATAGATCATGCCCCTACCTCCCAAAATAGGTTAAAAATAGTATTAGGCATACCACATGAGCTGCGTTAATGTTGCGTAGGCCTATCCAACTCTAGCATTCCCTGCAGAATTCCTCCTAAAGCAGGCGTGTGGTACTTTTTAAAATATGTGCAATAGAAGTATAATAAATATGCATAAACAATGTGTATTTGAATAAAAAATCTTCATAGGTCATCCAGTAAGGGGAAAGGAAGATGATCAAAGAACTGATGCATCTGACATGCAAGGGGAGGCTGAGAGGTGGGACTGCTGAGCCTGGAGAAAAGGAAGCTCATGGTGGGAATCTCATCCATGTGTGCAAAGGGAGGGTGTAGAGGAGACAAACTCTTCTTGGTGCTATTCATTGAAAGGAAAAGAGGCAAAAGGCACAAACTAAAACACAGGAAATTCCAATAGATAAAAGTAAAAGACAGTTTTATTACAAGTGTGATCCAACACTGGACAAAGTTGCCTGGTGGAATTGTGGAGATATCCCCAGAGATATTCAAAATCCACCTGGACACGGTCTTAAACAACCTGTTCCCATTGACTCTTCTTTTAGCAGGCGGTTGGACTAGATAATCTCCAGAGGTGCTGTCCAAATTTATCCACTGTGTGGTAAATGAGGAAATTTTATTTTGATTTCTTCTTTATTCACTTTCTCTGCAGAATTGATAGAATAGATTGTCTTCTGTTTTGGGTTGGGGTTTCTGCCTTTTTTTCTTCTTTATCAAGTTTATTTTTTTCATTTTGAGGATGCTGCTCTCTAATTTTAGAGGTTATTGTAATCTTCTGCCAGGTCCACTGAGGCTGAAACCTTTATCCTTTTACGTGTGAAGTTTCAGGACATTATTGAATGCCCCCCTGACAAACTGAAAGCAAATAAAAAATAGGCATGGATTGTAGCAGAAACTGAAATGAAAACATTCTCCCTAATGTCACTACCGAAACTGAATTTATTTCAATGTACTGTTCAACAGAACAGGGAAAACGCTTGTAATAGGTAAGGACTAATTTGCCCATAACTACCTATAAACTGAAGAATTGGCCAAGAATGAGAGCTGACACCCTAATAATAGTGGTAGGGTGAAATTATTGTATAGGAACAGAAATTAGTAATTTAAATCTTTTGGGGGAGTGGTTTTAAGGAAATGGAAATTCCAAAGTTAAATACCCATAAAAACAATAATTAGAATTACCAGTAAATATTGCCCTGCAGCCTGCTGTTACAGCTGAGACAGTTTTGTAATGTCTTAGATGCCATGACGGTGATTTATATACTCCTCTTCCTAAATGTTAGGGGAAACCATTTGTATTCTGTTGCCTTAACATATTTCCTGCCTTTCCATGGATGATTGTGACTGACCTATTCACTTAATATTCATTTTTACTAGGTTTTCAAATTAGTATTTGACCATATAATGATTGTCATGACATAAACTCGGAGTGATGGGAACACTTCTAAATACTGCTGAATAAAGGATGTAAATACAGCAAACCATTTAAATGATCAACGCAGTTACTATTACACAGGCTGGAAGAAAATTAGAGAATAATTCACAATGTTTTGTTATCGTAATAAGTTACCTGTATTTGGATTGTGGCAACATTCAAAAATTGTTCAACATAGCTGTAAAAAAACCCTACCAAAATCTATAAATACTTCACAGGCAAGCAGAGACAACACTGTCACATTGCACGTGTTAGTTATAGAAGATCTTTGAATCAGATATCAATTTTTTCGTGCACAATTTCTCCTTTTTCTCCTCTTTAACATTAGTTTTTTAACTATTTGTTCCAGTTAACCTGCACAGGTATTTCTTGCTTTTTTGGTTTTTTCTTTCCTTTCCTTACAGTGCTCTGAAAAATACAACTGTCTGGTATATTTATATCATATGAGCATGTAATGAATGTTATTAGATCATTTTTTTGCTCATCCAAAATTCTAAGTAGAATGGCTTTTCTGTGCCTTATCTGTCCAGTTTCAACAACCCCCCAAGAACTCAATTTTTTATAGTGGTATCCAGGCTGATTTCCAGATGGACCAAGTTATGGATGGTTAATGGTTGGACTCAATATTAGAGGCCTCTTCCAATCTGGAGCCCCTCACAACATTATTATGTCTTTTCGCCAGATTACTATCTGTTGAATAAGATGAGAGTGAATAAAAGCAAGGATTTCTTTAAGTGCCTTGACGGTGGAAGACAGAATGGGGCAATGGCAGTGGAAAGACAAATATATCCCTCAGGCCCCAACAGAAATACTGAGAAACTTGAACCTGTATTTTCTTCCTTTGAAGAAATCCATTGATGAGTGGTCTAAACCTCACTTTTTCTGAATTTCCTGAGCTATAGCAAGGATTATTGGTTTTGGTTAAAGACTGTTTCACAAACAAAGACTCGTAGGAGCCACTGAGGTGTTTTGCTGACTCCTTTCTGTGCCATGCTTGGCAACCCAAAACAGGATGAAAATGACCAGTTTAGAAAGAGCAGCTAAAGGACCCAAAAGAGAGTTTCCATCAAACATTAATTATTTTTATGCTCAGTTGGGGGTGTTTGAGCTATTTATGAAGTCCAGATAGAGAAATTAACACTGCTGAATAATTTTCGAATAAATTATGAATGGGACCATGCTGAATTGTATACCATTTTCTTCTATAAAATATTTTCCATTGTGTTTTGTGGGACATTTTTAACCCAAAGGATTCATGGAAAAATCCAGAGCATTATTGCAACAATGTAGAGGGAAATGGCACATAGCAGAATGATAATCGACTGCCATAAAGTATGGATTAAAATGTAGTTAATGCCTTTGCTTGATTCTAACTTTTGAATGAAGGCATGGTAATACTACAGGGCTTATATAGTGCAGGCAAAATTGTGTCCAATATTTCTGTCTCTTTTCTTGCTGCTTTTTAAATTCACATGAGTTATAGCCAGAATGCTAAACCTAAGAAATAGAACATCAAGAATATATCTCTGTCAAAAATATTTATTCGTCTAGGTGACACTGGGGGACACAGAGATAAAAATATTTCCATCAACATCATCATTTGTACTGCAAACACATTGAGTATAATGGCTGGAAGAGGGACCTCAGGCACTGTGTAATCACATAACAGAAAGTAGTTCTTGTTCTAAAGTTTGTGTTTAAAGTATGTACATCAGGCAGCAAGGAGAGGGAGCAGGAACACCAGGATGTGACTGGAAAGTGAGGCATGAGAGGCTGTGTGCCTGGCTCAGTATGGCTCAGAAAGCTCTAGCAGCAGCAGGAGCTTCTCTCTCCTAAATCTTTGCCAGCTCTTCAATAGCAGTCTCAAGTAAAAAGGAGAACTGAAAGACAAATAAATTGACTAACTTTTAATCTTTCTTCCATGGCAGCTTTAACTGCTTCAATTTGAAGTTCAGATGAAGGTTGAATCTTGTCTTATTTTATCTAAATGAGTTCATCTGTCTCATATCATGGCTTTACTTTGTTACGTATTTTAGCCTTCTGCTCTTTTTCATGTGAGGTAGTAAATACTGGTTCTTTTCAACAGCTGAAATGTCAGGACATGATCATTTTGCATGTGCCAGATAGAATCTGTGAAATGCTGCATTTCTTTTGCAGTGACCTCTGGAATGAAATCACAGTTTGTAGGGCGAGAGGACTGGAAGTGACGTCCAGGGTCACCAAACCCAGTGCAGAGAGTTCAGTCCAGTACACAGGCATCACATTTATGATCTTTCTCATATACCCACAGACTGCTGAGAGTCTTTTGGGTTGTTTTGTTTTGTTTTATTTTTGGAAAGTTTGAACACTTCAATGCAAGCAGACAGTAGATTAGGAAACAAGTTGTAGCTCTTTGGTGGACAGCGCAGGCGGCATCCTCAAACAGAAGAGAGCTTGTGGGATCAGTCATATTTTATGTAGGTGATCTGGTGTGGGGATGTTGTTGCTGGATTCTGCCTCTCACATCAGTGGCTGTGGTGAGATCCTGACTCCATTATTACTCCTCATCTCAGGGATGCTGCCCACCTGATCTTTCTGTATTTCAGTTACCCCACTTATCCCTAGGAGCAACAAGTGTGGAATGCCTAGAAATCTGCTGGTGAACAGCTTTATGTAAGAGCTGCATTGAGTCTGAGGCAGGCCAGAGCAATCCAGGCATTTTCAGCTTCTGTTATTTGTGAGTACTTCACCCTAAATTAAAAATAATCTTGATCTTGTCTTACTTTTTTTACGATCAGCAGTTTAAGTTGAAAGGGTCACTGCTTTCTCTGCTAGGTCAAGTTCTGTGGGTTTAAATATTTTCAGGATTTATCATGCCATAGGATGTCAGATGCTACATTTCTCTGCACTTTTTAAATCATTCCTTCTTTCTATGAGAAATTAAAACTTTGTTAAAAACCCATTCAGGTTTACTTTCCTTTGAAAAATATGAGTCTTTTATCTCAGAAAATATTTCTTCATCCAGAGCTTACTGATAAGTACCAGATCAAGTTTTAGTCAAAAAGGGAATTTTTAATAGGGATTTATCACTCATTAAATCTGAGATACAGTTTCTCTTTTCTGTGGGAATTATGATATATTTTTCAACATGAGGGCCTTTTTGAATCCAGTCAGGCTTTTTGGAATGGAATAATACATAACCTTCACTATAACTTCTCAAATACTACAATATAATGCATTTGTTTAAGTCTGGGAGAAGGAAACCAAACCAATTTATTATAGCGTGTTGATTCACACTCACATGCTGTGCAGTTCGTGTGAAGGGCCCATTTACTTTTTCACATGAACTGCCACAGCGTGGTTTAAATAGAGATTTCTCTAGCAGTAGTGTTAAGGTTTCTCATTAACATCATTTCTGGAGTCACTGGGCCAAGTATATCCCTAGTGCAATTCCACTGATCTCAGTGGGGTTATCCTTGAGATATATTTGGTCCATTGTTTCTACAGAATCTCTTTGTTCTGCTCTGATCTCTTAAAGAATTTTGTTACTTTGAACATTTCTCACAAAACAAGTCATTTTGTTGAAAAGTTTGCAACATATATAACTTCTCAGGTTCTGTATCTATTTGTACACAGAATTACAATATTATATCCAATAACATATTGATTTTTTTATTTTATAACATACACATATATCCTGTTCTCCAGGAATATCAATAAATTTGCAACAAGTTTTTGTTCTTGTTTATATTTTTTTTTAGATTCCAAAATTTGATGTGACTCCCAAAAATAACCTGAGACAGACTACGGGGAGAGTTGTCATTATTTTCTGACCAGCTCTGCCACTAGCAAAATTTTTAAGCAAATAATGAGTGAGTAGTGACACTCTCATACTAATATATTTTGACACTGAAAAGTGAGATAATCTGATGTTCTATCTGAATACTGAGTGTACCTAACTTGTTAGGGGTTTTGGGGGGTGTTATTTCTATTAGGAAAAAAATGTATGCAACATTAAAAAAAAATATTAAATTCCACCTTTACAGAAAATTTTGTGCAAGTTAGATTTGCAGTTAATGTCTATTCTGTACATTATATGTGTGATTTACGTGACTTACACTTTTGTCCAGGAGAATGAAAGGCTGGGCTAGGGAACACAGCATAACAAAATGAATTCCTCCCTGTGGTAAATGGTTACATACATGGAAAACAGATCCTCTTTTCTCAAGTTCTCAAATCTCTTATTTCTTGCTGCACATCACTGCAGTCTTGCACAGACATTTGGTGGCCTTGAGTAATGTATATTAATTTTCCCAGCAAATTATGAACTTACTACGGGAACTTCTTCGTTTGCCTTTGTATTCAAATATTCTGTTGGCTATTACAAAGATAATGCACATAATATATAGTAACTAAATCTGATTTTTGACAAATCCATAATCAATCAGCAGAGGAAAGTGACTCGGACAGGGTCCCCTTGTTCTCTGAGCTCATACTTAACTTGCTGTCAAGGTCTTTTATTTCTTCAAACTCTTAAAATAATTGTTCTAACGTGAGATTGCATTCTGCAGAGAACAGCCTACAGGCCTCAGAAAAATTAAACCACTGCTGGTTAACTGCTGCTTGCATAAATAACTTCAGCATCTGGTGATAACAAATAGAGGTGGAAATGCTGGCATGGGAAGCTTTGCTGCTCGCATGGCCTTTGCTTTACACACAGACACACTTTTTCAGGAAAGTGCTGCAAGAGGAGTGCACCTGTGACTTGAGCTGCTGATTTTTTTTGCAAAACTTTCAGTCCCCTTGAATATGTTATTAACATCAAAGCAGAAATGATACTGCTTCTAAGGATGTGAAAAACTCTCATTTAAAGCAAATGAGAAGCAAAGCTCGTGCTCAAACTGCATGCACGGGATTGGTTTATGTTCGTAGAGGTTTATATGTGAGACAAAATGGAAAAATGTAATTTAGTTTTGTTTAATATCTCTCTCTCAAAATCCTAAAGACCACTTTCAGATGAATTAGGTGCTGGTGAGTACAGTGACTGTGTAGGCAAACATTAACAGCCAAGCTTCAGTCAGTAACAGCCCTGCATGTTATATGATGTGTTAAGACAGTGCATGTTAGCTAGAAACCTGGGATTGTCCCTGTGCTCTTCCCAAAAGCGCAGTGTGATCATTTATCTACGAAATGCCAGAGCTCAGATAAAGAGCTGAGGGTCTCATCTGAAAGCTGATGCCTTCAGGCAGCACCTGGTACGTCACTGGAGTGTTTGTATTATTAAACAGTTCCAATCTCAGCGTGTTATTCATGTCTACCTGGTCTGCAGGTCACTGAGACCAAGTGACAACCTGTTGAACCATTTTTTAATTCTGATCTTTGCACAGAGTGGTCCACCAACAGATTAGTTAGAAAATGAGGCAATAACCTGTAATCCCCATTTCTTGAGCAACTCCTTGCATTTCCTTCTATTAGTGTCAATTGATTTCACAGGGCATACATGAAGTCATGACTTTGTGTCACCTTGTGCAACACAGCAGAGCCTCCTGAGGCACAAAAACAAGGAACAAGACACACAGTTGTGTGTGATATAAATGCTCTGCTGAGAGTACCCTACCATCCTTGGGATGTGCATCCTGCAAAATGCAGCAGAGAGTCACAGAGTGGAGGTGCCATTTTGGCATTCTCAGAGTGCTCTAGGAGCCTGGCAGCACCTCTTCTCCTACTGAGCCTCAGTGCCACCACCTTAATTTCCATGTACTGATTGGAAATTAAGATTACATGTGATTTCTCACTGATATAAACCTTGTGTGTCCACACTGGAGGGGCCCCTCCAAGAAAGAAGTGTAAGAAATATAAGAAATCCCTATAACTCCTTTTTTTTTTCCACCCTTTCTTAGCTCAAGGGCCTGCCCTCAAAGTACAAAGACTTGGTCAAACCAGCTTTGTGAAGAGAAAGAAAGCCAAGGATTTAGGTTCTCAAAGTGTATAGATCTGTAGCGTGTGGTAACAAACCCATTCAGGGCACTGATAAAATCTACTTTCCTGGTAAATCAATGAAATGAAAAATACTTCATCACTTTTTGTCTTTAATTTAATTTAATTTTAAAAATGCTTCAATTTTCAGAATCATGTATGATCATTTGAATAGCGCTGGACCCACTGTTAGTTGAAAGACCCAGTTTCTTGGATTATTTTGGTATTTTCAGTGAGAATCACAAACAGTGATGAGTAATTTCCTGGATAATAAGTACATCAGGCAATGCATGTTTTTCCTCAACCTGTTAAACTCATAACAGGGAAGTTCCCTTCTCTGGGGCTGCTGCTCCACCCCAGGTTTTCATCTCTTCATGCAGATCTGTATAATCTAGAGTCAAACTTTAAGCAATCAGTACCACCAGGGCAGTGTTTTTAATGAGAAAAGCAGTTAAATAAATGGAATGTCATTAAGACATATGACTGTTTGGAGATGATGCCAAGAGTATAACAGAAAGTTAGTTTAAAATATTACTTGCTGCACATTTTTTTTTAATGCATATGAAATTATAGAAACAAAGCACTTTAACTAGCTAAAGAAATAGAAACTTTTTGCACACAGTTTCAAATCCCAGTAGTATTTCAGGCTCTTGGAGTTGTCTCTTGGACTGTAAAAGAGGGATCTGGACAGTCTCTCGATGTCTCTGACTCTTAAATCCTCAAGTGACATGTATATATGCTCAAGGAATGGGTCAGCTTGCAGACAGAAATGTCCCAAACCTTAAAAAANAAGAAAGAAACAGATTGGTCAGATTGGTGCTTAGAACAGAGCTTTAAAACCTTTCCCTTCAGCTGGCTGGGTTTGTGCCAAGATTCAGTGTTCACTTACACATGATGTGAAAAAAAGGGATGTGGCTGAATATTCTTGTCACATGCTTCACCTTTTTTTTCCTGTTTTTGGCCAGTGCTTTGTTCTGTGACTGTTCAGTTCAATGCATTGAACCTGCACTTCCAAACCTGCCATGCCATTTCTTCTGCAGCAGCTAGAAATTTAAAGATACTTTAACCTAATAAGAGACTGTGTTTTTCTTGGTTTTTGTTTATAGTGAACTTTTCCTGTTCAGAAAGGATAATTTTATAATGCCATTGAATATAGGTTAAGATACAGCAGGAGTGTTAGTTAGGAACTAATATTTAAATACTAGTTAGGAACTAGCATTTAGCTACTGTTAGTTAGGAACTACATACAGAATAACCCTCTTCTGGGTCTTGCACCCATCCTCCTCATCGACCACCTCCTTTTTTTTGTTGTTGTTATAAATTTCCCATGTAATTAGCAGCTCATAGCAGAGTCACAAAGTTGTGATTGAGCCAGAAGAGTTTTTAAAATCCTCGCTGTTATTGCATTCTTTCCAGGTGAAATGGAGACCAGCCCTTTCTCTGGAAATCAGCCTTTAAGTGCTAGCAATGCACAGTTCCAGGACCACAGCTCTGCAAAGCACAGGTTAGTGGTGACTGGAAGAATCACTGGAGAAACAGGAAAGAAGTTAAAAGAGAGTTTGAATATTAGAGTCCTTAGACCTGCTCCTTTGGATTTTTCTTTGTTTCCCTGTTCTCAAGATGGGAAGTAATTGGGCTCACCACTTTTCACAGTATGAGCACCATTTAAACATTTAGTTTACTTTTGGAAATTTTGAAAAATATTTTGCAAGCAGGGTAACACAGGCAACAGGACAGAATATGTTGTGAGTCATCACTTTCATTCTCAGTCAAAGTTCTTTATTTTTCAGCTTCGTGGCATTCTAGATGTACCCCCTATGGGAACCACATTGATGATATAATAATTGTTGTTTTCACCCAAGAAAATTATCACCCTTCTTGAGGGGGAACCAAAACTCTTGGTAAGCAGAAACTTTCCAGATATCCAAGGGCAAGAGTCAAGTTGCACAAACTCTTTGGCTCTACACAGCTGCAAGGAAGACCAGATTCAGGGAAAGACAATTAAAATTATTGTCTGACAGGTAAATTCTTATTGCATTTTAATTAAATGCAATATCTCAACCTGGAAGCAGCTCAATAAACTAGGTAGTACTGGATGAAAAAGATTAAATTATTATTTTCATCCCAGATAACTAATGTTATTCAATATCAGATTCCCATGAGGTGCTAAATGAAGTAACGTGTTAATTCATACACATATCCTCTTTGTTTTTTGTAGCAAGTTTCAAATAACTCTACAGAGACATTTCAGAGTCAGGTGGGTACAAATTTAACATTTTACAAACATCTATGGTCCTTTTTCCTGTCCAAAATAATAATTTTTATAGGAAGAGACTTGTAGAGGCTTCTTGCAGCCAACATACCTTTTGGGTACTTAGGATATCTAGTGCTCACTGATTTTGCATATTATGACACCTGCATCTAAGACAACAGTGTTAATAGTAGCAGTGCCATACACTGCAATATAATCTATTTTTTTTTTTATCAAAGATTAACCCATCATCTCATAGACCTTTGAGGCTAAAAACCAGCATGAAAACAATCTTCAGTGGCTTTTTACAGTGAACCCATTTAGTTTAAGAATTGTTCCCTGCCTTTGGGGGGAAAAAAGAAGAAAAACTCAATTGTAGTTTTACTAGAAGTCCACCCAAATGCTTTGTCTCTGGAAAAATTCTGGTAGAAGATGATAGCACGGAGGTTATTTCAGTAATCAGAAAACCCCACGAAAAAAATGTAAATGGATTTTTACATCCTGAATTTGAATTGCCTCAAACAATGTGACTGACAAACATTGACAGGGGAAAGAATTATATGGAGCTAAGGGTCTTGCAGAAGGTATCACACCAATTCCTATCCATAGGAATCCACTGCTACAGCAGAATGTTTTCCCTATCTTGCTACAATTAGCAGAAGGAATTTTTTTTGAGGAATAGGATTTTGATAAAGAATAAGAAAATAATTAGAAATTAAATGCACAGAAGTAACTTCCAAATATCCCAATTCACTAAGCCCTATTTAGGTGCCAAGGCTGTGTGGGGAGAGTTGGGCACATAAGAACAAGCTCTGCAAAGTCTGACATTTTGCCTAGAGAGGCACCAAAGCCAGGCAACAGAAAATGCTGGGCACAAAATTGAAGGTTTCCCTAGAGTTACATTGCATTCATACCCCTCACCTAAGTTTGGGTGGCACATAAAAAAACAAGCAAAGAAACGAGTGAATAGGACTTTAAAGTAAGGCTCACTTGGAAGGAAAATGCTAGAGGTCTTTTCCCTGCTTGGTTTAACATAAAATACTGAACCATGAATCAGAGCAGTCTGAAATATTCATTTCTCCCCTTCCAGGCAAGTTCTCTAACCTCAAGGCCAACAGCTTAGCAAGTATTTAATTATTTCATTCAAAATGGAACAGTTTCCACAGACGTATTCAGAGGCTCCTCTGATCCCAGATTTCCCTAAGGCGCCCTCCAGAAACTTTTGGAGAGAGATTTTTAAGCCAGAATTCTGTTGGACAAAGGGAGGAAAAAACCCCAGGTTTCTCAAGTCTCCAGGGGGTGATCTAACTGCTGAGGTGCTGGGCAAAAGCACAAATGCAAGAACAAAAGCCAGTGTGCTAAAAACGCTCAAGAACTCCATGAATCTTCAGATCTAAATTTTTCATGAGACACATAGCTGACTGAAATATGGGGACCACAGTCCCAAAGGCTCCACTGAGACTTGTTGTGGAACAGAATTTTGAATAGAGATTGTTTTAGCTCTGCTTCCTCTTTTTTGAGGGGGGCAGGAGGGTTTTGGGGGTTTTTGGTTTGTTTTTACTGTTAAACCATTTTTGTTTGTATCTGTTATTAGACTCTCATCCATCATCACTTTGTTTTCTTCTCATTTGTTACTGCACATGATTAGCATCAGATTTGTGAGCGATGTCATAATTTCCAGAATTCCTTTTAGCCTCCTGAAATTATGTTGTCTAGTTTTTGAGTTGTTATTTATGAATTTTTTATGGCTTGGAGACCTTGTATAAAATAGGAAAAATAGTGAAAAAATTGAGGAATGGATTTTTGAGTGAGTTCTTGCAATCCTCTTACAGAAAAAGACAGTAGCCTTGCTGTGAAAACTACCAGTTGAATTGTTTCTATCCAGACCATTCCTAGCAAGTTTGTGCTTCAACGGTGTTTTAAAAAATTCTTCTGAAAGACAGTCCACAACCTGTCCAGAAGCTTGCTTGAGTGACAGGGAGACTAAAAAATATGGATTCTTAGAGTCAGATTTCCAGTGGATACATATTCAGGCTTCTATAAAAATCACAGGCTTTGTTTTAGGTCCCCCTCAGCAAGAAAGGGGTTTTACAGAATTACTGGGTTTCAAATCCCAGCTGTAAATGAGGTTCCTGCACCAAAAAAACTGCTATTGAGTTAGAATGCATATAGGCTACAGATGGAAAAACCACTTTTACAAGCAACAAGTGGCAAGCAGGTGAACTGAGGGTTTGGAGGGTTTGGCAATCAGTGCCTTCAATTCCTCTGATTTCTCTCTCCAGTTTCTGGCTTTTGTCAGGGCCCCATGGAGGGGCTGGGGAAGGTTCCTTCTTTCTGGCCCTTTTTGGTGGTTCTCTTGTGGTTTGATGGGAGTGTCACAAAAAATACGCATTTTGAGGAAGAGGTCATTTAAAAGTTCTCAGCAAAACTATAAGGGATGAAAATAACGCCATCCATGTGGCAGTAGGAGACAGGACATTTTTTTAAATTCTTTTTTTTAATTGGGCACTGAAGAAGCATAGTGAAGACAAATGGACCTTAGCTGTAATCTCCACATGGCCTATAACATCACAGTAATTTCATCACATTGCTAACCACTGTTTAACCTTACCATCACTTATCTTCTGGCATTGGAGAAGGCACCCAGTGCACCAGCTAGAAGGGAAGGCTGGAAGGAGAAGTACACAGTCAGTTCCCCTTAGTGCAGAGGGGAAGTTTGCCCCAGCCTCACCACTGGGTAGACAGGAAAGGGAAGTTCACAAAGAATCTCTGTTGCTTTTAGGTCCATTTTTTAGGGAAAAAAATAATTTCTGGGAGCAGGATGCTCTTCTGAGACCAGTAAGGATCACCAGCAGGAGGTTTATGGAAAGAGGAATGATACTGAGAACTGGCAGCTTTGTAAACGTAAAAAATATAAGATTAGTAGCTTACACAAAGTAAATGGCACAAAGAAAGGGTGTGGAAAAGATGGAAAGGGCTTAAGAGGTCTCACAAACCACATGAGGCTGGAAAGAGATAAAGCGGTATTGTAGGTTCCAGCATGTTGTACCAAGCCCTATATAAAATAAAAGACACAAATCTAATGCAGAAGTTGAAAGGAAAGGCATTTCTAGAGTGGCTGATTTGTATAAAGGAGAACATAAAGATCACTGGATTTCAGTTTAGGTGGTGCATTTATTGTTACACACAGGATGATCCGCAAAGATGCTGCTGTGTGACAGCACATGTGACAGTATTTTTGCATGAACCATTTTCATCCTGAGAAATGTCTTATTCAGGTCTCAAAAATATGAGGGGAATATTACCTCCTGTATTCTTCTCTCAGTCCATTGTGCACTGCAGCCAACAAAAGGAGCTGCTGTAATTTGTGGGTATCAAGACAAAGTTTAGGTAACTTCTTTTCTTTTCTTTTTTTTTTCTTTTTTTTTCTTTTTTTTTTTTCACATGGTTACGTGACATCTTCCAATACATGTAAAGGGCTACAGGCTGTTGTCCAGCTGCAAATTTGCTCTTCTCAGCCAAAATAAAACATCTACTCTGCCACAGCATGACTGTGACTTTCATGGGCTGGCAACTGGGGTAACTTGCCAGGTGCAACCAGCCTGAAAGGAAAAAAATATTGTCTGTAAAAAGCATAATATAAAAAGCATTATTTTTGTTTGTGGGCTCATGTTTTGAGGGGAAAAAAGCTGTTAATATTAAATTTGGTTACTACTCTGCAGTTCAGAGCGGCACCAATTTTCTTCACTGTATTGGTAGAGTGGTAGCACACAAAAAAGGTAATGCTTTTGTGTAATGTTTATTTCAATGACATACTGAAGTTGGAGAAGGTGAGTCAACTGAAGTTTATATGTAAGAGTGAAAAACTGTGTGTTCTCAAGGTTTGAACTACCTGAAAAAGATCCAAGAATGTTAAATTATTAACACCACTAAATAGCATCAAGTTCCAAATATTCAAAAGCTTTCCAGATACACAGGAATGTTGGGCAAAGGAAAACAACAAATTTCCTGACTGCCCTGTAAAATTGAAGCATGAAAGCCATTTTTGGGTTGCCTAAACAATTGTAGGAATCGAATAGTCTGGAAAATTTCATTTCATGTCTGACAAAGTTAGACAAAAAGTTCCTGTCATCCAAAGTGCTAAATCTTCAAGTACTGCATTTTTGTATGAGAATTACAAATGAAGATTTCTGAATGAAAAACTGTTTCCTCCATCCTTCTCACTCAAAAAAAAAAAACCCAAAACCAAAACCCAAAAAAATAAAAACAAAAAAACCAAACCAAAACAAACCCATCAAACCAAAAAACCTCCCAATAAACTGACCACACTTTTTATCTGGTCAATATTCAAGAGTTTTGTATTAACAAAAAGATAAAACATAAATGGATTTGTGAAATGCTTCAGTTCATTATGTTTTACATTTATTCTAAGGGAAAAAAAAGTTAAAAATACTCTTCTGTATCTGCTGAGGAGTAGAGCCTGTCAGATCGAGCAGAACACTTGATCATATATTTAACTTGAAATATGTGAGAAGCCCTACTATTTTTATTAGTCCTTGCAACTAATCAGAAGTAATTCTTAATACTAACACTTCATACAAAACTGAACTAGTGGACCTGCATTTCATGCCTTTTTCTTCCATTCAAAAAATGTAAAATCTTTGTGATACTTATAAGGACTTCTCTTCAGTAAACAAATCTTTGACATAAAAAATGGAACTTGTTAAAAAAAATAAAAGCCCTTTGCTAAAGAAATATCTTGAAATTCAAGAATCTGGTATTTTCAATAATTTTAAAGTGATTTTTCTTGGATGAACTCAAATGAAATTTTTCAATGGGTTCTCTGAGAAGGACTCATTTTATTTGAGGCTGATTAATTGAAGAATTTCTTGTTCTTGAAAATAGTATGGTTAAATACAGATCAGCAAGTTCCTTTCTCAGTTCTTCACGTTGTTCCTGATAGCTACAAGTAATCATTTCTTTGTGTTTCTACAAAACACAGTCTTTTGCAACCACTCTTGAGCAACATGAGCCATACTAAAATGGGCACTGAATATACTGACAGCACAAAAATTAAAAAAAAATAAATGGAAATCATAAAAAGAAACCAGACATGCACCAGTAGCTTAAATCTTAATCTAGTTGTCCAAAAGAATAATAATTATTTTAATGGTAAAATTAGTAGCTTTGAATATTTTATGGCTCAAAATGGAACAAGAAAAAAAGTTTAAAGGCACTCTCTTCTGTCATTGTTTAGCTTCATCTGTTTCTGACCCCCATGGCATAATATTATATTCCAGGAAAACAGTTCTTTTCACTCTTTCCACTTGCTCCAATATTCCCATACTTCTGATATTTTGTTTCCACTGATGCAAGAAAGAAAAAAAAAAAATAGAAGAGGGGGGGAAAAAACAATTACTCACATCTAAAATTATACCAGCAAGGAACTAACAATTAAACAAGAAATGTCTTGGTTGTCCAGCATTGAACCCTTACCTTCAGGCTGCAGGACACTTTTAAGGTGGAAAAAGGAAGCCCTCTGTACCCCTCTCAGAACACTGAGAGGTAAATGGTTGGTTTGATACAGGCACTGTAAATTCCTCTTATCCCCTGGATGCTACCCAGACTGTCATTCAGGCTGTATCTCCTTCTAGGGTCTTATCCTAACCTTTTTTTTAGGACTGCCATAAGCACTGCAAGGAAACAGTTCCCTTGGATCTCTCTTTGGTTCAGATAGATCATGGTGTATGGACCCTAAATTGTTTTTGTGAAGGAGTTGGTAGCTGGTGCTGTTTGGAGACTAGTTGCCAATTCAATTATAATGAGATCAGCATAACCCTTATAGTCAGAATAGTCAGAAAGCGAGCAAAAGTTCAATGTCAGCCTCAAAGAACAACTAAAAATAGATTACTAAAAGTGTGAGTTAATCCCTGTGCCTCCACGTTTTCTACAGAATAAAACAGTACCAAATGAAGAAACTGACTAAAAAAGGTAAGAACCTGAAAGAAAAAGAGGAGGAAAACATTTTGACTTCTGCATTTTAGGGGAGCATTCCACACTTTCAAATTTTTTCTACAGTCATGGAATCTAGAAATCTGCTTTCCCATTTTAAGGAATAATGAGATCTTGATGATTACAGCCTAAAAAGAGTCATGAGATTCAGGTGAAGCAGAACCAGAGTCACATGCATGATAAACAACCCTTCCTCAGACAAATGGAAACTCCCAAGATCCCCACTAGAGGAGAGAGGAGAAGTCTGTGTGAGTTGTGGTCTGACTGGGGAATTTGGACACAAATAGTTTGTCCTATACTTATACAAGAGGTTAATCAGAAGGCTGTACATCTGCTTTCAGGGAATACCACATTCCCAAGCAGATTAAACATGCTAAACTAGGATGTTTGCTTTTAGTTTAGCTTGGTGTTGTACTTGAGAAGTAAAAAGATCAAAGGGCTCTCTCTGAAGATTTTTGGCTTTCTAAAGCCTGTGCTGACATGTGGCACACCTGGAACAAGGTTGTAGTTACATGTTCAAGTGGCCTGCTTGGAACTAGAGGTATTTCAGTGTGTGATCCAGTGCTCAGGGAATTTTCCTCCATGGACATGGGGTTTGGGGTGTGAGCCCTTGTGCATCTACAAGTTACCACACAAATATTTATCCTTCCCAAATTGGACTGATTGTTCTTTAAATAAGACAACGCCATACCTCCATGTCTGCACAAAAGTAATTATTTCATCTGAAAAGGAAAATTAAATCAATCCCATTTGTTAGAGCTGTACAGACAAAGCCATTTTTTATAGATCAGCCTTTCTCAAAAAGAAGCAGGGCTGACAATATGTCAACATTTTGCAAACCAGAAATTTTCTATTTGGAATTTTTTTCTTGGATTGATTTTTGTTTTGGAACTTCTCTAAACACTATTTAACTTCAAAAATATCCTGACCAAGCTGTACCATATGACATGTTGCAAACACAGAATCTACAAGAGCTGCTTTCATTCTAAAAGTCAGGCGCTTTTATTTATCAGGGCAGACTTACAGATGGTTTGGTAGATCTAATGCTAGGGAGAAAAAGATTAGACAATGTGAGCCGTGGTAAATTCTAAATAGGCTTTCTGTTTGCACCACTAATGCCTAAAGCCTTGGGTTCTCACACAGCATTGAGGTACTGCTGTGCTAACAGAAAATAAACTGTGGTTTACAGACTCCACAGAATTGTGAGTGGGTGTCTGGGTGTCTCCTGAGGATGTAAAAGAAAAAAAAAAAGATATGAAGCAGTAACTAATCATAGAACAGAATTAAAAGAATGACCTCTTTTCCATTATTTTCCATAAAGACCCCCAAAAGTTTTTACAGTATCATCACTTTGTGTGGTGTCAAACAGGGCAGTTCTGTTGTGGTTTGCAAAACATGAACATGTCCTCTTCATGATCCTATCCATGCTTCAAGTAAAGGAGGCCCCATGTCAAAATCTTCCAGATAATGGCTCTGGCTGACTGCAGATTTGAGTTTGCTCACTTCCAAGGTGCTGGCATCCTCTTCACCTGCCTATGGGAAGCATCACCAAAACCCAAGCTGCCTTTGTCCAAACTGTGTTCCAATCTCAACACCAGAGGCCGAAGTGTGAGTGGGGAGCTCAGTGAGCTGCCTTTGGAAGCCTGTCCTTACATGGGGACTGTGTTTCTGAGGTACTCTGCACCTTGAGGTTTTCTTGTGTGTGACATATATGGGAGCCCTGCGAGCCCAGCCAGCAGCCTTTCAGTTACAGCACAGGGATAAAGAGCTGCAGAGCATCCTCTGCATTTACTTTAACCAGAACTATTTACGGAGCCAATATACCTTGTGAAAACAAAAAGCCCCATGGAAAACCTTACTTTTCTGCCCCCTGTGAAGTATTTCCGTAGTTAGTGTCTATCAATCATACATCAGTTCTGTCCAGAGGTTAAAATGGGTGCCCAGGTAGGCGGTCTTGGTTTTGTGGTATTATGAAGTTTTCACATGAATCCGCAGTGACTGTGCTTATATTTTTAGAGAGGTGTAAAAATTGTGTCTCATTACTGTTTTTTTCAGCTCTTTATTCTTGTCACCTAAGAAGCTTCCAAGGTAAAGTCATTTCCATTTTGACCCTAATCCTTCTTGCGGACCATTTGAGCTACTGCTGCCATACCTTTACTGTTAACTCATTTTACACCCTTCCTTTTTTTGAGGGGTGGGGGGAAATTTCTAATTGCACATTAGAAATTCCAGTGGCCAGTTCCTTAGGAACCCCCATAGTCTCAGCTCTGTAATTAAAAGTAGAATAAAGTATCAGGTATATTCTTGGGTGCCATTGAATTCTGAAAATTCAGTCACATATTGGTATGTTTCATTGAACACTTGGACATAAATCTCTTTTCAAATTGTGAACAAGCATCACTACTCCTGAAATTTCAGTCCAGTTGCTTGAAAAAAACAATTCCTTCCCACTTTATCAAATCATATAAGCAACAATATTAGTTTCCATTCTTTGAAGCCCTGGGATACCTTAGCCAGAAGGAATTTGTTCCTCCTGTGGCTGATAGAGTGTCAAATTTAACATCAAAGGATTCTATCAAAAGGTTTTATTTTGTCATAGTATTTGTATAAAGAATCAGTAACAAAATTTCACTATTTCTGGTTTCACTCTTCCATATAAATTAATGTATTTCCCATTCAGTGACAGATTATCCAGTTGCCAAAGCTTTAAGCATAAATAAAACCTTTCTGAAAGTGGGACATCTCAGGACTGAAGTATCTGACTGATAATGAATTCTTGTTTTTAATACAGTAAAATAGGATCTGTAATGGAAAAACTCCATTCACTAGTGCTCACAGAAATGATAAAACACCCCCATGTTTTCTTATCCACACCTAGTTAGATGAATACAATGAGATAAAGTGCATACTTACAAAATAACTGCACTGTATGGAGTGGGTTTTCTTAACAGCTCTATTAAAAACCTCACAAGTTAGAAAAGACTTGGTGGGGAATAAATGATATCACCAAATACTCTTTAAGAGAAAAGATTGTTTCTCAGGAAGTCTTGAAGTCTTTGTTGTTTGCTTCAGTGGAAAGTGTATTTTTAAAAAAGACACTAGATAGTATCTCCTGGGCATGAAAACACCTGATAAAATGAATTAAACTGTCCTGTTTATACTGAAACCTAATACAGTCCCCATCAAGGTAGTATAAAATATTTGGGGACTTGATATAAAATATGTTTTGCATTGTTTCTTTTCAAAGGTTCCTGCATGCTGTCCACCAAACAGCCTTATCTGTTAAATTCTGTAGGATTGTTCAAGACTTCTGTATTTTCCATTGAGTGCTACAGGGTCTTTATCATCAATGTTATTGATTTGCATCAGAAATCTGTATGATCCTATATAGATAGGCCAGTTCTATATAATTCCCTTTTTAAATAAATTCTTTTCACTTTCAAAGGCTGTAGGCTTATTGTCTTATTAAACAGGCCCAGTAGTGCTGTGTACTTGCAGATTCTTCTGAATTAATTGGAGAAATAGGTAGAATTGGCTCCAACAAGAGTTCCATGTAGGATACCTTGTGAAGCACAGATGCAAAATCCACCATTTAAATATGCCTGATTAAGTTTATGGTAGTTAATATGCTATTGCTGCTTTTGCCTTTATAACTAGCTGTGTTTCTTTTGTTACATAAAAATATCACTGGCATTCACTGGGAACTCATTATGATTCAAGTAACAGAAAAATAAATACAACTAAAACCACACTTCCAACCATCATTTAGTTGCTAGCACAATGTTTCTCAGAAATGCAGAGAAAATAATTTTTAATACTTTTTATCATATTTTAAACACTTTTCTTAGTGCTACTTTGTCTCTGTGAAACTGGTTAACAAGTTTAACACAAGCTGAAAATGCCAGACAGTCTGCTTAGTGAAAAAAATCTAATTTTTATTTTTGCTGTTGAGTCTTTATAGGAGTTTAGGCTTCTTACTGAATGTACATATATTTATCCTCTGTAACTGCATATGTTATAGGCAGATATACAAACATAAGATGCCCACCATTTCTGTGGACATTGTGACGCACATCTGAGCTGCACAGGGGACCATGACACAGAAGGATTTGAACTCGCTAGTTCCACATGGAAAAACAGTTTGGCAGTGACAGCAGAGAGCTGTACTAAGGCTAATTATAGCATTTTAAAAGCTGCAGGACCTCTCTCCCACTCACTTCAAGGCAAATGCACTGGAGGAACTCAACCAGATGGAAGCAGTGTTTCATACATATTAATCTGCTCTGTGAAGGAAATTCACCTTCACACAGCCTCCTTTTACACCACACCTATGGATGATCTTGGTTTACAAAGAGGTGACTCCCAAAGACTGCTGGCTGTGCTAAGAATTATGGAAATTTTGTGGGTGGGAATTTAGAGCAAATGGGACCAATGGAGTGTCTTGTCCTTCCTCATTCAAACAGTTCCCTGTCATCACTTCTCCTCATATATAAATTTAATTTCGTTTCCACTGACTGCAGTGTTGTAATAAAGATAGAATGTCATCCCACAGTATTGTCGTAAAGATGGAAACAAAAATATCCAGTAAAAAAGTCAAAAGTAGATTTTATGTACCCTTTTGCCCTTTTGAGTATGTTTCACTCTACTTCTTCAGGGAGAAATGAAGCCCATATTTCTTTAGAATCACAAGTCCCAGAGCATGAGTGTGAATAATCTTTTATCATTTCAGGTTAAGACGGTTTATCAGCTACTGGATCTGCCACTTCTTCAGTGACCTTTTCAAGGGCCAGTTACAGATCCCCCATCACATCAGCGAAATTTATGAGAGGAGGAGCAAACAGGGGAATAATGCCACATCTTGAGGGAAAGGAGACAACATTTGTCTGAAAGGCTGGCTTTATTTTGGAAATGGCAGCTGTTTGAAACTGTTGACAGATTGGGAGTGTTAGAAATTGTCCCAGGCCAGATGGATTACTGATCTGGGTCCAGGTGAATAGGTCAAAGGCACTTTATAAATGATGGCATCTATTCCCACGTAGCTATCACCACGACAGAGTAGTATAGGTAACAGCTATTTTTATAACATGTAATTGAGTTATTTTGGAGCAGTCCCATACAGGCCAGGAGTATGTACTTTTCTATCATCTTCCTCCCCTTGTGCTGCAGCAATTGCAGTAACTTGAGACATTTCTAGTACTACTCCTAATTTAACTAGGATGGGCTGAAGGCAATATATCTAGGGAGGGGTGGTAGAGAAATAGCTCTTTCAGTCAGCAAATCATATTCAGTCTTTCTGTTATTTCCTGTGACCTGAATACATTGATCTGTTTCATAGTCATGTTGTAAGAAATTTTTTCAAGGAGCAGGAATGAATCAACCAAATAAGAACTTGAAAACAAGGATTTTCATCTGCTCATGAGAGATTAATACTTTCACTTCTTGCATTCTATTCTGCTGCATTTTATTTATATTATCACGCATTTTTCCAGGGAACAAGTAAATTTTAATTTAATCTTAAATGGAAATAAAAGAAAATGGAAAAAGCCTTCTTACTTTAATTTAGTCAATCAAATATATTATAGAAATAAAAAAGTTGAAGATGTGAGGTTTTGACAGTGCTTGGTTTGAATGAATAGCCCTCAACTGTGTCAAAAATGCAAAGTCTTGTTTTGTCCTACAGTGTCCCTCAACTCCTTGATGGCCTTAAGTACATCTCAGGAGTACAAGTTAGAGCCTCATCTCTCTCACTTTTGCCAAAATCCTTGGAAATGCTTGACAGAAAGCTCTGTCAAACATTGTCTGTCCCACACAGGCAGCAGAGATTTTTTGTGAATAGTTGCCTGTGTAAATTTAAAGTTGTTGATTCCAGGTTTCTACCAATAAAACTTAGATTTAAGAACTATGGGGAAAATGAAGACAAAATGTGTAGAAGCTTCTGACAGGAGTACAGCACTGTATTTGATGTTATGGTCCAGATCCCCTTCCTAGTTTGATAAAGCAGCTAGTTAGTTTATTCATGTGTTAGGAAAAATTCTGGTCCTAAACTGTCTTTTGGCAAAATGCAGAAGTTTTTTCCAGTAAGTTCTACCCAAGCCTCATCCAGAGAGAAAACTGACACCAGTCAAAGGTGCAGAGCAAAATAAAGAGCGTGTTGAAAGGTTGCAGTACGTTTGTTTGCACTCAGTTGCTTCAAAGTCATGATCTATATGTAGCAATCATCTAGGAAGAGCTCATACATGTACTTTGGAATCGAGAAGAGCTGTATTTTCACATAGCTGTAATGAACAGCTTAGAAAAGTTAATTATATGCCTTAAAAGACTTTGAATCTTTCTTTATGTCTGATTTTTTTTTTCGCAGAGCGGTTTGAGACTAGTACAGAAAACCTTGTTATTCCAGAATTCAGTTCCAAACCATGTGTCAGCAGGAAGACTCTAATTTTCAAGTTTTCAGGAATATGTCCGCCCCTGCTCTTACTGCACAGGTGACAAAATTGTTTAAAACCTCATCCAGAATTGTTCTGAATCAGAGTATGTCAAATGAGCTGTGGTGTAACAACTGCTATAGCAACCATTCATTTTGGTTCAAAACCTAAAATCAACTGTTGACACATCATATTTCACATGCTAGAGGAGACAAGTTTTGGCATAATTTAGTAATATTAGTATATTCTACAGAAAGTGTAGTAATAATAATATATTCTATGGAAACTGAGAATATCCAAATATACATACAACATAGAATACTTTAGGCTGAGAATAATTTTGAGAATATGTATTTAAAGTATATTAGTTAGCCTCTGCTTAACTGCTATTAAGTACTACACATAATTAAGCCAAATTAATCTAATTAAACTTCCAACTGACAAAGGTTTCCAGTTGGCTGAAGTTTTGCAGAGCTCTTTTGTACATGACAGCAAACATTAACCTTTCCTTTGAGCAGCTGACCCTTAAAAAGATGTCCCACTAAGAGATCATATCATATACAATATAGTCCAATGACAATCCTGACCGCTGAAAGGTCAATAATTTCCATCATCTTTCAATGTTAGGAATACATTAGGGAGATTTTTCCTCTGTGTTTCTCAAGAAAAGCCATGTTTGGTGAGCTTCCTCTTCTTTGTTTCTATTTTCTGAATCTTGAATTATTAATTGCTTATACAGTAAAGCTGAAGGAGGTCCAAGATATTCTGTACTTCAGACAGGATTTAACTTCTTCCATACAGAATGTTATTCTCAAACAGAGCCAAATTCTAGGCTATTCAGTGGGAATATTGTTCAGTTATGAAGAACAGAATGTGTCAATGTGTAAATCCACATCCATATAATATATACACATCTATATATGTATGTATATATATGGTCTATATTCTAAAAATATATATAATCCCTATGAAAGTCTATTCTAAAGATCTAAAGATGTCAGAAATTGAAACCACCAGTTATTTTGTTTACCACCAGCCACTCAAAATTCTCCCATGAACAGAAATTTTCATTAATTTTTATGTTTAAACTCTCTAAATTCTTTTTAGGTTTAATAGTTCTCATGTTTCTCCTTGGAAAAGGCACATCAAGGACCAGGAGGGCTATGAAGCACTGTTCTCAAGGCACAACATTAATAGCCTGCCTAACTGCATGAAAGGATAGACTTTGTCTAAGCAGAGATTTCAGGAATTTTAGTATCTCAAACAGAAGATATATCCAGGTGCAGAAATATGATACGCATGTCATGCTGTGCATAAGCTGGGTGCCAGAAGTATGGGAGTCTCTTGCTGACTCTATTTCTGGTTTTGGAGGGGCTTTTTTAATCTGAGGCAGGTCATCTTCTGTACCTTGATTTCATAATTAATTTTTAATCTTTCTTGTTTATTTAGGAAGTCTTTCTTTCAGCATAAAGATTATATTTAATTTCTTGTTTGAACAGTATGCAGCACTTCTATCCCAGTGAATACCTGGGAGCACTCTGATAACTACAAAATTCTTACAAACTTCTTTCTCCTATCTCTAACCTTTGGCATTCCATCATATTTGGTGTTGTCAGGATAAAACATGAGTGTTCTTACATTTCCTTAATAAAATGCCCTAGAGGACTGCTGTAGAAATGTGCAATAGCTGCAAGGTGATGATCTGCCTCGCAATGAAGTGCATGGGAACACGTTCAAAAGCCCTTAAACAAGAATCAAGTGCTAATTCAAAAAGAACACAGAGAGCAACCAACGCTGCAATGATTTTACCCATAGACTTGAGAAAACACAGATGGAGATTTGTTGAATCTATATTTCTCAGGCCTACTACAAGCAGAAAAAGACAATATATACTTAGCCATCTTCTCAGGATGTTGTTTAATAAAAACAGGCATTATGTTTCTTTACTCTGCCTCCAAGGCTCTTTTAACAGTTATATAATATGCATACATATTAGGGAGAAGTGTCTGGCATCCCTGGTTTTCTTCCTTTTCTAACCAAATGTCTGAACCTGAAGCTAGTCAGGTTTCCTCTTGGTTATACCCCTTCTGGGCAATGAAGGTAAAGTTTTTAGATGCCCTTCCAGAGAAAGAGTGGAGAGCAAGTTAACCAGAATACCTCATGGCCTGAGCACTTCACTAATGTGACAGATACAGGTTCAAGCATTCTTTGTTTGAAGAAAGCACAAAACTCCTAATTGCTGGAGGAATTAGTGGAGTATTATGCAAAAGGATGGATAACAAGCACCTGAGTGCTTGTATGTTATCACATATAACTGCATAGAAGAAAAAGATGGAATTTTTATGGCACTCTGCCTAAACTTGAACTATGAGAGAGTACTGTGCAGGATATAGTACAGGATTGAAGCTCCTGCCAAAAGAATAGCTCTTACAACCATGCAGGCAGCTTCCAGGCAAAGTACAAAGATAATATATATATTCAGACTAGGTTTATTTATTCCATGTATAAAAGAATATTAATCACAGAAGATACTAAAATAATGATGGCCTATGATTGGTTATGGTTATTTTAGAGGACTTAATAACCTGAGACTTTTTGTTGTTATTCCATTTTTGAAGTAATGGAACAATACTTCAGAAAGTGGAGGGCTTTGGACAAATAAAATGTTTAAAGAACATGGCTTTCTGATTATTTTCTTTACATCTCACCTTCAATTATTTCAGAAATATTTTATCTCTGCAAAATCTGCCAAGTGTATCATTGCACAACCAACACAGTTCTACTCCTTCTGCAGCCAAATAAAACAAAGAAAAGTATTTGTGCAAATGCAGTCAATTTCCCTAGAATTATTTCCAATCTTTTGTCATGATCAGTACGGAATTAAAGTCGTCTCATGATCAGATAGATAAAATACCAAGGACCCAGTTCTGCTACCTTTGAGCAGTGGTTTGGTCTGGAGGAACAAACCAGAGTGTCATGGAACTATTATATTTAGGTCAAACACATTTTCAAATCAGACCTCTTGGATGTGAAGGTGAGAGGTGCTACAGACACCTCTGCATTTTTAGCATCTAATTTAGCTATGTTCCTGTGGTCTTAATATCCTGAAACCAAAACAGAAATAAAAGACTGCTGGCAGGCTCTGCTGGAAATATAAGTGGGGTGTCCAAAGGCTTACTATTTATTTATACACCTAAACATAAATAATCCCCTCATGTACCACTTTTACCCATAGGCTAAAACACATAGTTTTCCATGAAGGTCATACTTGTCCTCATGTTTTGGAAACATAATCTGTCTTTTAAGGTTTGAAATTCTCGTTCCAACTGTGGATTTATAAATCCCTCCAGTTTCAAAGAATTAAAGAATTCTTAAGGCTTAAGGTTGTTTTCATTTGGATGGGGCAAGTATTAAAAGAGAGCCCACTGCAGTGTCAATATATGCATATAGACATGCACATGTTTCTCATGAATGTCTGAGAAGGTATTACTTGGTATCTGAAAGGCCAAGAGAATAGAAAAGACACTGGCCAGCATTTTTTTTTTTTTCCTGAACACACCTGAGAGGTGTGTTTCACCTTGACATGCACCACTGGGAAGAGTTTTCAATTAATAGTGATAGCTGTGTTGAAATTCAGTATCAGAAACTAAATAAAATTTGAAATTTATTTTAAAAGCTGTTTGTTTCAGTTTGAGTCTCTTCCTTTTTCATATTCCTCTTCCAGTCCAACATTAGAATGCTGCAGAAAGTCCAAGTTTCCCTAAATGATTTCTAAGGAGAAGCTGATGTACTGTGGCCTTTATCTGGGTAAGCAGTCAAGCTGCTGGACATTTAATCAATATAGGGATCTGATCCTAGCCTATGGTAGAAATATTTTTGCCTTTTTTCAGGTTTTGAGGGTCATAAGGCTGACTTCAAGAAAAAACTTTGTGGCTTTTCTTGGGGTGAAGGCTGAAGGGGTGTTTGGTTTTCCGTCCCTCTGTAACCTACTGCATCTTCCTGGTACTGCAGGACCGGAAGCTGAGACATTTCCACAAGGAACTTCTCCTCTGTGTGAGGGATGCAATAAAGCTTCTCATGTAAGTCCTTCTTCATACTTCTCAAAACTCCTACTGAAAAATCTAAGAAAGGTAAAAAATACCACTTAATTTGAAGAGCTATTCCCAAAAATCTTTTATATTTTCTAGAGGGACATCGGCCTGGAAAGAAAATACTATTTAGAGAGAAAATTCAAATCAGACTAAAATCTTTGGATTACCAAAATTATTTTACTAAATTGATTGCTATAATCTGGAATAATTTTCTCTAAAGCTAAACTTTTATAAACTTGAGATGATCCTGACATTTGAGGAGTCTAGCCCCATGCTTTACTTTCTATTGTTCCTGACCCAAGTACAGAAATGAAGTTTTCCAAATTAATTCTGTGTAAAAGCAGAATTAAGCCCAGAAATTGTTTGTTCCCTATTCTTCCACAGTCTTCCCAAACAAATCTGATAAATTGTTTACAGTCTACTCCATGTCTAAGGCCCTCACTGGATCAAATGCCTGTTTCCCTTTGTCCTGTCTGGTTTAGACTGCAGAGTCTCTGGGCTGTGGACTGCCTTTTCTGATAAATCTCTACACAGCATAGAGTACAATGGAAATGATTACTTGTCTGGAGATCTTAATATAAAAGGATCTAATATAATGCAAACATTAGGAGACATAATACCATGTCATATCATATCAGTGACAGGAGATAAACAGAGTCAGCCTACAGCACTCTGTGTGGAGAGCCTGCAGAGACCCTGCAATGAAGAGGGAATAGAGAAATGGAAAATAGTTTTAGGTTTTCCAGAGCTACAGGTTAATTCCTTCTCCAGTAACAGGATGAATAGGATGAAGGCCATAAAACATGAATGCCCTTCTTAATTGGAAAACAGGCAGTAAACGAGCTGCCCCTTTAGGATCAAAGGCATTGTTAAAAATGAAAGATATTATTACAGTTATTGTAAGGTTTTAATAGTAGCATTTATCAATAGCCCTTCTCACTGGGGAAATTGCTATAAATACCCAGCTGACTAACAAGCAACTATATTGTTCATAACATCAAATGGCTGGCCAAGCATTACCTTCTGGTATTCTTTATCCATTTCATTTTATGCCCTTGAACTTAAGGCTCTAGAAAATACATTTTTAAACAAGGAGTAGTTCATGCTCTGATATATGGCTAATGTAACAACGGAGCTGCTAATCTTAGGTAAAATTTACCTCTGTAAAAATTTGAGATGTCACTTATTCATTCCTGTCACTGTTTATTTTCAAGGGCTGAATAACCATGAAAAATTGTCTCCTGGATGTCTGAGATATAATAACAGGCTGCATCTCTTTCTCCCACCCCATCAGTAGACTGCATTTGGAAGAATTATGCCAGATGCCTCTGGGTTCATGTTAGTTATTGAACAAAACTGAAAGAGAAAAATTAAGAGAAAACCATTAGACAGTATAATCCCAGGGATAGCCCTAAGATCAAAATAAAACTGTGTGTTAAAAATAAATTGCCTTTGGCCATCTTTCAAATTTCCTTTATAGGAAAGACAGTTTTAGTGTCATCAAGGTGCTAATATGCAAATTTATGAGGAAAAAAAACCTTTCCAAATGACTGTTCACACTTTCCTTGGGTGGAAATCTACCACCCCTTTCCTTTCTGGTAGTGTGGGGATTGTGGCAGAGTTTCCCTGTGCTCCTGGGACCTCGCCAGTTCTGAGGTGTTTCACATTGACAGCTATTTTGCAAGGAGATTGTCTTGTGCACTCACCTAGCTGGGAAAAACTTTCTGCACTTTTTCTTTTAAGATGCAGAGGTTAAGAGACAGAATCATGAAGTGAGGGCATATTTCTTCTGATCTGAACCCACTCCTTTATCTTTCCAACTCCTGTTTTTCTGTCCCTCTTCATATAAAACTAGAGGATAATTAAGCTGCAAGGGACCTCAGGAGGTCTCTAGTCCAAGCTTCTACTCAGAGGCTCAGCTTTAAGGTCAGTTCAGGTTATTTGGTACTTTACTCAGACAGAAATTCAAAACCTCCAAGGACAGAGATTTCATCTTTTACATACTGCACTTAGTATTTAGATGAAGACTCACAATGCCAAGTAAAGGACTTCTTTCCCTTTCTTTGAGCCACTGTCTGAGTTCCCGATGATGCCGCCCAGAACATTATTTGTCTCCTTTGCTGCCAGAGCACACTACCAGCTCATGTCCAGCCAGCCACTCAAGTCCTCTCCTGCAGAGATGCTCCTCAGCAAGTCAGTCAGTGGCCTGTACTGCTGCAGCAGTTTGTTTGTTTCCAGATGCAGGACTTGGCATTTGTCCTTTCTGAGTTTCAGAAGGTTCCTGTTGGCTCATTGCTCCATTTGTCTCGGTCTTTCTGGATTGCGGCTCTGCCCTAGGTTTCATTGATTGGTTGACTCAGTCTGGTGTAATTTGCCAGCTCAGTGACCATGCACTCCAACCCCTCTGGCAAGGCCTTGGCAAAGATGCTAAACAGGTCAGGGCAGGGTAGACCTGATGTACTCATCATCAGCTTACAGCCAGCTTGGTCCACTTCCATCACAACTTGATTAATTAACCCATTAAGATGGGTTACCATCTTATGAACATTTTCCTTGTTGAGCCTCTTATTATTAACGTCATGGTAAAGACTACTCTTGTTTCCACTTGAGTTTTGTCCCCTTTTTGCACTGTAGCTCCTTCATGAGTTTTCTGCTTGGACGCAGTTTGGTGATGCAGTTTGGTGATGCAGTTTGGTGACCACAAGCAGAGCTCTAGTTCCTCCTGCCTTTTTCTTTGGCATTGGGTATTTGTGTACACAGCCTGGACATCTTTTCCCTTTTTTCCTCACTCCTAAGGTCTGCCTTACACACATCACCCTGATATCACCCCATTGTGTCATCTTATCTGTAAAACTGGGTATGGTGGATAAGGAAAGCTAAGAAAAATACATTAGATACAGATACACAGACAGGTAGGTAGGTATAGATGTTAGACCTTAGAATGGTGAATTAACATGTCCTGAAGACACGTGTCAAAGGCTAATGCAGATGAGAACCCTCTGAATGTGCAGATATTCTGAAATGTGCCGAGGAAAGTAACTGGAAAACTGCAATGCAAATCATGCAAGAAGAGGCTGATACCTTCCTGTACAATTCCCCAATTAGATGGTTTTTGAATAATCCTAATCTCTACACCCCCTAAAATAAATTCCCATTAGATAGTTTGATGTCAATCAGACCTCTTCATGATGTATCAGTTTTCTATTCCAGATGCTTTTTCATTATTTCCTCCTCCCTACCAGAGAAACTCCACAAAGGCTGTTGACAGTTTTTTCTTTCTTAATTAAATAGCTACACAATCCAGTGTCATTAGTTATAACAATTTTTCCATTTTTAAACTATTACTAAGACCTGCATTGTTAAAAATGTATTGATGCATTGTAATTACTGCAGCTTTCTAAAAAAATCTACTAAAATAGATTTATAAAAAGTCATTATCATGCCATAACTGTATCTGATTGGTCTATATCCTCAGCCTTATATTTAACTATGCATTTAAAATTTATGCATTTACTTCTTTGTCAGGCACCTGTAGTTGGTTTTGGTTGGCTAATGGTAGGTTTGTGTGCAAGACTTGGCCCATTGCGTACAGTTTGCTCTATTAACCGTTTTACCTTAAAATATTTCAAAGGCTGTGCTTATCAGGAAAGAGGGGAAGACAGCTCCTGGCAGTTAGATCAACAGTGTCATTAACTAAAGTTAGTAGTCAGCTATATTTAGTTATTTTGCACTTGGGACAGAGGTTTGGGATTGAATGACAGAAGATGGGGTATTAATGCATGAACTTTTGACATCATACCCTCTATTTTACGAAATTTTTGGGTTTTATGAAGCGCAAATACTAAGCACTCATTAAAATTAATAATAATTTAGTGGCATGTCTTTAGTTTGATAGTATAACCTGTCTTTTCTGCCCTAAAATCACATGCTGATCAAACATGAGAACTTTGCAGGCAGTGACAGAGCTTGTAATCTCCTACTTGCAGCTCTGGGTTTGTTAAGTTTCATTGCTTTATATTTTACAATGCTCTTCAAATCCAAACAAACTGAAAGCATTCTGTCTTTTTTCCATCTGTCCTCACTGTTCTCACAATGAAATCACTAACCATGAAATTAAGTCTGCAAGTAAAGTTCTGGAGCAGAGAGTATTAGCAATATGAATAATGTATTGCTCATAACTTAAACTAAGTGCACTGTCTATAGATATGACTGCAGAAAAAGAAGTAAGAATAAGAAATTCTTACAGTGGCCAAGTTCACTATTAATGGAATTAAAACTGTCATCAGACACAGTAGATTCATAATTGTATTTCTGAGTTATTCCCATTCCAGAATAATGACTGTAAACTGAACATTAAGCATTATTGAAGCATTTATCCTCTTCATGAGAATGAATAGTATTATTATTCAGTAGTACAGCACACTGGTATGAATGCCAAATGCTTTTAAAGTTTCCTACATAATTTGTAACTAAACCTCCAACAAAGTGATGACTTTCTCTGTTCAGCCTCATCATCTCAGTGACTCAAGAAAGAACAAAATAATTCCTCAGCCAATCCAAAAAATAAGTGCCAGTGACAAGGAGTCAGAATCCCAGAATGATTTGGGTTGGAAGGGACCTTGCAAATCACCTTTTAGACCACCTCATTCAAGGGCAGGGACATCTTCCACAAGAGCAGAGTGCACAAGGCCTCACCATGGCCTCGAACATTTCCAGGAATGGGGCATCCACAGCTTCTCTGGGCAAGCTGTGCAGCCCAGTGTCAATCTACTCTATTTCAGTGTAAAGCCACTACCTCTTGTCCTATCACCTGATGCCCTTGTGAAAAACCCCCCTCTCTTTACTGAGCTGCACCCCTTTAGGTAGTGGAAGGTGCTGCAAGGGCTCCCCAAAGCCTTCATTTCTCCAGGCTGAACAGCACCAACTGTCTCAGCCTGTCTTCATAGGAGAGGTGCTTCAGACCTCTGATCATCTTCTTGGCCCTCTTTTGGACTCAGTCCAACAGGTCAGGAAACTGTTTAGACAATGCTCAGGTGGAGCAAGATAATTAAAAATACACTAATTAAAAACATATCCTCATAAATATATATATATATACATGAATATTAAGGTTCTTTACTATCATTCAAAACACAATAAAGTTTACTGAGGATCAAAAATCTTTCACAAAATTAAAAAGGTAGAGCAATTATTTAAACTTTTCAGTGCCTATTTTAACCACGGGACGACAGGGTTCTTGGAACAAAAAGTGTGTCATCTCATATATCATAAAACTGTCAGCACAGTCAGGTACCACTCCTGACCACTGTGTATGATTAAAGTATAAATAGATAAGGATAAAAATGGTAACAGCAATTGTTGGAAGCCAATTCTGAAATTCTTTCCACTTCTACTTTGTAAACTAGGATCTCTGTACATACAATGCAGAAGAAGAAAAAAGCAAGAAATATTGGTATCTTGCCATCATTATCTTCTCTATTTATCATATATAATTATACAAAAATAATTTCTGTAAGCAGACCACACATGCTATATTCTGATCTCACTATGATTCATTATTTTATTCCAAATAAGCAGTATTGCTGTGGATATTCAGTTGCTGGAAACAATTAGAAAATGTCCATATCTGATATTCGTGCTGAGTAGCTGAGTTTCTTTTCTTACTAGTAGAGTGCTGTCTGTCATGTCTTTGGCTATGTTGTCTTAAATCACCTCTACCCTGTTTGGAAATGCCAGTAAAAGATTAATAGAAGTGGAGTCTGGTTTAAAACTCAGACTGTGCTATTGCATGGTCTCTTAGCATTATACCATTAATACAATATTCCTTCTCCATTTACTATGCATCTTTGATATTATGGTGTCATTCACAAGGTCTTTGTTGCAGGCATCTCAATCCAGAGAATATTTCCAAGAGGCAATAGGAACCCGCAAGGCTGCAAACATATGCTCAGACTGGAGGCCAAAGGCTTAAGCCAGAAAATGGCATATTGCTGTTTGTCTACAAACAGTAGTAACTCCAGTAAAATTTTTCCTTGATTGCCTTTTAATTTTCATTTACTTTAACGATAAGTCTAATGTTGGAAGGTAGAAGATACCATCATAAAACTGATGCAAAAGACCAGATGATCTAATGAAATACTAAAAAAGATAGGGAAATGGAAAATATTGAGTTAAATAAAATATCCTTCTTCCTCAGTGTCTGTCTGTGTTTCCAATTACAGTGCTTCACTCTGTTCTAACCCTTTTTGCAAAACAAAATTAAACACTTTTCATGCAGCCTCTGCCTGACCCTAAGATGGATGCTTTTTTAGCACAGATGTAAAAACTTTTACATATACAGCTTGCAAAGCTTTTAAAAAACATTGCAAATACAAAGCTGTGTAAATCTGAGCTGGGATTACAAACAGTAGTACAGTAAGATCTTAATTCATCTTTTTTTGTTCTAGCTATTTCATGGTAAAAGGAACTTGATAGACTGTTTTATACAAAAAACAAATGGAAGAAACAAAGAGATTGACTGGTGTTCCTTATCTGAAGATTGAGTTTCAAGTGCTAGATAGATTGAAGCTTAGAGAAAGGGCTTGAGAATAGCCAGAATTTAAATTTTCTTTCTATCTTCCAATTTGATCCCAAATTTCTGGTCTTTTAGATGACTTGAAAAAAGAAAATCAAAACCTTATACCATTGTAGTTTCTTTGATAACAAAATAATCCAAATATAAAAGGCTAAAGAAAAGCAAGGCATCTGGGGAAATGCAGCTTGTCTTAGCACACACTTTAGAAGTTTCTGTCTGTTGGTGAAACATGATGTATAAAAATGAGGAGTCCTAAGATGGTTCCTTTCTAAAAAAATAAAAAAGTAGTAGTAAAGAAGTTAGTGTGCTCTGGACTGAGAGAATAGAAACTTTTATGCTGTGATTTTAAACATTCTAATAGGTAGGAGATGAAATAAATAGATTATAATTACCTATTAAAATATAAATAATCATATTTTATAAATGTTGAGCTTCTTTTATATTGCCTTGCATTATATGTTGGTTTATATTGACTGATGAGACATCAGTTGATCTGTGATGTTTAAAGTTTAAACTCATACCATTTAAGCATAGGAAAGTACATGTCCTTCAAAACACCCCATCTGTATATG
Organism: Cyanoderma ruficeps; assembly: GCA_008694505.1. Classification (NCBI taxonomy): domain Eukaryota; kingdom Metazoa; phylum Chordata; class Aves; order Passeriformes; family Timaliidae; genus Cyanoderma; species Cyanoderma ruficeps. Next base: position 12,697,783 of record VZDJ01007749.1, read on the forward strand.
TGCATGACCATGTAGATGTAAAGTCAGTAGCCAGTCTCTACAGGATATGATATTACAGGGACACCTAACAGATGCATAGTGTTCCCAGACCATACTATGGACCTCCTGGAAAACAACCTAGAAAAACTGCTTCTTCCATTTTTACTTCCTGTGGATTTTGTCATTAGAAGCTTCATGAATCTTTGGCTATGAAAAGCTGGTCCTTTAGTGATCTAGTTTAAGTAATACTTAAAAAAAAAAAAATTTAAAAAAAAAAACAAACCACACCCAAACAAACCACAGCAATTTGTGGGGATGATTATTTGGATAGGTGCAATGACTTGAAAAGGAAACATAAAATGAAAGTGCATTTCCAGTGTGCAGAAAAGTGGGCCCATCTCTGCTCTGTGTGTGTAGAAATCAAATTGCCAGTAAGTATCCAGCCTGAAAAAATCCATCGTTCAGCAGGCTGACTGCTTAAATGGGCCTTAGCTTTCTTAGTATTTCTCATTGCTCACCAGTGATTCAGTAAGGGCCCTTCTATCATTAAAAATCAGTCCAAGATTTTAATGAGACATAAAAGTTGGTTCAGTGAATTCCAGCTGTGTTTTTTCTAGAGTCTGGGCAGCATTGCTGAATATGAGAGAAACTATGGTTGCTCTGCAGGTGAGCTGCCTTTTTTTTTTTTCAGCTAATTGCTCTCCTTCTTCCTTTTCAGTCCCCTGTGACTCAAGACGGCATGTCTATCAATGCCTGCCAGAGTCTTGGAGAAAATGTTGCTGGCAAAGGCCAGTGCAAGGAGAACCACAAATCTCCAGCACTCTTGATACGCACACCCAGCAGCGGTGTCAGTATCACGGCTCCCATCAACCATTCCTTCCTAGCACACCCCCCTCCACCTTCCTTTTTTTATTCCTTATGTTGTTTTCAGGCCAGCAGCTAAGCATAAACAGGATGTGGGAGCTGTAGCGAAACTTATTCAAGTTCTGTACACCTCCCTCCTCACCTCTGGCTGGAACGTGCATCCTGCCTGGAATATCTGCTTCAGATAAATACAGGGAGATTTCAAGCTGTGCAGACAAGGGCACAGCCTGGAGTTCTTCAGCCTGTTCTTGACACCCTCACTATTTAACATTTAAAAACTACAGAAGCATTTTACTTCTACCTGGGGGGCAGGTTTCCTAAAAAGGTACTGTTGAATAACCATAAAATAGCCTTCTGACCTACATTTAATAATTGAAAGATAATCTAAGTCCGTTAAGAATAATGCAACCTACTGGTTTTGTTTACATATTAGTTCTAGTAATGTTAACTGAAAGGTGCACATTCATATGCTGTTGATACTCTTGATGTAATTGAGATGAACTTTCATGGTTGGCAGTGCAGTTTTTAAAAAATTGCCTCTGGTAATATGGCTAAAATAGTTAATAGGGCTTTATAGCACAGTCACTCAGAAAAGATTTCATTACAGTTTGAAAACTGAGAGCCAGAATAATGTAAACAGTTGCTACTTTTCAGCAGATTCTACTACAGGCAGTCTGGGAGATTCTGGGAATTCTGCAGTCAAAAAGAGCAACTTAGGAGTCTCAAATGACCAGGTAGCCCCGAGTAATATACAGCCAGTGCAGAATTGCACAACTTCATTAGCCTCCTCAAAATCTAGACATGTGTGTTTATGGTACCATCACAGGCATCTCAGCTGACAGACTGATTTTAAATATTAAATCTCCTGATACAGAAAAGAAACTGAAGGTCAAAATCATTCAATATAAAAAGAAGAAAAATGTATCATATCCTTACTAATTCGAAGGGTAACAGAGAGGCCATAAGTACCTGTATGGCCACACTCACAGAGCCCATGGCATGCACATCCAGCAGGCTGCCTCCAGACCCACAGAGAGAGGTTGAAGGGCTGCTGTTGGCACTGAGGAGGCCATGAGGCTGCACCTTTACTGACACTTGAGAACAGAAAAGGGAACCCCTGCCCTTCCTACTTGTCACCAGATCCCCTCCTGACCTCTAACACTTCTTGCTGCCCATTCCATGGAGCATAAGAAATCAATTCTCTTCCCAGTGCTGAGGAGGTTTTGAGGCAATACTGCCCCTGCACACATGCACATGCCCAGGCACAAATGCTCCCAAGGGATTTAAGCAGGAACAAGCCTCCAATGCATGAGGGAGACAAAGGCACACAAGAGGAAGTCAGGTAGAAAATAACATTAACAAATCTACATTTTTACTTTGACAGACTTAAGGAGGATAGACATTTTCAGAGATAAAAGAGGGTGATTAGACACTAATGGGCTTTTGAACCAAACCTCCATTTAACTTTGCACATGCCTCTTGCATTTATTTTCTGAAGCTCCTGTACAAGTATTTTGATCAATACAGCTGATCAAACACAGCCATCTGCAATGGTACTGTCTAAATTTCAACTAACCACATCTTGCCTTTACAATGCATTGACAGAAATAGCACTTCTGGGGTACCAATCACCTCTTGTTAAAGTAGATCTCTAATAAGTTCAGTGAACATCCTGTTAAATAAGTTTAGCCACAAGGTGCCTGTTTTCTCCAAGGTCAAAAGCCAGACCCACATAACCTTGCCTACAGAGGAAAACATTTCAAATATTTGAGATGTCTCTTACACTTAATGACATAATTAATTTGAGCAAAATTTTGAGGAAAACATGATTAAATTAATGAATTAAAATTGAAATCCTATAAATTAAATTAAAAGTACCTTTTTTTATATAGACTGTACTCACAAGAAATGCAGATGCTTTTAGAATTTTATTTTCTATCATTTTATATATATGTGTATAAAGGTTGGGGTGGGGAGGAGCAGGGAGCTCTGGGGTGTTTTGCAGGGTTTTTTCCCCTCTTATAGAAAAAAGATCCCCAAAATCAAGCACCTAGTTTTAGTTAGACATTAGATTCAAAATTACAACAGCCCATGCATTCAAATGTCTTTTGCAATATATCACCATCACAAAGGTCTCACCTTTTTCACCACAGAGAAAAACAAATCATCAGTGGAAGCAAGACACTTCGATTAACAATTCCGTTGTAAACTGGGATCTGACTTGGGTACTTTGATTCAGCTGAGCTTACTGAGAAAGTATGGGTGAGAAGACAAGACTGTGATAGACAGCATAATCTCTTCTGCAAAAGTATTTTGTCTGGAGAACAGCTAACCCTATACAGTAGGAGAATATATCATCCGTGCAGAGAAGTATGGAAAGTCAGAATCTCCACTTTTGTACCCCTTTCAAACTGTATCAGTATCTAACAACCAAGATGAGATCAGGACTTAAACCACAAGGTGCTATAGAAAGGCTTAAACAAATTTAAAAAATCAAAAGGAAATTGGAGCTGCAGCAATGGGGAGTTGCTCAAGGTCACTCAACAGGTTGGTAGCAGGACTGGAAGTTGAACACTTGAGGCCCCTCCAGAATCCTCTATCTGCAAACTATCCTCAATTCCTACTATCATATAAGCCTTTTAAATCAGGGCTGCATGCTCACCATCCCCAAGGTGATAAAGTTAGAAGTCTTCTTTTAAAAACAAGAAGCACTTCATCCTTGCAGGGGGAGCAGCAAGGCTCTTGAGAGTGTGATATGTCAGAGCAAGCAGGCTGTAGCTCTGAGGGCATAAAAGACAGACTACTCATGGTAAACAACAACAGGTCAGCATACTCTGCAGTGGGAGTCAGGATTATAATTTCCTGCAAAGACATGAAAAAACTAATACAGATATTATTCCTTTTAATGTGATCAGGCCTGGGTGTAGGCTGTAACAGGTCCTGTTTACCATTCCTGCTTAGGCTCAGTACAAGGAGCAAATTTATTACAAGGGCTAGGATGTTCTAGAATTTCTTACTCATCCTATTTTTAAGGGTAATTTCAGCCTTTTCTAGCTGTCTCAAGTCCTTTTTGGAAAATACTTATTTAAAAGGACTTGAAATTAAATAGGCGAAAAAATAAAATCTACAGAGATTACAAAACAGTATCTTATTATCCTTCATCACTTCTTGCTTTCAAGTTACAGGAATTGCAAGTGCCAGCTTTTCTGCAACCACCCCAGCCGCACTAACTCAGAGCCAACTTGCTGTTAAGCTGACATTCAGCTCTCCAAAATGTATGTAAAGCTTCCTAAACATGATTTCTCCTACTTCCAGTACAGAATCCTTGTTAGTCTTATAAACTACATTCATCTTCCAGGCAGAAGGTAAAGGCAACTTGTAGTGGCCACTGCTGCCCAAAACTAATAGGAAAGGGACAATGTTGTTTTCTTTACATTTCTGACATGACACATCACAAAGAAATGCCAGATCAGGGTCAAGTTACACTAAGCTGCACTGTGCTTTTTGGTCTTGTGATGTGACGTAAGCTCTTACAAGGCAATGAAAGAATTGTAATGTAAAGAAAGGCTTTTGAAAGTTCTACTGCAAGGAATTAATTGTTGAGCATGGGAAGAAACGAAGCGGCTGGTGTTCCCCAAGAACTAAGTGCTGGCTCCAAGCTGTGCTCCAGGGTTGTGCCCTGCTGGAATGAACAGACCAACCCACATATCCCATGTCAGCATCAGAGGCCACCCAATGCCACTGGAGAGTGCCAAGTGGCTGGAGGGGACTCTGCTGCCCAGCTGCTCGGGGGTAGCTGCAGTACAGAGACCCTGCAGCCCACACTGTCCTCTGCCCCCTGACTGTGGGTATTCCATTTTGCTCCACCTTTGGGCAACTCAACACTGTCCTATTCCATGCTTTTGTTAGCCAGTAGATGATATCTAGTCACTCAGGCTGGGTTAGCCAAAGCATGAATTTTCAGAAACAGAGAAACAAGAGAGAAGCAGCAAAACTCTGATGCTACTGGCAGAGCATGATAATAAGGAATGAAATGGAGCCCTTGCATCCTTTCCCACCATGATATTGTTTTCCCCTCTTTACCTTCAAAGCCAAATATCTTAAACCCTGTAAATTCTATTCACTGTTACAGCTGGAGTGGCTCATGAAGATTATGAGACAAGGAAACACAAAGGAGTCAGAGAAAAGACAGGTGAAAGAAAAGCAGGAAACAAATAAAAGTGAGAGTAAGGAGAAAAATCACAGAACAACAAGGGATAGAGCATAACAACCCTAGTAAAGGCTTTAAAAGTAGGAATTTTATGCTAATTTCATGCACAATAAAGGGTTAGGTGAGAACCAAATGTAAATGACACTTGTAACTTTGAGCAAATATCACTGTTATTGTGCAACCCTGGTTTTAGAAGGGTCACTCTTGAGCTTCAAATCAACACTTTCATCCTGTGAGATGATGAAAAAAAATTAAGATTTTTTTTTTCCTTTATTTTTTAAGGCACTCTATAGACTTCACCATTTATGGGAGGCACTTTTTAAAGCAGGGCTCAACATAGAAAGGATGGCATGTCCTTTGTATGTCCTCCAAGAGTACTGTGTACACAGCTCTGGAAGAGGTGATGTTTACAGCAGCATAACTGGGGCTTTAGGTGTGGAGGCAGAAATTGAGAGACAGAAGGGCTGGGAAAAGAATCGGAAAATCAATCATGACAGAAACAGATGTAAATTATAATGGAAAGATCTGTTAGTAGAGAGCCAGTCAAGAATAACGCTTATTAAACCTATTCCTTGCAATACTCAGCATGTACTAAAATACACTTATTCCTCTGGGATTTCAGGAAGGAAGCAATCCCAACACTCCTCATGCATGCTGGGACAGTGACAGTGATTATAGCTGGAAGTTAATGGAAGAGAAAGTTTCCTTCTTCTATTTGCACCTTCCATAATCCTACAGTGGCAAATCCATATTTGGAAGCCTGTCTGGTAAGCCCTTTTTAGAGTTGTTTTATCTTTAAACACTGCTCTCTTTCACAGAATAAAAAAAATACCATAGTTCCTTCTTATATTTTTAGATTAAGTTTGTTTTGCTCTTTGTATTTTAAAACAGAAGTGGTTTTTTGCAACTGAGCATTCAAGAGGCCATTAGAAATACACCATGTGACAGCACACTGCTACTCCACAGTACTCCAACTCTACAGTACAACAGACTAACACCAAACACTTCTGTTCTCCAAATTTCCCATTTTATAGAGCCTTTCATTTTTCTAAGTCATATCTTACAAGCTTGCTGATATGAAATGCTGCTTTGCCATGATGCTCATATATTCATATTTTTTCTTTTTAATATTTACAAGTTTTCATTAAAATTACGAAAATGAGAACAAAATTTGAATTTCTTGCAAGCCTGCAAGAAAAGCTATGCCTTATTGTACACAGTACAGTAACTAGTACTTCCTTAACTAGTTAAAACATCTGAGATATTTGCTGAGTGTCTTTTTTCTTTTTTAAGGTAGCTGAATATATTGCAATAAAGCTTTGATGCACAATCACAGGGTGTGATTCACAAGGTCTGGGATGTCATTAGGTGGTAGGCACTAGTAAAATTACTTTTCTTTTTCTTTTTNTTTTTTTGTGGTAGTACTTGTAGAATTTTTGCTGTTTCAATCACTCTCTCAGAACAGAATATTGACATGACAATTGCAGGTTATAACACAACAAGATGCATCATTTTACTGCACTTGAGGAATAGCTCACTAATCATACACCAAATGAAGTATGGAACAGAAAGATGGCGTTGCCTCTTTCCAGTAATACATCAGTGATACATGAGTTCTGATTTATCCATAAACCCAACCTTCACATCGTCTGTGGACTACCTTCTGGGCATTTTCAGATTAATTCACAGCAACTGTTCTGAAAATTTCCTTTTCTGATTAAGGAAAGTTTATATTTTTCCTCTCAAATTCTCAGAGTGAAACTGCTGAAGGAAGCATCACACACCCTAACTGGGAGGCTGGAGTGTTGCCACCTCTGCTGCCTTGGAGTTCTGCGGAGCCAGCAGAGTCCTGGAGCCAGGGTGAGCATCTCCAGGGTGATGGTGCTTGAGGCTGCTGGGCCGGCCAGCCACACGCAGGATCCACCGGGGCCTTCAGAGGTGGTGGGGAGCACGGTGGCCAGCAGGGCTTCCTAGCTGCTTTGTGTTGTGCCCCTTCAATGCCTCAGCCGTGTTTCTGGAGCACCCCACACCTCAGGCAGAGAGGAGCCCTGGTGCTGCCATGCCCTAAGTCAGGGCTGAGGGCCCATGGCCTGCTCGCTGTCATGTCCCTGTGGGCCTGGCCTGCACAAATGCAGCACGCTGGTGCTCCGGTACGTCCCGCATCCCGACAAACCAGCTCATTCCTGCCCACACAGCCAGATCAAACAGTGTTCAGGAAACAATCTGGAATCCATATTAGCACTGGGTGCTGCCGCCGCCAGAGCAGCGTGGCGGGGCGGGGGAGCTGTGCTTCCAGCACATTCCAATTGACAACAGCTGGTACGGCTCCACTCTGAGCAGCTGCCTCCACCACGGCCCCGCTGCATTGCCTTGCTCTGTGGAAAGCTTTGTTTTGGCTAGGGACGAGTTTGTTGAGCTTTCTTGTGCTCAAGTCTCACACAGAGACTTTCCCTTTGCCCATGGCATGTGACCCTGCCAACTTACAGGCTCACATCGCCAATATGAAAAACAACAACTTTTTTTTAAAAAAGAGGGCGGGGAAGAAAAGAAAAATGTAAGGTTAATTAACCTCAGGACTGTTCTCAGCAAAGCAAAGCTGCCATGGATAAGTAATAAAAATAGCTTCTCAATGGTCCTTGTGTTTGTCAGAGTCTCACTCTGTGATCTTTCAGTCAAGACCATGAAAGCGGGAGGGGGAGGAGAGGCTGATTCGCTACTGTCCTTTTCTTGTGCGTGTGTTCCCAAGGCTGCCGGGCTCTGTCCTTCAAATCATCTCCACCAGTAAATCATTTAGCTCAACCTGTCACTCTCGGCCATTGTGAGGAGACAAAAGCTACCCATTTAACCCCAACCATAGCTGATTCACGCGGTGGGGAAGGCAGGCTCACAAAGGGAGGCTAGCAGGGAAGGTGGCAGTTGGGTTGGATTTCGTGTAGGCTGGTGCTGGTCTTCCCTCTATTTTTTTTCTTTTTACTTTTTTTTTTCTCCCTTCCCCTCTGTTATTTTAAATTAGCAGCACCTCTCATACTGGGATTGTTGTTTGAAGACCACATGTTTGTCAACAGAGCTGTTCTGCTTGAGTAATTTGACCTCAGCCTGGCTTCAAAGGTTTGAAAGGGCAAGAAACACACATATCAGCACACATCTATTACCCCTTTCACCTGGACAGTGTTTTGGACCATTTTTGTTTCTTAAGGAAAAAAAAAAAATTGGTAACAAAACATCCAATTAGTCACAGGGTACCAGAGCTATTTCAGTCAACCTACTATTTGGGGAAATCTGCACTGCAATTATCAGGTTCATTTCACCTGAAGTATTGCACTAAACTGTCAGCTAAAACCTTGAATAATAACCTCTGCCCAAAGTCTGCACCTCAAATGGGTATCTCTTGAGTTGCAACAGGTTGTTCTCTCTGCCAAGCAATCACTCTGCCCCCATATTTTAAAAATAAAACTTAGTCCTTTGACATAGAAATCAACTGTTAACTCTTCTTTCCCATAATGGCCCTGGACAAAGTTTAATCTCTGTGTATCGCCCACCCGTGAGCAACAAAAACCCTGAAAAACTAAACAGGCCGTCAGAGAGCAACAAATTAACATTGTTGATAGTGAAATAAAATACATATTGAAACCAAGCAGATAGATCCAAGTTTTTTTCCTTTGCCCCACCAAATTCCAGAATATCCCTGGTGAACACGAATCTTCCATGCTTTATGTATAAAGCATACTTGCAAATATCCACACTTATGATTTCTAATGATACTGTTTTTAATCCAGTAATTCAGTAACTACCAACCAAGTGTAGTGCTGCGTTTTAAGAACCAAGTACTGGAGTTGACCAAGACTCACAAACACAAAATGTGCCATGTTTGTGCTCCTCCAGGGATATTTCTGATTTTTGTTATGCATAAGAGATCCAAGATCATTGCTATACATTTTTGTAATCTTTTTAATGTGCCTTTTAACAACATGCAGTTCAGGATGTGGTTATTGCACAGTGTATTAGACACGTTTATTCTCCTGTTGGGCATTTAAAATGTCTTAAGTCCTCTTTTCACTATGAATTGTGTGTCAAATTGTTGGTTTGGATATCAAATTCTCTCATAACCCGGTCATTAGGAAGAGTCTTTGTCTGCCTGAGTCGCCCTTTTGATTCCTTTGTTTTATTTTTTGTGTTCCCCTGACAGGTCTATCCTACACCTTTCTATAGCTAGCAGGGTAAAGCAGAGTTGGGGAAACATGTTTTGCATTACTGAGTTTGCAGTCTCACTGTAAGCTTTCTCACAGATTCCTCTTCAATGGAGGGTGGAGGGGTGGGGAGAAAACAAGCCTTTCCCTGAGACTGCAGAGTATGTGAATTGTCTTCTCTTTCAACCTATGGGGCAGTCTTCACATATTTCAACACAAATGGAAGAAATATCTGATTTCCCATTCCATCTGGATTCAGTTTCTTTCTTCCTCTTTGTATAGTTTCTTAGAGACATTACGGAGCTCACTTGAGGGGCTGCTTACATACAACTATGGCAGCGCTGGGCATACTGCCAGAATTTCACTCCAGGAGGCTGCAACAGGAATCTTTAATTAACTTGAACCAAAACACTGAATGGCAAAGAACAAAGGAGTGGGGCTGGAGGAGAGGAGGAAGGGACAGAGCAGAAAATAATGTTTCCCATACTAAAATCTCCATTTTTGGTCATGGTATGACATGATCATTATGTCGCCTTATATGTATTTACGAGAACATAGGTAATAATTACCAACTCCTGTCTCATTCAGTATATTTTGCTTTTCTTTCTGCTCATGGAATTAACATCTCTGATTGACCTTTGCTCAACTGACAGAATTCTCTTGACCCTTACATGAACATATAGTTTGATTACATAAATCCTCTATAATGTGCAACATTCTAAATGTGGGGTAACTGAATCTCTCACATCTTGAGCATTGCAAAACTACAGTGTAATATTGCAAGAGTGCACAGGAGTTCCAGACGCTGAACAAGATCCCACTCTGCACGGCATGGTACCAGTATGGTATGCCCCTGCTCGCAAAAGTTTACATTCTAAGCATAAGCAAGAATTAGATACAGACAGATGAATAACATAACTACTTACTGAAACAGCATTGTTCATTGTTGTGAAATGTTTTCAAAACAGAATGGATAATGTTTCACACTCTTTTTGCAGAAACATAGAAGATGCAAAGCAGCAGAAAATCAGGCCTGAAATACCTTTCTCACTTGAGCTCAAGGAAATGAGATGAGCGGTTTCTTTGCTGTCCATTTTCTGGTTAAATATGTGTGCAGAATAATTACTCTAAATGCAAAACTAATGGTGATTTCATGCATATTCATTCAAGTGAGTTTGTGATGGAGGCTCTGGTACTGTTCTAGCTAATGAGGCACAGTTGTTCAAATATTTGTAAAAACAAACATAGAAAGGACTTGTACATGCTCAACATGAACTTATTTACGCATTCAAAGGAATATTCGAGTGTGGATTGATTTGCCAGTTGGTGGCTTGGAGTGTATTATATTTGCATCTCCTGGCTTAATGACATCCTAAAAGAATGCAATTTGTGGTGCCTCTGATGTGAACCGGCACATGGTAACTGGCGACAGGCAAGGGAGTCCTTAAAAGCACAGTACTGACCCACACAGAAATGCTAATGTCAACGTACGCAAATTCCAAGGAATTATTTCATCCTCAAAAGCACATATACTTTTTCCTATCCTAAATTTTCAAACCAAATTAAACCCCCAAAAAACAATCTTTAATTTCCTGTTTTAAACTGATGTTCGTTATGGGAAAGAAATCACATTTCACTGCTTCGTAAAGCAATCATGTACTTACTAAGTACAGTTTGAAAACTTGGCGTAGAGATGACTTCCCCTCAAAACAGAAGTTCAAAGAATCCCCTCAAAACAGAAGTTTCCACAAATGCCTGAGGTTGTGTCATGTTAAGAGCACCTGCAAAAGAACATAAGAACCTTTAAAGTGAATAGAACATCTTTGATAAGACTCTGCTCAATTTTACTGAGATCTGGGAGCCTGGGGTAAAGGAATCATGGAATATGCCTTAAAGAAATGTCTGAATTTTTTTTTACAGCTACCTTCTTTAGAAGCCATAATACACAGAGAGCAGACCTGAGGAGCTATTTTTAATACATTTCATTTGTTTTCTTATTTTCTTCATCAATTTATAACTGTATCTATATTTATATCTATAATCCTTTTATGAGTTAGTTTGATTTGCCAAACTTAAAAAGAGCATTGCATGAGCTGCACAAGAATTGCATTTAGACTGAGAATCTGGTTTACATAACAAAATTTCTATCTGCCAAAACACAAATTTTGCTCTGAGGTAGTGTAGCTTAACTACAAAATATTTAATTCCAAAACATTCAATTAAATTTAATGGCATAAGCGGAAGAATTTCTCTTCCAAGTTTTCTCTCTCTAAATATATTTAAATATATTTTTGTGTGCGTGCATAGATAGATAAATATGTAGACAGATAGAAACCATCTGATAGGTAACCAAAATACACCCAATGAGAAACTGACCACCATGATTATTGAAAGCTGTGAAGAATGAGCATGATACAAGTATTGCTTTCCATCTAATCATTAGTGTGCTGGCTCATTCTGCCTTACATTTGCACTAAAATCTGTTTTAAACATTTAAAGATATTATATATATACAACAAAGTAATTGTAATAGTAATTTCTGGCCTTGCTCTGGCAGATAGATTGATTTAGCAACATATACCAATCTTTCAAGGAATACAGTCCAACTCAGAAGTTTCTGTGAAATCCTGTGTTGTTATTTACATTCCTAAAAATACCAAAATGAAGAATGGTTTCAAATCCAAAGTGACAGCAGAATAAAACCTTCTGAAATCCCTAATCAGGATTCATTCCTCACGTGATAGGTTCCACTGACAGTAGAGATAGAGCTGAGGCAAAGTCAATTCACATTATTTTCATGTGACAAACAGCCAGGATCGTTTTGTACTGACTGATTTTTAATTGCGTTGAACGTTCACGATTAGAAGAAAAATTATTGATGTGTATATTAACAACCTTTCACTACAAATGTGAATATGGGCTATCCTGTTCCATTTTGTTTCACATCAACTTCTGTTGGAATTTAGCAATTCCCTTTTCTAATGAATATTAGGCCATTTTGAGTGACAAATGACTGTTAGAAATACTGAATACATGCAGTCACAATAAAAATAAAGTTACCATCATTAGAAATGTAAAAGTAATAAAATTCCTCAGCTCAAAAGAGATTACTTAACGGGAAGACTTTTTTTACTAGCTGACAAATCCCCATTCTCAGCAAGATTTCATTCCATGGGAGCTGCTCACTGGTGTGCCAGTACTGCTTTCCAGTTTTCTCTATGACTACAATTCCCACTAGTTTCCAAGCATTTCTAAATGAGGCCCAGCACTTCTCTACATTAAGGTTCTGCCTTACATCAGACTCCAGCAATTTTCACTTAAAAAAAATGAGGGGAATATCTGAGAATTCTCTTAGAGCAGAATTTAAATTAAATCTCCTTATTAATGATGTATGGATTTCTTTCATTGTTTAGGAGGCCTGTGAGCAGTTGAAAGAAACAAGAAAGCTTTTAGTAATGGGCACTAACAGCACCATTGTCCTTGCATGGAAGCTCTTGGCCATTCAGTGTCACAGGGTCAAAAACAATCCAAGCTCTCACACCAAAGCAGTCTGTAGAAGGCCACACAGACCTCACAACACTGATTCTTTAGAGCTTGGGTGGGTTTTTGTGAGTGATATGTTAAGTTCAGCATTGAAAGGCAAAGAAATTAATTTTTACTAAATTTTACCATCATTCAGACTTCCCAAGTCCATTTTTGATTTTCTGAGTTAGGTTGGAACCAGCTGAAGTGTGAATCAGAATTATTATAAGACACCCTTCTCTTCTAACACTTTTACTTTCTGGCCATTCTCTGTCAAGCACTGGGCATAGTGTTCCAACTTGCAAATAATAGTGATAGAAATCATGGAGGTATACAAAGCAGGGGAGGGGGGAGAGAAAACAGGACTAGGAAAGGAATTTGTTTGACTTTATGAACCTTGTGAACTGCTGTATTTAACTGATGAGAAAATATCTGAGTCTCTTTTTATCTGGTTCTGCTCCTTTTCCTAGCTTTTGCAATGTGTGACCTGGACGGATGCTTTAAGTTGCAGGTGGCAGTCCAAGAAGTCTCATGTACTTCAGATGGAAGCTTAACTGCATGTCCCTGCATAACTACTAAATGAACTCAGTTCTGCATTTCGCTGTATTTTATCAGCCACAATTAATATTGAGTAACACAACTCCACAACATGTACAAGTGCTAAAGCATGGAAATGTTGTGCTGTCACAAAGCACAGAATTTATGGTGTTTTGTTGTGTCAGTGAAAAGAATGTGAAAACCTGAGAGCCCAAGTGTTGCCAATATACCAATATATCATAAAAACTTATTTTCAAAAAAGCATGCTGTCTCATTCCCACTGTCAGAGAAATGTAATAGGATGGGAGAAATAAAAAGCTTCTCATGCAAAAATACACATCAATATTCCTGCTCCAAATGCATGTAGAACACAGTGCTATTTCTCTGAAGTTTATCTTCTCATTCATGAAGCTTTACTTCTTGCCTGGCTTCACAACTCCAGCAAGACTTTCTTTTCAGTCTTTACTACTACCCTATCACAGTCTTTACCACATGAGTCTGAGAGAGAAGTTTTGATTCCTGGGGGTTCAGAGATATTATTCTAAACCAAATTTTTTTTTCAATCTCACACCAGAACTGCACAGGAGGCATTCTGAAGCAGTGGAAGCAAAGTTGGCAACTGAGGACTCCTATTTCTGACTGATGTTTTGATGCAAAGAACGTTTACCTCGTGTTTTGCATGAAACTAATGGTAAACCACAGCAGTTCTGTTAGTGTTTTGTACAGTGATGCTCCTAGATGAAGAGAAATTTCTTTGTGAGGGGGCTAACAATACTGCAGGGGGCCATCTTGCTTCACTGAACTGGAACATCCAGCCTTTTGAGAACACTCACACATTAGGTCGTAAGATTACTCTCACTATAGCAACCCCCTCCACTACAATCCTTTTTTCCCCCTGATTTTGTTTTTTTCCTTTTAAAAAGACAGCGTTTTGTAAATTAACTCTGCCACTACCTATTATCTTCCTCAACACCTTCTATCCTTTCTCTTCCTAAACCTCTTTCTTTTAGCATCCAGTTTCAGCTGATTTTTTCAGTGCTTGGCTGCTGCACTTCAGTTTTTATAGAGTTGATTTTTTACAGAACATGGTGGTGTTCATTGTCCTGCAATATCAGTAATTTGTAAATTAAAAAATTCAGAGCACCTCTTGATCACTTTGATTTTCACTTTCTCTGAGAATTAGGCTTTGTCTCTATGACTGTCTAGCTGAGCTGTTGTGAATGAAAAGTAGACACTTTATGAATGGTTTCAGTCTTATATATCTGACAAAACTGCTGCACTATTAAAGGTCTCAGGGTAAAAGTAAACAGCTGGTTGGTACAAGAAAAGAGAAAACCTACATATCAATGAACAACATGTCTCTCCAAGTAAGAACATCTGAAGCAGTAGCATGACTGAAGTCTAGGGAGGAAAAAAAAAAGTGGAACTTCCAGCACTCTTTGAAAGTCTAGAGGAAGCTGTTTCAGCCTGACCAGATGCATGGAAACTTCAAGACTCATGGATCCAGTACTCATATCCAAATTCAGATGCCAGATGAGGGGGGAGGAAAAAAGCCTCATCTTGCATGAAGCCTTACTTGCAATTAATCAGATCTGTAGGGGCAATGATGGGTACCTGTCCTGAATATAACTCCTCCTGAATATTAGTGATACTTCAGTCCATAGAAATTCTTCTAAGGCAGGAAATGGGAGAGAGAATACAATTTGTATCCCTGTTTCTATTTTTGGCATAGACACACAAAAAGCCTATAAGGACATATTTATAACAAAACACATTAGATATAGCCCGAGAAAAACATAGACTGCTTATTACAAAAGGTGAGATACACTGAAAGTATTTAACACAGTGCAGTTTATCCCAGTAAAGATTTCTCTTTTCTCTGACCTTTCTAGCTGACAAGTGAAATCCTGTTAAGAAACTGTGTCAAAAGAACAAGCCAGACATGTTGGGAGCATTGTTTGTTTTAACTGGAATATACGGTGCACGTCTGACCCAAGTACAAAAAGCATAAATCTAGGTTATAAATGCACCTGAGAAGAGGGTCCCTAGACCTCAGTCACTGCAGGAAGGAAGGACCATTATCTTAGTGGTGAAG
Organism: Cyanoderma ruficeps; assembly: GCA_008694505.1. Classification (NCBI taxonomy): domain Eukaryota; kingdom Metazoa; phylum Chordata; class Aves; order Passeriformes; family Timaliidae; genus Cyanoderma; species Cyanoderma ruficeps. The sequence goes on from VZDJ01007749.1 coordinate 12,713,177, forward strand.
TCTGTTTTTGTCCCTGGAGAAATAAAAAAATGAGCTAGCCAACTACATATGAGCTGGATTTAGGTTGCTGACCCTTGACTTCGTGTTGGCAGAAGCTGGGAAAAGGAGGAGGAGGCTTTCTTGCCTTGAATTGTATGTCCTGCCAAAGCTATTTTGAAACTAAGTTGGAAATTTCCTTACGACACCATATGTGATATCAAAAGTGACCTTATAGGCAAAATATTTGACTTGCTGCTTCAGGAACCCATACAGCTGTTCTTACAGCTCAGTATAAAGAGTAAAAGAAAGAAGGCAGTGTATCATACTCTGCAGGAGTGCAGAACTGCATAATGCTATGAAGACTTAAAAACATCACCAATATTTAGTACTAAGGCACCTTGGATAAAATATCTAGTGTATTCTTCATTTCTTTCTTTTTTTCTGATCTTTTTTATGTGATCCTCCATCAAACTACTGAAGCAAAGAGAAATTACCCTTTTAGCAAGTGCAATACTGTCTAATTTGGGGCCAGTAATATTAAACTGAAAAGTGTTCCCTGCAGCATTAATTATTAAGTTGCTCTGTAAATGCAGGGAGCATTTTCTTCACTACAGCTCCTTTTTGCTTCACATTTTATTATGCCTGATCAGGATATCACTGTTCCTCCTCCATAAGAACAGGGGACTGAAATGAGATAGATGGCTGGTACAGATGGCTCAGGAGCTGGGCTGCCCTGAGCCAGCACAGTCCAGTGGAGCAGGAGTGGGGGAAGCAGAAACACTTGGCACCTGAGAGAGGAGCTGCCGTTGCCTGAGTCCAACCCATACCCACTGCCATCCACAGCGTAGCTCCATCAGTCCCTGCTACAGGCCAAGGATTTTAAATTACAGTGGACCTGGCACTGGCAAATGCTTTTGCTTCCATGTGAAGAACAGTTTGGTGACCTCAAACCATTTCCTAAAATAGAAGCCACAGCACAGAGTAAGACCTAATTGGGCAGTCTAAGGGCAGACTATGTATGTTTATCACTGTACAAGAGAGATTTATCTATTAACCCTAGGGATAGCCCATGGCAGATGATTCTTCAACAGATGGAAGGGCAGTGTGAGAAAGCTTGTTGCCCTGCACTAGGGCCTGTTTGGTACTGGCTCTGTGGCTGGACAGAGGTGCCAGTGTCAATGTTACATTCAGAGAAAGAAATGTTAAAGTTCAGTCAATAAAGGCTGCTGAGGCCAGAGTCAGGCAGCTTTGGTCAAGTGCTAAAGTTGGAAGACTTTTCCCCCAAGGGCTTCCCTTTTTGTCTCTAAAACAAAGGAAAGTGAAATGAAAACAAGAAATGCCGACTATATAGCGGTCCATTATATGACTAAGCCAGCTGTTGCTCTGATACTGTCATTTTTTGTAGCCCATCCTGGTTGGACTGAAGGCAAAGCCTAATTTGTTCTACCAAACCTACAGGGCAATATATACTAGCATGATATTCTTTAGCCCTGTGAACCTACACACACACACACACACACACACACACACNCACACACACACACACACACACACACGATAGGAAATCTGAGCTACCAACAATATATAATGGCTGAAAAAAACATTTACTATTTACCCCTACTAGCAAAAAAGACTAGTGGGAGTAGTTTGACTAACTCTGTTATTCAGCTACTCTTTCATTAGGTGCTTAGTTACTTTTAACACTTCCAAAAGTGCAGAAAGTTATTTACCAAAGATTCACGCTTAAGCAAAGATGCCCTCCAGCCCTGAACTTAGAGCTATTCAGGCACTAGTGTTTTAATGAAAGCCAGGCCAAGTATCTAACAGGGCTGGGGTGAGGCAGTTGTGGGGGGAGGTTTATATTAAAATGCAATACAGCACCAAAGACAGCGGTAGAGACTAAACAAGAGGGAAGTCTTCTCTCCCTGCACTCATTTAGCAAGCACATGGAAATAATTGTTGGCCCAGAGACATATATCCATAATTCCCATTGTGCTTCGAGAGCCAGCACACCAGCCCCAGCACCCTTACAGAGCGCGGAGAGTATTGGAATGCAAATCCGCACACTGAGCATCGGGATTTGCATAGCCAGTGTTCTCACAATGAGCAACATTATCAGCCAGAACAAGGCTCCCAGACCAGGTCAGCAGCCATGGAGCTTGCAGGAGTTCATCAGCATGGGAAAGACTTGTAAGCGAAGCAGCTCTCCTGTCTTTAAAATAATTGATTTACTATTCATGTCTGACGAAGCCTGAGTTTAATCCAGTGTGCTAAAACAAGGAGATGTTTGTTGAAACAAGTAAAGGCTACTCATAAAATTCAATAATGTGTTGATGATATTTTGATAGACATTAGTTTTTAAAAGTTCACGGATAGTTCAAATAAAATTGTGAGTTGCTTTTGACTAGGTCATAAAATGACCAGAGCCAAGAAGTTTCTTCTAAGAGCTGTGTCAAAGAACTGAAGGCTCAAAGCTGTGTGCCATGTTAACTTTTTTCTCTGCACATGAGCCAGACCACTTGAGGTGACAAAAGCAAGTGGGTAGGTGACAGGGCTGGGGAGAGGAGCAGTGATGCTCAGCTCCTGCCAGCAAACATGCTGTCCAAGCTTTCCTCTTTTTCCATCACATATGTGTGACAGCCAGCAGTAGGTCTGCATCTCTAGCCCCAACAGCATTGCTTTCTGACCCCACATGCTGTATGTCATGACTGCATTGGTAACTCACAGAGCAGGCTGCCACACTGCCTGACCTTGTGAGAGAGGAGAAACCCAAAGTTACTAGAACATTAAGTGCCTTGGACCCAGCTACATGAATCAAAACATAAAATTTCACAGGTCTTGATCCTAGACTCTGTTGCTCAAGGCAAGCAAGACAGACTGTTTTATGTTTTATCATTTAGATTCAAAATCAAACATTTAATAGACTAAGGTTAAATTTTGGGCTGGGGACATGGAAGATCACTGCTTGGGTTTGAATTGAGGTTCTGGAAAATGCTCAAATTTATGTAATCAGCACCAAAACACATTGTTACAGACAACACTCAATTAAGGCGTGTGTGAAAAGTCAGCACTTTCACATTCAACGGGATCTGTCAAACTGGGACCCTTTACTTACACTGGAAAAACAGGTGGCACTTGGTAGGGCACAGTAAAAATAACTAATGTAAACAGAAGATTCATACTCTGCCCCAGACTCCTTTGTGCTTATTTGAGGAAGAGATTAATTTAGGCCTTTAGATCTGCAGTTTTTCTAGCTCTGGGATAAAACCAGAAAGGTCATCCACAAAATGGCTTTGCTAAATTCAGATTAATGACTCAAGGCAGTCCATAAACTAGATAGATTCACAGTAGGTGCATTTGAAAGGTGTCAGTGGAAGACTGAAAAACTGCTTTTCACAGAAACATAGAAATAGTTCCTAGACTGACAGGGAAATAATCAAATTTTAACTAGAATTCTGCTTTCGATGTTCCTTTTCATATCACACCATTTCAAAACAAAAATTAAAAACTGGAAGAAATCAGTTAACACCATATATATATTTATATGTAACACAATAGAATTTTGAAATTTTGAAATACTGAAATTTTGAAATAGGTGCATGTGGAGATATAAAAATAAAAACACTGATGCTTTTTATCAGAAAACAACACAGGAAATTAATAATGTAATGTTTTATCATCCTTCCTGACAATAGAAGAAGCAAATGTCCCAACAAACTCTTCTGGTAACTTTCTGTCATGGAGACCATTTTCAATAACTAAGAAGCAAAAGCAGGGTCCAGCTGTTTGATTTCTCCCTGCTTTGCTTTTACTGCTGTTGCCTCAATCTCTAGACATCATAAATTGGAGCTGTTTATAGCTTAGAGCTCATCAGTGCTATAAGTTTTCTTGACACAGGGTTCTAAGGGGTGGTTTTCCCATATCCTTCACAACCCTCTCTAACTGGGGTGGCACGATGACTTGAAAACAATAAAACAAAGAATTACTGTAGGAGAAATATTGTTGCGTTTCAACAGGATCTACAAATTGAGTCACCACTAGGATTTAGCAGTCAAAAAATGATCCCAGAACTAAAAAGAGCTCTGACCCTAAAGTTGTGGTCTTAGGACAGTATGACTGCATACACTTCAGGGCACACTGTCAGGCTGTTTGCTCAGAAGCACTGAAACTCCAGCCTCTGGTAAGATGCTAGTGCCCTTACAAACCATCTATTGTACTTTCTGCTGTTTACAAACAGCACATGCAACCAGCCAGGAATCAGCCTGTGTGGAGAAACAGACTAGTAAACAGTATCATTGATTGTGCTCCAGTATTTGTGGAAGAAGTTGAAAAAAAAATTAGCAATTTAAGTTCTACTAATGCAGTTTGGTTACCTGCAAAGAGAAAAGAAAAAAGAAAAGAAAAGAAAAGAAAAGAAAAGAAAAGAAAAGAAAAGAAAAGAAAAGAAAAGAAAAGAAAAGAAACCCAAAAATCAGTTACAGTTCAGTCTGTGATTTCTTCTTCATTTCCTAGATAAAATATTCTGCACTAGACCCTTGAGTGGTGATTGAAGATCTACTCTCACAGCCTACATGTATGACAAAGGGAATGTCAGTCCTGGAAAAAGCACGTTTGTCTTGGGTTTGTCCCCTCTGCCACATGCAGGCAGCACAGGTAATCTGCAGAGGTGGACAAGCTCCAACTGAGCCCAGTAATGCTACACCTGGCACAAGGATGTGGAATACCTCCCCTAGAAAGCACCAAGGTGTGAGGAATTGCTGCATTCCTTCCTCGCCGCAGTTTCCTTCCACGTTTTTGTTTTGTTTTGTTTTTCTGTGCCAAAGGTGTGAATGTTAACCAGCAATTTCAGCTGTATGTTTTTGTAGCTTTCCAGGCCTCCTTCACCATAAGTTCATTCAGAGATGAGTGTCACCGCTGTCACTGCACTTCCAAGGAGTTATTGTCTTCTCTAGGCTCAGGCTTAATGCCTGTGTAGACTGCAAGTCATACCAAAGGTATTTTGAGTCACTGTTTGTTTTACCAGCTATCAAAACCTTTTAAGGAGCAAGATGGGTTAAAAAAATAATGTAACGAGCCATTAGCAAGTCTTTTCCTCTCCCTCACCCCTAATCTGCAGAATAGAGACCACTGAACCACGCTGCAAATTAACTGTAATGAAAAAGGAGGTGAAGGGGGAGACAGAGAAGCAAAACATTAAAAATCCACTCTGAGCTTCAGAAAGGTCATTTCTCAAAGGGCTATTGACATTGGTGAGGAAAGAAAACACATCAATGTTTTAAGGGGTTAAATAAACATTTTCTAGATGAACATTAGGTGTCCATTAATGTCTCTCTCTGTGTAGTCCACCGTAGTACCTATCCTTTAGTTATCCTGTTACCAAAATGAGGGGGGAAGAGAGAGAAAGAGAGACTTTCCTTTTAATTCGCTTTGCACTCTGATGGTTGAAGACAAGAAAAAAAAAACAACAAAAACAAAACTTTTCTGGCTCTTTTGAATGAATGGTCAAAGGTACCTTTGCGGCTCCTTCACAGGGTGAACTAATCTGTGACAAGTGTAGCTAATCTGATAAAGCGGCCGCATGTGCGCTAATGTGCTAATATGGGGGATTCAGAGCAGCCAGCGATCGGGAAAAACCTCCTCTTCCCGAATGGGCCCTCGCCTGCAATAGCCCTGGCAACATATGCGCATTTTAACACCCGCTTAACAGGGACACAATGCGGTGGCCTTTGTTGTGCGACACGGAGGCGCGATTCCCATGGTGGGAATTTCTGCCTCACAGGCGACATTCTTTCCGAGGGGATGCAGGGGCTGGTGGCCCGGGACGGCCCCGAGCAAGGCGGCACGGCTGGGCGGAAAGCTTGCACGGACCTGGGTGAAAGAAAAGCCCCTCCGCCTTTTCCCGCGCTGAAAACCCGAGTATTTCCATCATGCGTCTTGGGTAGAGAGAGGAAGAGGCAGAGAAAGGTGGGAAGGAGGGAGGAACTGGTTTAAACATGTTGGATCAGGTCCCTAGCTAGGGTAAAATCAGTTCCTAGATTATGGTGCTTTATCTAAGAGGTTGACACCAGCTTGTAATGTTGTGATATGCTCTATTTTATAGATTTCCTTTAGAGGGGAATTCTTAAGTTTTCCACTGGAAACACTAAATGACATTTTCTTGTCCCCCGATTGTTTTACAGCCCTCTCAGGAAAATCTGTGTGAGAGAGGATTAGCAATTTACTTTTAGTCTAGACTGTGCAATAGGGAAGAGGACTTCATGAACATTGACACCTCAAGAGACAGACTGTCAAGAGACTTCAGCACTGGTCATGGCTGTAGTGCCCCTCTGGACAAATGGATATGTGCCCTGCAGACTGTTCTAGATCCTCCTTGGTTCCCAATGTTCCTTTGTTTTCAGGTATCACACTGGTATCCCTAATGCAAAATGGATACAAGAGTGTGAACCAGCGTTTGTCTGGAGAAAAAGTCTATTCACTAAGAGGGAAAGATTGCTAAAAACTTCTTGTGAGTGGGGAACCAGGATTTACCAGCCACAATTGTGAGTGTGATTTTGTCTGCTTTCTGCTATGGTTGGTGTCAAAACAGCACAGTTGTTATGAGCTTGGCAAAAGCACCTGGACAATGAAAGAGCACAAACCAAAATACAGAAAACTCCTTTTAAACTAAAAAGCAAACCTTTTTTTTTTTTTTAACCAAGAAGGTGACCAAGGTGACTGGAACAGGTTGCTCAGAATGGTTGTAGAGTCTCCCCTATTTGAAGACAAAACCTAAGTGGACAATGTCTTGGGCAAGTTGCTTTAGTTGACCCTGCCTAAACCAGGTTGGATGAGGTGATCTGCAGAGAACTCTTCCAACCTCTGCTTGTCATTCCAAGAGTTCAGCCTATTCCCCATCCAAAAGTCCCTTATTTTGTTTGACGGACAACACAATGACAAAGCAACGACAATATTAGCTCTCTTTGTCTCAAGCAATATTCCTGCTTTATCACAATAAAAAAGTAAAACTCTAGAGACACCTTAGCTGCAAATATGTCCTCAGAAAAGTGCTCATCCAGAGCAACTAAGGTTCAGAGCAGTTTGGGCAGTTTGGTCCAAGACACGGAACCAACTTGGTTGAGTACTCCCATAAGAGCACAACTCTGGTTTTAAGGTTGCAGTCTTTTTAGCCTTCTTCCATTTAAATCATATTCCTACACCAGCCACAGACAGATAGCAGAGCTGAAAAAACTGAGATTCATCAAATACTGAGTAGAGTGTTTGGGATACATGCAAAACAATATCATCCCTCATTACTCAACTTGTATGATTTTTCTCAGCTCTCTGAAAGCATAAGTGAGCAAGAATAACTGTGACACGTTTCTAAATATGTAAATGGACAAATCTTATTTATTCCTTTCCACTTTGTTGAATTCAGCGACACTATTTTACGTCTGAGTTTTGAACGCATAACAATTGACCGCTACTGAACAGTGGCGACATTTCCTCTCAGAGGAAGTCCTGAGGGAAGGAAGGTCCCGCATAAACAAACTTCCACTCAGCACAATAGAGTAACCCACGAATGTGACCATTTTTTCAGGGCATGGGTGAGGCTGACACTCTTTTCCTGCTCCTGTAGTCCGGGCTTATCGCAGTCCGGTTTCCCTGTAATTTAAATGTTCACATACTTCTACTTCATTTGTACTTTTCCCCACACAGTGCAGATGTATCCCATTTTCCTGTTGCTGTGGAACACAGCCACAATTTCCAACCATGTTACATAAATGACCATCTGTGGTAAAAAAAAAAAAATGCTGATGCACAAGATTGCAGTGTGAGAATTTTAGCTAGCCAGCAAAATTTAGGCTATTAATACTTCTGACACTTCCTGACAATAAAGGCAAAATGCACTGTTCCCCCTGTTTTAGCATGCTGCTGTTGTGTGACAGACAGCCACGGTCGCTGCGTGTAGGGAAGAACCTCCAGGGAAAAGTTAAATAAAACTTAGTTGGCTATGGCTAGCTTTCCTTAAGCTTTTCAGCGTGCTAAAGACAGACTAAACTAATCAAAAGTTATTCTACTGATAAAGAGAGTTGTATCTAATTACATGTAACTAAAGAAGAATACTAAGATTTCATTAGCGTGTTTTTGGCATCTTTGCATTTGCTGGCTCCCAGAATCAGCAGTGCTGGAAATGCTGAAATCCATGGCACAGATCTCTGCAATGAGCACAGCAGTTGTAATAGTAGATGGTGGCAATAGTAAATTGCCAGTGCTCATGTAGATGATTACAAGAGGAAATAGAGATCCTCAGTGACTTTCACAGACACATGGTGAAGTTCCAAGTGCTAGAGGGGCACAAGGCTGGCATTTTTGTGATCGCCCCAAGACTGACACTTGGTGCTTCATCTTCTTCAAAATACTACTGTAGCAATCTTTCCTTTTCTCTGCCTCTGACCCCTCATGCTGTGGTCACTCTTCTCTCACAGTGAGTCTCTCTTCTTTTCTAAAGTGTCACCCTGCCCAGATAGCCACAGCTATCCACTGACTCCATATCAGATTTCACTTTCCCCTATCTTCCTGCTTTCTCTACATCCTCCTAGTTTGATTTAAAGTACCCTTCAATCCACTTTGCTATTTTGAAATTTAAAAGTCACAGTGACCCAAATCAAACCTTTCCAGGGTAATTGATTAAGAGCACAACAGTGCATGTTTTCTCAGGATTTTATCTATCTTCAGCAAACACTGCACTTTTTTGTTTGAAATTGTGGCAAAAATGAAAGGGCTGGCACACATACCAAATAGATAAAGTTTGTGAAACCTATACACCAGAATCAGATGTGCTTGGGTAACCTTAATGACTTGTTCTGATAGGCACACATGGTAATATACACACCCAGTCTTCTGATAGTCATGCCTGAAGTACCCACACAAAATCAGCCTATTCATGCACCAACAAGCAAAGGTGTGTACAAAACAGAACTCTGGGTGTTGCCTGTATCTGCATGCACTCACGTGCTGGCTTTCTCCAATGTGCACTTTGCCCATACACTTATTTTTCTGTTCTTACAAAACACTTTGAAAGTATCTGTGCTCACATGTAACTTCTTGTAGCTGCAACCCTTGAGGACCCATCAAACAGTTTTCAATCCTCTGTCAGAAAGTTTTTTCTACTGTTACTTTCTACAGTCAATTTCAATGAGATGCTGAATGGCATTTTGTTAATTCATAAATAGCAGCAATAGGCAGACATCCATTAATAATAGATTAATAATAATAACAAACAGTACAAAGAGCACAGCAAGTCTAGCAATCTAGGGAAAATGAATGAAAACAATGAGGTTTTCTTTATCAGTAAAATTCAAATTTCATTTAATTTGATTTTTTTTTCCTTTTCTCATATTTTTTTCCTGTACACAGAAAACCTTTGCTTTGTGGTCAAAAGAAAAGAATGTGAATGGAAAGTACATACTTCACATAAACAAATACGATCACACACACGAGAGACAAGTAGTATGAATTTCTCAAAATTTTAGGCACATCTCCTCTTTGTAAATTGGGCCAGATTTCCTTTGAATTTTACAGAAGTGGTTACAACAAGTTTCTCCAATTTTCTCAGTAGTCACTACAAACTGCTTATCATAACCTTAAGAGATTCTGAGAAATCAAAGCATCTACAAAACCACTGCTTTGTTATTATTTTGAGCAAAATCACTCTCAGTATGCAGGTCTGGAAAAACAGTGAATGTAAATGTCACATTCAGCCACTCACTTTTAGTTCAGAATGCATGTTTTTCTGTTAAAGGACTGTACATGGTATATAATCCTTAGCTCCTTCAGGATTTTAATCTGCCGTGAAGCATATGGTAAAAAGGTAAGTGTTCCTTAGAATCATTAACTTGCCTAGAGCAATGTGGATGTTCTTTATTTCTTTCTTGAAAGACAAAGAGCATCTGAAAGTAGTTAACAGCCCAAACCCTGTAGTTTGGTGAGGCAGCAAGAAATGAACCTGGAAATGTCCCTGCAGGGCTGAGCTTTATGTTAATTAGTCAATTCCCAGGGCAGTGCTTATATCGACAAGAGTATGTTATTGTTCTATTTCCTCAGTACTGAGAATGTAAGAGCACAACATATAAATACATTTATTTATCATCACCAGAAGCATCAGGGGGATTGTGTTATAGCAAAGCTACAGCAGACAGAAAAATTGCAGAAACTCCAATTCTGCTCTCACTCCAGTAAGAGAACAAAATTGTCCTTTTCATGCAGTGCTGCTCATTGCAAAAGAGATTCTTTTCAGAATATCAGAAGTCTTAGGTCAAACTTTAATAACTTTTAAAGAGCCCATTCAGTGGCATTCACGAAGACTGGGGCTTTTAAAAGTACTGGACTCACTCTGCTCCTGGTGCTGAGGCAGGGTACCACCAGAAAGCACTCCAGAAGAGAAGTAGCTGAGGATTTGCTTTCTTCTAAAGGAGTTGTGGAGCAGCTCAGCCTGGAGGACATGGCACTGCTGCTCACCCCCTGCCCCAGCCAGGATGGTGCACTGCCTGGCAGTGTCCAACCAAGATCTGGAAAAGCAAATGCCTGGTATGGCACCAGCTCCTTGGTGCTTCCTCATCCTGGATTAGTGTGGCCAGCTCCTGGAAACATAGTCATGATGTGGGATTTTAGACACAGAGCAGAGGACCTGCAGAAGATAGCACAAACTCTGTATAATTCTGTCCACTGCAGAATTGTTTAGCTCTGTCCATTGCAATTTGCTGATGGAATCAACTCCCATGCTGAACAAGGGTAGGGGAAACTGAAAGAGGAAATGATAAACTACAATAGAGCTCCAGAATAAACCCAACTGAAACAGAGACTTCATTGAAAAAAAGTGATTTTTGGATAAAAGTTGACAGAGGCCTCCCTTCTGCTAAACCTTTGGCCTGTTAATGTGTCCAGAACCATTCTCCAGCTCTGAGGATGTATGTATGACACTAGAATGGCTTGGACTCACATAACCAGCCCTCCTCTTTGTACTTCAATCCATTAACCAACATCAGTGCTGCCTCTTGGGAAGAGCCTGAGTTCCACAACAGTCACCCAAAAAATGTTTGGTCACTATCTGGGAGAAGCTGGATAATGCAAGCTAAAACTGGGCCAAAAAAGTGCAAAGAAGGAAACAGATTGTTTGACAGTGCTCGAAGTGACCAGTTTGCCATGAAAAACAGAGCCTTTGTAGCAGCATAATGAGATACTTTTCAGGCCATTCCATTTACTATGTCCAGAGACTGTTCTAGAAAAAGCCTAATTCAAAGCACATCAAAATTGTTTTCAGTTTTCCCAGAGGTTTTAATGAGCTTTGCAACCTAGTCTTCCACATTTGATAATAATCAGCATTTTCCTAGAACATACCAGAAATCTAAATAAAAGAAGTGTTCTCATAATTTTGAAATCCTCATCTGGGTCTGTTTCTGATTTAAAAAAAAAAAATATTTTGCTCCAATGAGTACATACATCTCTGGTTATAATAACAGAAAGCAGAAAAAGATTTTTGAGGTGATATTTCCAGTGATGGGTTCCAAATTTTTTTTAGGGAGTAGCATGAAAGAATGGAGCATGAGGGTTTTTAAACTAAAATGACATTTAATCTAGTTTGAATGCAAATTATGCTAACTGATTTCTTTTCAGTCTGAGTCTTTCTAATATATGTTCTTTCAGCTTGTGTACAATATTTAAAGATTTGTTACAAAACAAGTTACACAGCACAAACCCCAGCTGTGTAGCCTAACTTGTTAGTCTTTCTTTTTCTTATGCTAAACAATGAAAAGCCACTTCCCATAGAACTGTGATGTGCAATATTTCTGTAATCTTAATATAATTTAATTTGAACCACAGACTTTGTGTATCCTCATGCTTTTCTGGGATAAAATTTTCAGAGAAACAAAATCCTTAAAAAAGTAATTAATCATCTGGTTCTGGTTACACAAATGGCCCAATTCTGTGACCTTCAAACCTTCCTCCCCCTCAAAGAAAGCAATAAAAATGTAAAGCAGAGAGACAGATTTTTAGAGGTATTGAGACTCTGGCTCCTGCTGACTTGTTAAAACTTTCTCAACACAGCACAGAGTATGTGCTATGACATGCAGCAGTGGGCTCTCAGTTTCCTCATGCACTTTGATTTCCTCTTACTGATGGATGAAAGTCCTTCATCATTTTACTTTTGTGTTCCTTATTTGTAATCCAAGCAAACTTTAAAATACAGTTTGAAGGTTTGCAGTTATCAGATTAAAGTCTGCACATCAGTATTTAGTAAGGACTCCTCGAGAGTCACGTACTCTGCTTGCAAACTTAGATTCAGCAGCAACATCCTACCTTGTGCTTCACATTTAACTGAGTCTCCTCCTGATAAGGGAGAAGCTTATGGTCATGTGTGTACAATCTTCACCCACCACACAAATTGTCAATTCAGTCTGTTGCTGATGGACATCCCTGACGCAGCACTAGCTGTCCATTGCATGACCCACAGCAAAGCACCTCAAGACAAGGTCGTTCTCCACTAAGGAGTGGAGGACAAGTTCTTGGAGTGATTTACTCACCAGTAATGACAATGACTCTACCAAGCTCATACTTGGTCCCAATCAGGTGGAGCTTCCAGCACAGCTCCATGGGGAGGATGCAGGCATTGCCCACAGCCGTCACCAACCACGGCCTGGGCTTGGGAACCGGATTTCAATGGTGCTGCCTGCTTTTGAAGAGAAGCAATAAGAAAACAGATGTCCTTCCACCCTTGAAAAATCCTGCTCATATCCAAACACTTAAACATAAGAAGAGATATTTTCAAGTAATCCCGCTCCCTGGATGTTTTGTTTACAACTTCAGAATTTTGTGACTTTGTATTTTCCAATGCAAAAAAAAGGAATCACCATCATTGTGATGTACTGGGTGATAATTATTCCTGTTGACATTAGGTACCAAAATATCATGAAATAAATTGAGTTGCTGTTCCTGTTTGGATTTTAAGGGAATCAAATACTTTAAGAACCTGGTTTCTATAAATTCCAATCAAAATTAAGGCCTCACGGCCAATGGACATTTCCTGAGTGACTGAAGGAGTTTTAAAAGATTAAAAATTTCTACACTGTAAGAACCAATCTAAGCCTTTTAGACTAGTCTAAACAAGCCCCAAATAAATTCTTCTGGTTACCATTTCTTCAGCAGGGAATTGAAATATAGGCAGTATAAGTTACTTACTCAAGGGTCACATGGGAATTGACTGACAGGAGCAACAGTCAAACTTTGATCTTCTGCATCTCAAATTAGACCCACAGCTACAAGACCATGTTTCAAATTCCAACCAAGGGCTACAAACAAATTGATCTTTCAGAGCAGAGCTATATATCCTCTCTATAACCATTCAATCTGCAGCAATAGATTAAAAAAATATTAATGCTTATGCTACAAAGCAGTTCCCTTAAATCCCATTATCAGTAATTCCATACTTCTCTCACTTTTACTTGGTCCTGAACCAAGGGATTCATTGCATGAAAGACACAGGATACATGAAAGCAGGATGAGACCAATAGTTTTATAATTGCACATGATAACACATTCCTTTTTATTCCTTTTTTGTTTTGTTTTATTTTTTCTCATATATTCCCTGAGTGAACTCATGCAGAGCTAAACTACCCCTTTGGGAAAGTACATACGTAAAAAAATCTCTCCAGATGTCCAAATCATTTCCAGTCAATCTGTAGACTCCTCTTTGGCATTTCTAAGCCTGTGCTTTCTCAGAAGTTGTAACATGCTTGAGTGTTGGTGACTGCCTTATTGTTTATGTGATTAGTCACTCTTGAACTATTTTAAGGAGGTGATGTATATTTTTTATAAATTTTAGATAAACTTCATTTATATTCTGATGATTGATGCTGAACAGTTATCAGGCTAATTGCATTTTCTAGTATATTTTCTGCAAAATTTGAAAAGGATTCAGAATGGACAAAGGCTTTTTTTTTTTTTCTGGTGTGCTTGCTTTTTCTTTTCTTCTTTTTTTTTTTTTTTTTTTTTAGGAGGAGGAGAAGGGGAGCTGTTGCAATAAAGCTAACAAAACTCTAGGTGAACTGCAGCTTTATAATAAAGCTTGTGACAAGTTCTGGGATCTAAGCCAAAAATCAAACCAAATGTACAGTTTACGAGGGTGAAAGGTTTTACTGGCCAGTCTGGTTCTCTTCCAAAATGCCTTCATTTCACATGTAAACGTTAATAGAAACAAACAGTGGTAGTACCATTAACTTCTATTTTTGCATCACCACCTCCATGTCATGCAATAAGCCAAAGAAAGAAATTGCAAGTAGGAAATCAGGGCATGTGGGAAAAAAAAATCAGGAGAAAAAAACCAGAATGAAACAAAACTCTATTAGATCCCTCTCTTTGAATTCCATCTGGCCCACTGAGACTTCCTCAAAATTACTGGCAAAATGTGTTATTATTTTGGGAGGAGAAGCGGAAGGTAAAGGAAGGAAAGGGGAGGGCTCAGGCTAGCTCAAAAAGATCTATAGTTACAAAAAACCTGTGCTTTTGTTTCTTCCAAGCTTGCTTGCCTTTTTCTTTTTTCTTTTTTCGGTTGGTTTTTGTTTTTTTTGAACACTAAGCCAGCATAGTGGGAAGCACATTGATTCATTTGTACATACCTGAGCATCACTTTGTGATGAGCCCCGGTTTCACCTCCATGGTTCTGTTTAAGACAAAACCCTTTCAGGAGACTGTGGGAGTTGTGCCTAAAAAAGCCACAACACAAATCAGGAGACTCCCAGGGCCCCCTTGCTCACTGTGATATTATGCACACAGCATGGCCATGGAAAAGTGTGCTTCCACTATGCTTCCCACATCCCTCTCTGTGTTTCAGCTCCTATCCATTTGTTTGTTTCCTTCTCTGATTGCATCTTGTCATAAGCCCAAGACTGATAGCTCATTAAGGCAGTGGCTTTCCAGTTGCTTCTTGTTTACAGTGTACTTCTGCCAAAAGCACATCCTTGTGTCAAGGTTATACATCAGTGCCTTAACATGATATATTTTTAATTTTTAATTTCAGAGCTTTTCTAAGTAATTGTAAGTAATCGTGTGATTTCCAACAATTAGATTTTCTTATATTTAAACAGCTTGCATTCCCACTGACTTTCCTGTGTGCAAAACTGTTGCTGAGACTGCAGCACCTCTCACTGTTTGGGTCATATCAATGCTACTTCTGCTCAGCAAGGTCATTTTTCTGAAGGAGCAGACAACATGGAGAACTATGTGTTTTCCTTTTGAGGAGCCATTAAAACACAAGCATCAGACACAATCACATTATCAAGACAGAGAGTTTCTATTTGCCATGTGCTCTAAGCACAGAGTGTAGGAGCTCTTGAATTAGAATTTACATTTTTGGGGGTTTTTTTTGTGTTTGGTTTTTTTTAATGAAAGGTTTAATTGCTTCAGATCATCTATCTGGAGTCCTGCATTTTCAGAAAACTGAGTGTAGAGATATAAAAATGTCAGCTCTTGTCAGATCCTGACCTCTTAACTCTGAGGAACACCCTAATGCAGTATTCATACATGTTCAGTGAAACAGGAACCAACTTTAAATCATAACAAAATGAGATTTTTCTATACTGACATGTCCTTATCTTGCCTTCCTTAGTATTAAACTATTAAGTACGTGGCACTCTGTTTGCAGAATGTTGTCTTAAAAAAAACCTTATTAAATCATTCAGCAGCCTGTTAGAGAAGCTGCAAAAATATTGGTGGTGCCTTCTTATTGAAGATACTTCCCAACACATCTCCAGGCAGAGACGTGCACCAAGGCATGACTGCACTCACCAACCCGTTGTGCACACTGATCTGAGTCCTCCTGCAGCTTCATAACACTCACAGGATGTCTCATGACTGACTCACATCATGTCCACACAGCAATTAGGATGTGCAACTCCTAACAACATCTCTTTGGAGGCTTAACCTACTCTGAAAATGTGTGGTATCTCTTTCAGATGAGTTTGTGCCCCTGAGTTTTAGGAAACTTGAACCTACAGGAGAGGCCTTTGTCCCTTCTACGTAGGGACCTGCAGAACCCAGTTAGGAACTTTTTTAATGTGTAGCTACAACACACACAAGACAGAGAGCAAGCAAGGGCAAATAGGAACAATGGAACCTTCTAAAATCACTGTTGCATTCCACACTTATTCTTGTTGTTGCTTTTAGAAGCTTTCCTCTAAAGATAAGTATTTATAATATATAAACCTGCCTGGTTTTACTGAACATAATAAATTCAGGTTTGATTCATGAAACTCACAGACTCCATATAAAGGATTAAATTAAAGGAAGTGAGTTTAAATTCATGACCTATACCTGATACCGACTTACTCATGATCACTTTTCATACAGCTAACAGACATACTATGTTACAAGGATTAACTTCATTTTCACAATGTCCTCTGCTGCAACTATGACATTAAAAGCTGCTGGGAACCAGCAGCAGGCATACTTCAGTGCCAGTCTCATTTGCCACTCCGCGAGAGTGGATTAACTCAATAATAGTAAATGACCCAAGGCAGGATGAAAGCAACATGTGGGAAATAAAAAGAAAAGAAAGCGCTGTAGAAGGCCCAGCAGAAGCAGAAATTAATTTGGTGATTAACACTCAGATTGCACAGCAGCAACCTGGAAAGGAATGCTGTAGTGAAATCTTATAAGCCCATACAAAAGTGAGCAAGAGAAACTGCATGCATTGCTATAAAAGTTGTTTCTCAATGAATGTAATTTAACATTGTCATAGATATACAACTAGATTGTCATGTCAACCCTCAATTACACAACAGCAAGATAAAGAGACTTCAAGTGGTTTGTTTTGGGTTCGGCTTTTCCCCCCCTTCTTTGTTTAGTCATTGTTTGAAATTGGCAAAGAAGCTGGAATAATTTCAAAACTGGAGAAGGTAAGTGGTAAAGCCAGCTTCATGTCTGCTTTCAAAAGGTGCAACTTCACATACCCATTTACATTCAGCTTGCACTGAAGGTTAACTGGGCTGACCACAATGGATTAGACCCAAAACCTATGGTTTAGAACCAGATTTCTGTGGGCTACCAACCAGCAAACTCAGGACAGTTCAAGAGTAGGCGAAAGGTTGGCTAACTCCCTTCCCTCCCGGCTCAGCACAGCACTGGTATCAGCACAATTGCCCAGATCTTGAGATCAGTGCTGCTGCAGTGACATTATTGCTACTGAAGTTAGATCAGCTGACAGCAAGTGGACATGCTCAATGTAATGAGGCTCTTGAATGACAGTGTAGACTCCGGCCTTAAAAACTAAGAGTGGTCCCAGCCCCAAATCTGACTTCTTGATCTAGACAATGATAATTGGGGATATGCTTGTTACTGATTTAAACACAGCTATTTAGACTTCCAGTGCTCCAAAGGTGTATGCATGTTCCCTGCAGTTCTGAGAAGTCATTTATCCCTCTCCTTATATTATCTTGGGAGTTAATGAACATTTCATTCCCTTTTGATGCAATAAATTCCGATTAAACAGAATGATTCACTTCTAGCTCCTGTCTTTGGAGGTCAGAAATGCCTTTTAGAACTCTAAATCTGTGCCAATATCTGCCATACAAAAGACAGGTGGGAACAGTCAATGCACTGCAACTTTGGAGGGAAACTCCTGCCTTTGCAGAGACCCTCAACAAAGAGGGAAGTTTTTGGAAACAGCCCTCTCTTCTGCATATTTTTTGATTGGCCTGTGGTACCCAAGAGTCTCTTACTGAGGAAGGTGACTCACTACTAAATAGTGCTCACAAGTACTTTATTTTTAGTGTGTAAATATGACCCCATAAGCCAAATGCGTAAATTCCTTAAAGGATATGGACCCTACAGCTCTTGTCTGGCTGCTCAGAAGGGATCTAATTTGCTTTAAATTAAAAATATCTATGTCCCTATTAGCTCTCCTGAGACCTGACTTTAGCTACTAAACTAGACTTTCTGTATAGACCTAGTTATATATCTATATCTATTCCTTGCTCAGGAGGCATAAAATAATGTCTCTTTTTTAAAAAAGGGAAGTTCACTTTCAATGTTACAGTGATGAGAGACTATTAATGGATTTTTTTTTTCTGATTAGAAAATTCAGGCCCCACTCTTAAAGGGACCGAGAATCCATGGCTCTACTTGAATACAGCAGGAGTGATAACAAAACAATGAGTGTTCTTTTAACTCTATAAGATATACAGAAAAAAAAAACCTGAAATATGAGCAACTTGACAAGGTGTCAAAATACTAGTGCCCTGTTTATTTGGTTTTTTCCTGTTACCTTTTAATCTTGGATTTCACAACTCTTCCAGCCTATGCTGGAATGCTTTACCTGCACTGTTGAATTCCTAAAGGTTTTGCTGTTTCTTTATTCTGATTGCCTCAGGAGTGCCTGATGCCAACAGTCCCCCAAGGGAGAAATAAAAGGTGTTGAACAGCAAGGCATCCCACAATCTTGTCTCATCAAGGAACCTGGGCAGATATTAAAAGCAAACTGATGCCAGAACCCATTTTTGCATGTTAAGAAGAGGGTAAAGGTAAACCAGAAAGGTTGAAAAGGGAGATAGAAATTAATAAGGAAATAAAGGTTCAAGTTGCCAATATTCAACCTAAAGTATTCAGCTCCGTGTTTTCTTTCGAAGTTTTGTTTAAAAAAAAAGCCCTAAGATAAATTTATGGAGTGAGAGAGTGGAAATCCTGTTTAGCAGCATTCATCTTTCTTTTTTCTACCTCAAGAAGACATTCTTCATCTCCCCCAAACATCAGTCCACTTGGCTGGTTATTTCAGTTCTGTGGATATTCTGCTGATAGCTATAATGTAGATTCCCATGCCAGATACTTGAGTTAATTACCTCGTGGGCTGCTAGTGTCAGACTTGTTTAGTGCAGGAAAAACAGCTGACAACAAATCATCACTGTGTGAGATCTTGATTATTGTTTGGATGCAAACAGAAACATGCTGGCATCGCCTTACAAGTGTTTTCAATCATAGAAGGATGTTACACTGCTAACACAATGAGGCTGGCTTTTCTTATGAGAAAGGAGTGGGATCATTGAAGGCTCCTGGTCTAGCACACTTACTTGCTATTTACTCAAACTTAATTTAGGTAATCCTGTCTTCTCCTGAGTAGTCATAAGGTTGAGGGCCCAGGTTCTTCGTTTCTAAAGGGGTCCCCAATAACTTGTTGCCAGAAAATGGGGATGACCACTAAGGGTACTTGATGGCCTGTATTGTGAGTCCATGCTCACAGAAACATTGATAGGAACATAGAATACCCTGAGCTGGAAGGGACCTAAAAGGGTCGTCAAAGCCCAGCTCTCAGCCCGCATAGGACAGCCCCAAAAATCACACCAAATTACATGCATGCATTTCATTGCCTAGGAAGGTTAACTCAAAGCTGAATACAATCCTGCTGCCTCCTTCATGTGTGACTCTCCAAATTATTACCTTAGTTTCTTCCAAAAGTGCCACTATTCTGAAGAAATATACATTACTCCCTGTAATTATCCTTGCTTTAAATCTCCCCATGCGGTACAACACAGATGAGATGCTCAAAGTCTGCAAAATACAGGATTGGAATGACAGTGCAATGCAAGAACTTTCTGCAATTCATCTCTGCAATCTTTTCAACTATGGGGTTAATTTTGGAAAAGCATGGTGGTTTTAGATAATATCAAGACATTTAGATTCAGTGGTAAGATCAAAAAGATATGCAGAAAGGTGTCGTTTTGCTTCTGCACTTCTATGTGGACATTCCTGCAGTTATTTTTTGTATCACTCCAAGTGTTGTGATTCTCCGATTCCAGACAGCAACCTGCCTAAGTCCTAGTTAGGAAATGAAAGGCACAACTATCACCTGAAATGTTAGATATGTCATTTTTTCAGCTTCATCAAGATATCCTCTTGAAAATACTTTCATCTTTTTTTCCCCCTAATATCACTACATTACTTTTGTAATAGTGTCATGAATGAGGGTTTAAAAGTTGTTATCCAACTTCTAATGAAGTGTCCTAGCACTGAGAATCTCACTGACCGCAATAAAATTGTATGGAAAACATGCTTCTCTGACATATACTTCCCAACAGGATTTTGCAACTTCCATGGTCTAATCAGGAGAACAAAGGAAGGTCATGAATCTGAATGAAGAATCAGAAACCTGGCTGAGTCAGGATGCAAGAAAGCTGCAACTCAAATCTCCAAGGATACTTCAGTGACCTGTATTGACCTTTGGAAAAGTCACTTCTGAATCATCAAACCTCAGTAGGCTGATAGCTGGAGAATCGTGGCACAGATAAAGGAGGTTCTGTGCTTTGCAAATTTGCACAAGCAGCAACAGGCAACTCTGGCCATGTAATTTGCCTCTTTATATGTAATTAGTACAATATGTAATTTGGAACTCTTGGAGTTAATTATACAATGTTCATACCTGAATTTATTCTGTGGGTAACAATTTGTGCACTGTGTTGAATGTCTTGAATCCATAAACAGAAATGTTTTGGTCATAAAGCATGTCTAGGACTATGGAAAGAGACTGAAAAGGAGGCAGGGAATTCTTCTGCATATCTTTTAGGGAAAGCAGCTAATAGCAGATTTTGAGATACAGAAATGCAGTGCAAAATGAAATGCCACTATCAACTTATTACATTCAAAGAAAGTATTCTTATTACATTCAATAGAAAATCCATAGCAGAAGAGCACTGAACATGATAAAAATTTTACCTGGGACTTGTTTGAAAAGATCCTGATCTGACTGACTCAGAACTTTCCCAGCTAATTTTTAATCCTCCTACATTACTCAAAATACAAGCGCAAATTTAATGTCTTCATCCCAAGGGAAATAAGGATGCTCGCTGAAAAGATTAATTATGTACTTTCAACAATTACATTCCTCCTAAAACATAATCTTTTCAGCTCAGGATTGGTGTATCTGGATTGCTAAACAATGCCATGGGGTAAACCCATTTCTTTAAATCACATGTGGGGAAAGTAAAGAGCTGGGAATTCAGAGGGGTTTGAATTATTCATTGCAAACATCTACTCCATCAGTTTCATCAGATTACAAGGATATAGTCAAACAGATGTGGCCAGGCAGTTGGACAGGGGAAAAGGAGAATATTTTTAAATACCAGTTTGTCAAATACAACTTCTGGACTGATTTTCCATCACACAGCATGACTGTTTGTGCCAGCTCATCACTGGGAGCACCCAAAAGTGTCTGAAAAGGAGATGATGGTTATAGAAAAGTTTCTAAGACCAATGTTACAAAAATGGTCCAGTAAACACTGAGAGCAAAATAGCCCGGTATTCTAAGCCTCAGAAGTGATCCTTGCTAGTCAGGACAGTGCCAGGTGCTACACTGATGGTGTTAAATCTAGTGATAGAAAATGTTTAGAAAGTATTTGCTAAGGACACTACAAAACCAAGCCAACTAAAAAAGCGTGACATATCAGGTGCTCAGAGCAAAGAAGGAAGATGGGGACCAGTGCCAGCTACTGTTTAGAGAATATAAAGCAGTATAAATTGCCACAAAAATTTCCTATGAGACTATGAAAATTCGATAAAGTCAAAGTTTTAAAATGGAAATTAATATAACAGTACAGAATATAACCCCTGTCTAATAGTTTTTGGGGTTTTTTTAATAGAAAATTCCTACACTGAAATGAGAACACAATTAATGTTTCTTTCAAATAACTCAGTTGCAGTCTAGCCTGCACTTTTAGAAGTAAACTGGGCCCAGGTATATGCTCTTTAAGCTCAGGCCCCAGAAAAGGCAAACCATTTTGATCATTTGGAGCTGTGATGCTTCAGACTGAGTAGAAAACCAGGGTTTACCCTGGAGAACTCTGTTTCACTTCTTCCTCATGGAGTTTTCCAGAGGAATGATAAACAGGAAATTTATGTATGAGGTTATCCAGTAAAGTAATGGAGAGCTGGAACTGTTTGAACTTTATTGCTGAGGGTAAGATAACCATGTTAGGTCTGGACCTAAATTAACAGCAACCTTTAATTTAAGCACAGGGATCAACTAATGACACTTTGGGTCCCCTTGCACAGAAAACTGTTCAAGATTTAGCTGCAGAGCTGTTAATTATGAATCCCACTCAAAACTGGGGCTTTTCACTGCTGAAACACAGAGACGTGCAGTCTGCTCTAAAGGGAGAAGTTGGAAAAAAGTGATAACCCATGACATTTCTGAGGCAGGGTTTGTACTGTGAGAAAGAAACCTTTTAGGCCAGGTGGTACAGTCAAAAGAAAACTTTCAGGCCCACAAATGTGTTTTTAATGTGTGGCAGAGATTTGTAGCTTTTTCTCACCTATATGAAAAAACCTCTTACTTCCTATACTAATGGTAACTGATGCATCTGAGTCCTGAGAGAATTGTCAAATGCTTTAGATGCTCAACATTAATCCCTCTCTGATAAGTGCATGTATCTACTTTTCGGCACATTACAGAATTGGGGGCCTGAGCAGTCAGCAAGTTAAGCATTATCTTTTGTTCTGATGAACATCAGAAATTTATATGACTCGTTCCCATAGCTACCCCCCCAAGTTGGGCATTTCCTCCTCACCACAGAAGTTCACAAGTCAGGTAGATAATCACACAGCATATTGAGTGAATCGTGCACATGAGCAGAAGGGTTTGAAATAAAATGCTGGTATAACACAGCTGTAATTAGGGATAACCTCCCACTTATCTCATGAAACTGTCTCTGCTCTCTGTGATTGCTGACAGAGGCTTTCCAAATACATGTTGGGGGAAGGGGAGTACACAGCATAACAGAGTGCTAAATGCAGAATTCCTGTAACTCAGGATGGTGTTAAACAAGGCCTCTGACTAAATAGCTGTGTGGGCAGCCATCACACCTTTCATTCTGAAACAACCACCCTCCTCAGGTTTCTTTTTCTTTAGAGTCGAAGTTGCAATGGCCATGACTGGAAATGAGCGACTGCAACAGAACTTTTTGATGCAACTAAATTACAATGATTCAAAGACCTTTTGGAAAAGGTTTTCTGAAAGACACTGTTGAGTCTGCATAAGCAAAAATCAGGAATTGAATCTGCAATCTTTGCCTAAATCAAATATTCAGCAACCTTTAACAGCACCCACGATAACTATCTTCCTTCCCAGCAAAATGCTCCCAAGAGGACAGCTGAGAGGGAAGTGTGGGGGGAACAGAACCCACCTATTTTCTGTGACTCTTATTATTTTTTTGTTAAGCCTTAACTGTTGCTGTGCCTGGCCTGTTTTTATGACTGGTGTCTGCAAATGTTCACAGGGTTGAGTTTTACTGGCAGACATGCTAGCAGGAAGCAGGACACGGGGCAGAGTGGCAGATGTGGCTTTCCAGAACCAAAGGTTTCATTTGCATCTTCTGGCCTGCGTGCCAGAGCAGCATGTGAGCACACATAGGCAGAGAGCAGCTAGACAGCACAGCTCATATTTCCAGGGCTTGGAAGTTGCACATCAGTGTAAAATTGTCCCCTTTTCAAAAAAAAATTCATTAAAAGATCCTGAACCTAAGAAAGATGTATCATAATAATTCACTGTGTCATTTTTCACTCAGCTGAACTTCTGTGGGTGTGCTCCCATCAACATTTTGAAAGCTCAAAATAATGGAGCCTACCTATGCACACAGGGTGAGCCTCCAATTCATGAAACACAGTTTTGAATTCAGAAACAAGTGTGGTTTTAAAAACTGCTTTCTAACTTTACTCTGAAGCAGATTAGCATAAAAAAACCCTATCTACCTACCCAACAAAGAGTTTTCTGACACTAGATTTGACAGACCTTAAAAAACAGCTTTACTGTTGGCTACTGCTCAAGGCAGCAGCAGGACTCTACCACCAGTACAGTTCCTCTCTAGATCAAAATTTCAGCTTCATGTGTGCACACATAATGGATCTCTTAAGCACGAAGTTCTTGCTGGTTTCAGTCCAGAAAAGATACAGTTACAGATTCCTGACAGTAAAATTATGGTTTCCAAGGAATTTCACAGAATTGTAGCATAAGCTGAGTGGAAAGGGGCCCTCAAAGATCATGGAGTTTGACTCCTGGCCATGCACTGCACTGTGCCCGAGTCATACCATGTGCATTGTCCAAACATTTGAGCTCTGCCAGGCTGGTGCTGTGACCACTTCCCTGGGTGGCCTGTGCCGGTGCCCAACCACCCCCTGGGGTAAGAACCTCTTTCTGATATCCAGCCCAAATCTCCCCTGACACAACTTCCGGCCATTCCTTGGGGGTCCTGTCACTGGGTACACAGAGATCAGTGCCTGCCCCTCCTCTTCCCCTCACAAGGAAGTTGTAACTGCAGTGAGGTCTGTCCACAGTTTCCTCTAGGCTGAACAGACTTCAGCCACTTATTATATGGCTTCCCCTCAAGGCCCTTCATCATCTTGGTTGCCCTCCTAAGGACATTCTGTAATAGTTTAATATCCTTCTGATATTGTTTCACCCAAAACTGCCCCCAGCACTTGAGGTGAGATTGCCCAGCACAGACCAGAGCAGGACAATCCCCTCCCTTGCCCAGCTGGCCATGCTGTGCCTGATGCCCCCCAGGACACAGCTGTCCCTCCTGGCTGCCAGGGCACTGCTGGCTCATATTCCGCTCATCATCAGCAAGGACCTCCCGGTCCCTTTCCATGGCACTGCTTTCCAGCATCACATTCCCCAGGCTGCACATCCAGGGTTGTCCCATCCCAGGTGCAGAATCCGACACTTTCCCTTGTTGAACTTCACATCGTTGGTGATTGTTCAGTCCTCTAATTTGTTGATGTCTCTCTGCAGGGCCTCCCTGCTTTTGAGGGAGTCAACAGCTCCTCGTCCTTTGCTTCCTATTACCAGGTGTCACTAAGGACCACTCACTATCAGAGCGCCCACTGATGCTAAGAATGAATTTAGCCCATGACAAATGCCATGGAATATTTTGGGCACTGTAAGTATGTCATCAGACCAGTGAACTTATAATTTGTCATCCTTCACAGCATGCATATTGCCTCTGGGCTGATTTGAAGGAGGCATAAGCAAAACCCAGTAAGGTCACAATGTCTCAAGGTGAGAAACAGTAGAAATATTGTAGGAAAGCTCCACCTGAAAGGATTCCTTCTCAATTTTCAAAGCAAAAGAACATGCCAATAAACTTGCCAAACCAAAACCAGCAGATACATTTTTTTGGGTAAATACCTTTATCACCACTCTGGTAGATCTTGTTGACCTGGGTCAAATATGAATAGACAAAATCCAGATGGCAGATGGTTTAGCCCCAACAACAATTGACATTGAATCAGAGGAAGTCTGATACACCATTAAAAATCCCAAAGCCAGTATTTATCTCCCAGGCACAACATATATAGTCCCCACAATCTACAAAAAGAACATGTTGTCTCTCCTTTCCTTCTAAGTTATTCGATTCCCAAGGAGCTCACTGGATAGCATATAACAGATAGTACAAAAAGGGCATTTATTATGAAAACGTTTGATGAGAGGAAATAAGATGATATCTCTATGCAACTTAAGGATCTTAGACATATAGTATTACAAGCGAGAAGCATGGATGGCAAGCAGAACTCTACACATCCTTCTCAAGAATATTAAAATCCAGCTTCTTCCCTGATAGCCATCAATGATCAAAAGGCATAAACAATCAGGCTTTCTATGCTAATGATTGCACTGAAATACTTCCTTAAGTAGTTTAACCAATTAGAAGGAGCACCAACCATTAAAAGGAATCTTAATGATGGATTCGTTATTCAGAATCCTTTAAAAGAAAACTATGCAGTTTTTTTATCTCATGTCCCTCATTTTTTCTTGATCTTTGGCTGTTTTCATTTTTTAAAAATAACAAACTTACCCCCCAAACTTTCACAAACTCTTAGAAAGTATAAAACTACCAGCCTCCCTGCCTTTCTTTTCCATCAGCTTCATTTGTGAATCATTGAAAGTTAATATATTTGTGGTTCACCCATGAAAAAGACTTGAAAGGATAAGTAAACCAAGTCTCTCCTATGTGCACTCTAAGGCAAAGGATTTCTAATTGCTATGAACTAGCTAGGACAGAGAAAAAAGTCTTAAAATGAAATCACATTTCTTTAATTACATTTCATGAAGAAGCAAGATCAGGGTTAAAGTCTGTTTGAAATAAGACAAAAATCTTTCAATAAAAAGTTACTGTGTGTAATTCAGATGGGAGTGGAGAAACAGCAGTAGTTTATTGCTAAAGGATAAATTGCCTGCCATGTATTTCATAGAAAAAGTATTCTTAGCTAAACATGTCCTCCAGTACTGATTAGATTAACAACTGGCAAAATTTGGCCATTATAAATTAAGTTCACAGAAAGCCACACTGGGCTGTTAACTCTGCATGGGCTGTATGGTGAGCCATCAGTGCTACAGTATGGGACAACTTATTGAGTAACACCATGGTCAAGTCAGAATTAGCAGGAGCATCACATATGTTATTGTTAGCAGAAGAAATGCAGACTGTTTAGAGGGTGTGCAATACCTGTCAGCTTGTTTAGCTCTAGAGTTAAGCAAAATCACTTTAACTTCATCTTTGTTTTCATTTATATGCATGTGATTTTCTTTTTTATGAAAAAAAAACCCAAAGCCAAAAAAACTCCAACAACCACAACCAAAAAAAACCCCAAAAAACCCAATGCAGACACACACAACAGATTTGGCCAGGTTTTTTGGTGGGGTTTTTTTTTGTTGTTTTGTTTTTTTTTCTGGAGGGCGTCCTGTCAGCTTTCTGCTGTGTCCAAATTCACATGCCATCCTGGACTGGCCTCACCTGTGGCTCCACAGGTAGTTCTGCCTCACAGTTGCACCTGCAGCCGACTGCCTGAGCTCACCTCCTCTGCAAAGCACACACAACTCCTCCAGAGCAGGTGGGATGTATCAGTCAAACCCAGCTTGAAAAACTCCCAGTGAAGTCCTGCACGACAGCTACAGAGCAGGTGATGGTGAATCCCACATCTCCCAAAGCAACATTGCTTCCCAAGGGGAATTCAATCCTCGCTCAGCCAGGCTGCAAGGTGTGCTTGGAAGGCAGGCAGGCTAAGTACATATGAGGCCACACTCTGTGTTGATTCCTACCAACTTCAGACTCCTCCTGGCCTTCATATTAACCTGAGAGCACTCAGCTGAAGGGCAGTGTCCTGCTAATGTGCCTGTTCAAGATCTGGGGAGAAAATGAAATCGTGGAACTTTTTATTAGCAAGCTTTTCTTTGGTTGGGAAGGAAAGGAGGTATTTTGGAGCTGAAACTTCTGGGGGGTTACATACCACTCTCATAATGCTAATGCCCATGTAGCAACACAAGCATGAGTACTCCTGCCTTTAAAGGGGCTTGGTTTTGTCTCAGAGCAGAACAGGAATGTTTAGGAAAAAACAGAAGTTGAGCAGGTTAGAAAAGTATTTCCCACACAGCCCTAGTTATGGAAGGCCTGTAATGGTATTTAATATTTCAAACAATTTTGGTTTCAATTAAAATAATAGATGGGAAAATAAAAAAGAAGGGGATGGAAGGCGGGTAATTTTTTCCTATCCTGCAGGAAAATTCCAATTACTTAAGTTATTCTTTTGCAGAGAAATAAAACAATTGCTGCAAAGGGAAACATGAAAATGTCATCCAATCTGCTTCTGAAATGCAGTTTATGCAATGAAACAACATTTGTGTGGATTTCACTCGTTCACTCCATTTTAGAACATCAGCCAGATGCAGTTTCAGTGTCACTTGAAAACCATTATGATTGCTGGCAGTCAGGGTCCCGCTTCACCCCCTTAGGGTCTACCTTCACCCTGTTTCTCAGAAGCACCTAGATGTTTTAGGGACACAAACCAGTGTCATTAGGAATGACTCCTCAGGAGGCAACATAAGCATTTCAGTCCATTACCCACAGGCACTTTAGGCACACAGGTTCCCTTGATTCCCCAAGAGAATGTAGCAGCTGCTCTGGAAGCCTAAGCCCCAGTGTTGAAGACTTACAGCTGTAAAACACAGGATTACCTAGAATATTTATTGCTAAAGATACAGTGCAGCTTTTTAAAGACAGGCATTAATATGATCCATACAATCATACAAACACAGTTTGGGTTGAAAAGGACCTTAAAGACCATCCAGATCCAATCTCCCTGCTATGGGCAAGCACACCTTCCTCTAGACCAGGTTTTTCAAAATCCCATCCAGCTTGGCCTTGAACACTTGCAGGGATGAGGCAATCACAGCTTTCCTGGGAAGCCTGTTCCAGTGCCTCACCACCCCCACAATAAAGAACTTCATCCAGCTATTCAGCCAGGTATTGGTTTTCACAGTACAGCAGGATTTAACACCAAAGCACTGAATTACTGTTCTCCAAAGCTCTTAGGTCCTTTCAAACCAGACAGTCAACTGGGGGCATTAGTTATAGCTGAAAAACATGGTCTAAATATGATCACTGACTTCCTACAGGCTCTGGCAGGTATTACTTTGGGATTCTCTGGATGGTTTTGCAAATGTTACTCAAGATCTAGTCCATTGTCTTCCGTAAAAACACACAATAAAAGTATTTCCAGAGAGATGATTCACTTTCCCCTTGCTTTTAGCAAGAATTCTGCTTCAAGCTGACAGGAAAAGTGCTAGGAACTCATACGCAGCAGTCAGGATTTTTACTCCAGAATGTGTGAGTACTGTCTCAAAAAGACAGCAAATGAAACCAAAGCCAATAAAACAGGAACTGCATTTAACACCTTTTGAAACATTGCCACCTTCATCTCATTATTGGGCACTTGTTCCATCATAGACACTACTTTCTGGAAACTATAACTAATCAGAAAATCTCCAAGGAGAAAAGTCTTGAAATGGTCTCAAAGAGCTGTGAAAAGCCTTGTAAGCACTCGTGTTTCAGAAAAATAATCTAGTTTTCACTAAACCAGTATCTATATGTAATCAAATGTGTCTACCAGACTACAACTATAAGCACAGGCATTCATTTTGTTAGTTTCACTAGGCTTTGTCTTCTCTTCATGTGAAGCAGCACGTTTGCAGTGACAATCCCGTGCCACTAAGTGAATCTTACATTTACAGTGAGTGCCCAAGTGCTTTTCAAGTCTTGACTCTGCTTTATCTGCTTCTGTCATAAGTCTGCCTGGCAAAAAACCCACGTGCAACTGAGGCAGGGGCATGTTCATTTTCAGAAGTCAGTGAAAGAAAGGGGGTGTGGAAAAGAAACTCATTGCTCAAGAAAATAGTTTTCAGTCAGACTCCAGTACTGCCTAATTCCTGTCTGCATCAGCCCAGTTAAAGCTGCCTGTGCTTAGGGGCTATTGGCAGTCTGCTCTGGGTTCCTTCACTGCACTGCTAATCTCCACTAATACTCTCCCATGCTTCATTTAATTTCACTCTCAGGGCTCTTTTTCAAATTCTTCCTCAAATCTTAAACCAATGCCCTCATTGTTTAGGATTCCTTTACCCTGACAAGTCTGACCTCAGATATCCTTTCCTCTTTCCTGCTCTGTAACTCAGGCAGTCCACTTACTCATTCATATGGTAACCTCACATAATGGTCTCCACATTAATTAAGTAATTTTGGTTCTTTAAGGTACTACAGAGGGGTTTTCAGTGCCTTTCAGGCCAATTGAACTATTTTTTTTTGTTGAACAGACTGGAGGGTACATGGAAGAAGAGCCAAGGAGAACATGCTCGCTCTCCCTCTGGGCCATTCCTTTCATGCTGCTTCAGGGTTAGGCCAAAACAACATCAGCAAGTCTAATTTGCCCCAGCAGCGGATGGGAAATGACTAAAAACCCTGCAGATTAATTTGTGTCAGATGTATGCTTTCAAGCAAGCGAGAGCAAGAGAGAATGTGAGAGCATTTACAGAAAAACACTCTCTTTCTCTGGGATTTAGAAGGGCCCTCTTGTTTCAGACCTCTTGGGAGCTGGGTGGCCCCAAGCAAATGAAAAGTCCTACCTTTGCTTTATGTTCTCCTTTTGTATTTGATGCTTTTCAGTAGTCAGACAATTCAGAAAAAATGAGATGGACACAAAGACGCAAAACTGTACAATGCATGATTGGTTTTGCAGTATCTGCTGACTCTCCTAGCAAGGATAGTTTTGCACCGTACAGGTGAGGTGGTCAGAAAAAAAAGAGGCCTGGAGACTTTTTTTGCAGGGTGAGGGTTGTGTCCCACATCACGCCAGAAAAACAGAACGTGGTGGAAACCTCACGTCACTCTGGAAAATAGTAATGATTAGTGTTACATAATCAATAACCTAATAGGACTGAAACTGCAGATCAATACATGATCCTGACCAGGAAGCACAGGTCCAAACCAGTTTTTCTGTTGAAACAGTAGACCTCAAGTTGCTCTCTGATTGCCAGATGTGATCACCCAGCTGTGATATTCTAACAGGACACATCCTGGAGTAGCCATGGAAATCCAGTAACTGTAATAGTTATTTTGGTTCTACTCGGTGTGACTTAGTTGGGAATAAATTTTCTGTATATGACTAATACATGAGCTGAAAAACACCAGGACTGGCAGTAGTTAGGCTTCTTACTGGTATTCCTAGCAAGGCCAAGAACATTCATCTCTGTGTCCAATCTCTCTGGTTAATGGTGTTATGACACTGGAGATGAGTCACGCGTGTGCTATCGCTGTGCAGTAACATTTCTGTTGCTAAATTAAATAGATTTAATTTTGTATATTCTTGGAAGTCATATCCAATCTGATCTGCTCACCACATCAAACAAAAGGATTTGTTTACTTTTTAGGCAGCCTTGCTGAGTTTGTTTCAATCTCAGACGACTGCCTCAAAAATTCTAGGGAAGCTCAAAGTAAGTCTCATAAAGAAGTGCAACATTAGCATGGACATTTCTCATTTCTGGTGAGAGACAGTTCTGCTTCAAAAGCTCCAAGTCTTACTCTTCATTCACATTGTTCCTAATCCTTATCACTATTATGAGACAAAAATAATAACACCCAAAATCCTACCCGAAGTCTGAACCCCAATCTGATTTGGCAGCATAAATATAACCACAGAAAAATCTTCCAAGAGAGCCAAAGAGACAAAAATCCCCAATCTAAAAAGAAAGCAAAGAAGTTTTGTGGAATTAGACCTTAAATCTCAGTTTCAGAACAGACTAGCACTTAGGAGCCTGTCACAACTTTCAACAAGATGTCAGATATGGTTAATACAACATTTAATATTGGTGCAGTTATACTGGTACTCTTAGCAGTATCACCTATTTCAATCTAGGAAGGAAATAGCAGTACAGGGAAGAAATAACATAGGATGCCTTTATATGTATAATTGTTGTTGTACTGGGATGTTTTTCAATGAAAACACATACCAGTAACCTAAAAGGTACTGTGCCAGACCTATACGAGACCAAGAGTCTCAGAAGATTTAGATGTCTGTACCACACCAGTTTCACTAGTGTTTTGGCAGGTAATAGCATTTCCAGGCCCACATATAAGCACCAGATCACATCTGAGAAAGAGAGAAAGTCTTTAGTTACTTGACCATTTTGAATATATTCTTTTCAGAGTTGCTGAAATGTATAAGAATTGGCAAGTTAAAAAAATAAAGCACTCTTCTTCAAAGGAACAAAATCAAACACAGCCATTCAGAAGAAACAGTGACAAAAGGAAAGAGAAATCTGTATTAGTGATGATTATATTGGCAGGTCTCTGTCTGTAATGCATACTTGTGGAAAATGGTAACTACAACTATAGCAATTCACGTAATGCTGTCTGAATATTTTTTATCTGGGACAAAACTACATTGTTATCATCATGTATACAGTAAAAAAACAAGTTCTGGAGTAGATTAATTCAATAATATCTAGATTCCTAATTCCCTGATCTAGGTCCCAGGAGAACCTTAGAAACTTTCAGTGTAAGGAGAAAGAGGAATTTCCTTATTTTATCTGATCCATAGGAAAACCTCAAGTTCATTGAGCTAGTCTATTAGTTTTAGGGTGCTTAGTGCTGGAAAGAAAAAAAGGCAGCCCAAACCTGCAGAAAACCTCAATGACTGACCTCACTTTGCAGCTCTAAGTTTATTCACCACACATTCACATCAGTGCTAGCTGCAGCTCAGGAGAGCAGCTCAGGCACATAGCCAGGGTTTTGCAGGGCAAGCCTGCTCAGCCCTTGCTTGGAGCACCTTTAGGAGCCAGGAACCACACCCTTGCTTCCTGTCAGAGCAGAACAAGCCTAGAAGTCACAAAACTTATCTACTGGTTACGCTGCCAGAAATGTGCATGTGTGCACCCAGTCCAGCACTAAATCATCTTCCTGGCACCAAAGCCTCAATCATCTATCCCAGGCCAAACCTCACTATGGGACTGACAGTCCTCCTGAGATACACACAAGGTCTGAGGAAACACCATCAACCTTTCCCTCATTTCACCCAAGAGGCTCTCCTGTTCAGATAAGGACTGTGACTATTGCTCATCTTGGGCTGGGGAAGC
Source organism: Cyanoderma ruficeps (assembly GCA_008694505.1). Taxonomy (NCBI): domain Eukaryota; kingdom Metazoa; phylum Chordata; class Aves; order Passeriformes; family Timaliidae; genus Cyanoderma; species Cyanoderma ruficeps. The sequence goes on from VZDJ01007749.1 coordinate 12,745,626, forward strand.
AGCCTCAGTGAAGACTTTGGAATATTTGATCCTCCAAGACTAGCAGGACTCATGAGATCTGAACCTCATGCCACATAAAAGCTTATGGAGTCTGTGCCCTAATCTGTGCCCCATCTAAGCTCAAACTTGCAATTCCTGGACAGTACCAAAAATACACTTCTGAGAGCAGAGATCACAGTGCTGGGCTGAAGAACCACAAAGACTGCAGGGTCTTTGTGTATGGTAAGAAAATTGTACATGGGGACGGCAATCTGAACAAGAGTTTACAGCTCTCTCAACCTTCCTCCTGCCAGGAGGACCCTCAGCCCAACCAAAAGTCCTTATCTGTTGCCAAAGATTAACCATCGTTGTCAAAAAGACTTCCAGTATTTTCCTGACTTAAATATCTAAAAGGTAATAGAGTCTCAGATAATTACTCATCATTACTATCACTATGATCTCTGCATTATATTTTTAATAACACAAGAACATTGAAATAATTAGGAAGGCTACAGATAACTTGAAATCTGATATCCCTGAACAGCTGCTTGTAAATATTTCCTCATATTATTCCATATTTATTTATCCTTTGAAATAATTAAGCACTTAAACAGTATTGTTTGCTTGCATACCGATGCACATTTCTGACATGAATAAACACAGAGAGAAAAGCAACAAAATGCTTATCAGGAAGGTACATTTGTTCTGCATTTTGAAGAACATCTGTAGAAGTCTCAAGAGCAGAAATCATATCCCTGAAAGACAGTGTACCATGGCTAATTCTTAGGAAAAAAAACAACCACTCACATGTATTTAAGAGGGCTAGGAGATTTAATTTTTGCTGTAAACCTCAAAGATTTCATTTTCAGAGAACTCAGCTAAGGATTCTGCATTCTGAACAATTCTGAATAATCAGGTCCAATTGTCTGAAATTAATGATTATGAAAAAATAAACCCTAAATTTTATCCAAGTGCTTTACATGAATGCCTGATATTTCTCTCTCCTTGTTTTTAGTTTTAGATTCAGTCCACTGTTCACATTTCTAGGCATTAGCAGACATTTGATTTTTTTTTCCCCCTTATGTTCCAACTTTTAGGTCCTAGGCCAAGCTGTGGCCTCAGCTGTGCAAATGTAAACCAAGCAACTCTATTCACTTGAGTGAGTTTTCATTAGCAAAGTCACAAGCAAGGCTTGGCTCTCACACCTGATGTGCCTTACCACTTCAATAATCTCAGACTGGGATCTCAGAAACAGAAATACTCAAATGGTCATAACAGTGGGCTAAAAAGGTGTCTAAGTCTACTCCAGCTCAGGCTTTTACTGAAGCACCATTTAAGAATAGTTTGGCCAAGGAAAAAAAAAAAAAAACGGGTTGGTTCTTTGACCCAGTGTTCTAAATTTACCATTTGACTATATATTTTTCTTTAAATAGGTTGTGATTCAGACGTGCATTCATTGCGATTTTTGTAGACAGGTTTCATACACTCAGCCCTGTTTGCTTTCTGTGTAAAACAGAAGACGTCACTGTATCTGAAACAAACCTGAACTTAAAGCTAGACTAATAAGTAACGTGAATGCAAACAAATCAAGCAATCTTGCCCGAAAGTCAGCATGAATCAGTTGATTTTCCTCACTGAACCCCTGCAAATGAGCTAAGTGTAAGAAGGAGAGCATCTGCTTTGGGAATGAAAAAGAGGAGCTTTTAGTCTGATAAATGCAATCTCACACAAGAGCAGCTCTGCCTGACCAGGCCACCCCACTTCTCCCTCCCCAAGGTCCACATGCTCCAGCAAACTCTGAGTCCCTTCTCCCAGCTCTTGGAAAGAGAAGTTTTCTATAGGGAGAAAGACTTTATAGCTCACCAGCTGTGCGAACAAACTCAGACATATTTGGCTTCTGTGAACTTGGCTAAATCAATGAAACATCAGAGCTCAAACTTGATGCTTTACTTCCTTTAGTCTGAGGTTCTGCTCGCTATAAACGTGATCTGGAACAGCACGTGTGAGACTGTAAAGCAAAAAAGAAATGAAAACAAAATGTGATTGTACATGAGATCAATTCCATGCTGACGTGATAATACGTTCAAAATTCTCATTTCTGTAGAAAGCTGACCACAGGCACTTCATCAATCAGTGTTTCGATTTGTAATGTGTTCCGTATGGTTCTCTGTCATTACTTAATGGGGAACATCCCCTCTGAAAACATCTGACTCTCAGCTCTGCATCGAGAGAGCTGCTCGTGTTTCAACCACGTTTCCCAGAAACTGAACACTCAGCAACATATTCATTTTTTAGTGACAGCCACCACTAATGAGAAACAGCCATGGGCTCGTTGAATCTTTTACAAGCCAAAGAAATTTATATTAGCAACAACAACAACAAAAAAACCAACTCAGATTCATTTACACAGCAACTGAATCTATAGAATATCTAAAATCTTGATTTTAACACCCTAAAGCTCATACTGGGTTGGTGTTTGTATTTTTCTATTTTTTATTTTATAGTTTTTCTCTCTAAGTTTGTTTGGTTTGGGGTTTTTTTTGGGGGGGAGGGGGGCGATTAGTCTGGTTTTTTTGGTAGCTTTTGTTGTTGTTGTTTTAATTTCTGGTTAGGCCAGTTGTTCTGATGTGTTCTGCATATCAGAAACAGGAAGCTGGAGCATGAATTGGAGGGTTTATCACAAGCTGAGAAGTGGTGGGAAAAAATAAGTCCACCAGAAGTAAAAAACTCATACAGCACTCAGTGATGACATTAGGTTAGAAAGATCTAAAGAAAGCAATTAGAAAATCTGTGGCATTTTGTTGGAGACCTATATTATTTTCCTGCATCAGTTTTCTTTGCTCAGAACATTAGGGAATTACTAATCTCAAAACATCTTGGGTTTCATTGTTTTGTTTTAGGTTTGGGATTTTTTTCTGGAGTTGGCTTTTTGGGGCTGGGGAGGCATTTGTTTGGTTTTTTAATAAAGAGGAGCAGCTGTGCAAAATTTCGTTTGGCCAATATATGAAACTTCTAAAAAAATTATTGGACCCACAATGCAAGTTGTGAGGAAACTTAAATTTCAGACTACATGAAAACAACTGTTTAAGATTGGAGGGAACAGTTGTACCTTTATTTAGAAGTGTCTCTACTGCTTGTTCAAGGCATTACTTTGATATAGTCATTAAAAGCAAAATTAAAAGCAAAATAATAAAATGACTGGATGTTCAGGATGCCACAGAGTCAAATCATAAGAGTTTCTAGAGAAAACTGTCTCACTAATCTTCTAAGACTTATTTAAATCTACCAACAAGACATTGACAAAGGATAATTTACTTCCATAGTGAACCTGACAGACACAAAGCAGGATACCAGAAAAGACACAGCTCTGGTAAGAATAAGATTAGCAACTCTCCCACATCATGGGCCATATTGTCCCTTACTCCCAGGGACTTCAGCAGGATTTGTTCCAAGAGTAAATGCTTAGAAATGGAAGGAAGAGTTTTACAACTGCCTAAATTTACTTTATGATCTTCTTCAAGGCAGCGTACAAAGAATTTCTAAAAAAAAATTTAAATAGTATTATAATTAATAGTATTTTGACAGCTAATCAAGTCGAAGTCAGACATGAAAAGTCAACTCATATATTAAGTTCAAAGGATGATTAATTAAAACTTCTCAGGTTTTTGCAACATACTTCAAAGGAATGCATTATGTTTCATCACACTAAGAAAGTTTACATTTACCTCCTAAAGTCACTGCTTTTAAAACAGTGGTCCCTCCTGAACCTCAGTTCAACTCCAAAGGCAATATTTCCATCTTCACTATAGAAACCAATAATGTTCCTGGGTTTTTCATAAATAAATAAAGAAATGAAATCCCAACCTCACAAGTGACACCAAGGCCCCCTAACTTTTTTTAGATTACTTACCAGATCCAAATGGAAGAGTCAAGAATTCTATTTGTCAGCATAGTAACCACCAAAATAAAAAAAAAAACCTCATAGAAAAAACATGGTGTGAGCAGCTGAGTCTCTGAAAAACATATCCGGGCAAAGACTTTTATAAAGGATCAGAATGTTTCAAGCATTTGGAAATATAAGAGAACAATGTTAGAAAGTAGAAATCAAAAATCTTGCTAGCTAAAGACAAGCATTTGAAGCAAAAGATGAGGAAAATACTAAAGCTAGAAATTAAAAGAAAGCAATTCAGAGAAAGACATTAAACAGAGATCAAAGCATCTTAATGAGCATTTGCAGGTTTACATAAAGGAAATTTACTGACCTTCAAGACATGAGCAATATCATTTTACAGAAGAAAAAATGGTAGACAATGAAAAACAAACAAAAATATTTTACAGGTTTGTTGATAGATTTCTGGAAGCAAAGCCGAGGAAAAGGGAATACAATGTTGTAATGTATAAGCAAAGCATGCAGGCCCCCAAAGCAGAGCACCAAGTCCAGGCATCAACACAGCCTCAGAAAAAAGAGAGCAAATTCTCAGGGCACATGTTAAGTATCAAGTTAATCCAGATAACCAGCTTGCAGGTGCAAAAAAGTAAGGTTGAAATTATGTTTTATCAAAACAAGTAGCTGATTGGAAGGACACCTGAAGTTGACTTTTGGTGTGTGCCTCACCACCTTGCTGATCACTCAGATTATTCTCTTGACCTTTCAGTTGCCTTCATTCAGAAAGTTCATGTGTGTTGAACTGGGTCTCTTGTTTCATTTCATCTCTTAGCTGACACAGAATGAGTTTTCCATCTGGTAAAGAGCTTGTAGGCTTTATGCATCCCTTGTTTCTCTGGGGCGTTTCAGTGTGGTTCCCAAAGATGTCGTCAGAGGTAAACTTAAACAACTGCTTGTGTTCAGGAGTATTTTCTTCTAAGCACTCACATGTTTGCCTCTGAAAAACAGATTATGCCAGATTTGATGCTGGCTAGATTTTGAACTGAAACTTTCAGAGATGTTCCATTTTTTTTTTTCCAATAGGTTAAAGCTGTCAGGGATGCATTCAGCACGTTTCAGCTATTTGGGACCCAAAAACTGCAGCAGTGGTAGTAAAAGGTCTGCTGCTACCACCAATGTCCTACCTGATCTGGTGCAAACAGAAAAATTATCCCAATCCTCCTACAGTGATAGGGAGCAAGGTAGAAGTATTGGGTCATGCATATGCATAGTACTTGTCTGTCAGAGAGAAATTATTCAATGTTTAGTATACAAAAAGTGAGATGAACCACAGATTATTTTAGTCACAATAGTAAATGTTTAGCCAGCTTGCTCAGATATAATCCTGTTCTGATTTATTTTGAGAAAAGTAGAAAGGCTACATATATGTATCTAAGTATTTCTAAATAACAGCAGCAGTAAATGGTAATCCCTTGGTACCAGAAAACGTGCAAAACATGTTATTTTGTTTTTCTTTGGATTATTGCAGTCATATTAAGTGTCATAATACTGCCATCCTCATAGGAAGTGAACAAACTGAGAGAGCCAAACTCTGGCTAGTTGCTTGTGGGCACAATTTCACAAAACTGAACTTTGGATACTCTACTTATCCAAAACTGTCTTCCTGATTTTAGGTAGAAGGTACAGTTCAGGACTTTATCTCCTGCAAGGAAAGATAAAAACCTGATGTTGGGGTAGGTAGACACACTGATCCAACCAAAATTAATGGGAACAGCATCAGACTTGAATTTGGAAAAATGGATTTCTGTTGTTTTTTCTTTAAAGATGGTCAAGGCTTCTTACCAGGTAGAGAAGGAGAGCATGCAAGGACCCATTTGCAATTTAATGCTGAACTGAATGGAAGCTCACCTTGCTCCTTCTGGACATAATAATCATGTTCCAGAAAAACACCTGGGACCTTACTGACAAACAAGGGATAAATGAGTAGAAAGAAGTCTTTACAATGCCTTCAGCAAGTAGTTCTCCTGTTCTGTTTCAGTAGTTCACACCTCCCACTCAAGCCTGGTGAGGGGAGGAGACACAGTGTGTGCCTACCATATTTCATTTGCCAGGTACCTGCAGGGCACCAGCCTTGGGCTCCTGCTGCTATCACAGGTGTCCCATTGCTGGTAATTAATTATTTATAATTAACAAGCACTGTCCCCATGTTCCCATTACTTATTAGTATTACTGTTGTGACTACATTGCTGCAGAGGGCTAAATCCCAGCTTCCAAGTTGTTTTTTATGCACGCAGAATTACTCTTAGTAGGTAAACTCTTAATTTGGCATGACCATTTGGTCAGCATTGCTCCTCTGTTTCCAGAGCTATGTGGCTTCACAATTCCATCCTCCACCATCCATCCTTCCATAAACTTACCTAGTCATTTAAGTAAGAACAGATGAGCTGCCACTCTCTTCCTTCAATCTGAGGGTAGAGAAAGTAATTTCTAATCATGTTATTGTTTTGGTTTGGGTTTTTTCATTCAAGAGTGAGGGAGAGGGTGACTCACATTCTGTTTGCAGTTCAGCAGCTGCCTCCTACTGTCCCCCTGAATCATCAGTTTGGTTGCAGCATTTCTGCCTTGGTCTTTATTGTTTGCAGTAAGGGCCTGATTAACCAGCCCTTGGTTTCATAGCCCTATAAAACATTCTTGCACAATTGGGCCAGCCAGCTTTTGTTAGGAAGGGATGCAGTGAAATCTGAGAATTAGATTGCGAGGGGAATTTGCAGTGTCAAAAGGAATTTAATCATAATTATTCTTTTCATTCCTTTTGGCCCTGATTTAAGTACTTGCTTTGATATGAGGTTAGTATAGGAAAGAGGAAGGGTCATTTTTAAAGGGATCTTTCTGCAGCCATAGCTGAATATTTTAAATAACTGCCATCAATGGACATGTCAGCCTCTTTGGTATTCTGAACTTTCACTTAGTGTAGAATATCCTCTTAGTTCTTAAAGATCAGTATGTATCTGTTGTGCTAAGATTAATAAAAAGATGGCATAAAAAGTAGACATATAAATGATGAAAGTTTGAAAACCTTGAAATAAATTATTGAAAACTAACAAAAAAAAGTGATACAAAATTTCAGGTATGGCCTCCTGTCACAGTCTTATTTTGCATGGTATCACCAACAAGTAATCCCTGTGAATGGTTGCTGATGACACAGACGAATCAGAACATCAGAAGTGCCGGTTAAGGTCCCACCTGTGGGATTACAGAATGTCATTTTGATCCTCTTTTCATTAAGTGTATTGACAAGAACCTCCTAAACACTTCCGAGTCCCATCACAAGCCAAACTTTGTGAATGTAGCTTTGAGTGCACGAAGTGATTTAGGGACTTAGTAAAGACATCCTGATTTTCAATACATTAGATTTTTTCAATACATTAGATTCACTGTGGGGATCTGAGACTTATGCCCCATTATTAAGCTTGACCCTTAGCATGCCCTCATGTTCAGCATCCTTCAGTAACTTTGATTGGGAATTTATGCCATACTGCTTGCCATGTGTGACTAACATAGCAATGGGTTGATTTTCAGTTCTTGTTATGTTCCCTCTCCTTAAAAAGGGCTCTACAACAACAGCTATTAGTGACAAAAATAATAATCACCACCCTAATTTATGTTATTAGTTACAGGGAATTACGGGTTATAATTTAACATTGGCTCTGCCCATAAAAATTGTAACTGTCCTCCAAAATACAAATTAATTTTCTGTCTAAGGAAGACTGCTAAGCAACAATAAAAAATGCCATATGTATTAGGATTAGCCCACTTAACGGGGTTACATAAAGCTTCATAAATCTTATATTGCTTATGCAATATGCAAACACTAATTTTACATCAAATATATGACTTGGCATCAACCTTTTCAGTGTGTCAAAGTACATCTCACTATTAAAGAGTAATTATTCAGTATATTTCTCAAAATATGAGAAACAGAATACCTTAACTTGGAAAAATACAGAAAAATGTCTTCTTGGCTTCCACTGTTCCATTGATTTGACACTAATTTCAAAAGACATAAAAACTTATGGTTTATAAATATAATATATCAGAATTATACATATAATATATCAGAATTATACATGTACAATAATAGCTATTTCTTATTTAATATTGTCCTTCCGTAGGCAGTAAAAGCAGAAAAGTGTACAGATCTCTATTCCTTCTCATAGAGTTCAGCAAAACCAAGATAACCAAGTTGTGATGAAAAGCACTCTTGTGCTTGATCAACATGGCATATTTTAATATATAGGCAGCATGGTACCTCTGACATCTTTTAATCATACTCTTCTCTGTTTTCAAATATTTAGATATTTTTAAAATGTGGTATCAAGCACTTTAGTTAGACTGATGTCACTTAAGAAGCTTTATTGGAATTCAAAACATCACTTTTTCATATATCTTTAATCATTCCTTGAGTACAACGCACATATGTATTTACACATATGAATCTTTTGCTACAATAAATAAAGGAAATAATTTCCCAACATGGCCCATATTTATTCAAGATTCACAATCCCTTCCATTAATAACTGTAAGTATATTTCTCTGAGTTTGTGTTGGGGAAGTCAATGCCCCCAAATCAGCATTTTCCACAGCAGCCCCACGGATGGTGCTGAGCCAAAGGCACAGCTGTTTGAGCAGCTCTTTGTGCGGGTTACCAGGGAATGACCACAGAAAGCCTGTTTGTGCTTCTTGGGGGGAAGGGCTTCTGCACATGCACTGAAATGTATTTTCTACTTGTGTCGTACAATCTCCTTCCAAGTTTTGAATCTCCTGGCACATTTTTATACTTCCTGATGACCTCATCATCATCATATAAAACATGACTTGAAGAAAGAGAAAACAGGTGTGGGCTCAATTTTAGTGCTTCCCATTCTGCCCTCGCTGCTCCTTCCCACCAGGCTGCCCTCCTTTTCCTCCTCCCTCTTCACTTCACTTACCCAACAAAAACCAACAAGTGAAAAACTAACCAAGGAAATGTTTCACAAGAAAAAATTGCATGGCACCCTCTCCCTGACACACTCATACACACAAAAGGCAGCTTTAGTAATAACCACAACCATCCAGTAAATCCAAAAAAGCCAACATAATGAACATACAAAAGTGTGAACTGCTAAACTGTGATATTCACTTAGTTCTTGGCAGAACTGCTTTAAAATAAGTAGGGTTGACACTGATTTGGAATAGACACTTTTTCTTTTTCTTTCTTTTTCTCTCTCTTTTTTCTTTCTCTTTCTCTTTTCCCGCTTTCCCCCCTCTCTCTTTCTTTCTTTTTCTTTTTTTTTTTTTTAAAAAATGAATTATTTTTGAAGCTCACTGGCGCATAGATAAATGCAAGCTAACATATTTTTAACTTGATTACATTCTGCAGTGATATATAGAGGCACATAGCTACAGTAAGTGATTCCATGGAGAGAGAGGGGGAGGGAGAGGGGGAGGGAGAGAGGGAGGGAGGGAGGGGAAAGCCCTCTGCGAATATGATAAGGAAAGCTGGGATGAATTGTGGTCTCTGTTCTCTGTTATCCAAGGGTGGCTAGCTGCTGCTGCACTAAAGGCCTTTATTCCCTGCCTGTGGGAAAGTGGTGGGCGAAGGCTGCATTCTCAGTTACACTGCACATGCGGATTTTAATTAGCTGGATTAAAAACAAGACCGTATCATGTCCTTTAGCGGTATTCTATCTAGAAACAAAAGATTTTCTTTCCTGGCTTCTGCAAGCAGCACAGTACAGCATTAATAAAAAAAAGGTCATGGCAGTTCAAGATGAAAGGTCACACATGATAGAAACTCTATGTGAGGGGGACATCATGTTTATCTCTGTGATAAAGGAGCTCTGTCCTGGCAGGTCAGCATGCTGTGCCTCAGCAATAGGAAAATATAAACATATGGAGTGGATAGATGGTGGAATGGGGAGTTTGGAAAAGCGAGTTCAGTTGTGGAAGCAGAGAAGGGGCGGTGGGGGGGAGGAGAGCAAATTGTTTGAGAGAGAATATAAGCTGAAAGGATCCAGCTTTAAAAGAGCCAAAGAGGGTCAAAAAGAGCCTGAGATGAAGCCTGGGGTGAGGGCTGCAGAGCACAGCTCACAGCCTGTGCAGAGTGAATGAGCACTGAGCCAGCAGGCAGGGACTACCAGCACAGGCCACTGGGCTACGTCCTTGCACACCAAAGCCCACTTCAGCATGACCAGAGCCTGCACCTTTCTTCCACAAAGGACATGGACTCATCCCTGGGTCGAGCTTCAAGCCCCTAATTCCAAAGCCTCCCCAGACTGAGTGCTTGGGTTGAGACTGGGGTTTTTAATGTTTTGTTTGGACCACCACAACTATTGTGTTGGGGGCTTGTTCTTAGGTTTTTGTTGTTTTCTTTCTTCTTTAGTGGGGAGCCAGGCTTTTCCCCAGTGAAGGCCAAAGGAATCTGCATGTACTTCCAAAAAAGAGTTAGCAGCTCTCTAACCCACAGCCTCCAAGGCTTTGCCCTGGAATCCACGGACCTCTTTCAACACCACCGTTATCAGTAGGAGGGAGATGCAAGACCTCCTCAGTTTCTCACAAGATCAGACTGCAAAAATAAACACATTATGGCCTTGCAAACCTTAACTGATGCACCGGTCTCAGTAGGTCTGAGTACAGCCACTGCCATATGCAAGCATCCATGGGAGAGTGCTTGAATATTGAGGGGCAAGACAGAAAAGGGAAGGAAAAGGGAGGCAAAATTAGATAAGGTTAAATGTTCCTCCTCTGCTTTACCATACTTCCTGCTTTTCAAAATCCAGCTCAGAGGAAAAATACCAATTTCTGAGTATACCATTCTGGGCAACAACTCAATTCTTTGCTTCATAACATTCTCCTTACATCAGATTTGCATAACCTGGGCCAGGTATGACTGTGGACGTGTAGGTCTCTCCAACCTCCTTTATGAGACTGATCCATTAATAGGTCAGTTATGAAACAGACTTTCTACCCAAAAAGGAACACTGGGTAAAAGCACACAATCAAGTTCTAATAATTCAGCAAGGTGCTATACATCAAATGATCCCATGAATTAAGAACACACTCATCCTGTTGCAAACCTGAGACAAAACACGCATTGATTTAAATGTTGTTGAAATCAGTGCCTGACAGCTTCAGAAATTCAAACATATGCCTGAGGTCTAACTAAGAAAAGTAAGGACTAGTGCTTGAAGTTAAATAAGGGCTAGTTTCTGGATAAAACAATACCATTTTTTTCATTCTGAGCAGCAATTCGGGATAGTAGTTACCTACCAAACTGATAACATAATGATTAAATTGTCCCAGTTCTGCTGCTGCTGCTGAGATCATTAGAAAATCATGGTTTAATTCAATACATGTAGGTAATTTTCTGTAATCTCAGTAATACAACGTGGCCTAATACAATAATTTTGTACTATGAGCTTTTTAAAACTACTCGGCCTTCACTGCCATTTCTCTTCAGAATAGAGAAAAGGATTCAGGCATAAATTGCCTGGTTCTGATTTATATTGCTGCAGGCAGAAGTATAACACAGTACTGTGAAGTATAGTGTTCCATGGGATAATTGGGGTACCATTGCACAGACTTAACTCTAGAAACACAGAGCACGAGCTCTCCAAACTACCTCACGCTGCATAAAGGACATATCAGGCTTATCCAAACCCAGCCCCAGGGCTGACTTTGAAAAGATCCTGATATAACAACGTACTCACGTTCTTTTTGCCAGGTTCAAAATAAATTGCCTTCCCAGACGTGTGAAATAAGTTGCCACAGAAATCAAGGGGAGTTTTATGCTCACATCAGTTTAGCATGCTTATGTGACCTCAAGCACCTGGTGTGTTTGTGTCTCAACACTTCATTGCTTTTTACCCCTATATCCAAACAGGGCACTGGTCACACAAGCTCTTAGCAACTTCCTCAAAGCCATAGGAGATCCTTCATCAGCGCAGACAGCTGAAGCTGGCTTTTCCAGAAACTCAGCATGTGTGAAAAATGTTTTGGTAGTTCAAAACTAACAAGTTTTGTGCAGGCAACAACCCAATTTTATTACCCTATGAGATTTCAAAAAATTTCAGTGCTCATTTGGTAAAAAACAAAATGAGAAAAAGAATCCAAATGTGGAGGTGAACAACCTAACGATTGTACTTCTCAGCAGCTTCTGGTCACTGAAGCGTTTCCTGTTGACTCCTGGCAGAATTACTGAGGTTTTCCTCTGACACTAAATAAACTAAACAAGACCAACAAGGCATGGACCTGAAACCATCCATACTACTAAACTGGTCCCTGGCATGGTTTTGGTGCAAGCCTGTTAATGCTCTTCCAGGCAGTGCTAAAGTACAGCTTGGGTATTGACCCAGGTCAGACACCATCTCCAATAGATATTTTGGATGTGGCCACCGTGATTTGGAGGGCAAGAGGGTTTAGCTGTGTGGATTCAAGCTCTTTCATGCCAGTTGGCCTCCAGGAAAATTCCCTGACTAATTTTGTTTAATAGTTTAGATACAGTCAATGTGTCCAGGTCTTCCTTTCCTTCCAGTTTTGCGGAAGCCATCAGTCAGTGCTTCCAAGCATTGGCAGTGTGACGTGGCATTCAGCAGGGTGACAGAAGTGACACGGGTTGACCATGCAGCTCTCTGAAATGCAACAGAAGTCATTATATTTTAAAGAAAAGCACTATAATTGAGTGAGTGGATCAAAACAGATCCACTAGAAGTAATAAAGAACCCAAAACAGAAAATTATACAAACAATGCAAAAATGAATAGGCCAATTCATTTCAATTTATTTGGGGTTAGTTCTCCACTACTATAAAGCTCTCTGCACAACAAATAAATATAGAAATAGATAGTATATTTTTATAAATGCAAACTGTGATATTATGTAAATTCCAAGTAACAAGTAATTCCTGTTAACAACAAAACCAGAAAGCATTACTTTAAGTATAACACAACCTGGTAGATTCTAGATGGAGGAAAACATTTTTAAACAAAGACCTTCTAGTTTAAAGCAATAATCATCAACATGAGGCTTATATATATAGAATGTGGCAGCTGTAACAACATTTATATCTCAGTGTGCCTGGTCTTAGGCAGAGCAAGGGAAGTGCTGAAAACAGTAGCATTCCTCATGGATCTGCTCCAGATCCCACAGAAGTCAGAGAGAATCCACACTCCATGCTTGCTTTCACACTTGGGCAGCACAGCTAATGTTGAGCAAACAGACCACAGCTATGTGGCTCTCCCAGCAAGCCAGGCACATAAGAAAAAATATCTGCTCCCTCCCTAAAGTCAGGATTTGAGTGAGGGGGAGGAAAAGAAACAGATGTGGCACAACAGGTAGCTGGTTCTTTCAGCAGAGTCTGTCTTGCACTGACCCTGATGACTGTAAAAGCTTGGAAGTGCCCCATAACCCATCGGGTAAATAACCAGGGAGGATGTTGTTTTGGGCGGAGAAAAGGGAGTATGGTTTTATTTATTATTATCATTAATACGATGTTGCAAAACATTGTCCCTACTAGAAATGATCATAACAAAATATCAAATCATCAAAACGAACATGAGTCTTGGGCTCAGTTGGCTTACATGTTCTGGAAAGGTCATTAGTTTAAAGTTTCTGCTGCTGGGAACTGAGAAACAATGCCATCTCTCAGGAAACAAATCCTTCTTTTTAATGCTGCCCTGCCCTCCTGATGTTCCTACCACACTTCAGATTGTGTTAAGGAGAAAGAGAAGAGAGCTGATCCCTTCTCCAAAAAACATGGCCGTTGCACTGGATAAGGAGACAAGGGCTGGCTCACAAGAAAGATCATTCTACAGCTTCCCAGTGACAGACTAAGGACTGTGAAAAGTGAATTCTGGCAATTTAAGCAGTACACCAGAAAGACATCAAAAGCACATGTGCTCTTCCATATCCTCAGCCTACATGACCTAAATATCCTAAAGGAGAACTCCAGCAGGCAGGGTTGCAGGGAAGTGCTAGCAGAGAAGCAGACTGAAAGTTTATTGTGTTCAGCTTGCTTAGCTTTCCCACAGTGTTTTGTCTCAACATGCGTCAAGCTAAGAGCACAGATTCTCATTGCTTGATCAGATGTATTCACTGAGATGTTTTTTCCTGCCTACTCTACACTAGGAAGTCAATATAAGATAAGAGGCAGCACAGGAGACCTCCTACGGTGGTACACATTAGATGGAAGAAATGGTAGTCCATTGTGAACAAACTTACAATCACACTTAGGAGAGATGATAGGAGGTAAACTAATTTCCAAGTCATGGCTAAAATTACTAATTCTATCTTTTCAGTTGCTGAGCTTCTGTTTTTAAATTTAACAGCATTTTTTAGATTTAATTTTAGTTTGATGGTGTCTATTACAACTGAAATTACACACAAATATGGACTTTGTAGACCTCTGACCTATATATCTGATCTGAAACCTCAGGATTACCTCGGTAAGTGACAAATCACTGGAGAAAAAAAAATACAACAAACCTCATAATCGATATAAAATGATAATGCCACAAATGAGAAATCCAAATAACTTTTGCAAAATGTGTTCTCGATGGGTCTAGATTTAATAAAGATTTTCTTTACGGCCTCAGAACTGATACTAGTGTGGCAAGCACAATGCAAAGACACTTTGCTCCCAAAGACCCGACACCAGCACTGCTATTGTGTAGCACAGCTTTAGACCTGCACAGAAGCAGCGTTGTAAATCAGGACTCATTCCACCCAAGTCAATGGAGCTAAATGACCGTAAAACTGGTGTGAGAGAGAAATCAGGTTGTTAACCTCTAAGGAGATCTTGCACTTGTCTCACAACCTGTGTTTGGTCAGGCTGTATTTTATTCATTCAGAGCGTAAAATGAGAGCCTCAAACTAGGAAATAAATATTTGATTGTAGCTGAGCTATGCGTGCTATAGTTTCATGATGCTAAACTTTTAGCATTAACTTCTCGGCCCATATTCAATAATATTGCCTCAGTTTGAATGGAGGTGTCTGATTCTAACCTCAAACAGCAACTTGCACCGTTTTCTGACCACAGTCTAATGATATGAAAACCCAAAAGCTAAAAGCTTCCTTCTTCAACCTGGAAGAGAAAACTGACAAGGTTTCTCCAGAAATGAGAGAAATTACTTACCTCTCAAATAGTGGTAGTAGATTGATTCTGGTTCTTTTTCTTGGAAAAAACTTTGTATTTTATGTTGCACTAGTTTTGAAAACAGGAAACTGAGGCTAGGAACCAGAACCTCAGAACATCTATCCTCCCCTCTACTTTTTGAATACGGGCTTTACTTTCTATTTTATTACTCAGAAGATAATTTTTGCCTAAATTTTCAATGGGCTGAGGTGCATAATATTGACTGTTGGCTGCTGGAAGGGATATCTCGTTCAGGAGCACCGAGGCACATTCATTGCACTGTAAGTTCAAAACACAGGTATGAAATTTAGGCTGTCTAAACTGCCCTGCAGAGGACATAAAATCCTCTAAATTCAGGCAATATGGCCCTACGAATGCATGGGCCATGAGGATAATTCCTCCTTAAAATGGACCCTTAAACTCCACGAGAATGTGATCCCAATGCTCGCTAGCAGTCAGACAGCAAATAGCATTTCAAGGGTCCTTTTGAGGGGAAGAATAACAACAAGCATGTTCAGAGTGAATACTGAGCACACCTCTGACCACTCACCTCCAAAAAGGCATAGCAGAAGAAGAAGAGCTAAAGCGGGGTGCAACAAGGATCATCTGACACGTAGAAAAGCTTCTTTACATGGAGAGTTTAAGTGGCAGAGGATTCCTTGGCTTGGGAAAAAAAGATAACTGATGCGTAGCTGACATAAAATTATTTAATAATCAAGAAAGTATAAAGGAAAAAAATATTCAGCCTTTCTTAGACCATAAAAGTTAGGAAGACTTACTAGGAGGACCGGGACTTGCTAGACTAGGAAGACTAAGGGGCACACTGATTTGATTTTTACAGATACTCAGTGTTGTAAAGGCCAAAACTATGAAAAACCCAAACAAAATACAGTCAGATACACTCTAAAAACAAGACCCCATGAAGGAATACTGACCATGGAGCTATGGATTCCTTCACTCTTCCTTTCTTTGCATGCATTTTGATGATGGGATCATTTCTCTCTGCAGAGATTCCAAAGTTCATTTCATTAGATTAATTTTTTAAAAAATTACCTAGTACACCCCACTGTCCAAGTTATATATTAAGATAGCAATTTTGTGTACATATTCAATGGAAAAATTACTAATTACATATTAAGCAACTGGCACATCCAAATCTGGATTTCAAGTTCCTAAATGTTCAGAGGTATCTGGAGCATATTTAATGATTTCTGTTATTAGCTATATGTTGTGTAGTAATTTAATACATATGGGCAAAAATGGTTCAGCATGAGCCCCTGATTTCTGATTTCCAGCTACATTGTAATTTTAAGGCAGTTATCCATGCACTTTGGTTTTGGCCCTTGTGTGGGTGGTGGAAAATCATGATAAAAGAGCCATCAAAAATTTAAAGAAAAATCAAGGAAAATACACTTGGTGGTTTCTTTGTTTGGGTTTTTTTATTATTTTTTTCTTCAATCAGAGATCCTAAAGAGAAAAGGCAAGCCCGGAGTTTCTGCAGCTCCAGCCCATAAGCCTCTGTCACTGTACAGAGGGGAGAAATATGCTGGAGAGGGAAGGGAATAAGCCGTGGCCTGGGTCAAGCCGGTGCATTTCAAAGGTTTCACTGAGCTTGCACCATGGCTGCCAGGCTAACCTTGTACCGAGTGCCCTTTCCACCCTGTTTCAGTTTCTGTTTTCTCCAGGTGTTAAGGAGCTTTCTGTTTTATCATAGGGTAAATCTGGGTTTGGCAGATACAAAACCAAACCAACAAACAAACAACAACAACAACAAAAAAGTGCATTTCATTTTCTCTGGGAAATGTAAACAGCATCCACACAGCCAGCACTACCAGTTAGTGTAACAGCAGTAAAAGCTCTGGTTGAAATCTGGATTTCACCTCCTGAGTGGCACATACAGATGAAAAAAGTGAAATAATTACTTTGAAAGGGCTCATCCATTTATCTTGCTGGCACAAAGACCTCCTTTACTTTATTTTATGGGATCTTAAGCATCTCAATTCCCCTTTCTGATTATGTAAAAAAAAAAAAAAAAGATGCTACTATGTAAAAAAAAAGCAGCAAACTCTAAAAGCATTCAGAGAGGGAGCAGTAGCTTTAGCCTTCTGTTTGTGCAATTCCAATAGGTGTATTTAAATGTAAATGCTACCCTTTCACCCTTGAGCCACCTATTCTTGCAGCCAGCAGAAAGACAGCATTCATGGTATAATGTCTTTATGAGGACAGATCTTATACTTAATTTCTCATGTGAATCCAACTCTTTTATAACACATTTTTCTGAGATTAAAAGAACAATATTAGTCTAGTGGCTCAGCAGCCAGATCACTGCTCTGTCACATGGGAGACGTGGGTTCAAAGGGATGGCAGGCAACTGTGCTGAGACGTGCTTGATGGAAACAGCAGCCACGGAAAGATTCAGTCCTCCACTCTCACAGAATTGTTTAACTTCACATTATCTCCTCCCTCGGGCCAGACAGAGCCTCTCTCGCTCCAGCTCCTTACTGGAAACCATCCAGCTGCTGCTCCCTTACACAGAACTGTTGGAAGGATTTGAGACCCCAGCTCTTTACACCATTTTGGTTAGCCTGCATTTGGACAGTAGGGAGGATTTTCGAGAAGGAACTTTCTGCGGATGCATTTCCAGACTAAGTCCCTTTGCCTGCCCAGTTTCAGTCAGTGCTCACAAGTGTTGGGGTTATCCATGCTCAGGGCAGAGTCTCACAGAACCCAGGGAGCCCTAAGTGCTCTGTTATTAGGAGATTTATTTCTCAAGTGGGGAAAAGCCTCAGTCCATTTTGGCTAAGTTGAAAAAAAAAAATAATTTAAGCACAGGCTAAGAAAACTGTGTCTTACCTTGTCCCTACTAGATCAAAATGAGGCATATTGTTTTTTTCCTAATAATCTTTTTTCCTCAGTCTGGAACAGGGTTACATGTGACAGACATCAGACTTTGGCTTCATGACACCTCCATGCAAGAACAAATACATTTTGGAGCATGGCCCTAAGGCAGCTGCAAGACAGCAGTACTGTGCACCGGTGTATGCCCAGCCCTCCTGATTAGTAGAATTATTATTCTTTTTGTGATGCTTCTCAGAGGACACAGCAATAAGGGGTCTTTGTGCAGAGTGACATTCAAATGCTTAACAATATGATATTTTTCTCCTTGGGCCTTACAGCCCAAGCACAAGCCATGTTATTTTTTTTTCTTTAGCAGCTCTGTGACGCAAGACAGAGAGGTCTGTGTGTGCCGCAAGCACCAGCACCAATGTCAGGCATCCCACTTACTTCCCTCACTTCCCCTTCCCTTGATACACAGCATATGTTTCATTGTGGCACCAAGCACAGGAAAACTGAGGGGAAATAGCCTATTATTTTAGGAGGTGCAGGACCAAGCACCTGGAACAGTGAAATACTTGGAAAGCTCTTCTGTAAATGTTTTAGGCTGCAATATATTAAGCAATTAAGAGGTGTTGGTATTTCTCTGCTCAAGGGCATTTAGACAGGGAAGTTCCCTTTAAAGGCACCAGAGCAGAATGTGTATGGTCATGCTCTTTAAAACAAAAACTACCTGTTTTCCCCTCCCCCCCCCCCCCCCNTTTCAGCAAAATGTCCAAATTTCAGCTGACTTGCTCTTTCAGCAGAGGAAATCAAGCCAGATTATTTTAATGCTGCTTTAGATTGTTAACTCTTGGGGGAAAAAAAAAAACAACAAAAGGGGGGTGGGGGGAGAAGGAAAAAAAAGTCCAAAGAATAGAATTAGTTACCTTGAAAGCCCCATTCAGGTAATTTAGAAAATTGTTTTGCTAATAACTTTCATGCATTGCTTGTGTACCCAGGACTGTGAGCACTACAGGTTACTACAGGTTAGTCAGTAAATTGCTGATACCAGCCACAACCAACCCTTAAGAAATCCTGTATCTCTTACGTTTTTGCTTCTGTTTTCCTGACAATACATGAGTCGCTATGCAACACCAAATTAGCATGAAAGAATAAGAACTTAATACTGACATTTCTTAGCCAAGAACACAGTCAAAATTAAGTGCAGTTAATGAATGCTTAGTTAATTCTTAGACAGCTCTTCTCCATGCCCTTTATAGCACAGTGAAATGCAAGTTCTTTTAGACAGGTACACAGAGAGAGAGACATGCCCACACCCACATACATGCCCCATGCATAGGTAGCCTACATACACATACACACATTTAGATAAATTCCAAATAGACAAGCTCTAGGAAGCTTTGTAAGAGAAAGAAGAAAAATATTACCTACTGGTCTCTATAACACCAACAAGTCCCTGGAAAAACTTCAGAATTGCCTGTTCAAATATTTTCTAAGATTATGTTAGCAATAGTTTTCACCAAAATATTTTTCTGACCAAAAAAAAAAAAAAACCCAAAAAAAAAAGATGACTTGATAGAACCTAAAAATTGTTAACAGTGGAAAATGCCTGCTTCAAGTTTCTTGTAAGAAAACAAATACAGGAATTGGCAACTTCTGTGCAGTTTTAGCTCCGAAGAAATTATGTCAGGCTTTTGCTTTAATCACTTATCTCAGGGCAGCCCATCTGATTAACAAGAAGAAGAAAAAAGTATTAAAACTTAGTGAGTTACTGGAATCTTCTGGAACTGAAAACTATACAGATGGTCTGCAACATATTTGTATAAAGGATGTTCAATTGTTGATGGGTTCCCAACTATTATAGTGGCATGGTAAGGAGGCAGATACTGGGCAGTGAGCACTGAGCAACTGCTGTCACTGAGCCTTCCCCTCTTGGCTGCATCCCCACTTGCCCAACGAGCAGTTTTGGTCTCCCAGAGCAGAGACAAAGGTTGCTTTGGAGAAGCCGGGAAGCCTAAGAACACCATGTAGATTTAGGGCTGGATAGGAGGTATTGTGCGGAGGCCATGCCCATTACTCATCCGCTGGCAACGGGCTCTCTTCCTTTTGTCTGGAAAGACGGTAAACTTTCAATGCCATCTGAAAACAGAAGGCCTTTCACTGAGTGCAAGAACTCTGCCATCTCAATCATGTGAAAATATTGTAAACACTTTCCCAGCCCCCATTCAGCTGTCCAAAAAGCAGAGTTAGAAAACACCAAACAAAACAGGAAGGAAAGAAAAGAGTGTGCATTGCGCACTTCGGTTTAATTTATATTTTTTACTCTGAATAGGAATTTTTCTTGAATTTTCCTTTTTTTTCCTTAATGTTAGTGAACAGGGTTAAGTAGCTATTATGGAGAAAAGGCAGTTAAAAGCCTATTCTGTGTTTTATTTAGAGGAGAATAAAAAGGGTCCAGTGCCCAGCAGTTTCTCTCCAACAGAGCAGCTCTCATATTTCCTCACAGCTCCTGCAAGAATAGATTTCAAATGTGCTACAGGACTTGAATTTCTCTTTCAGTACTTAGGTTGACCCACAAACATTTAAATATCACAAGTGTTGTATTACTGATATATCACAACATGTACAGAGTGGGAAGGGGTTCACATTCACAAAGAAGAATATGTTCAGAAAACACCTGCATATGTGTGTGTATATGCATGTGTGTGTATATATGTATATATGTTTCCATGTATATCAAACATACAACATATGCAAAATATATGTATCATTTGCACAAAATTCTTAAACTACTGGTTTGCCTGGTGATACCTCTCATGTACGTTGTGCTCTTGTACTATACCCTTAACTCTGAGCAGTTGTTTTCACAGATATGTTCAGCACATCAGTTAGTAATGTAGTTCCTTGCTCAAAAAATGTTGTGTTCATTCTGCTAAAGCCAGGGACTACTTGAAATTTCGCAGTAACTTTGAACCATGGTAACACATTAGCACCACAATTCTTCACTATTTGAAGGATGAGGTTTTCATTTAGATTGGTCAACTTAACACCAGAGAGGGGCAAAGAAAAACAGCTCTGCTGGTGGGAAATACACTTTGTTCTTTTCTGTTCCGTTTGCTCCTGAGTCAATTCTGAACAGAGCACAGGTAGGTAAGCCTGGATGTATTCCTGCTCCCTCAAAGGCAAATGGTCTGCTCCTAACCTAGGAAAGGGTCAGCTGTCATCCATGGCTTCCAGAGGAATATATCACTCTTATCGTATTTCTTATGAGTATTCAACAAATAGTGGACACTGATAGAAATGAGTCCCCAACATGACAGTGAGAACTGACAGCTGCAGGAGCACTTCATGTACAGGGGAGTCTCTTTTACCTGATTTCCCTTCACTCTCCGCAAATGGAGTTTGCATAAGTAAGAAAAAAACTTTCTTGCTTAAATAGACTGATATGACATGTCTTCCACACACACCATGGGAACACAGGCTCATAGGTTAGAGAGTTAGGAAAAATAGTTGCCAATAACTGAAGCAGGGGTTGATAAACTGTCCAACATTATAAATTCTCAAATGCATTCCTTGGGACTGCCTTGCACATGCTATCTCAATACTCCCCTCCTCCCCTCTGCATTTTATAAAAAGAAGCTGCAATAAATTAGAATTTTATGAGACTCCAAATAAAAACCTTCACTAAAATTGAAAACAAGTCATGGATGTAGAAGCATATGGAAGGTTTATGAGAGCAGAGGAAAAAAAAATTATCCCAAAGCAATAAAAATCCTGTCTGACTCTTTCTTGGTCTTCACAAACCAAGAATTACTAGAGGCAGATGAAGAAGTTTTGAACAATGCAGTCCTGGTACATCTTCCAGCAAAGAGACATTCTAGTTTTTATTTATTCTTCTGATACAAGGCAGCCTGGTAAGAACTACTCTAAGGCACATTTTCTGAATTTCTTTATAAAATAGTTCAAAGTTATACATGGAAATGAGATACCTTTCTGCTTTGATCCTTGGTATAAGGCTAACCAAGCAGAAAGGCTTCCTGGCCTTTCATACAGTTTTCTTGGGAACTCAACACTGCACCCTCTGAATTCTTGCACTAGCATTTTAAGTATTTTATTGAATAAGGGCAGTTTTGTTTCATTTATATTTTCATCTTTGTTCCAAACCTCAGAGTGATTAATTCTGGCCACTGTATACACAGTTTTACTCCCAATTCTTTTTTTTTTTTTCCACTACTTCTCCCATCTCACTACTCCCTGCTTCCAGAATGGTGTGGGTATGGGATTTTGTTTAGCTAAATGATAGAGTGGCTATTAAGAATTGTTTTGCTTTATTTTTAAATACAATACTCCACATTCCAGACATTTCTACCAAACACAGATGTTTGAAAATGAAGAATTGTGCAAGCAATGAAATTTGGGTCTGGTTCTAAACTGACAAAAAATACTTAAAGAATTTTTAGATATTTCCTCTCTAAAATGACTGAAACCTGGGGGCTAAGTTATAGGTTTAGCATCTTATGTTAGAAGTGAAAATCCTGTAGTACATTTTGTTCTTTGAAAATAAATGCAGATTGTACTCAGTGCCCAAATAAAGCCTCTGAACTTCTAATTTTCATTTATACAGGATACAAATGACACTGATTCATAACAAACAATATTATATTGGCTTAGAAGTATACTGATTTTACACTCCTGCTAAACTGATCAGTTGTGAAATGGATAAAAGCTGTAGCCATTAAATTATCCTTGTTTCTGATACACAGTTAAAAATTAATTCAAATGTGTTCAAGTGTGTGCAATGGATGGCAAGGATTGCTCATCATGCCACATCCATCAGCTGCCAAAGGCAAATAAATTCTGGAAAGAAGATGAGAAAACAAAGTCAAGGACATCCCATATCAGAGTGAGAGAAGTGTTTTTACAGAACAGACAAGCTCATGGTCTGGGGAGCTGGTGTTTCTACAGAGAAACTGCAGAAGCTTCCTGGGGCTCTGTGCTCATAAGATTCACTCCATCTTTGAAACAAAAATGCACCTAAACATCATAGAAACAAATATCTGAGAGTACCTGGGGTTTTGCACCTTCCTTTCTAGACAATCTTACTGAAACTCAGGAATCCTTTCCTCAGTGCTATAACTTAAGCAAATACCACTGAAATATCATTCCCTCAAAAGAAAACCAAACAATATTGTGACACACAATTCATTAAGAGCCCTTGTTTGCATGGTACCTTACAGAAGTTGAGAAGAACTAAGATTATTGGGTCTTCTTCTACATTAGAGAGGAGAGGTGATAAGAGAGGAGATATTCAGAACTTGAATAGGATTGTGCTGACTTCTATTTTATTAGTTTTGAATGTCCTCTTTTTTTGCTATTTCAGCCCAGTCCCTGGTTTCCTGTGTGCAATCCCACTAACTTATTCAAGACATTCTCCTCTGGTATCCACAGAGATGGCAGAATATCACAATTTTCAGATATTGAACAAGATATCCATAATTATTCAAAGATAGGCCTATAAACTCAGCTACTGAATAAAAACCAACTATACACTTTTCTTTGTCCCACAGAGGATAAACTTACACAATCCTACAAGAATTGAATTTAGACATTTGAGAGTAATGACAAGAAGTTTGTTTTTATTTATTACAATAGCCGTAACAAATTCTGACTTTTTTTTTCGGAGACCACTGCTAATAATTATTTTTTCATTCTAATTATCTTGCTGCACAAAATACTCATACCTACACAAAAATTAAGAGCACTACAGGGAAAATCAAGCAATCCTGGGGGTCTGCTAAGATCTTGTGGATGCCAATCCCAAGCAAAGGCAGAACACCTCTGAAGCATGGTGCCTAGCTAGAGCTCATACCTTTCATGGATGGTGACAAGTGGCCAGGGGTCCCTCCCTGAGGCACACAGCTCCGGGTGGGGCACAAGGGACCAGCACCCCACTCATCTCTAAGGAGTTTCCCTAAAGGAGGGTGGCTCAAGTTCATCATCGTGGATCAATTCCACAGTTTCCCAAGGCAAGTCTGGACTCTATTCCCCCCATGCAGTTCACGTTGCCCGCTGCCCCAAACATCTCTATTTCCCCCGCTCTGTACAAGAGCTGTAAGACAAGTCTAAACACAGCTGTCAAGTTCTAAAATCAGCATCAAAGCTCCGTAAAAGCAAGAAGGAAAAACAATATGCTTTGTTAAACAATAGTGCCTCAGATCTCAAAGGGTTATACAAGGAAAGTAATACCCCCTTTGAGTTCTGTATGTGGCAAGCGTTACC
Source organism: Cyanoderma ruficeps (assembly GCA_008694505.1). Lineage (NCBI taxonomy): Eukaryota > Metazoa > Chordata > Aves > Passeriformes > Timaliidae > Cyanoderma > Cyanoderma ruficeps. The sequence continues at coordinate 12,769,778 of VZDJ01007749.1, forward strand.
TAACATCCTCAGTCAGAACCCCGCGGTTTATGAGGTGATGAGAAAAGAATACAGCTCCCTCTTGTCAGTAGGACATCTCCACTGCCCTGCAGGAAATTTTCTTGCTGTATTTCAGATCTATTGAATCTTCTAGATATTAGAAAAGCAAAACATGCACTGTGCACTCTGGAGCCATCACCTCTCTTCAGTTCATAGGTTTGGCAAGGTCATAGCAAACACTCTTTTATATGATAAGTCACTATTTTACATCATAAGTCTTACCTTTGGGCTGTTTTACTCCTCCCCAGAAGCCCAAAAGGATTAAAACAGGTTTAACAAACCAGAAATAGAAATATTTATGTTTGGAAACATTGGGATTTCTAAACATTTTTAGGCTTAGTACAAATCCTTATGATGGTGTAATAAGTTATACCATATCTATTTAATGTAAGCTACAGAATTCACCAGTTTGTTGACACCCTGATCTCAGTATATTCTTTTAAACTCCAGTAAAGATGCAGTAAGTCACCTGAAGATTTTATTGACAATATCCATCTCTCCTCTCACCTGAGCAGGGAGAGAAGCTTAGAGCTTCAGAGAAACTCAGCGCCTGCTTTTCAGGCATCTGAGGTGAGATCGGTCCTCTCCACAGCCTCCCCAGTGCTTTTCTGGGAAGGATCCTGAGGTACTGTGTTGGCCCAGAGGCAACAGGTTCAGGAAGAAAAAATAAGTATAGTGAATGGCACAAGAGTTTTTTAAACACCCAAATGAACAGGTGAGTTGCACAACTTTTGGTCCTAAAGGGCCTCATAAGTGGGCAAATCAACCTCAACACTTGCCTGTGCAGCAGGATGGATGCAGGCACAGGAGCAGTGAGAAACATTTTAGGCTCCAGGCAGGAAGAGTGTTAGGATTTTAGCTGGTCTTCAAATAAACAAAAGGGGAGGAATGAGGGGAAAGGGATCACTTTTGGTACAAAATCACTACTGTATGATGTCACATTTCAAAGCCTACCCTAAATGAGCATCACAGGTAATCAGCCAAACAAATATGCGAATTGTGTATTCCAGAAACACATATACTTTCACCAAAATTATTCTTTCCATTCATTCCATTTCCAGCTTCTTCACCAGAGAGGGGTTGTGACACTATGGGCTCCCTGGAACTATTTCCCCATCTGTGACATCATATGAAAAAGCACCTTATCTCTGCAAAATGCCTGTAGGTCTGCAGAGGAAAAAAGAAAACACACACACCACCCTCACCTCCTCCTCCTCCCAGTGCTTGGGCAGGCTTCTAGCTCTCAGCCTGGCTTTTGCAGTTATGCCCAGTTTGAGCCCAAGGAAATTCCAATGCACTCCTCTTCCTGAGGCTCCCATTTATTTAAACAGGTGGGGACCAGGATCTCTGTGCTTCCCAAAGTGCTGCTGCAGCTGAACCAGCAGCTACAGGTATCAATTAAGAATGTGCAATGGGGCAAGAGAAACACAGCAGCCCCTTCTAGAGCTCAAGTGCTGGCAAAGTCAAAAACATTGCTCAGATACTCTATAACTTTCTTAACTCAGAAAACCATTAGCTGGCATTGTTGCATAAACTCAACAACAATCTTTTTTTAAGGCTGTCCCACCATTCTATTATCTGTCATTAATTTTCCATATGTTCCCCTCACCACTGCTCTTAGGCTGGGTTCAGTTTACAGGGTTGGATCAGATTTCTTTACAAGCCAGGACATTTGCTGGCTTGCTTACTAGCTTGAGGCCAGTTATGTTTGAGTGAGGCCCAAGCAAAACAAGTGAGATTTGGTGACGTTCCAGTGAGTAGGCACCAAATCTACATGATCCAAGATTGTTGTTTTTTAAAAGTTTTACATTTTTAAAGGAGAAGCTTTTCCATTATTTCAGATTATTTTTTAATTTTTTGGTTTTTAGGGTTTTTTTTAAACAGCTTCTGGCTGATACTTGCTCAAATGTTGCAGCATCCCTCTTCTTACAATAAAGCAGAACTTTATGTTCTGTTTTCTTTGCACTAACCATAAGGCAAAAGTTTTTCAGTTATCTATACTTTCAATCACAGACGGGCAACTGCATCAGTATATTTGGAAAAGCGTAGCTGATGAGAAGAAGATGAATAAACCATTTTGTTTCTTGTCCTTCTACAGGATAATGAAGTCTACTGTTTGCAACTCTTTCTTTCAGAAACAGTCAGAGTTCATGTGAAACCCACTAATTCAAATGGGATTTCTGAAACATTCCTTATGCTGTCACAAAGTCAATAAAAAATAATTTAAAGTGAAGTGTCCTTCCACCCAAGCCTTAAAAATAAATTAAAATGTACCTGTATAATCACTGATATGCTAACTATAACCTGGATTATTTCATTCCTTTTTTCTCTCTTCTTCTAGATTTATTATTCTCGGCACATCTGAAATGTATTTTAAATGCTTTGGGACAAGGACTATTGTAAACTGCCAAAAATACTTGGGGGCTCTATGGAAGTGCTGAAGTAGAACTACAAAAGTAATTTGACACTGAAGGACCTCCAGACCTTCGAAAAAACCCAATTTTCTATTCCTCACTGCATAGGCACAGCAACTTACAGCAGCAGAACCAGGGCACAGTGCAAATGTGAGACAAAATGAAAATGCCAGTATTGTATACTGTGTTTCAGGTTGAGTCAAACACAGGGTATTGTGCTAGTAAGCAGCAGTTTGAAAGTATCCTGAATGCAAAGGAGTTTTTTCAAAAGTATATGTCTTGTCTGTCCCTAGCTGGTGCAAAGACATTCCCCATGGATTTGCTCCATAAATTCCAGTATGGTGTTATAGATGTTGTAACAGATGTTATATGAATGTTGCACATAAATGCCACAATGTCCACGTTGTTATTTTTAGCAGCACTTATCAAGGTAAGCACGCACAGATCCTGTAAAGCTAAGCATTTACATAAATACAGATAAATATTTTGTTCTGAACACAAGTAATGTTTAGGCCTTACATCGCTGAAAACCTCAGCTCCTGACTTCCAGGAGTGTGCTTGCATGCTGGGATGCAGAGGTTTGGGAAGGAGAGAACAGAGACATTCCAAACAGAAAACTGAGCAGGAGCTTCTCAAGTGAGCCATTGGAAAATGCAGAAAGTATTAGAATTAGCTTAAGCCTCTCTGGAATTTGGTCACCTATCTCAAACGCCTCAATGGAGGGATTACCATCCTCCTCCACAGCTATCCAGACTTCCTCCAACAAAACAGTAAAGAAGTGGGTGCGGTTGCTGCTGGACTTGCTTTCAGCAATCAAGTTACCACCAGAGCACACCTCAGACTGCAAGAGAGCTGGGCTCACTTCCCTCCAGGCATCTGAATCTGTATTTTCCCCACCTGTGCTGAAAACTATGAGGCTATAGGTTATCCTGCTCTAAAGAGTTCCTCCTTTTCCTTCTCTTTTGGCATGCTTAGGAAATGAACCCAACCAAAACTGAACATCATATCAAACCTTTTTTTGCTTTCTCCTTGACATTTAATATTCTTAGAGGGACATTTTATTAACTATCGGAGGTTATTTACAAAATAACAGCAAATACTTCTTTAAATATCCTAAATTGCATGTGTTTCCCCACAGAGCAAATTAGGGTTTGATAAAGGAAAGGTTACATAAATAATCCAGCATAGAAATGAGAGAGTAACTACCATAGTCTCCTCTCAGGGACTGGAAGTGTTCTGCACAGCCCAGTAGCTTGTCTCACCACACCACAGAGACATCCCTTTTTCTTATGTTTGTTTTATGACTTTTACATGTAAAAATGTGAACACACACGTGCTACATGGGGAGGAAGGGAAGGAGACTGGAAGAAAAGAGCCTTGGTGATGAAATGGAACAGATCATATAGGAAAAGGCAAGTTTGCAAGTCACTGGCAAAAGTGCAGTTTTTTTGGTTATTATGCCATGTAATAGATTGGACAGAGAGAATAAAGGGAAAAGAATCCACATACTGATCTCACTGAAAACCCTGCAGAGATCAGAACTACTGTGGAACCACCAAAAAAACACCATCAACCACTAAATGTGGAGCTGAATGAGAAAAGAGAAAATTAGAGGGGATAGCTGGGAAAGAACAGTCACAGAAGCCAAGAGAGGGCAAGAACTCAAGGAGCTGGTAGGGTGAACAGAGAGAGCAAGTGATAGGCAAAGAAAGATGAGGTTGCAGAACAGACCTGTGACTCGATCAGGAAAATCCCAATGGGGGATTAACTACACACTAGGGGTTTCTGTGCTTAGGTACAAAAAGCTTTACAAGCCAGATTTTTGGCAAAACTTCATGAGTCCCACACTGGAATAATTAAAATAAAAGCTGTTCACTGAAGTTATTTTTGGTGGGCATGTTTGGATCAGAGAGTGGAGTTGTTGAGCACAGTATAATACATGCCAAAAGCCCTATTATGTGCCTGCCACTGAACCCTGCCATACTTGGAAATGTGTTCAAAAACTGTGGTAGAGAGTCCTTTACTGGCTTCACACTTGAAGGACAAACCAGTGCTCCACATTTAGTTGGAGGTCGCGGCACGGGGCCCGGGACAGTTCTGCTGGAAGTGGGGGCCCTCTCGGGGTTGAGGCTGAGCTGGGAGACATTTGCTCTGCAGCAGACCTTGGAGAGGGCAAGGGAGTAGTCCTAAATAGCCTAAATGGGCTACTCCTACTCAAAATTCAGATATATATATATGTATATTCTAGAGTGACAGGGGCATAGTAGTCAACAAAAGGTCATATATACTGCGCCTTTTTATACCACATGTGACCCTCCTAGGTGATGAAATTGGGTGCTCATGCCAAACATCCCTTCACAGCTGAAACAGGCTGGCAAACCAGATAGTAAAGCATTAAGACCCATTAGAAAAATATCACTCCATTCAGGTATAACATTTTTGTCTTGTGGCAGCGGAGTTCCTCAAAGGACCCTGCATTGAGGCTTGGTGCTCTTACGAGTGTTCCTTCACCAGAGGCTTTTTTCCTTGAAAAATCACATAGTACTAAAGTTCCTGTAACTGGAGACCAACAGGATACAAAACAATTCCTGAAAAAACAGCTGTGAACCAGAAATTTCAGAGGCGTTCACAGAAGGCACCTTTGGATTAAGCGTGTACCTGGCCCAGAACCTAACCCTTGCTTGTACGGAAAAGTTGCAGTCTTTTAGGCAAATTCAAACTTCTTTAAACCCAAGCACCAGGTATAGGGCTTGAAGTGGTTAAAGCAATCTGAAACATTGCAACAACTGCCATTATCAATCTACCAGGGAGCACAGCCTCCTGAGAACACATAAAAAACAGGGCACATACCCAATTTCCTAGTGGAACCATACCCACAGTACAGTCCTGCTTCTCCCCTGCAGTTTACCCATGCCAACAACTTTTTCTTCAAGAATGTCTCCTTCCTTCAGCACCCAGCTCCTGATGACTCACAAGAGCAAACTGCCTTCCTGTTCTGTGAAGGTTTTTCTTCCTCAACACCGGACAATGCAGGTTGATGCTACTTGCTTTATGCAAATACAGCTTCCAGACAATGACTTTCCAAATCGGGTTTTTACTGAAAGAGAAAACAAATAATCTGAGGAGGTTCTTAAAAAAGAGTTACATATATTTATCTGTTCGGGGGGGGGGNGGGGGGGGGGGGTATGGTAGTTGTTGCAATTTACCAAATTCTTATTTAAGCGGCTTAGAATCTCCTAGCATTTAACTCGGCCATGAATGTGTTAACTAGAATGTGTGAGGCCTGAGTTCTTGTGAACTGTTGTATTTCTGTCATCTGAAAGCTAAACACTGCATTAAGAAAGTTCGAATGGTGGCTTCATCCTCAAAATGACAGCAGAAAGAAAAATATTTGCACTTTCCCCCCTCTAAGGAGAGGATTGGAAGGGAGAAGTTCTCTCAAGATATTCCTTTATTCTCCTGACAGCAAGAGCTGGGCTGCTGAGACTGCCTCCAGTCACATGTTACTAATACACCAGCTTCTCCTGTCTGCAGCCTACGCTGCAAATACTGTTTTTCCCAGAAATCACAATGTTCATTGGCTTTATTTTCTGAACACCAGACTCCCTCCGCTCCACACCCCAGAAAAATCTCAGGTTACTGCTGTGCAAAGCTCAGAAGCTATACAGCAAAGTTGTCAAAGCTGGGATTTGTCTAGAGTTTGCAAACCAGAGCCAAAGTCTTCCTCCAGCTGCACCATATAGCTCTGATACGCCCTCCGTTGTCATGGAGGTTATTTTGTAGATCAGAAAAAACAATCATCGCAATAAGCTTCACTGATCTTTTTTTCTGTCCAACAACTGAATCTGAGACTTCTGGTGCCAATTAAGTCTTCCTAAAAATGCAGTCTGGATTCAGAAAAACCGTTTTCTCTGACACTGCTTCTCACTATTTTTAAAAGGTAGAAAAGCATCTATACAAATAAACTCATTGCTCTCTTTCAAACCTTACCTTGAAATACTCATTTTCTGAAACACCCACTTGAAACTTAACTGCTGGCTTAGGCTGTGCTGATCCATAGTGCTCTGTTGGTACTCCTGCCTCTTGTCTGTGTTCATCTCCTGACCCTTTTTGCACGTTCAGACTGGGAGTTCTTTAGCACAGAGATTGCTTTTACCTTTTTTCTCAGTTTGGACAGGAACTAGCACCATCAACCTAAGTGCTAAGCTGATAAAAATGATCAACAGGGAAGACAGTTTTTCTTTGTTTATGAATGGCTGGTCTCTTCATGACACGTTGATGTTCATTGTGCACAGATAGGAAGAATATTATTTGTACAACAGGCATTAAACATCAATCTGAATTTTAATCTCCAATGTTCAAAACCAGAAATAACTGTGAATCCTTTGACCTCTTGCTAAAATTTGAGAGACCATAGGAACAATCTTCTTTAAATGCTTTTGACATAGGGTAAGTCATAAATACCACTTCCAAATATGTATTTTCTTTTTTTTTTTCCAGCTTCTCCTGTCTGGAAAGAAGTATTGATTTTGAAGGATTCAGGGGCCCCAGCCTCTGGGCCAGCTTCTCCTTGCCAGGTCTGTAAACACATAGCCAGTCCACTGACCAAAGCTGAGCCCCAGGAGGAGAGAACAGCATTTAACACTTCTGTTGGTCCCACGCTTTTCTATATTCTCACTTCTCTCCACAACCTCTTCAAAACACAGCCCCAGAATACCTGGCAGTGTGTGCTGTCCTGAGCACTGTGAACAGGAGGTGCTTCCATCAGCTCCCTCACTTTTCCAAGGGCTGCCAGCAGGAACGGCACAGCAGCTCCTACATTGGGCCTGCCTGATTTGGCAAAGTTGCCAAAGATAGACTCCCTGCTGCCTTACTTACTTTTATAGTGCAGGAATATGAGTTACTGTGGTAAAACCTTCCACTGAGTGAGAGACTCCCAAGCTGGGTCTTAATAGGTTTTCATGTCTTGCTAGCAGGCCTGGGTGCAGTTTACACAGACTGGCTGATGGGCTCCCACATTGAAACCAGCCAGCCAGTTTGCACAAGTCTCTCCTTCTAAAATATGTGTAATTTATTTGAGCTGATAGAGAGGATAAGAATCAACTGTTTCCCAGTTAATAAAAAACATACAATGAGAGCAGAACTCTGCCAGCATATCTTGTTTACCCAAAAATGTTTGGCATTAAATGTGAAATCGGAAATGAACTCATTATCTGATTATTTTCATTTTGAAGAATTAACTGCTTTGGGGGAAAGGCTTGTCTTAAACAGTCCCCTTGTATGGATGACTAATTGCAAATACATATCTCTGAAGAGCACAGCAAATGCTTGTGACTCCCAGGGCAGGACGTAGCACTATCAATTTGGCCAAGAACATTAGGAGTATCCTCTCACGTGGCTTATTTCAAAACAGAAGGAAATACATTTAAGCCAGCAGCATCGTGCCCAAGCAGGTGAGAAGAGTTTCAAAAGAGGCCATGCTCTGGAATTCTTATCCAGGAAATACAGATAAGAAGTGCTTAACAATTACTTGTAGTGGATTTGCCCTTTCCCTGCCAAAAATAAAATTATGTAGCAGTATGGATAGTTATACCTTCTGAGAGGTAAAATTATGCTGAAGACAAGTAATCTCAGTAATGCAAATGAACATACCCCAGTAAAAACTGAGAAAATGGTATCAAATACCCATTCAGGGCAAATAATATTTTGGGAAAACTTCCCATTCTAGGACAAAACCCAGGTCACTATTGGTTAAGAGAGAACTGAGTTCAAGTCAGTGCATTGGGCTACGTCCCCTTGTTTGTCTCCTGCTGTTTCTTTGATTCATTCTCATTTGTTTGATCTCAGCATTCAGTGTTTTCTGGTTAGCCCTCTGTGTAGCTGCTGTAGCTGTAGTTCAACAGCTGCTGCTCCTTCTAGGGTTGCTGAGTGCCTCCTCTGTACTCAAAATCTGTACTTTCTTTTCTTACTGAGGACTGGAGTGAATTTTAGAAGGGGCACTGTGGAGCCCTCCACTGTGTGTCAGCACAGTGCAAGTTAAACAAGCATTGAACATTTGGTTCTTCTTTTCTTATTCCAGCTGAAATATTCCCATCCTTATATGCCCTGTAAACCTATTTGCAGTAACACCACGTGAACATCTTAAACTTCCCATTCTTCTTAGATACATCTGTTTGGTTTTTTTTTCTTTCCCCTAGCCCAACAATCCAGAGGCAAAACTAAAACTAGAGGAAAGCAGCAAAAGTCTCAAGATGATTCTGGGCTGCCCAGCAAGTCCACGTTCCTCCACAGGCTGGCAGGGACAGCCCTGGCGCCTTCCCTTCAACTCAGGCAGTACAGAAAGCAGGTATCCAACAATCAGTCAGTGGAATCACTATCACTACACACTTGGCTCCTATCACTCAGGTCAGAACTCTTTACAGAGCAGATCCAGTTAGGAATGAGAAGTTACCCTGTCTGGGCCACCCAAAATGCTACAAGTCCCAGTTGTGATTCATCCTATGCCTATATTCTTCATTAGTTGAAGTGGAAAGGGAGAAACTGACTTTCCAGAGCATACCTTTAACTTCTTAAGGAATTTTAAAAGACAGATCCCATCAACTGCAATACTCACTCTCTGTGATCACACGACACAGGAAAATGCACAAATACAGGTAGAATTCTAGAGGAGAAATAATGTATGGTTGCACATAGGGAGTATAAAACAACATTATGGAAAAGAAATTAACTCTGGAAACATTACATTCCCACCAGCAAAAACACGCATTCACAGCCTAATGCTGCTATGAGTATTTTCATGTACTCTTGTTCCTTTTTCACACAGCAGTGCACACTCCAGTGCCTGCCTCCTTCCCTCCAGCTGGTCTAAGGCAGCAAAGGGTCACCAGTACTGTTATCTTTCAGTTCCTGGAGGCTCCCTGCTCTGGCAAAATGCCACACTTCCTGAGCAACTCTGTCTTGCCCTCGAAGCTGAAGAAATATTCCCTAGCTGAACTGTTAAACTTTCATTTCCTATCTGATGTTGTATCAGCATGAGCAGCACTTTAAAGCCTATTTTGGTGTTCGCTCTTTTTTTCTTTAAATCTCGGGAAGATCCTACTTTGGATTAAAGACTAGAAATGATCATGAACTTGATGAGTTCTTTGGTATAGCAAATGTAAGCTTTTTAAAACAAGGAATTTGAGATTTTCTTTCCATTAAACTGTAGAAGGTAATCTGTTGATTAACAGGGAAGAGTAAACAGTTAGCAAATGTGAACGCAGCAGAAAAGGCTGTTTGACTCTCTTTTATTCCAAATGAAATGGAAAAGAGGAGGAGTAATAACTATCTTAAAGGAATTTGTCACATGTTGTTTGCACTTATCTTTCACATCTTGTTCTTTCACAGCTTATTAGATACTGGAAGAGAAGCTGCCTTCTTCAACTTCCTGCACTAATTCAGGCCAAACCATGTCACCCACAGCTGTATTTTTATCTCCTTGAATACTGAAGTTTTCACTGGTTTGGATGTTTGAGAGGTTTTTTAATTGTTCTTAGTATGACTCCTAAAGCAATTTCTAAAAGGTTGAAAGTCATATCTGCTCCCCACATTACCAGAAAACTTACAATGGTACTGTTTTCCTTCATTCTTGATGTTGCTGACAGCTTTCATCACCACTTATAGTCTAAGGACTTATCTCATTAAAGAAATGCAATCAGAATATAATGACAATCACCTCATCTCCATCACCACTGCTGGCCAAAAACAGCAGCCTGTTGATCAATATTCATGCACAGAGAAGAGCAAACGTACCCCAAAATTTTCCTGGACACAATGCCACCTGGAGTGTTTTCCTAGACTTTTTGAATTTTAAATTGTTTCTCTCAAATTAATTTGCTTTAATCCAATGTTATATTGAGACTGTTACAGTGAAGTGGTCCTGTCACCTGCTCCCTTCACCCATGGAGAACCTGCAGCTGAAGACCCACTGTGGCTTTGGTCAGCGTGGATCAGAGGCCCTTGGTAGCTTCAATCCTCAGCAAAGCAGCTGATTTATTTCTAACACACCGTGCTGTGTCACGTAGGCACATGCAGCGTGAGACCATTTCCTTCCCCTGCCTAAGGCCGGAGCTGAATGGGTGGGGATGTAAACAGCAGGTGGGAGGAGGCTGTGGTCTCCCTGGGGAGTCACTGCTTGATTGGTCCTGCAGCAGCTGCCATGAGAGAGATACACAGCCAGCCATGGGGAACTGGCGCTGACTCACTGCTGGTTTTAGCTAGAATGAAAAAACTTAGTTTGAAATGTTGAATGACCCAAAAACAAACTGGTCTGTCTACAGTAGGTGTATATTTTCACCTGTAAGTTCTGCAGGGGCTTTGGCTTGTCCTAAGTGGTAATGCCAACAATATTTTCTGTTTCATACAAGCTGGAATCATTGAGAAAAGTTACCTTCCTGTGCTACTTCATTCTTTAAAGTTCTGAACCACAATGTTCCTCTCTGAAAGTCTCCCTCTTACCAAAAAGCTGGGTCATCAGAAATACAGACACCTATGTAACAAAACAAAACAAAACAAAACAAAACAAAACAAAACAAAACAAAACAAAACAAAACAAAACAAAACAAAAAAACAAAAAATCCACTGAAGGCAGTAGGAATACAACTTTTAGCATGAAAGACCTTTGACTTTGGTGCTTAGGGCTGCATCCCAACCTTATTTTCACAGTGTTCTCCCTTCTTTTAGGTCCCTAGAGGCGTGGTACACACACATCTCCAGGTGGATGCTTGGTCAGTAACAACTGGAACTGTTGGCATCACAGCCTGAATAACAGCAGATTTATCAGGTCAATAAATTGCTCATCTACTGCTGCTCCTGTGTGTCTTCAAGGAGTCATGAAGAGGAGGGATAGGAGTTGCCAGTCCTCTCTATTAAAGGCTGATCTTTTTGTTACCCCACAGTGTTGTTTTTCATGAAGCTTTGTTCTCAAATATTTGATTTTGCTTTCCTGATAAAATATGGTCAAGGAAATTGTCTGTTAGCACCTGGCATAGTCAGTGGACAGAATCTAAATATCCTAGAGCGGTTTTGTTTGTCAGATTTTTGGGCTAGGGAGAATTGTATGAATCAGCTTTTCCATCAATATAATTTGCCATATCTTCTGGAACCACTCAGTGAGTATGGGCACATGGGTTGATTTCCACACTGCTGCTATTGTTTTTCAGGTTTTTTCTGATTCTTTACTCGTAACTGAGTGCCACATGCCTAGAGAACAGGGAGACGACATTGAACCAAAGATCAGGCGCACAAGCCATCTCTCACAAGAATTTTCGGGGTTTTTCTGCTGATTTTTTCCCTGTCAAGTTGCATGCTTGAGTGTGCCATCGATTTTTTTGCACATAGGGTATTCTCTGTTCTTAGTTAACCAGCCCCTTAGGGAGTCAGTTTTATTCAAAATACAAAGCAGACACTACTATGACAGCCAAATATATTGTCTCAGAGAAGTAGCAAATAAATGGATCCCATTTGTCTTCAGGTTAATTTGGAAGATGAGGATATGTAGCAAAAAAACACATCAAGTCCTATTGCAGGCTCTTGGGAAAGTTATATTATATTAACCCAATTCCATCTGCAGCTCTGGAACTTGAGAGCAGCAGCAGAAATGGCCAAGTAGCTTCCAGCTGAGTAAGCACACATTTTATATAGCAGCTTGTTTTAATAAAGTATTGTTCTCTCTTATATTGAGGGTCCTAGGGCTGTAAGCAGCACAAAATCAAAAAGCCTGTGGAAAGTTTAAGACTCAAGAAGAATAATCATATTTATTACTGTTAGAATTTACCAACAATGTTTGCAAGGACACTTAAAATGAAAATCCTCCTTTCTCATGCTGAAGCATCACAAATGAAGCAAGATACCAAACAACTTTTCAGTCTGACTAGGACATCTGCTCATTCTACCTCCTAGCCCATCTCTGAGAACAGCATTAAATAGTGAATGAGTTGAATTTTAGTGTGGTGCTGAGGTGCAGGGTTAAGGACATATGAAAAAGATTTAAGTAGTATTAAGAGAAAAGACCATTCACATAATTTCTTTTGTATTTCCACAAGAAACTTAAATGAAAAGTTAAAAAAAACCTTGAAAAATCTTCTGGAAATATCCACGTGCAAGGAAGATTGAAACCATATGAGATGTGGGCATTGCCATAGGTCAAGAACACTTCTGAACACATGCAATGGCTATTCTCATTAGCCTTGATGAGATGAAGTGCATCAGAGAAGTTCACAAAAACAAGTCCTATCAGTGACATTTGTGTTGCACAGATGACATCTGTCATAAACAGTTTAGTTTTGTGACAGGCTTGTTTTATGAACCTTTAGTATTAGACCAAATGACAACAGGTTCCAGCCTGGGTGGCTGTGGTCACTCAGACACATTTACAGCATTGGCCTAGTCTGTACATCACATCTTCATTTTTCCATTCTCCATATCCTTGTGCTGCAGGACATAAGAGGTTGATGCCCTCAGCTCCTTCCAGCCCCATCCAGTCTGAATTTAGAGCTGCAGTAGAACAACCTGTTTGGTTTCTCGTCTCCAAGATACACCATCTTCTCTTTCCGTCTGTACTTTTTTAAACAGGAAAAGGTTTTCCCCCATGCTTTGCATGGATTTTTGTACACTGGTAATTCTTAACATTCTTAAGCCTATCTGCCACTATTTTTTCCCTTCGAGTGAAGTCCTGAAATGACAGCATGACTATTCTGCAGAGAAGCCACAAGGAGCTGCACCACGCTGGTTACAGGAGGCCCTCCCACCCCAGCGCCGGCTCTGGCAAGGCGCTGCGGTCCGCACGGTCTAGTAATGACTGTTCTCTCACTGCTGAAGGCATGAAAATTAATAACTAGCATCTCTTCTGCAGGGAAGATGCAATGCTAGAATTGCGTGAGTGGTACTTTGTAGCCACCCTAGTCCAATCTGGGGCCTCCCATCAGGTTTTATGAACAGAAGAGGGTTGGGTCTAGCTGATAATTTGGGAAAAAGATGAGAGGGGAAACCCCCAGCACAGCAGGAACTGATGTTAGTGAAACAATAGCTGGAACTCTGACTCATTGCTGAAGCAATGTCCAAACATGAGCATCAGAGGACATGCTGTACTGCAGAAAGAGCCAGCCTCTGTATTAGTTGCACACCAGGAGATCTAAAAAATTCTCAATTTTGAAAAAGTTAAAAATCACTCTACACATTTTTCAAGAGTGAGATCATTATTCCCCAGGTGGTTTTAGATTTGGTAAATACATTTTGCCAGACTCCAGTAATTTTAACTGGATTTTAGCCCGTTCTTTGCTTTTCTGTTCTCTACAGTGGTAGAACACTGCACCATAAGCAGTATTATTAACAAGTCCTTGTAATCACTTACCGTATCGTAAATGAGTGCTTTAAAAGTATTTCTTGACTTAAGCTATATGCTCATGCAAAACGTTTGAAAAGTCTGCTGAGTTCAAGAGCTTTTGGATTTGCTGAAATGCCATAAAGGAATGCTCTGGTTGGGGCAGGTAGACAGTCTGATTATGTGCATAGTATGATCACAAAGCCAGGGGGAAAACAAAAAACCTGAGCTCACCTGCTTCCCTAAGGCCAATCTTTTTGTTTCTTAATCCAGCTCTTGCTCTCACTACCTGAATGAAGTCATACTTGGAGAAAGCTTGTCCTTTAGGTCAGAGGCGCAATCACAAGACTGCCTTTTCTCTTTTGCCACGGGTTTTGCATTTCAGGAGTTGATGAAATAATTCCTGCATAAGGTAAACAGGACTCAGTTCAGCTGAATAGAACGGATTTACCCAAGATTTCAAGTGAGCACTAAGAAATGCAAAGCAGTTCAGGCAACAAGCTTCGTTTCAGAGGAAGATATTCATGGCAGATTCTTACCAACGAAAACACCAGCTGAGTCAAACTATTTCAAAGCCAGACTATTTTATATACGATCAGCCTAATAAATGGAAAAATGTGTAAATCTGCTCCTTCTAGAGCATTATAAAATGGCATTACATAGGAGATTGATTTCCAGAGCTCCCAGGAGTATGCTCTCTTTTCCTGATGTACATGTCTAAGCACCATTAACACAGTTACCAGGGGGACAATATACATGTCAGTATAAAGTACATGATCAGAACCTTCTGAATTACAACTCCCTAATTAGTGTCCCTGTGTCAATTATCCCATTCAGGATGTCAAATATTTCATGAGGATTAAATTTCAAAATACACAGTCTCTCTGATATATAAAATCCCAAAAGGCTGCTCAAACATATATCAATGTTATTATATCACATACAGCAGGTGAAAGATTAAACAGTCTGCCACATAGAACTGCAGTTTTAAAGCTACCATGCTTTTGATAGCATTTAATTTGGCTCTGCAGTTTCATCCATATACTTTTACTTGTGGGGATAAAGACTGTGCCAAACAGGAGAAAAAAAAAAGGATTCAGGTTTTCAGTCAACATTTTCTTTCCCAAAATAGTGCCAGCATTGTAATTCAATACCCAGATTGAACCTCTCTGACCCCTCAATCCAAAAAGAAAGGGCAGGGGAGAGAAGGAGAGGAAGAAGAAAGGGGCTCTACAATGCCAACATCAGAGAAATCTGCCAGGAGTGTGTGTAGCTGGGACATGAGCATATCCAGTTAGAAGCATTTAGGCTTTCAGATTAAATCAAACTTCCTCCAAGAAATCTGGTAACACATTAATATTCAAGTTTTAAAACAAACTTGGCCTCCATCTATTAGAGGAGGTAGATCTCTAGGTAAGCAAAATAACACTGGGCTGATTCTACAGGGCAGAGGAACACACCTAAATTAAAATCTCTCTGCAATCCCCAAACTGAAATGCTTCCAGAATGAAGATGAATTGCTAAATTAAGACCTAAATTATTTTACATCAAGGACAGTTCTAATGCCTCAAAATTGGAAATTTTTTAAAGTTGAGTGTTTGGTTTAACTTGTTAACCTTTTCCTGTCACTTTTCCACAGATGTCTCGATCAAAAAAGTGGTTACATAAAAACGCTCTAATGAGCAAATTTACTGACTGAAACCAGAACAAAGAATCCTAATTGACTATTCGAGCAAATGCACAGAAAGCAACTTTTGAGGTTATAATTGTAAATATTTTGTCAGAAACTCAGTCCTCACCATGACACTCATCTATTTAAGACAGAAGCAAGCCTAATCTGCTCACTGTCATTAGAGAATACAATAGACTACTCTCGGACAAGCAACAACCCAAGTATTAGTTCCAGAAATAATTAAGGAGATAGTTTAAAATATCAAAGGAAAGAGAATCATGTTTGGCTACAAAGAGGCAAAATATAGCAAATAAGTTGTCTATTACAAAGAAATATCCCAGTCAAGGGTTTCTTGTACTCCATTTGTATGTACTCCATATGTTGTAATAGCATATTGAGATATGATAAGATAAGAGCTTAGAAAGAGCCAAATGTTGTGAAAATTCAATGTTCTAAACTGGAGCATCTTTTAAGATCTCAGGCCAGACTTTAGAAGAGGAGAAACTAAAAAAAAAAAAAAAAATTAAACCAGAATGCCCCAAAATGCCTACACATCCATGAGCTACATTTTACCAAACTCCTGAAGTAAAGCTCCTGCCCTCAATGCTCTCTGTAAGCAGAAAGTCCCTTTGTCCCACCCCTGTGGGAGCTGTGAACCACTGAAGACAAGGACCCTCATTAGACACACGCAGAGCAAAAAGTGCAGTGTGGCTCCTCCCTGTGCTCTCATCTCAAAGCAGACCCTGAGCACAATTCCAATGCAAATAATAGCAACAAGCATTGACAACTCAGTGTTTTCCCATTAAAATGGATCCCTTTTCCAAATCACATTTTTCTTGCATTTGCTATTTCCCACAAACTCTATTAATAAAGGCAGACATCATTTTTATGCTTTATTATCCTTTGCAATGATGCCTAAATTCACTGGATCATCGTGTACACTCTGCTTTAATAAGTCGGGTCAACCGAATTTCCTCCTCCTAGTGCTCTCTCACCACAACTTCTTCACGTGTTTCAGCTTTACTTTGAAGTGACTTCCTTGCCTGGCATGCTGAAATCCAGAAACAGAGTGCCTATCATTATGACTGCAGTTCATGCCCTGACTAGTCACAGCAGAAGGAGAATTAGACCATAATCTCCTAAACAATGTAGAATCTGCAAATCAAAACCAAGAAGCTCTTTTTGGCATGTAGATCAATGAACCCATGTGGGGATATGAAAATCCAAGAAACTCTTCTAAGGTGAAGTCAGCCTCAGTGTATGAATTTGTTCAGCCTGGATTTTTTTTCTCTCCTCTGCCCTTTTATGCCCTCAAAAGAAGTGTTCAGAAAACAGTTTTTGTTGCATCCTGGAAAACAGCAGCTTCTGCTGGATTAGAGGACAAAACAGGCACACACAAGTTTAGAATGCAAGCAGTACAGAGATTCAAAACAACTTACTTTCAGTGCTACCCCACCTAGTCTTGATGGTAAGGATGTTTGCATTTCTTTGCTCTACATATAAAAACAAACAACAGTGGCTGTTCTAATCAAAAGAGTATTAAGGTGTTGCCAAGAAAATTTACAATGCATTAAAACATTTATACAAAACTTAGAGTTATTTCACTGAAGAAACACAAACTACCATAGCCATGTACAAAAAATATTTGGACAGAGTCAGAGGAATGGACTTGAGCCTGATAGTGTAACATACAGTTTTTAGGCATGGAATAACAATTTCCACAACACAGAGCATGATGGGTTTCTACTTGCAGAAGTGAAGCCCTATCAAGCTGACTGATATGTCGTCATGCACAGAACTTAACTGGGATAGCCCAAGTCCCACTGACACTTTACAATGTAAGTTATTAAAACCTCACAGGTGTACAGGGAGCTCACTTCCAGTAGCACAAGGGAGCCAAAATATAATCCTCCAAATAAGTGTCCATAAAGACCAATTTTTTCCTTATCCGCTCTAATGAAAGATGTTGAATCAAAAGCTTCTGGAAAAGAGATTTAAAGTAAAATTTTTTCTCTATAGTCCTCTCTGCTTTCTCAGCTTTGATGTCTGCCAGGTTCTTTAGAGTTTCTGGGTTTTTTCCCTAATGGCTGCAATGCTCCAGGAAGGGAGAAGGTGACAGAGGCCGATCTGCTGACCACATACACCCAATATGTGCTTCCTAAGTCTTCCTCTTAGTGACATTTCCAAAATGGAAAATTAGCAACTACCATAAACAAAAAAATCTGTAATCCTAACTCCTCTTTCCACTCAATTTTTCATGCCAGTGTGGACCAGTGTGGAAAGAGAGGGCCTCCAGAGTATCAGCTTTAGTAGATGGGGGCACACAGGATAGCGTGAAACAGTTGGAAGGCCAGGTTTAAACATGTAACCTGAAACACTGGAAACTAGAACTCACAGCGGGTCTTAGCAACAAAATCAACAATATAGGCAGAGCATGACATGTGATCACCAAAGCAGAAGCAAGGTTGCTTAAATATAGCCTCCCTAGGTATTAGAATATTTCTGAGAAGTACACATCAAGTGTGAGACAGATGCTACTAATAAGTAGAGCTTTAGACATTTATTTTTGTATTTAAATATCCAGCTATATTTATCTGAAAGACTTAACCATACCATTCTTGACAGAAAGGTATGCAAGTTACTTACTGCTGTCTAGACAAAAAAGATTTAAAACTGGAAAAGATAAAACCTTTGTAAAGGAATGGAAAAGTGCTTTTAGAATCCATGAGAAGGGCAGTATCTCTGCACTTGAGTCCCCAGAGCTCTGGTTTTAAGAGCTTTCTCTGTTGGGGAATTTAGTATATTCACTATTTCATAAACAATTTCCTAATGCTTGTTCTTGAACCTAAATTGTTTGGGTTTAGGGGCAGAGGTTAGTAAGTTATGAAAACTCTAGAAAGCTGGGAAAATCAATCAGTCTTACAGGCAGGAGTGTTGTCTGATGATCATCTGACACTTTTGAAGTTGTGGCCACGGTGTGGTGAACCACTTCAAACTAGGATATAAGATATGAATCATCTACAGTGAGTAAGCTGTCCCACTTCCAAATTTCCTGAAAAAAAAAAAATCCAGACTACCTGGACACTCACACTAAGTGTTTGGACAGCTTTAAATGATCCTGTGATCTCAGTGAAGAAAATGTTCTTGAAATGAGTTACATGTTTCACCTCTATTTATAGCATAACCATAAACCAGACCTGCTAAACAGAGGTTTCCCAATCTCTGCTACAGATATTTGGTACCATGTGGTACATAAAGCTGGAAGGAAGTAGCATACAAAGGAGTTACCGCAGACTTCAAGGAGCAGAAAGGTATGAAGAATTTCACAAACTTCCCTAAATATTCAGAAACCAATATTTTTTTTGGATAGTGCAAACATTTCTCCACCACTACACCCTTTAAGCATTTAATCACCAGCCTAAACAAACAGACTGAGAGAAGTGTTCAAGTCACACTTCAGAACATCAAGTCCCTATCGAGAGAGAGAGCTCTGGATTGACACAGGAATGAAACTGATACAGTTCGTTCCTTGATCACCCCATTAGTATTGCACAGCAGGAATAACCAGAGAGAAAGGCCAGGTGATGAAAAGTCAGTGTGCTGGCTTTATACAACTCATGTCTCCCATTCTGCAAGGAGCGGTGTTGAAGTTCAGGTCATGGACACAGCGCAGAGCAGTGCCCAGAACACAGTGCTCCCTCTGGGTCTCTTCCAGCCACGAGCTAGAGAGCTGCACTCCAAACAGCAGGAGTATATATAAAGGTGGCGTGATTCAGTCATCTCTTTTCCAAAAACTTTCCATGGGCAGTTGGGTAATAATTAACCTTGCTGAATACTCACCCTTATTCCCTGAGTGGATCAAATCACTTCAGAAGCTACAATTTATGTTTTTGTACTTGTACTAACTTGAAATAGTGATTTTAAAATATTTCCTGTTATAAGTCAATATAAGTTTAACAAAATTCACACAGCATGAACGCTAAGCAATAACTTCACAAAATTGAGTTCTTGTACACAAGTACTGCTCTCATTGACTAGAAATTTTTCCTGTGATGCACTAAATCTCTTCATGGAACTACGTGCAATTTGAGATAAGCAAAGGTGCAAAACTTATTCCTGTCTTGATATAAAATTATAGAAGCTGAGCTGGAAAGTACTTTAAAAGGTCATTTTTTTTTTTTGTCCTCAAGGCAGAATCCATGTTTTTGTCACTTGTTACAAAAGTACATTCTCAACAATTGTGACTTCATCACCTCTCCAGGCTTGGCTATATTTATGTTTACAAAGGTTTTCTAATAACTATTCTGACTCTCATCTGGTGTAATTTAGCTTGTACTTTCTTATTATGTCTGCCATGAACAAAAAGAACATATTACTCCTTTCCTCTTTAAAACAGTATGGTTCTTTTGCATCCTAATTATTGCCGTGACCCTTCCATCTTCTTTTTTGAGTGCTTAATAACTACAACTTTTCAAGTTCTCCTTGGCTACAGTGTTCCAGAGTCCTTACCAGTATAAATTCCTAGAAGATTACTTCTGCAGGCTGCATTCTGGTTTTCATATACACACTAGCTGGTGACTTAGCTTTTTAATAATTCATCAACTCATGTTTAATTTGATTCACATTCCCAAATCTTTTCCAGAGAACTGCTGTCTATTGTATTACCCCATCCTGTATCTGTGCAGATTATTTCTGCCTAACACTTTGCATTTGTCCCTATTGAACTTAATCCTATTTTTTTCAGATGATGTCTCCAATTTGTCAAAATCATTTGGGATTCTAATTCTGCTTTCCACATGTTCGGAACCACCCCCATCTCCTGTCATATGCAAATTTACTGCATAGAATATTACTCCTTTATTCAGATAATTCATGAGAATATTTAACAATATTTAATTGAGAACAATCCCCTGTAGAAACTCCTCAGTATATTTCAATTAAACAATGTAATCAGGTCACTGTTATCTAGTTTCTCTATTAATTTCACTTTCCATTTACTCACAAGACTTCATTTCCGTAGCTTTCTGGTGAGAGAATCATTTAAAAGAGTCCCAAAATTTAAGTAACATAGGAGCTGGAGTCTTAGCCTTTCCTGTGGACCTGTTACCTCATCAGAGCAGGAAGCTAGTTCACTTTGTTGTAATTTAACAAGTTATTAGATGTTCCTCATCCATGCTGTGTTGTATTTTCTTAGGAATGTTTAGAACAGTTTGTGTTTTTTCAGAGGGATTTTGGTGATTTTTCTCATTGAGTATGAACTGACAATCAGATATTGGCATGGAACATCATGCAAATTGACTTTATGTAAAAATCAAAAGAACTTTTGAATTCCTTGTCAGCAAAAGACATTCTTCAAATATTCACTATTATCGGGGCAGCATCTGTAAGAGGTCTTGAGTAGTACAGGCATAGAACCATGCATCTCATATAAATGATGTATCTCACTGATCAGCATAGCAGAAACATCCCCATGTGCTGATTTATGTCTCAGTGCCTCAATGTGGGATAAAGGCCCCCACAAAGTATCTGGATACCATGTGGTAGTGAATCAGTTATGCTCATTCGGATCACACTCAAAGCACTTATGTCATATTGTTGACTCTTCAGCCACCTGCTCTTGACAAGGAGGTCTGGCACACAGTCTTTGGAGCATACTTGATTTGCTCCAGTCATGCCCTGTTCTGACTATAAAATAAATTGTCATCGTTTTCATATTAATATCTTTTGAATGGCCAGCCCAATCTGTACATATGCATAAATGAGATGGAAAAGGTGCAGAAGACACATGGTTTCTTTGGAGGAATAAGTTTTGTGCATCAGTCAGATGGTATAGGCTATCTAAATACACACCTGTCAAACGAAAATTGAGTTAAAAATGAAGTGGCACAACATCCCAGATCAGATTTACTAAAATAGATGATGTGCTTTTTATCTGATGACAAGTCATGTGGAACAGCAAGAGGCACTCAGATGTGCGAATCTGATAAAATCAACCTTGAAAATAAAGATGCTGAATCATTAGACTTTATGCAAAATAAAATACAAATTCACAATATACATAACTTCTACTTCAACTCCACACATAATAATTAAAACAAAATCTGCACTAATCCTAACAATGGTTACTATAGTCATTCTGTGTCTAGGTGGGGAGGGGGGGATGTTCTGTGTTAATAGGAGGGGGAAAAAAACCCATAAAAATTAATTGTTTTAATGAGCCACATGAGAATATAAATCAAATTGTAGATCAGTATTTACAGGATCTATTGTATTTGGTCAAGAATATTACTGAAGTTTTCTGTTTGCAGATGATTTTGTACAAAATGTGTTGCTGGAAGAGCATCTTCACTTTTGAAATTATGCTTAAAAACAGTTGGAAAATAGAATTTCACAAGTTGTTTCAGGAAAGATTTTCTTTTGAGTAATCTAATTTAAAATTGAGAAAATCCAGATTTATATTAAATAACTCAAGTTAAAAAAAATATTGAGTTTCATATATAGCACATGAGGCCCTTGCTGGCCATTCACTTCTGGTATCATTTATGATGTCTGTGCAAAGAATTAGATATTTATGGTGTTCTCTACATGCAAATTTATCCAGAGTTTCAATTGTTAGAATTCTATCACCCAATAATCTCATTCATTCAGGATTAATAATACTTCCTTTGAAAGTATAACATATTCTTAATGAATTTGCAGTAACAGGGGGGAAAAAAATAAGAAAAAAAAGGAAAAAGAATAATTGTACTTGAGACTGGAATTGAGATCAAATACATTCATCTGCAGGACTGCTTTGTTGAACATGTATGAATTTCAAAATTCAATACATATGGATCTGGAGGCAGAAACATCTCAAACCACAAATCAAAACTACTGAGGTCTTTAAGAAATGTTCATGTTATACATGGCCTACAGGACTATCAGTTACTTCATTCCAGACCAGAAGGAGTTGTCCTGTCAGAAGCAGTGACAGCACAAAAGGAAAATAATCTCAGAACAATTACCAGTCCTGGGGGATTAAAGACAAATATATTTCCATCTAGCTATGATTAATCAAAATTAGTACAGATAATATTCCAATCTTTGTCTAATAAAATTTAGCAACTAGCAAAACTAGAAAATTGTAACAAGATCATTTATTACTATCCCTTCCCTCCTTTTACTCTATTACTGTCTACCTGTAAAAGGCTAAGATGCAGTGGTCTGTGTGAACTTCTTGAAGATGACATCCTACTGAACAGTAAATGGAAAAGAACTGACAGATAAAAAATTTGCATATCTGCTTCTTAGTAACTGTCTAGAGCTGCAGTGGAAGAGGGCAACTGCATTTTTCCCTCACTCCCCCCAGATCAAACCAAGCCTTCGGGCAATTTCCTGAAATGGCACTTTTAGCTGATGGGAAAGCATATTATAGGATGCAGAGAGAACCTATAAATGGTAACAAGGCTAAATTCCTCAGCTCTGGACCCCCATAACCTGTTGTTAATCTAGACACTGAGGAAATGGTGGTATGATGATAATTACTTCCCTGTTCCTCCAAAGGAAGTGCTGCATGGTATACTTTAAATAGAAGGAAAGAATATTGTCTTTTTAGTATTTTTATCATGCATTGTTAAGCCACTGTATTCCTGGGGTGCATCCCACTGTGATGAAGCCAAGGGCACTGTCTTCCTGATGAATCTTAAGTGGGCAGCAATTTATAGTACATGGGACTGATGAAATTTATTCCAGTGTAGGTACCACTGGTTTCTGCTGTATTCCAAATACTTGCAGCAAGAAAAAACATGTCTCTCAGAAAAATATCAGAACTGCAAAAAATTTTCCAAGAGACTGGCTTTCCATTGATTTCAGCAGGCAATGGGAAATGATCTAGGCAATGTTATTAAACAGCAAATTTTCACTTATGTATACTTCTGGGAAATAAAAATCCCTCACCAACAGATGAAAATCCCAGAGGTTCACCAAGACCAGAAAAGGAAGACTCACATAAAATGGGGTTAGAAAGGACTTCAGGTAATGAACCATGCTGCATGAAAAGACATTGTAACTCACTGCTTGCAGCCCCTCTCATGTTGTCTCTTCTCTCAACAGCATTTGAAAAAATTAAAATGTATTTCTAGCGTACTTCTACCGAAAGCTTTCCGTCAAACAGCATTCTAAGCATCTTTCCTTTAAAATGAAATAAGGTATTAAATATATAGACAAAGAGACTGGTAATATAGGTCAGGATAGGCCTGTATTAACTAGAATGCAGATTCCAAATATGAGCAGCAGTTACAGTGTCAGAAATGCACTAAACTCAAGTGTTGTATGGTTTATAATTATGGTTTTCCACTATAGAAAGCAGTCATGCTATGAGGAGGTCACACAAGTCTTGACCAACAAGAAGTCACAGTGCAATAAGGAGGCTGCTATGCTTTGGTTCTGCCTTAAGCTGTTCAAATCTGTCTGTAGTGAGAGCATGGCAGGGTGTGTCAGAAGACTGGAGAAGTTTTACTTCACAGGAGCAGTGGAAGATTTTGTTGCCTGCAGTGCATAAGTGGTTTGTAAGCACAAATGCCTTTGCCTGCTTTTCTATGAAGACGCCTGCAAATGGAGGTGAAAACAGTACAAGGATGCTCATGTCACAAAGGGCACACAGATGCCTACTCTCCACTCGTCTGCCCTTCAGTAGGATAAGCCAAGTCCTCTCCAAGGTGAGTCTTGAGTCCTGTCTAGAATCTTTTTCTTCGCTTTGGAAGATTATTTCTTACCCTTAGCCAAACCTCTACAAGCATCTTTGATCCAGAGGGTGAACTGCAAATCCTGGAAGATCAAAGTTACTTGAGTAACTTGCTTCTTCTGTGAATCAAAACACTGGAAAGTAGATCATTCCTCTTTTTGCTCCTGTAAATTTGCTTCTTCCCATGGAGACAGATGAGGTGGCTGCAGATGAAATTAGGCAGTCAAATGTTTTGAATGTGATTTGTGCAGCCAGCTCTGCTCTCAGGAATCCAGGGCAGCTAATCTTGAAAGGAAAATGAGCACATCCTTCAGAATCAAATACCTGGCATGAGTTGTGCAGTTTAAGCTATCTGCCATTAGTTCCAGCCTTAATAAACTAATCTAGAAAACAGATTGCTTTCCCGAACTTGCTGCTTCTCTCAGTCTTTTTGATTGAATAGCTGTAACACGTAGTGGGGATATAACTGTGGATTCATCATAGATTTAGCAGATGGGAATTCCTAAAACCAAAATTTTAATCATGGTAATTAACGCTTCATGTATTTTCCTATGAAGTATTTAGTCTCATTATGCTTTACAGTTTTACAAATACCACATGCACTATTAAAAATAACAGAGAGAGACAATGCTTAAGAGGTTGCCTGCAGGTGGCTATCATGTGAGAGACAGACACATTATTGAAGCGATTCCTTTTTGCACATCTATGTCAGAACAAGAACCATTAGAATATTTAGATTCTTTTGTTGGCTAAAAACCTCTGAGGTATCCAGCTCTCCAGTTGCTGGCCTTTAGTGAAGACAAGTTAGTGTCTTCTAAAATTTTTATGGGCTACAAGCTGCCTCTCAGGACAAACAGTTCCTTTTGCAGGTCAGAATCAAAACCTGTTGCATTAAATTTTACTTGCTGTTGCCATGACAACATGCTCTCTTTGCTCACACTTCATTTTGCACTCTGAATGGCATGCCTAATAAAAAATCAGGACTTTCCATTTTAGCCATCTCAAATGTACATCTGGACTCCATCCCAGACTGTAGGTTCCTTTAGGAAATATTCTAACTCCAGTTAAAAATACAGTTCTTAACTATTTAAAGGTGGGTAGGCATAATCTCACAGCAGGATTGAATTTTAATACAAAACACTTTGATAGGAAACTAATATTCATATTTGCTGTTATTATGGAGTTTGGTAAATCACTAGGGCAGAACATGAAGTTGTTTTCCATCATGAAGTTTGCCTGTAAAAACTTTAGGCAAATTGTGGGGGAAAAAAAGAAAGAATCCTGCATCTATCAAAGAATCTAAAGAAAAAGATGAGCTACAGCACGGGTGCACTGGAGGGCAATACAATTGCTTCCATGTGAAAATGTCTGAAGTTTGCCTCCACTGATGGTGTAAAACCTTATCCAGCTAACTTCACCGTGGGCAGCCTGTGATGGTGTCTCACTGCAGACACAGGCTGGGCTCCTCTGTTCCCAGTCCATGCTTGGTGTAGGGAGCAGGGCTGAGGCACAGGAATGCTGCCCAGAGCATTCCAGTGGGCAGGGAGGCATTTGCTTAGTCCCTCACCAAGCTTTACCCCAACCAAAGAAAACAAAGAGCAGGTTTTGAAGACACTGTAAACTTTGCCCTCACAGCTGGAGGCAGAGTGAAGCAGTGGCAGGCAGCAATAAGGGACGGGCGAGAAGAAAACAGAAAGTGATGGAGAGAGACAGCCGCAGCACAAAGGGTTCATTCTGTGCCTCTATTAAGAAGTCTGAAAGTCCCCTACTGGGGAAAAGAAACCATTAAAATGTTCATTAGAAAGACTATTACCTTGGGCATTTATTATTTATTGCAAGTCTTTATAAGCCGTTACTCTCGGGATGTATTCCAGTAAGTCCCCATGTACTGCCTGTCCTGCTCCAGTCTGTCAGCAGACCAAACATCCCACAGCAAGTGCCAGTGATGCTCTGTGGCACTGGGATGCTCAGTTTACAAGGAGGTTTCTCTTACATGCATGGCTATTTGAGCTTTTGTCGCTGAATCCACCGAGTATTTAATTTTAGATTGTCTAAAAGAAAAAGTTAAAACAACCAAAAATAAAAGTGAATGTTCTCCACACAGTTTGTTCAGCAGTGCCAGTGGTTTAAGAAGAATAAAACAACATTGGAAGTTCTGATCATGTACACAGTACCCAACCCACAGCTCCAGCTATGTGTCTGCAGTAGCCTCTCAGCCCCATAACATGAAATCCTTTAGCTGGTTCGCCTCTAGTGTTTGCTTGACTCGTTTTTATCTTCTCTAGAATTTGCCTGTAACACTGTTCTTCATTCACCATTTGAAATACAGAGTAGGTTGAAAACATACAAATTACATATTAAGGTTATATATTTCTACCTGCATAGCATGAAAGGAAACACAAAACACTGCCAGGAGGCTTGACATGTACCTCTACTTTCTCATTTTTTACTGGAAGGAGATACCAACTGACAGTATACAAAGATTCCTTTTGTATATTTGATTTGTGTATTTCTTGAGCCAGACACACCACCAAACATTCTCCCTGTATCCTCTCAGATCCTACTCTAGGGAGCATGGCCTGCTGGACCATGACTTTTCCAAAGGTTCTCCAGCCTCAGTATATAACCACAGGTCTGCCACACTGCTAGAGATGAGTCTGCCACCAGCTGAGAAAGACTCCCTTATACAGCAAATGCTGCCAGAGTGCCCATCTGAAATGGAATGGAAACAGCTTTAGAAATTTCTCAGCCCTATTTATTATGTCACTCTGCAATTACAGAGATATTCCTACCAGCTGGTGCTCATTTGAATGAAGGCTTAGAGTCAAGATAACTCAGAGCTGAAACATAACTTTGTATTCTCTAAAGAAGAAAACCTTCCAAAGACTTTTGAATTGGTCATACTAGCACTTGTGACCTGCACATTTTCAGAAAGTTAGGTTTAATCACCTACAAGACCCTACAGATACTCAACTCTAAAGGTATTAGAAGGGGAGCAAACTGCTTAGAGAAATCAAATCCACAGTGCACCTGAATCTAAAGCTCTTGTTACAAAATCCCCATGCATTTGATATCCCAATCTTCCTAAATTAAGATCGGAGACATCCAATATCAGAAAGACAATAGCTCACATAAATCAAATCTCCTCTACTGATCTAATTCTGCTGCTTTCCCAGAAGTATTCCTGCACCCAGGAATTCCTAAATTATGAGAATGAGAACTAGGCTGTCCAAACACATCATGTAGCCTTGATGATATATAACAAACAAGCAATAAAAAAAATTGTTAAACTCCACTTTCATTCTGGGCCAGCCAACAGAACATTAAACCTAGCAGTGATTCTTTTGCCAAGCCATTGTTCAACATAGTTAACATTAAGTAAATTATATATTTAAAGTTATATTTAATGTTATATATTGATTAAGTTACTGGTATAATAAGATGTATTTCCATGTGTTCAGTCACCTGTAACATTAATATAGGGAATAAAGAAAAGATGGGCTAAAGTATGGTATGATGAGACACACTCATAATAAGTCTTAGGTATGTTGTTCCTTTACTCATATGCTACAGGGTAGATTCTGAGGAAACTTTTTCTCAAGGTACTTTGGGAAAAAATTAAGTGGTTTACAACCGTACCATTTTATTCAGTTTGTCTTGTACTTGGGCCCACTTAGTCATAACTGTTGATTTGACAGAATTCATTATTTTCCTTGAAATAAGAAGAACTACTTTCAATATTGCAAAATAGATTTTTTTTTTACTGGATTTTCTTTCACAGCACTAAGCCTGAACAAAATGTCCTAGGCACACAAACAAAAAGGATTGCAATTACCTTGTAATATGGCATCAACTAAGACAAAGGAGTAAAATTTATTTTCACTTTAATTATAGAATTGTGTTGTGGCAGTTTAGCTTGTGAAATTGGGGGGAACAAGTTGGTTCTTTTTGTCTCTCTATCATAGAAGGAATTACTCTAAATATGGTTTTCTAGCTTCCTTAATGAATGTGCATCTTAGAAAAGACAGAAATTCTATTTTTCTCATGTTCAGAATGTATGAAAATTTAGTCTAGGTTAAGATATATAAAAACAACAAACTCAACAGACTGGAGAGCAAGAGAATACTTTCCATTATTTCATCTTCATCATGAAAAAGGGCACAACTCCTAAATTCTGGTGCTCTGTTCTCTCCATACATGTAGGTGCTGTCAGTCAGCCAAGTGCAGTTGGAGTGTAAGAACTTCCCTTGACATATGCTAATTGATCTCTGTGCCTAAAAAACCTAAGGATATGATAAGGTTATAATGCATGCTTCTGATACTTGGAAACCAGAGTTGATGTAATATAATACTGTAATGGGAAAAGAAAAATTAATATCTGTGCAGTGTGTGATTCTGTGAGTTACTACTTGCAATTTGCCCACTGTTAAAATCCGGCCTTCCCATGTTTTTTTAAAAAGAGGAGTGACTGCACAAAGGTCTCTCACCTCTGCAATAACCCCACAGTATTCACAGGTTTAATCAGTTGTAAAATATTAGTTATATAGTATATCTCTATCTGTGTGCCATAGGAATCCCTGGCTAGAGACAGATGTCTACTCTGTGTGTTTTTAATAGATTTCCTCTATTACACCTCCTGTAGTTACTTGAAAGAATTTAATATTCTCACTTTCTCCTAGGTAAATCAATCCTGTGTTTTTCCTCCTGGAGTTTATTGTCTTTTTCTATGTTCTGTTTAGATTGAGGTCAACGGTTCTGGTCCCTGTTTCCTCCCCAGCTACCCCAACCCACTGACACTTTTCCAGACAGGAAAACCCCAAGTGACAGCAGCAAAGTGAAGGTCAGAGAATTCCCTGGCTGTCCTTCGACACCTTCCCGCAGCAGCCTGAGTCAGCAGTCAGCTCCTCACAGATCACATCTGCCTGGTCTCTTGAGAGCAGGCACAAAAAATACAACTTCATTACTGATGGCTCCTGCATGAGGAATCCAGTCATTTCTAATTCAGTCCTTTACCCGAGCAGAATTCTTTTCTTCACAAAGTGTTAAATTATTTTCTCTTTAATCTGGTTCTTGTCCTATCCCAGGCAGGATAGGATGTGAACCAGCTGAAGTAAGTCTGAACAGAAATTTATGTCCATTTCACTTCAGTTAAATTCCTATTTGGATAGCAAAGAAGTGGAATTTTATGCACTTTTAACAGTTGGTCTTTTTCTTCAATCTTTTAGCATGTCCTTAAAAATTCTGAGTCAATTTACATTTCATATCCACATTTCAGTTTCTGTTGTTCTTAAACACAATTTTTAGTTAGACTTCTTCCACATAAAATATTTTTCTGGAAGAGGGAAGATTTGTTTAAAAACTGTAAATCTAAGTTTTCAAAACTGAGTATTGATTCTCATTTCCAATTATCTAACACAAGTCAGTTTACAGCCATCAACAAGTGTTTCTTCAGTATTCTCTGATACTCAGTGGAGTTACTGGCGACAACAGCAGATAAGCTTTGACCAATAGAGCACTCTTAGTCTAAAGCCTGTCTTGAAGCTGTTGTTTGATGGTTATCCAGTAATAAATATGAGATGCAAATAAAGCTCAATTATAAGGGGAAGGCTGGCTGACTAAACAAGTAAAATGCAGAGTCTTGCAGCAAGGAGTGAGTGATTCTCATGCAAGGTCAATAGATAGAGAACATGAAGGACTCTGCAGCATTTTTCTGGAATTTCCTTGTTTGCTAGCACAAGTTCAACTGAGACAAACAAAAACATCATGACTTCAAAGCACCATATATTATTTACAGCAACAAGATGTACCCTGGGGCATACAGCCTCATGGTCCAGGCACTACTAAGGACACCAGACACCTGCCCTCAAGTTCCCTGGGTCAGTGCTGCCTGCATTTCAGAGGGACTCACAGTCAGGTTATGCTCACTTCTGCTGCTGGGTCCAGCTGCCAGGGCAGGCTGGCAAGTCTCAGCCCAGGTGACAACTCCTGTGTGATCACACATGTGCAATGGAGATGGGATTCCCAGCAGCCAGGGGCTGCCTCAGCTGGTCAAGCTGCTGAAGGAAACACTAAATGTAGGAGTGTGTCAGGAAACCATCATTCCTCTAAGCCACACGTCTTCTCTAAACTCACTGCTCATCACAGGAAATACTTACTAACACTTTCTGTGTTTAGGGCCCTCACACGTACCTTTGTGTGAGGATGTTTAGTTCAAGCTCACTTCTTTGTTCCAATAAACCAGTGTTAATACCACCATTCACCTTGAGCTTTAGCACAGAGGACAGAAGACTTCTGAAGGAAACAGGCAACCAGAATCTTACACTCACAGCACCCTTAGGATCCCAAATCCACATATACCTCACTCAGCAAAAAACCCCAGAGTACTTCCAGGTAAGCCTCAGTTGTTCTTATCTGAGCTGAAGATACAGCTCCGAATATGTGGGTGGCAGCTCTGACAACAGCTCAGTGTTGCACCACCAGCACTATCCACTCTTCTAAAAGGAAGCAGCCACAGCTGCTCATTTCTGTGTTCAAACCACCTCTGTCACCATGAACTACCAAACCCAAACCTCCAGGAGATGTCACATCAGGAAAGCCTATTTTGTGACTTCTGCTGGTGCTTTCACCATGCCAGGACATTCAGTCTTGCCTAAATGGTATTACTTCTGAGTACTTAAGTACTTTAAATAGTTCTTAAATTATTTACAAAATTGTGTCTCTGGGCTTTCAGAAGCCATGATGACTACAGATAGCCTTGCAAACTTTGAACCTGAACTGAAATTTAGGCATCTGAGTCTCACTTAAGGGGCTTGAATCTTCCCTTTACCCAGTACAGATGAGCCTGTTTATGGCTAGGAACTCTACATGGCCTTGTAGATTAAGCAATGTCAAATGTCTTTCCTATCGAAGAGGTGGAGCAGCCCTGACATGGATGTAGTGTGGGTCAGCTAGCATTTGGGAGAGTGACAGATTGCATATAATTCTTAGACACAGCCCAGACATTAGTTAGCATAGGCCAGAGACTTCTTCCAAAAGTCAGTTTGGGAGTTTTGAATGTGAGTTTTGAGTGTAGAAGAGTTCAACCATATGGACACAGGTCCTGCCAGTTGCAAATATATTTGGAGCTAAAACCTCTAACATGGCAGTGAGGGCCAGACACAGAAATCCTTTTGCATCTCAGCAACTATGTCCCACAGTCCAAGTCAGCAAAGCAAAGAAAAAAGTATACGTGTATTTTTTACACAAAGAATGTTTGTCCTATACTGGGAACTTTCTGTTCTTGGAGACAAAAAAAAATTAAAAATTCTGCTAACGACAGGACATACCATATTCTTAAGTTATAGAGTTGCACTTTTAAAATGGAAACACAGGCACACAACTGATAAATAGCCAGAGAGAGCATCCACCAAGATGATTATAAATATGTGCTCAGATAGCTCAGGGACTCTGAGGATTGAAATCATGACATACTCTACATGGCAACACAGTTATTTAAATACCTCATCTTCCATGGGGAGTTCAACCATTATTCAAAGAGAGGAAGCATATTCACTCCTGAGTGCTCCAGACATGGGAGAGATATGAAAAGCTTTCTGAACAAATGAAGCAAATGTGATATCTCACAGGGAGACCGAACAGCAGCTTCTGTCCCAGCCTCAAAACTGACTGTACCTGAGTGAACAGAGACTGGAAGGTAACTGGGTTCATGGACAGCAGCATTTATCAAAGCCTGTCACTCCCTCTCAGGGGTTACTTATGAAGGTTAACAACTTTATACAATGCTAATAAATACAGCTGACAGCAAGAAAGCAATTAGATCAACATATAAACAGTTGAGGCTATAATGCTATTAAAAGGGACATTCAAGGAAACTGCAACCATTTCTACAGCTGTTTTGGAAAGTCTCTCTTTGGCAAAACATGCTGGATTGTCATTCTAAATGTCTGTGCTTCCCATACTGGTTTCCTGAGGAAGGGTTTGTGGACGGGCTTGTTTATTTATGACATTTTTTTTACCCCTCTTAGCTGTAGCTGTGGATTCCCCAGCCTTGTGAAAGTAGTCATTAGTTGCCTTTTTTGGCTAGGAGAAATCAGTAAAGAAACTGGCTCTTGTCCAGAGGGTTCCTGGAATTTTCTACCAACCTTGTGTAAGAGCTTAATAAAGTCAAATTCAATTTTATGTAAGATTTGTTTCAAGGCCATAGGTGTTTTGTGAGAACAAAGAGCAAAATGACTGGAATTATGTTTGCTGTTCTGAAGTAAATCATACCAAATGGAATTCACATGGAACTCACTAAGGTGATCATCCTCCATACCCGTGGAGCAAGACCACAGGTATTGGACCCTGTCATTTCAAATGAGAACCAAAGGAAACCAGCATCTACCCCGAGGCCATTTTGAAGGCAAGTTCCTTGGCTGTGCCAGCCTAAAGCAGCAATAAACTTCCACAAAAACAATGGTCAATCACAGCATTTATGACCTTCTGTCCCTCTAGTGTTGACCTCTTTTTCTCTGGGAAACAGAAAGCAGACTTTTCTTTCATGTTTTAAAAACAAACACTTCATTGCAAAGGCCTCCTCCTCTGGAGGGAGGCATACACAGCAAACACCTAATGGATTTTAGTCACGTTATTTAATATGCTACATTAGAAGAAGAACAGATGCTGCAGCAAAAAGTGCATTCTCAACCCGGCATAACACCATAAAATGTAGTAAAATATTACCTCTTCAGAAGACATTTATGCACTTGGCACTGAACACATGAAGCTTAACAAAATACTGCCTTACGTAGAGTGCAAGTCCTATTTATAGAAGTTATGTCCCTGACAAAAGTATCCATCATTTTCTGAAGCCTGCAATTCTGTGGTGATTCTCAGTCACATCCATAATGTCAACAGTTGGTCACCCACACAGTGCAGCACAGCCTCCTGAATGCTGTTGTTCTGATCACAGATTATGGAGTTTGGCCCCTATTATTACATACTTATTGAGTGAGAGCCACACAAAGTGCTTATTTCTCGTTTCAGCAGGCTGGAAGGACTTGCCCATTCCTGACAATCATCTGCTCTGACTAAATTACAACCCCTCCTCATGCTTCAGGATATCAGGAGCTGTGTAAAGGTTGCCCATCTCCTCAAGGAACCGGAACAACAAGCTGACGTCAGCCCAGCGCTTCTTGCTGTGGTATGTTCACATGCTGGCTGATACCAGATTCAATTTAAGATCTTGTTCTTCAGATCAAGGACTGGGCCTCATATATCTCATGTACTACCTTGCTTGACAGCTTACCATGACCTAGCATGACAGCTGTGGTCATTGGTAATCACTGCCAAAAGGGAGGATCATAGGAGTGGGTGGAAAGGAAATCAGACATTCCTGGCAGCTGGCCTGCAGCTCTGAAGCTTCCTTTCACCAAACATCAGACTGAAAACAGATCTCCACTTGCTGAAGAGAAAAGTATGGGCTTCCACTTTTCAATCACTTTTCCTTAGTGCACCATAAAAATGGTTTCCTTTCTCTAAAAAGGAGAAGAGAGGAAAGGCAGAAGGGAAAAAAAAAATACATGTGTTCACTCGGCAGAGTGAAAACAAAGGGCCGGAGAAGGCTGTTCCTCCCTGGTTTGTTACTGTCATTTTTGTTAGCAGCAGTAGATTAGGCAGGCAGGGAATGATGGCCCTTGGAAAGCAAAACAGAGACGTGTTTATCATATAAACAGTGAATTAAAGTTACACAACACAGAGAAGTTTTAACTTGTTTTTTAATGAGCATGCTACTCAGAAAATGATATATTACAGCAGAACTTAATAGGTGATTTTACTGTTACATTTTCACAGATTCAGTAAATACCTACAGTACAGTTCCCCTCAAGCGCTCAACAGAATTGCCTCTACCTCCAAGAAAAATAACCCATCTGAACCCAAAGAAATTCTATGGTATTCAGTCCCATAAACACTTCCCTTAGAAATGTGGAAGAGTTTCTGCTTACTTGGCTAAAATTTCATCTTTTTTTAGGGCAGATGGAAGAGAAAGTAAGAAAGAGGAACAACCACTGACAGGAATTGTGAAATCACACGGTCTACAAACCCATTGATTTGAAAACAAATAAGTAAGATTTAATGGCTATATCCACCATGGTAAAACCCCAAAATTCAAGAATTTCCCCAGCTTCTGGGACTGCCAATAATTTCAGAACAGTATTGTGAAATCCTACGGCTATTTGTTCCAGCTGAGCCTGCTTAATTGGAATTCCTCAGCATTTAGACATATTTCCTTAACAGCATATGATACAAATAATCACTTCAGGAGACAGTCGAATATATAACATGGGCTCTTTTTAAAAAAAGCGACTGTTATTATAAAAGACAATAAGCAAAACAGTTCCCTGACAGATTTTTTGTCAAACCAAATGTGATCAAAACCATCCCAAAGTTTTTGAGGTTGTACGCAGTGACGGATTAAAAGCCTCTCTCTAATCCCATCGCCACAACTCTTTCAAGTGAACAAACATGCAAAGACATTTCGAGCACTGTGGCAATGTTGACTCGGAGCATTGTTAACTCCTACCAGAAGGCTGTGGGAAGCAGAGAAAAATGATAGAAGGTTTCGTTTATTAATCTGTGATGAAAACCAGGCTTCTGTTGATGAAGGGGGCAGGGGGAAGGGTAAAGATAGGCTTGTCTGTTTAATGCTTGGCCCAGATATAGGTGATTTTTTTCAAAAAAAAGCAAGCAGCTGAGCACATTGCTTCTGGCTGTGTCTTTCTGTAGGTTGCCAGTTGCCAGCACTCACAAAGCACAAGTTATGTAATGAGCTCCTATCAGGAATCCGAGTTCAAAAACATTTCATGAACTCCCATGCTGTTCTTGCTGGAGCAATTGTGTCTGATAATGAAAAGTCCGTATCACCCTGATTCAGCTGTCTTGGCCCTCTCCATGGCAGCACTTTGTGCTTTTCCTCAATCTCTTCTCTCCCCCTCACAATGATCTCGTACTTTTTCTTAAGGGGACTCTTCCCTAAGCCCCTTAACTGGCTTTTGCTAGAGGAAAAGAAAAATAGATGAGGAAACATAGTTTTGCCCCTCCCACACCTTCAAAACAAGCTGGTTTTCCTTGCTTATCATTTGGGAAAACCTCATTTTTTTGACAAGTGCAAAAGAAACATTGTGTTTACAATCAAAATATATTCATCACAATGCTGTATTGATAGAACAGCTTTTCTGACTTAATTTTGAGAATAAAGACCTACATTTCAGAGCAATCTTTCTCCCAGAAATGTGTTTATTCCTGATGGAATAATTTGGAGCACTTTTCAGGAAAATTCTGCAATTTTTCACAGAAATAATTATTGGGCAACTTCCTGAGTGAGGAATTTCATTTGCAGCCACTCTGCCACTTTTATATCATTAAAATCAATCCAACACATGGATAAGAGCAAGTATTTCAGGGATATAAATTAGAGTGTATAAGAGGAAATAATGCAGGACAGCACTTTCAATCTGAATTCATTGGGACTTTTATGCCAGCACATGAATGTGTAAATATTAGTCAATATATTTCATCAAGTAAATAACAAAAATCCTTGGTTAAATTTGAATAGAAATTTTTGAAAAAATAAATTTAAATAAAATTGCAAGACTCAGAATTAGTGTAAAATATCTGTACCAAATATCTTGTCAAAATGGAGGCTTGAACACAAAACACTATTAAATTGTGCTTCCTTATGATTCTGTTGCCAGTAGTTGTTAATATAATTAACAAAGAGCTAATTCTTTAAGAAAGAATGAAAATTTATTCATATCATTGTGTCTAGTAAATACAAAATTTAGGCCACAGTATCTTTGTGAGGTTGGATCCATGACAATCAGTGAAAATATTCCCATGTCTTTCAGCAGAATTCAACCCACTTAGAGTCAGGATATCTGGGCAAAATGTATTTAATTTTAAAGTAAGGGTTTGTAAGGTACTGGAAAAGTCTACTGAGAGGAACGTTCAAGGCACAATTAGATTGACTGATGAAATTTCTATATGTAAATCTCAATGCATTTCATCCCATGTCTTGAAATAAAGGAGGTGAAAATTGAAGAATATAAACATTATTTCTAAAACAGCAACAGAAGTTCTGTTCTATCAGACACCATTAATTTTCAAATAATTATCTTGTATTTCTAAAGATTTTTTTCTTCATTTGACCTTAAATTTCAGGGATTTTGTTTATTTGTCAATTCTAGTTTCCTCAAGTTGACATGATGGATCCTTGAAAGGAGTGAATAAAAATTATCAGGCACAGTTTGGTTTTAAAAAATCTGTTAGCCAAAGATCAGAAGTTCTTCTGCTCCATTTGTGGTCTAACAAGTCTCAAGCTGTATGTGTGGAGGAAGATTACCCTTTGTTTCAGTAGAAAGAACAACTAAAGTTACTAATATAAACACAGATGGATAAATTATAATCAAGGTTATTTTCACTTTAGTAGCTCCAAACATTAGTTAATTCTTGCACTGTGAAGCAAACATCAATTAATTTATACTACTTCGAGGCACAGAAACATCGACCATCTTCCCAAGTCAATGACAGAATCAGCAACAGCAGCCAAGTGCTACAGGTTTAAGATCTAGTTATAAGAACACCTTAGAAATAATACCTTAGAAATTAAACAAAACACAAGAACTCTCTATCATGACTCAGACCTCAAATCCCACAGCCACTTCAAAAACCGCATGAGTCTTGTTTCCATGAATTCCCAGTGAAAACCAGGCAATACTGTTTAAACTGACTGGGTCACAAGGCTATACAAGACCTGCTTCAGTTGTTTTATCTGTAAAACAGGGCTAATGGTACCAACCTCTCTCAAAAATGCTTTGCATTTTTTCAAATTAAAACAACACAAAGCTATACTGATTTTGGACTTATGCCTACAGAAATCAAACCTAGCTCACAGATTCAAATACTGTTCACAGGCTATGTCATTCCAATCTAGAGCTCTGAGAAAACTGAACTGAAAACATGGCAAGTGTCAGCTTGCTGCTTCATGAAAAAGCATTGTGAATGAAACACGTAAAAGCAGCAGCTGCATAAGCAAAGATTAGGAATCCTGGTTTGTTTGAACTTACAGTCATTGAATGTCACACCATAAGCAAAATAAAATATTTATTGCTCCAAGGTCTTATATAATTTGATTTCTTTTCTCCCTCCAGTGTATTAAAGTTTAAAATCTCAATGACTCATTATGTTCCACGTGCTTTGCAAAACAATGTGAATAAATCCACATAAAACAGCAACTTGCTAAAGATTTTGTTGTCTTTGTAAAGCAAAAGCAAACAGAAAAACACAGTTATTGAGTATGACCAACAAATTTTTCAAGTCCAAAATACAAGTTCTGGAGTAAATTTTGAACAAATTTTTGATTAGCTGCAAGAGTTATAATATAATGTTAGCTAATACTTGAACTCTTGCCTGGTATCCTTGAATTTGCCTGAAAATGAACAAGGCCTGTGATGATGTTGCTGGGCCTTGTGGCATTGGCACCACTACCAAACAGAAATCTTGTGAGCATTGCTCTGAAGTGAGAAGAGAATGAGACCATTTGTGCTTTTAAAATACTCCTATGGAAAATAGAAATTAACCAACTTAGACATTCACATGAGTAAGAAAACAAGTTATGCCTTATACACCAGAGTGAAAAAAAAAATGTTCTGAAATAAACCCTTAATAAAATTGTTACTGAAGGAAGATAATTTATTTCAGTACGTAATCATCAAAACATGATTAAAACACATTAATAAGGTCTAACTTCAATTTCAGAACACATTGCCCTACAGCCAAAAAAGATAATGGATTTCAGAAAGCTGGGTGACTGGTGGCAAGCACCATCGTGAAAGCAGTGAAAAAGAGCTACTTTCACCAGTTGGCTCCACTCAGTTTTTCAGCACCATTCGTTAAGGTTTGCTGCAAGGATTTTCATCAGGAGAGAGGCACAGCACAGCAACCTCCCATTCCTTGGTAAAGTTTCAGTCTTGTTTTCTGAAACTGAAATTTTCCCGAAAATGTCTCCTAAACTGAAGCTTCTGCACATTCTGAAAGCAGCAATACAAGAACTATCACCAGACTTGTGGCCCTACGTTATTCTACATTCTAAGTCAATCACATTAATTTTGTGCAAATAGTCAATGAGTTACAAGGCATAGTTGTGTTTGTACTTCTGCTGAATCAAGAAGACTTATTTTTCATTCAGAGCCATATACTTAATTAAATCCTTCTACGTTCCTCAGAAATATGTGCTAAAAAGCATGTCACTGGTATAGGGCAGTTCATTCTTCTTTAAGTCTCACTCCATGTCAGAGTAGTAGAAGGTATTTGAGTAGTAGAGTTGATATTTGTTTGAATGCTACAGCTGTCTTTGTTGGCAGATTCATCCCATCTGCTTTTACCCGTGTAAAAGCTGGGTATAGCTCCTAAATCTCATCTAAGATTTCTACACCCTGTTCATCAGAAAAAAAACTAGGGGCTACCAGAGATGAATTATTCCATCCTAATTTAGGTAGTTTACATAGTTCAGATGAATCACTTCCTGGACACAGGTTTTTCTATTAATGAAAAAAGAAAGCTAAAAAAGAAAATGACTCATGGGCATCTAAGTCAAATTTAGACCATTAAGTGTAGGTGAAATGCATTTTACATTTACTACTTGGAACTCCACTTAGAATTGGGCTTAGACTTACACCACGAGCCTTCCTAGGCCATGGTAAGAAAACTCACACTGTATCTCCACCCATTAGTGAGGAAAAAAAATTATGGATGACAGTGACTTCTATTAAAAACTATACCGGTCCCAATGGCACAATGATTCATGACATTGCATTGTTTATATAATCTAAAACAAAGGAAAATCTGTATTCTTCAAAATAAACACTGCAGAAGTGCAACATTGGAGAAATTTATAATATTCCAAGTAGTTAATAATAAACAGGACAAAAAAACATGTCCGTATGCTGGCAGAACACCTCATGAATCATGCACCTACTGTGAACAAATATTTGTTGGGCAGCTTCACTGGGGTTTTTTGATGTGTCATAGGATCATAGGCTGCATTCATAGGATGACATCTGAGGAGAGAGGATGAGCAATGAAAGAATAAATGTTTTGGGTTATAGTAATAGCCATTTTTAAACCGTTGGCTAGATCTTCTCCAAGGCCTTCCAGCAATACTCCTAGCACTCCAGGGCAGTACTCTGTCCACTACTACTA
Organism: Cyanoderma ruficeps; assembly: GCA_008694505.1. Classification (NCBI taxonomy): domain Eukaryota; kingdom Metazoa; phylum Chordata; class Aves; order Passeriformes; family Timaliidae; genus Cyanoderma; species Cyanoderma ruficeps. The sequence continues at coordinate 12,809,221 of VZDJ01007749.1, forward strand.
CTAGATACAGAAAGTACCACTCCCATCCACAAAGACACCCAAAATATAAGAAAATTATGTTAAAGCAAAATTATGCATCCCAATGAACTGCCAATTTAAACTCATTATGTAGTAATTGACAAATTCCTACACAGTAATCTCAACACGTGGCAGAAAATTTTATGGCAAGTATCAGCCTCATTAATTGTCTTCCTAGATAATCTAACGATCTTGTGATCAGCACAGGAGAGGCACAAGCATTGTCAGATGAAAGACTTGAGGCAACTTTCTGACTGTTGGCCAAAATCTCCTCCTCCCCTTTCCCTCACCATAGCATTCAAAGCATTCTAACTCTCTGCAATGAGGGTATGTAAGCTCAAAGAGACTGACAGAAATGAAACAGCCACCTCAGGAGACAGACACATCAGATCTCCTAGATAATTCTTTTTCCCCCTCCATTCCATGGTACTATTGGAAACAAAATGCTACAGAAGACGCGTGAATTTTTAATTAAAAAAAACTTTGAATACAATATATGTTTAAATATTTAATGAAAACAATAAAACATAAAAACAACTTTTAACACAATGATGCTGCAAATATTATCTCGACACGGTCTGAAAAGGTTGGAAATGTTATAACAAAATCAGTAGCAAAAGAAATCTTTCATTTTACACGATGTGATGTCTAAAACAAAAGTTATGGTTATAACAATAGCAGTTGGGGAAGAAAGGGCTACTACAGATACGGCCTGAGAAGACTGTGCACACCCAACTCCAGGAAGGGATCTTTTTCTCAGGATTCTTTCCGGCCCTTCCTCACTGTGCTCCTCTCCAAGCACAGCGTTAGCTGCCTGTGAAGCCAGTGAACAGGTATGGTATTGCAGGGAAACAGAGAGGACAGCACAATGCTCAATTAGAGCTTAGTCTAAGTAGGAATTATCTTCAAGAAGGGGAAAGGAAATAGTTACTCCCGTGGCTGAGAAAATCATGAATGCTGCAGGAGGAGCTCCAGTTAAGACAAAGGCTATGAAGTCCCTACTGGTGGTGTGGACTCTGTGCCTTCCAGGATGTGCCCACATCGAGGCACACGGTTCTGGCAACCCGTGGAAAGGTACTTTGAGCAGCATGGGCTGCATCTCTTTACTAGATATTCTCCTAAACCCTCACTGAAAGTATGGAGAGAAGGAAAGCCAAATTCGTTCTGTGTTCTAGTTCTTCCTAAAGGGGAAGTGGAAACATTCTTTCCACAGATACTATTAACAAAAAAGAGGCACAGCCTCAAAAGGTTGATTCCATCTGGAAGAATGCCCTCATATATGTCCACAGTCAGATGAAAAACTCAAGCAATGAAGAACAAAGGACACCTAGGAGGGATTGCAGACAGGCAATAAACAACAGCTTGCAACACAGCTGCAAAGATCAATACAACTCTGTGTTGAATGCACATATGCATCTGGAGATAGTGCAGACTGGACATTTTAACAGTTAATACAGTTCCCATATGATCCTACATGGAATACTACAGTCAGCTGAGTATCAAATTACCAGAACCATATGATGAAAACTAGTGCAGTTTCTGAGCCAAGCAATGCTTTGTAATAGATTACTATTTAATTTTCTGTATAAACATATTTCTAGCACATCTAAGAGGTCTTAGAGAAAGGACTGTAAACAGCAGCCTGGCAGTATTTGCAATGTAAACACCAAGAATGAAGGGAGCAAATTACAACTCTAGGCAGAGAAAAGTAATGCATCTATAGAGAAAAAAACTATTTAACAAAAACTGTCAGGGTTTGGGAAAATGTCTTAAAAATATGAGGGAATTTTCATTGCATGAAAACTAACAGAACAGAACCCCAGATGACTTAAAAAATAATTTCAAAAATATGTTTTCAGATTTTACGCTGTACTAGTTTTCCAACTATTGATTGGAATGATGTGAAACTTAAAGATGTGAAACTTAAAGAAATTAAGGACACTCACAAACACATCCAGGAGAATAATGAGGAACATGTCTGCAATTTTCTGTGTGGACTCCTTTGAGGGTTTGCTTGCCAGAAGAGTACAGAGACACTGAACTCATGGTAAGACATGTGGGGCTAACTCAAGGGCTCCAAAACAAAGCCTCATTAAAAAGTTATTCTGCAGTTTCTTCAGGCAATAACAGCATTTCCCAGCTTTAGAATTTAATTTTTTTCAAGTTTTGAATTAAAATTTTTCTCTGTTTTGCATCTTGTGGGTAAGAATTTCTCCAAGGTCTGTTTCTTTTCCTAACTTAGGTGGATAAAGCCTTAAGAAGCACAGTGAGTCCCACAGAGACGTCAAAAGCAGCGGGTAGAAATCAGTCACGCAGTCCTTGCCTTCAGCACATCAGCTGACTGACTGTACCTGAAGAATTGATTTACCCAGCACACAGATTTATACATTCTGTGTCAAAATTTAACTGTTGGCCCAGCAAAATATGTTGCACTATTCACTTCATCCTCTGCAAAGACATGTTTCTGCAAAGGCAAAGGGATGTATTTACCTCTTGTCCATCTTCAAGACTCTATTGTTTGCAGCAATTGCTGCTTGCCTGCAGACTTCTCTAATCATTGAGCGGAGAAAAGAATTCTCCTAATTGCTGAGAGCTTTTGGTTTCCCAAAATAGTTGACCTTCTTCCTTTTTGAAGAAAAAACTTTCCTCTGCCTTTCTGCCTGCCTCCCCACCCCCTTCCTGCTGGCAGACATGAGAAGAGAACTGTGTTTGTTTTCATGGTAAATGAGAGGCCAGAGCAGTGACAAGACTGATCTCACAGTTTCCAGCTGTAATATCTGATTTCTTTACAACTGCACATATGCAGAACTCAGAAACTAAACTAGTCCAGTAAGAATGAAATGCATAAAAGTTTTTCAGCTTAAAAAAAAAAAAATTTTAAAAAAAAATTCCCTGAAAGGTTTGAGTGGTGGCAGCATGGTTCTTGACATGAAAGCAAATACTCTAGCTAAGACACAAGGATTATTTGGGCCAAAACTGCTGAACTGCAGCTGAGCCTCTACTTCCACAAATAAGGATATGTCAGCTTCTCAAGTGTTGAAGATCCCAGATTTTACAGTAAAACTAGACAAAATTCAGCATTTTTAGATCACCTGAAACTGTCCTGGTAGGGCTCAGGGAAATAATTTCAAGTTCCACTTAAAAAGAGGAGGAAAAAAATACCCATCATGAAAAACTTTCCTTATCTCCCACTAACAGAGACAACCGTGTATCAGTCATCATGACAATGGTGGTCAGCTGCTTTTAAGTTCGTGTAATTTTAATGTACAGAATTCTTGTCTTTAACATTACTGATATTAAGGATTTACATTGGTCACTTTCAGATATTAAAAGAGTTTTTCTACTTCGTTTTTCTTTTCACTGGACAACAAGAAAATGAGAGAAAAACATCTGAACAGAAATTCAAACTAGATACACAAGGTTTTCAAAATAAATGGTTAATTTTTTAAAGAAATTTTTTTATGAACCTTAAAACAGGAATGATCTTCTGCTGGAAAAACTCAAAATTTCTCCAAATGTGTAAGAGCTGAAGTCTGAGGAGGAAAGGAATTAAATAAATTAGATATAATCACTTGAGTGCTTTTGACAGGATTGTTCAGACTGTTTAGATGATGAGCATCCAAAGGTGAAAATCTGACACTGTAGTCCTAGCTCTGGCATTCATTTCATCATCTTTCAAATTTTTATTAATGCTAAGTTCAAGGCAGAAGAATTAATACATTTATTTTAATTTTACTTTATTTTAATGAAAGTGCTTCTCTCAGGCACAAACTTTCAAATTGAGATTCACCAAGCAACACACTCTTCTGGAAGACTGTGAAATCCTATCTTTTGCTCTCAGCCCAGCAGCTGGGAGCCCAGCTATCCTGTGGCCCCAGGAAGTTAAGACCAAGCCTCCTGACTCAGCAGCAGAGACCTGGAGCCCTGAGACCTCCTGGCTCCAGATGAGGCTCCCAGGTTCTGAGCTACAGCAGCTCCCAAGCAGACTGGCACAAGGCAGGCTGTGTAGCAGACCATTAGAAGGGTTTCCTTAAAAAGAGGCCCATTTCCTCAGCAAGCCTTTTTCACCTCTACTGGCAGATCAAAGGTGACCCTTTGTCATACATTTTTGTTTCATCCTGTTGAGCTTTATAACAGAAGATGTTTTGTTGGGAAGGGCTCTGGACAGCTCTAACTGTCCATGTATTCTTACCTTTGAAAGAACTTCTGGTTTTGTTGCAAGATGAGTGACATGGAAAAGACTTCTTGCAAACAGCACTGCAATTAGTGTGGGGAGCCCGACTGTTACGCTGCAAGTTACCAGGCAAACCTGACTTTTGTTCTTATTTTCTAGAGACCACCTAGACAGAGTTGGTGTGTGATCCAAAAACTGGGATGAGAAGGTTCAAATAGCTGATACTAAGAGCTGGAACACTTCTGCAGACCTGGGGACCTGGATATTTCCAGCCTTGCCACTACCTTCTCTGGAGCACTTTTACCAAGCACTTCAAGTCCGTGGGAGCTATTGTCATACTTCCTTGGTATAGATCCTTGCAAATGAAATGATGATAGGAAACAGAAACGCTCACATTTCTTTCAAATCACAGAAACCTTATTTCAATTTGAATTTTGGAAAAAAACTTGGGAAGTACCAGTTACTCCAGCTGGTTCATTCCAGGACAAGCAAAGAGAAGAGAAAAACAAGGCTCTTCAGCCCTTGTTGCAAAAGAGCAAAGCAGACCCAAAGCAGAAGCAAAGAGAAGCAGAGGTACAAGGTAAACTCCTTGGACGTGCCTTCACCAGACGTTACAGAGCACTTCTCACTCTCTCTCTCCCTCTCAACCAGCTCCATTCTGACACCATAAACTAGAGCAACTTGAGGTGACCCTGGATTAGGCCAGTTGCAGGCAGCTTCTCCCTAAGTGCACACCAGCTGGGAAATGTTCTTACACAGCCACGTTCACTCTGCCCTCCTCAAGGCAAGCCATAGGAGGCCATTGCCAAAGGTGCCCATTCCTCCACTCGCTGCCAGCAGCAATTGCTTTGGGCCAACACAGCTCTCAATTAACTCCTTGCACATCTAGAGAAGCAACATGGAGACAATCTAGGATGATTGCCTCAAATGTGCCTCAAATACTGACCAAACACATTATTAATTTTCATTAATGTGTGCTTGCTCTGTAAAAATCTTTCTCCTGCATAGTATGTGTATCAAATTACTTCCACACTAAGCTTCTATTTATAGATTTTCTAGTGTGATTCAGTAAATTATTTACTCAGCCCCAAAACACTGCTATCTTTCTAAATGTGCATTTGGCTGTCTTTTTGGATGCTTACAGTTTGTAATCTTTAAATAAAATTATTGAATTGCAGAGTTCATTATGGTAGAGTTATTTTGCAGCACGTTATTCCATACATGGGATTTCAAGGAGATGATAAAAAGGAAAATAATCAGTTTATTTTGCTCACACTCCATCCATCCCATTTTGTCCATATCTAAAAGTACTAAGATTTTCTAGAGTAAGAGGTTTCATAGCTAACCTTTTCCTTATCCCTCTTTGGCCCCAGTCCCCTATCAAAACACAATCTCCCACACTGACAGAAAGAGCCCTTATGAATACAAATGCCTGTGGACAACTTTTTATTTGGCAGCTGTATAGCATTATGGACTTATTATCCACGAAAGAGTTTTACTTTCCTCAAACTGGAATTAAAGTGTATTAGAAAACCAAGAAAAATGTTGTTATTGCACATCACACTGGGTCAGGCAGCTTTAGAAAATCCCCAGAAGTAAAGGAGAAAACCATTCTTTTTTCCCCTCTACCATCAGTATCATCTGACCAACTGCTAATTGTACTGCTGAGGTTTTAAAGACCTCTATTCAGGTAAGGGCTGGCCAAAAAAAAACCAAAAAACCCTCTCTCATTCATCAAAGCTCAAGTACTTTCAAGAGTAGCCTAGTAACACAGAAAAAACTTGAAAATCCTCAAAGTCCAGCCACCTATGGAGTGATCATGTGAAAAAATGTCAAAGAATCACTTTTGTAAACGCTTAAGACAACTGCTACTGAGTGGTAAATACAAAATACTGTTTAATTGCAATTTTCAAAAATTCTTCCTGCTTTCAGTCATTATATGTCTGTCTCTCTGATAGAAATGGGAATTCTTTCCGTTTTCAAGCCTGTGCTCTCCTTTCATTGCAATGAGGACCTAATTCAGAGCTTTAAACTGTGTTCTGCAATGCATAATTAATCTGGCTTCATAGAGACCTGGACAAAAGACCCCATTCAATCTTCAGCTCCTTCCCCCTGAGATATTGTTATTTCTAAAAACTCCTGCCAGCTGGGCTGGAGGGAAATCTCAGCACTGTGGGAGAATGAACAAACTACAGGCCTCCAAGGGATTTGAAGTAACTATCTGACTAAATTGGATTAGAAAGTAAGGAAGGGGAGGGGAAGGAGGGCTTATTCTGAAGTCTACAAAAGCTTATAAAAAATTCTTAGAAGATTTTCATATGGTGAAGGGAAGAGAAATATGCAAGTTTTTATAACAAAACTGAGAAAGAATTTTAAAACATATGTGAGCCAATACACTTGGGGATATTTGAAGGGATTACTGCTGGTATTATTTCAGGAAAACTGTTGTGTCTGCCTCGGAGCTTTGAAATGGCATTTCTATGCAAAATCTGGGCTGCTCTGCAATCCAAAATAGTCATACTTTCCTTCCAGGTATTTGATACATATCCTGTTTGAACTTATAATGTAGCCTAACCGTAAGCTGCTTTAAGTTTCCTCCAAAGCGTATCGCAATTAAAAGCCTCTGCCTAGAAGGATTTCAAAGGGCTATGAAAAAACAAATTCAGTCTTGTTTAGAGAATCAGCACCCTGCTTTCATTCCCCTCAAGCTCATTCTCCAACGTGTGTCAGTGACGCTGCCCAGATCAGCTGCCCATCTCTCACACTTTTCACAATATTTTTAGCAGGCACATACTCAGGAATATTGCCCTATTTACCAGCAGACCTTTTGGAAGAGAAGGTGGAAAAAGCTCACAGTCCTGCTGGGAGAGTGGGTGCCTGGAGGAAAAGATGCTTTGAGCTCTCTGTCTCCTCTGGCTGGCTCTGCTGTCCCCCTGACAGGGACCGGCTGCTTGCAGGCTCTCTGCTCCTGCAGCACTAATGATGTGAAGTTATGTGGGCTTAGCTAGGACAAAACTTGGCTCACTACCTTCAGAAATATTTTCAGAAGTAGAATTTTTATCTACCCTAACCAACACTCCGCATTTTAAAATGGACAGCCCTTACTTACAACAGCAGTGGCTTCTCCACGGTCAAAACAAACAAAAATATTCCCTAAAAGTTGATCTACTTAGAACTCTCATGTTGTTATAGAGTAAAAACTGTGGTACTTTTCAGAGATCTGGCAAGCACTGAAGTGATTACAACACACAGTGAAAAATGCACCCTGCTGGATGATGCATCTGTGTAAAGATGGGCGCACAAAAATTAAAACATATCAGAGCAATCCTAATCAGTCCTAACCAAAAATCAAACATTTGTGTTTTTTCACTATCATCATTTGCTATTTCTAGACTTATTGTCGCAGAATAATTTTCTATGATCTCCCTTTGCCCTGGGGAGGAAGTGCAGGGAAGAAAGAGGGGAGAGGATTAAATAATTTTTTTGAAAAGGAGAAAACAAGAATCAGCAAAATCTTTCAGAACAGTGGAGGAATTTTTTTAAGGGTGTCACTTCATAAAGAAACACTTGTATGTAACTTAGCAACAGCAACAACAAAAGTACTGGTAGCTCATATTCCAGAAAAACAGAGAAATGTTTAAAACATTAAGTTGTTATATAAAATCCATACAGCCCCTTTCCAGTTTCTTTAATTCCTGGGGTGCAGGAAAAGCAAGACAACATCATCACTCTTTCTTTCCCAGCCAACATAATGAGCCACTTTGGACTGTGTGCAACTATTATCACAAGTTGTTGGAAGTTGTCAAATCCATATCGAGGCATCACATCAAAAATCTGTACTCACAACATTAATCTAACAACTCTCAATAACACTGTGGCATTTCTTGGAAGGGACAATGAAAAGCTTCACATCTGCAAAAGAGAAAGCCTGGTGGAGGTAAAAAAAAAAGGTGTCATTTAGCTAAACACATCTAGAGTAACGCTAACACTAAAGTAAAAGATCTACCTAAACTAGCCCTGACTTTTCTCAACTGACAAAAAAAGTCTCAAGGTCTCAAAATTGGCAGTGAACACTGCAAGGAGCAAAGGACAGACAGTCCAAGTCAAAGCAGAAAAAGTCAGTGTTAAATCCCCTCCCCACACTCTGAATTCTGCATTGCACTGCTCTGAGCATGAGACTGTGCTGAGAATCTGCTGGCAGATTCGCCACGGGGGCTTCCCCTCCATGGCCAGGACCTTCCTAGCAATGCACAAGCAGTCTCACTCCCACACTAACCCATCTTCTCCAGGCCACCCATGGAGCTGGCACTACATGGGGAGCCTGTAGAAATCCTGAAGTGCACCCAGGACAGGAGTAGAGCCAGAGCAACCATTATGAGTGTTCAGGCAAAACCCAAATCTGCTGTTTCAGTGATAAAAAATAACTTGTTCTCTCTGGAAGGATGACAGAAGTTTGGCAGCAACGCTGGGCAGGTGATGGAAGGAGAAAGAGGGGAGTCTGGCGAGGCTACAGATTTCTGCAAAGGGGCTGAGGCTTGGCCCTCCTGCAAGAAAGGGAAAAGGGTGTGGCTGGAAAGGAAAGCAGAAGAGACTGGGATCTGCTATTCCTACTCCTGTGTTAAAGGTGGAAAGGGCATGGAGCAGAGCTTGTCTGCCTCCTGAGGAAGAAGGTCCTTGCCCCCAGCCCCACCACTTTCCAGAGAAGGAGTGGGGCATGGGTCAAGACTTGGGACACACCTCCAAGAGTATTTCTTCCTTAGAGAAGAAAACCAAGGCATGACAAGAATTTCAGAATCCTGCATCTTACACAAAGGGTCAAAGAGGAACCTGGAAGTTTTGGACAAAATGTCTTCATCCCCATGCATTTGTGCAATCCTAAGAAGCTGAACAGACATCCCGCTGCTCACCCTGCTCCCTCACTGAGGTGATGCTCAGCCCAGCCCCTGCCTCACCCTGCATCTACCAGCTGACCCACTCTGCAGTTGCTCCCCAGCTCGCTCCACTCACACTCAAGCCAGCAGCTGAAGCAGATCAGCCAAGTGACCCCACAGTGATCTGACTCATTTTGAATAACTCCAGTGAAATCCCGGGCCCGGCCCAGCGCCCCAGGGCCAGCGGAGCCCCGGGCACAGTGCTGCTCCCCACAACCCCTGGCTGCCTGCTCCCGAGGGCTGTCATCCAGCCACCTCTGGCCCCAGAGCCCTGGCACGCTATGCTTTCATCCACCATAAACATGAGGGGAAAATTTAACTTGGTTTTAACTCTGTGTCTGCTGCCACACTGAATTCCCACCAAAAAAAAAAAATCTCATAAAATAGGATAAGTTAGTAACAAAAGAGGAAGCAGGGCTCTTCAGCAGTAACTTTGTCTGCTATCGAGCACTTCAGCTCTGCTCCTCAAAATCTGCTGTTTGCCTCATCTCACAAAAATAAGTCATTAACTTCCTTTCTCTTAGTGCTTACTCCATGTTTTACTCAAATAACTCAGAGAAAATTTAGTTCCTTCTTTCCCTCCATCCCTCTTCTTCTAAACCTTGCGCTTTAATTGACAGTAATCTCCAGTACAAACTAAGAGCACAACTCAAAAGGGCCTGAGACTAAGAAAAAATGAGGAATGAAAGGCCATATTTTCCCATCACTTACTCTGATGTTAAAGAAAACATCTTTAACATGTTTTCTTGATGTTAAAGTTAACATCTTTAACCTTGGGTTAAAAAAAAAGAGGCATTTGACTGTTACATCCTCAAAAGGAGGCAGCAGTCTGTGTTCTATATGTATTCCAGATCTAAACAGCCCAAGGAATTTCCATAGAAAGACTGCTACAGCATGATGAACAGGCACAGAAATACTCCAGAGCATACCTGGTTACAGTCCCATATCCGTCCTCAGGAGCACAGTTCTGAGCACGCAGTCTGTTTAACCCCTCTTGCTTTCAGCTGCCTCCTTCATAGTTTACAAAGTGCAGTGACCCACCTATACCACCTTGTCCTAATCTCCCTGTTGAAATGTAATACTTCAAAAGTTTGAGTCTAGTAAATGCAATTACTTAATGTCATCCAAAGGGTTCAAAATGGCCATCAAAACTTCAAAATGGTGCTTAAATGGAATACAAAAATGAAAAAAAGATTTCTCATTCAGCTATAATAATTAGTTGTGCATAGGAAATAACTCAGGATAGAAATTTCTCGCTTTAAAGTTCAACAGATCCTGCTGAAATAGGCAATATAGAGCCATGAATTTTAAGCATAAAAAAATAAAGTTCTTTAGAAAACAAACCAAGAAGACAGTGGTGTTAATGTAACACCAGCTCAAATTTTGGGCAAAAACATTCTTAAAATTTGTCTATTTCACCAGTGTCCAGTATTATAGTAAGAGCAATTAAATCCAGAACAAATATTTTAGCTTGTCAGCTCTAATAAGTGGGACACTGCAGAGACTCTCAGGAGAGCAGCGATCCAAACCCAGAGAACCAAGCCCAGTCTCAGACACACCATGCTAGGTCAGAAGATTTCCATTTGCTTGGCTCTGTTGGCCTAGGTAGAGCCAACTGTTGTATTATTGCCTTGTGCCCAGTCTAGGATGTCCCATGTAACTCTTGCTGCACTAAAACTGAAGTGAAATAAAATCTCTATTATCAGAAATGTGGATAATAAACCTTTTAAAAACTTTTTAGGCAGCATTTTAAATGAAAGAAGGAGAAGATATGGGTCCAAAGGCAAACTAATCTGTTTGATCAAACATTACAAAATATTATCAACATCCAAATTCCTTTTTATCCCAGGACACGTTCTTGGGATTGCATAAAGGCATTACATATTCCTATATTTCAGTGTGGGTTATTGATGGTTTACAGCCCTAAAATGCAGCATAGACCTCTTCTGCTTATGCTGTAAAAATACTCTGTGGTCTTGCTTAATAACAGTTGTGGAGAGCACAAAAATAGTCGGGGGGAAGAGCTGGGAGCAGGATGTACTGTCTCCTGGCGTGGTGCTCGGTACACGTTCCACCAAAGTGCAGCTCGGGGAGCTAATGGGCAATGACACAAACACACACGTGTGGTCTCCCTCCCACCCAGGTGGTATTTTTATTCCTAACCTCCCCGTCCCTGGGTTGCAGGGAAGTTTGACAGAGCCAGTGAGCATCACACGGGATGGTGAGGAGCTGGCAGGATCTGGCCTGAATTTTACCCACTGACCACAAAGTACAAAGCAGTTTAAACCTTAGGTTGAGGTTTTTGTTAACGAGATGTCGCTATAGTTGGGGGACGTGAGACTGGGAGCATGTGATGAAGCCAAGCCTTGGTTCCTCTGACATGATGAATCTGAGTCAGACCTGCCAGCAATAACACTCTGCAAGACGAAAGTTTGAGGGAGCCGTGTGGGCCCAGGACCCAGGTCACTGGTCAGCAGGCACATCTCCTGCCCTACTGCCATCCAGATACCCTGCAGTCACTACAGCAGTCCTAGTGATCAGTTGGTTCAAAGACCATCCTGGTTAAAACAGCCTCAAGTGAGCTGCTCAATGCACTAAAGCTCTGTATGAACCCAGGGTTTAATGACTGCAGCTCTGCAGGCAGTTCATGGCACCTACAACATCCAAAAAATTTAAAGAAAAGCTGTAAGTTGTGCCATTGTGTATTATTCCAGAGACATAGAAATTGATTAAATGGCAACTTTAAAAATGCCTTTTTCTAGTAGATATTTGTTTCATTCCAGATAATGGGTTTTATTTCAAAATTCAGTGCTAAAGGCATACATGTTCCCCATTCCTTCACCAAATTGGAGAAGTACTAGCACCACAAGACACCCCAGCAAAAGAGAACCTATTTTGTCCTCTGGAACTATGAAGCCACAGTATAAGACTCCTCCTGTGTATACCAAGACCAACTTCATGGATGCCACACTCATGTAATTCACACTGAAAAAGAACTGAAGAAAAAAACCTACTAGTGGAACTCTTAGATGTTTTAAGAGAGAGAGGAAAAAAAGGCAAAACAAAAACAAAACAAAAATAAAAAACAAAACAAACAAACAAAAAACCAAAACCAAAAAAAAAAGGAAGGGGGGAGAAAGAAAACAGCCCCTCCTATGCCAAGGTTTCTGAAGGTTACTGGAATCAGAAAGTTAAATGATGAATGACACTTTAAAATGAAAAGCCATCTACATGATATTTTGTGTGCCCTGGTAGATTTAATTCCCTTTTCAAGCACCCTTAAAAAGTGAATTAGGAAATGGAGGTTAGATCAAAGTTGGCATGGGAAGAAACAAGAAAACAAAACAAAATCAACCAGCCATCTGCTATTGAAGTGTTTAATCTAAACCTTCTTCTGGTTTAAAAATAGAAACTATTTATAAGACAATGCATGCTTTAATCAGAATGCAAGAAACAAGCCAATAATTAAAAGTTCAAAATAAAGGTTTAAACTCAAACATAGTTTTGCAACTACAGTTACAGCCAGATTACAAAATTCCTTTCACACAATGCACATAGCACCCTTTGAGACTTAATGACATTCTGCAGCTGGGCTAGTATGAATCTGAGTTCTTTCTGTTCTGACTTATTTACTTCTGCAAGAAAATTCCCCATGGCAACTGGCCAAAGGGGCTTGTCTCCTTAGTGTGTGAAATGTGAGCAGATACAAACTTGACACCATATTTCATCCCCTTGCCTTCCCTCATGTCTGCATTCCTAACTGTAAATTAAGGGGTGGCACTGACTGTTCTGGGGTAGCAGGAAGCAGCTTATTCAGAAAGATAGGAAATGACAAAGGAGGGGAAAAAAAGCCACACTGCAATGCTTCAAGACAGTTTCTGAAACTATACTGAGATTCTTCTCACCCATAATCAGGACAAGCTGAAATTGTGCAACAGCTGATTCTCTTCTAAAAATGTGACAGTTTTTCCTTTTATTAACCTTTTAGAGATGTATTTATCTTTGCATCTAAACAGAAATCAGCAAAAAATTGTCAATACTTGATAATGCACATCTGTACTTGCTGCAGCACCTCTCTCAATTATGGTCTCTTTTCAGGAATGCAAGTTGGGTTTTTCCTGTGTGGAGGGTCCACTAAAACACAGAATACTTCTGCAGCAGAGTCTGCCAAAGCTGATTACGAAAGAGGCAATTTGGAACATGGAGCCTCAAGCTGGACTTTAGAAAACAAGAGGCACCTGGGAAATGATGTGCAACTCTCAGAGACTAAATACACTCTGGCAAAACCTAAATTCCCCTAAGGACCTCAGTCAGCCAAGGGTGAAACCATGACCTTGGACACATGTTTACCCTTCTTGGAGCTGATATGCATAATACATCTGCTATTTCAGCTAAGGGATACCATCACCCTGGTTTTCCCTCCAATTCCTGACTGTACAGCTATGTTTAGTAGTGACACCAGTAAAACTTACTTAAAAGACATTTAGTTAACAAGGTACATTTTCTCAGGAATCCTGACAGAGTCTCAAAATATTGCTATCAACTTCTAAACACACTCTAAAATGTATCATAGTTGTGGGTTTATGTCTAGCTATTGTGTCCTACACACTACATAATTTCAGGCTGCAGGCTGCCCTGGCAGAATCATGTGATTCCTTCCAGCATATGGAGACACCCTTCCCATTCTATTTGTAACTCCAAAAATGTCAGTGCTATGGGTGTGACAATATTTTAATTCATTTCACTTGAAATGAGGATGTCTTACTAGAAGTTTCAAGGAACAAGACCAAAACCAAAAGTCTGACAGTCCAACCATGTTTTGCTTGTTGCTATTTTAAATTTAGAAACAAACAAGATCAAAAACTATCGTTCAGTCCTGTGTGCTCTCCGTGGAGTGCAGAGGACCCAGCCATTGCTGTCAGGAGCTGCTCACAGTAGCTGTGCTCACACCTCAGCTCCCCACAGGGGCTGGGATCTTGTTCAGACTGGCTGCAGTGAAGAGGCATTCCAGGGCAGGGAAGCTGAGCCAGGTGAGAACAGCCTGCATCCACTTATCCCAACCTGCACAGCACTCCCCACGCTAGCCCAAGCAAGTGAGAACAGATTAATCTGCACAAAAATTATGCCAAAAACCATATCAGTGTAATTAACTCTACTCAAAATGTTTGCAAAGTTTAGCGATTTAATTCTCATTTAAAGAAGTGGAAAACAAGGTTGGAAGTTTTGAAGAAAAACCCAGGAAGCTGTTACCAACAGAAGGAATCAACAGGCCACATTCTGAACAATTTCCTCTGCCTGTGCTAAGGCCTGCTGCAGAAAGTGTCCCATCAACATCTCTGTAACAGCTACTGGATCTGCGAGATGTAGCAATCAAACATGAATGTGATTAAAGTCTGGTTGGCCAGGGTTTATAACAGAAACAGAAATGCAAATGTCAAATAGTGAATGGCAAATTAGAGCTCCCAGATTATTTTATTGTTTCAGTAGTTCTCTGCAAAACACAGAAAACAAGCGATGTAAGCATTTTAAGAGATTCAAACCTTTTGGTACTGCCAGAGAGATACAGTCCCTTATGCTTCTAGGAGAATAATCCTGAGGCAACTGCTCCCAGTTGAGAAGAAAAGTGAACTATCAGCTAAGAAATTAAAGGAAGAAAGAGAAAAGCCAGTTAAGAAAAGCAAGAAAGCTTTAAGTGCAGTTGCATTCCTGAGAGAGAATGGAGGCAGGTGAAGGAGAGGGTTTTTACAACACCATCCAAAATAGGTGACAAGGAGGAAGGGGAGGGGGAAAATGATTTTGTCTTTTCTCTGGGAAGCAGAGCAGCAATGCCAAGATTTGAGAACCTAGGAACAAATGAAAGAGGACAGTAGTCTAGGGTATTTGTAGTTCTACTTTGCCATACACTGCAGTATGGCAAAAGTTGTCACACGCTGTTTTGGTATGGCCATCAGTGCCGTAAGGGGGTGACATAAGATTTGTTTATTCTGAGGGGAGAGAAAGGACTGCTGCATTACTTCTTCAGCTGTTGAGGCTCCTGCCATGAAAGAACTTGTGAATCTTCAGAACTGCACACCAGCTGAAAGCTGGCAGAAAACTATATAACCACTGTTGTCTCTGAAACATTTCCAAACCAGACCCTCCTGCTTCCTTGGCTATGAGGAAAGAGAGAGACTGTAGTACTTACTCCACTGCTTTACACCTAAGGAGGTCTTAAAAGGCCAGCTGTGACCCAATTCTCCTCTTTTACAATAGCAAAAGGGTCAGAAGAGGGCAAAAAGTATTGGCTGGGAGGCAGGGAGAGGACAGCAGAGGGGTACATGCTCAGAGAAGTCCTGTATCAGTGTCTAAGCAGCACCTCTTGAAGGACCAGCATAGCGTATCTGTTCAGAAAAGGACAGGCTCATAGGAATTTACATGTTCTCATAAGCTGCAATAATAAAAGAACATTTTAAAAGAAATAATAAAAAAAGAAGGAGTTAGGAACAGACAAATTGTTCATCAGCTCTAAAACAAGAATTTTGCAATACTAAGCCAGCTGTTTCATATCATTTCAAAATAGATGGGTTTGGGTTACTTTCCTCTTTTCAAAGGTTTTTCCCCCTCCACAGCACCATTACTCAAGTTCGCATAAGAGGTCAAAACAGCTAACAGACAGAAAAAAAAAATCACAAACTAGCTGAGGTTCAAAAGGCAATTACTCTCTTAGAAAATTATTTTGATTTCTATTAAAGGGACCTGCCTTGCACAGATCCTAAGACAGCCCAGGCTGGCAATACTACATTTCTGTCAGGAGGGCCACTTTGAGTCACAGTACCCGAATATCTGTTCCAAGTACTCTTAAGTTCAGGCTCTGTGGGACCTGAGTCTGCAGAGCTGGGATGAGCCAGATATTCTTTAAATGCTTTTGAGAAAACAGGTCAGTAATCAGCTTTTTCAAATAGCTTTGATATTTTAAAGAGTTATCTGTTTGGGGACATGGGCTGTTGTTTTTTGGCTTTTTTTTTTCTTTTCTAATAGAGAAAATTTTCTAAAGGAGTTGGCGCTTGGAGAGTGGGTGACATGGGCTGACTGAAAAGCACTCCCTGTAGATGCAGAGTCTGAAGGAAGTATCAGGCACCATACCATATATTCTTAAATTTACTTAAAACACAAGTTAATTTTTTGTCCTACAAAGGCCTTTGAATACACAGTGCAGCAACTAGGATTCCACAAATGACTCAAACTACCCAACTCAATGTACTAAATGCATGCTAGATGTCCCAGGGATTTATACAAAGCCTCCCTAATTTCACAGTAGTGTCTTTAATAGCCTGTGCACCATCCTCCCAGAGCAGCTTTCTCTCCCCACGCTCCACTCACATTCACCACTTCAGCCCACCCTTTGATTTTGTCTTCCTGAAGGCCAGTGTTTCACATTCACTCCAGTACTCAGGCACACGATGATGGAGGACAAAGCTGCTGTCTCTAGAACAGGGAAGCCTCTGTCCCTCTCCAAGCAAGACAGGAAAGTTCCAGAACATTCCAGAATGGTGAAGATTCAAATTTTAAGCCTTTTACAATTCTACAACAGCAGTTGTCAGGTTTCTCTAAGCTGGAAAAAATCAGCCCATAGGGTGTTACTCTCCCTAACATTTCTTTTTCAAAAGGGGTGAGACATTGAAACCTCCACATCTGTTCACTGAGGTTAGCCCAGCCCCTCAGAGGTGTCCCCATCTTTTGATAACTCTACTCAAGCTCACTGATATTTTGCCCTCAGACTCCCACTTCAGCATGAGTTACGCCCATCTAGACAAACAGGTTCATCGAAGTTCTTGTGACCTCCACACCTAAGAGATTCAGCAAAAATAAAAAGCTGAAAGTCCTCTGAGGAGCTTTCACTTCCATTCGTTAACCACAAGGATCATACTGAGTAAGGAATCTTGCCTGAATTAGACTTTGTTTTTAAATTATGACATAAAGAACAAATCTCACGTCTTTTGCTCCTAGGAAAAAGGAGATGGAATAAATTTTGAGTAATTTTGACTCTTGTTGATATTTTCAGCTATCATTTATACAGTTGAGACCAATATTGTCATCCATGAGCTTGGCACTTCAGCAACCCATCACAGCTGAGCAAGCAGTTAAATCAGAGCTGAGGCTCTTGTCTCAGCAACACCCCACCACAGAATTCTCAGATGGCAGAAATTTACAGGCAGAAGAGTGAGATCAATAGCACTCTCCCAAACTGATCTTGAGAAATGCCCTGGAATTTAAGCATTCCCCCCACCTTGCTGTCTTCTGTTGGACTTTTTTTCAAATCAGTCTGCCACATTTTACCCTAAGAAAGACATTATTATTGACAGGAGATCCCAAGCAGCATCAAGTTGCTGAGAAATCAGTAGAGATATCTGTTTGCAGAGTGAGAACTTCCTTTCTCATTTGTGGTGTTATAATCTAAAACTGCACTCAGCTGTAGTAGGATTTCAGAGTATTTCAATTTCCATTCTGAATGCAGCACAAGAGTGCCTATGGAGCCAAAAGAATTTGGGCCAAACCACGAAGAGTTTTCATCTTTACTAACATGCACTTGACCACACACTGCTGGGCAAGGCATGTAGTCAGCATTGCTTATATCAGCTTACTGTAAAGACCACAGACTTGTAAATTGTGAAGTTTAGTCTCACACGGAATTGGGAAGGAAAGGAACTTCTGCTGATGTTGTGCTGAGTAGCATTTTTTTTCCCAAAAAAGGAAGTGTCCTCATAATAGTAACATTGTTGGATGTATTTACTATCAAGCTCACCAAGGCACTTGCTTTTCCTTTTTATGTTATTTGTATCTTTCTTCACAATCATTAGCAGCTGAGCAAACATCATTCCTGCTTTGAGGGAGCAGGTTAAAAATACTCTGTCTCCTACTCAAAAAAATGGTCTGCTCATTGAGAACAAGTCCATGGTATAGCTCTTCAGCACCCATCTCAAAGGACTTCACTCTCAGAGTGAGAGCATATGCAACTTTGCAACTTCCCTTCTGAACAGATAACCAGTTTTGGAAATGAGGCAATATGTACCAATTATTTTTAAAACTGGTAGCCTAGGGTTAGGCTTCTACCTTACTGTTTGCTTTGCCAGTAATAGAAAACTTCCATTATGCATTTTCAAAAATGGATATTTGGGAACTCTGAATTTCAGCACTTTTTTAGGTATTAAGGTTTATTTTTTAAATATTGACACTCATATCTTTATCAGAGAGTCACCCAACTAAATTAAAAGATAATTTTTGGTGTAAATTATTTATTTAGGTGTAAACATTAAGTATTTATTCATGTCTGCAAATACAAATGTAGCGATTTCCACTGATAATAGGGAGACTAATTATCACTCTCTACAACTGAATTTTAAATCTATAGAAACAAAGGTTCCCCAAAAAAGCGAGATGATCCACAGACACAAACACTTGTGCATACACATTTCTAGGAGAGGGACCCAGGCCAACAGTACCTGCCTCCATTGCTTCCCCCATCTGGCCAATTCCAAAGTTTGCTCTCCCTACCAAAGCCCTTTAATGAAGCCAGTACACTGCAAAGGCTTAAAAGAAAATACAACATAATGATCATTCTGGGTATGTTCTTATTCTGACTAATAGGAATTTCATCTAAATAAAGTTGGGCTTAAAGTTCCCTTACCAGAGAATATTTCAAATGATTTATCAAAATTCTGCTTCAGGTATCAGAGTTGCAACAGCACTGTTACAATCCCAATCCCACAAATTATAAATATCAGTTTAATCTATGAACCCAACCTTTCATCTTATTGTTCCAATACAGTTTGATCCAGTTTGACTGCTTCCTGAGCTTCCAGGCTTGGAAGAAGTAAAGAGTTGAAACCCAGCCTGAGCATATGCAATGTTCTTCATTTTACCTCATAAACACCATGCTCATAGACATCAGCGGAATTGCATTTGAAAGCAGTACTCTGGGGTAAGGCAAATGCCATGAAACGTTCCCATGTGTAATAATCACTCTAACAGTGATATTAAAACACATACCTCCTAGCACCATGACAAAGCAGAGCTGTAGCCCATGCCAGACCAGCTGGATACAGTAGTTTAACACTACCTTGGTGGACATATGTGGATCTAGGACTCAGCTCAATATGTAGCAAAATGAACAGGATAGGGAAATTGCTTGCAAAAACGCAAATCAATTTTCTCCCAAGACCCCAACAATATCTAGTTCAGGTTTTGATATGAGCCACTATCCACAGCAAATAGAACAAATTAATATTTTTTCATATGATAAAGATCAGAAAATGCTATCTTTACAGGAGCATTCATTGCCCCTTGAAAGACCAGAGAGTACAGGAACTGCCAGATTTTGGGAAAAAGTTCAGCCTTCCATCACGGTCCTCCAACAATCTAGATATATACTTGCCATCTGCAGAGAGTCCACATCTAAATGCATCAGTCCACTTTTGTGAGCACAATGAAAAATTTTCTTTTGTCTACTTGCTTATTTAAATTCTAGATTATAAAAATAAAAAATAACAAAGAATAATTCAAGACTTACACTTGTTTCTCCTCTCAAAGGAAAATTCTTAATTATGTTGCAATCTTAATTAGTACACAAAAGTACAGTAAAGTACAAGGAAATAAAAATTCCAGCATAAAAAAAGCAGGATGTGTGGAAAATATAAACAACTTGATTCAGTAAGTATGTGAGGGATGGAGGACTGTTTGTCACCAGATCTGCCCAAGCTTCCCCCTGGAGTGAAACTTAAGAAGCATACATGGACAAAAGCATGTCAGGGCTTGGTGGAGAAGCCAGTACAAGAATAGCTGCAGTAGTAACAGTGTTCCACATTCATGAAGATCTTGGGTTACCAAGATAAATTCAGCCACAAGAGTCACCCTTGTGAATTCTTAACCCTTTTGCTGCAGAATGCCTTCACACATGGCAGTGGAAGGAGAGAGTGAATGCTAGGGAACCTCAGGAAGGGCTGTTTCTTCTGGCTGACAATGATACATCTGCTATCACTCAGATTTAATCTCTCTAGAAATTTAAAGTCTTATTTAAGAGTAATAGATATTGTCGTGGTTATAAAGTGCTTTGCCTTTAAACCATACTGATGCGATTAAGTCTGTTATTTTCCTCATATACTGAGGGATAAAACCTGCTTATTCCAGTCTCCACAAATGAAAAACTAAAATAAGATTTTTTAAAAATGTTTATACTTTTTCCAGGCCATTTTTTTAAAGATTTCACTTCCTTCAACTAATAAAGTACATCATTTGAGGTAATGGCTTTCTTTTCCAGTTTCCAGATGCCCTGCTAGCTGCTGTGTTAACAGGCAGCAGCTACAATTTTCTTATATTTCTGAATTATGATATTAAAAAACATTTATTTCAAATTTTTTGGTTTTATGCTAGCTGGAACCTCTAATCCTTGCTTTCAAAAGTACATAAGTGAAGACAATACAGAGGAAAGAACATTCCATCACCAAGATATCTCAATAAATTTCTTGTTTTAAAAAGATATTAAATAAGACCTCTTAATAAATGCTTTATAGTGTGCTTGACTATGGGTTTTAAAAAAAATTCTTTTTGTATTTGTTGTACAAGAAGCAGATATAGGGTAATACTTGAATTAAAAAAGCTTGTATTTTTTTTTCTCCTGAAATTGATCAAAAGAAATAGAGGAAATATTGCAACAAAGCCTACTGATACAGTAGTCAGGTTCAAAACCTATGAATGGGTCAAATTTCAGCTATTTTTCTATCAACAGAGGCTTGCTGCATTCATGCTCTTCCAGAATTTTATTTTGTGACCACTCTGTCAGCATCAATGCTTCATGTGTAACATGGGGATCCATAAATAGTTCCCTCCGTGACAAGAGAACTGTAGGAATAGAGCCATGAATTTTGGGATAAGTGAAAAACAGGCACTGAAAGATGACATGCAATTATCAAGACAGAAAAACTCGCGGTAAGTATCAAGACTTGTGGTCCACTGAGAAGGATACAAAATTAAGAATCAGGTTTATGCCAGATAACTCAAAAGAACAGAGAACACTGAAAGCTCCTTGTGGCTTCTTAGTGAAAGGGTGGGTGTTGGTGTACCTTTCTGCTTCCAAACAGCTTTTCTAAGGCTGCAGTGGAAAAATCCCTGATAATAGACTGAAATCAGCACCATGTGGAAGAGCTGGGAAGGCCAGGTCAATCCTAGCAGCAGCCAGTCCTTCCTCACCCAGACCCAGGCAGTCAGGTTGAATCCCACCCTGAACTCTTCACCTCCTCTACCGCACGCTTCCCCTCTAAATATAAACTGCGCTGCTGACATGATTGCGGCAGGCACTAATCTTTTCAGATGTTTTCCATGTTGTCCTTGGTTTTGTTTGCTATGTTAAATCAGGCAAAATTCTGGTTTAAGCAACAAAGTAGCAAAAAATATACAGATGAAACAAAAAATATAGATTAAAAAAACTAGGAATCAGCAGATGGGTGTAGGAAGGGAGGAAAAGAGCTTCATAGAAAGCAAGTGATTTGGTGAGCCTGAATGAAGTTGAGCTAATATTATCTGAAACATTAAATGTCTTGCAAGTGTTAGAATCTCTTCCATCTTTAATTCTAATAGTAACAAAGCTATACACTGTGAACAAACATGTTTGCACCAGAGATATTTGAACTCTTTTTTACTCATTAGCAAACTAGTCAGAGCTGAGGTTCCCCCGGTACTTGAGCAGCTAGGAGGAAAACCTACAGACAGCAATTGCCTGCAGCTTGTATCATTCAGTGGAAGTACACGAACTTTAGCCAAATTCTGTGTACACAGCTGTGGGAGTACACAGAAATTTAAAAATTAAAAACCTTTCTAAGAACTCACAGCAAAATGCAAACTAGGATGAACAAAAGCAGGAAAGCATTATGTACCCTAACAGAGGAACTCTCTCATGCTATTAGATCTCTAGCTTCTTCATGAAAACACACCTAAAGTGATAGCAATAAGAGGCTGCTTCTTTCTCTGTTGCAGAGTGGTGAACACTGTCATGGTATGCAGACAATCCAGGAGTGGTTCAGCAATCATCCAGAACTGCTCTCTGTCACTCCTGATTTTTCCATTGCCATAAAAATAGTGGAGGTGTGAGTTTTGGAGGTGAGGCAGCAGGAACAGAGTTCAGAGTTCTGAGCCAAAGAAAGGGAATGGGGAAAAAACTACACCAGCCCAAAAGACACATGTGAAAAGATGCCAACCTTAGGTGAGCAACAAAAGGACCAAAGAGAGCTGAAAAATGCCAGAGCCCTGTTTTCCTAACATAACCAGCTGTCTCTACAACTGCAACCTTACAAAGAGAACAAGGATCTGTATAGAAGGGAAGTTTAAGAGAAAATGCACTTGCAGTGGCATTCACTGCATGTTACAGTTCCTCCCATACAGCCCCTGCATGGCCAAGCAGGAGGACAAATGGTTAAAAGGCATAATCAATTTTCATTAAACAGCTGAAGTCAAAGTAACTACATGCTCCAGATGTATTTAGTTGTCATAATGAGGGCTGCCATGCTTTTCATCATGACTACCTTTTCCATTAATATTTTACACAATTTTCTTACATCTCTCTCTTCTTTCAACATTGTATGCCACTTAATTCACCCAAACACTTGCATAAACATACAGGGAGAGGAGGAAAGGGGGCTGTTGCTGTTTGAACTAGTGTACTGTTCATCATAAAATGTTTGGGCAGAAGCTAGTGTACAAAATTATGTAACCATATCAAGCTGTAATAAGCATAAATTTATGTATTTGAATTCTTTTACACATTCGTTGCATGCCCAAAAGGAACTTTAAACTTGTAGCTTTATCACTGGGATATCTTCTGTTTCTCTTTCTTCAGATGGACACTTATCTCAAAGACTGACCCTATGCACATGAAAGGACATTAAGCTGAAAAGACAAGTGAGGAAGAGGGATGAGGTAACAAAATAATACTAGCAAGCCAAGAGGATTTGGTTGTTTGAAAAACAATAATAATGTCCCTACATTTGTAAAGGACCATGCCCTGTGAGCTTTGTTTTGCTCCCTCTTTCTGCCTCCAGGAGCATAAGGATAACCAACAAAATACTGTGCACATGCTTGAATGAATGAGAACTCTTTAATGCACGTAAGAGTTAGTAACATTATGTATATTATAAATAAAAAGAATAGGACACTTTTGTGCCTAGAAAAAGTCTCTAAATACTATGCTTCAGGACACAAACCTATCTCCTTCAGTAGTCAGGCTAATTTGTATCCTCTATACCACATTTTGCAATGACCAGTTGCTCCTAAAAAGCCTTTCTTGCTGGAAAGCACTAGATATTAATTGCCACTTGGGTACTAAGACACAAATTGCCAGGTTTGGAAAACCACAGCTCCTGTGTTTCTGTGATATGTCCTTAGCTAGGAATAGATAAAATAATTCAGAGACTAATGCCCTATTAACTGTCCTGTTAGATAACTAGTACTACACCAGTAATTTCAGTTAACTCTTTTTTACAGGGTCCAGAGAGAAATCTCAGCCTCCCAGCATATCCCCCTGCACAAGGTTACTCCCTTACCACAGCAAGATCTGTAAAAGAAAACTGTCTGCGCCCCTTCCATTTCATTGCAAATGGCAGTGTTTGGCTGCAAATTCACTACTTCCACTGGAAATTTAAGCTAACAGATCTGACTATGTCTGGAAATCACTGAGGGCACACTCTGCTTTCCCCAAACCCTGCTGAGAGGATGAGAGGAGAAAGCATAAGGCAAGAACAGCTTCTGCAGCTTCAGCACTGCTGCAAACTTTTCTGCTCTCTTTTCTGTTCAAAGCTGTGACATCTGGGGTTGCAAACTAGCACCAACAAGAATTTCTAATTTGTCTCTAATCACATACAGGCAAAGGTATCTCAGCTCAATAAATCAAGATTACTGACTCATGCACTAGCTTAGAAGAATTCCTTTTTTTCCTTATGAAGGGAGGAAAGGAGGGAGGGAATGGGGGGTGAAGGTGCAAGATTTCCCATAGGCTGTTAATATGCATAAGCAATTAGTTTTTCTTAACTGGCTGAAAAATGAACTGAAATGGAGCAGGACACCAAAATCTATTAAAAACAAATTTAAAAAAGCATAAAGAACAACCTAGACCTCGCGTGTTATGTACTTGGTACAAGTGAGGAATTTTAGGTATAACTGTTGATAATTGTTGCTGGTGGCAGAAGTTCGATTAACGCTGCTCAGGGCTGGCAGGGCTCCGGCTCGGAGGGCAGATTTCCGCGGGCTGTGAGGCACTGAGCACTCCGGGTGTGCCCTAAGGGGGTGGAAGGGCTCTGTGTAATTACACTTCTTGCCAGCCGGCAGAAACAACAGCCATCCGCCACTCCACCCCAAAGATAAAATCTGGCAGAAGGGGACTAGACATTCACACTAATCTGCCGGCCTTCTGTTTCAAACGACACGTGCTTGTAAACAAACAAACAAAAGTACATTTGGGGTTTCAGATTACGACAAGAAGAAAGAGGATGGGCTAAAATCCTGCTATGCAAACCATCAGTCAAACTCTAATTGCCTAAATTACTAAAAATGCCTTGCAAAATTACGGTGAATACTCTACCTAATGGTGAACATGAAGATATTAAACTGCAAATTAATGACAATTCTGCTATGACATTAACAAAGGAGACTTGAGAGAAATGAAAAATTAGATCATTCTGGAGAGCAGACAGGAAAATGCACAGCTTTCGTGCATTGCCTACATGTTTGCAATGAAAACCACACAAAATTTGCCTGAGTTCAGATTTCATTGCAAACATGAAACTTAGCTCAAGGGAAAATTTGCTAATGTTTGCATAACTATTCAGTCAACTGGGGCCCAGTCTCAAGCAAAGCTTTATGATCTAAAGAACTATAAGAAATGTACAGTTTCACATCAAAACGAGGTGAAATGAGGGGGAAAAAAAGACAGTTTCATTTTGAATTATGATAACATTTTAAATAAAACTTCAGAGGCAAATGTAATAACACAGGCTGCACAAGCACAAGTGAAGACTGAGGATGATATGCAGCCTAAAATACTCATAACAAATTTAAAAAGTTTAATCTTGCTCTAACAAGGCGTGTGAGAACAAAAGCTGTTCTCACGCTCACAACACACCTTGAGGGACAGGGCAGGGGCCACCCCCAGTCCCACATTTTAGGTAGGAAATTGAGGCACAGTGGTTACACGTGAGCAATAAAGCTTGACTGTGAACTAATTTCTCACCTAAACATCCTTCCTCTCCACTCAGATTTGCTTCTGCATGCAAAGCCAATCACATACACACACACACCTGCTTCAAGCAGCCCATTAACTCTAAAGCCAAATGGAGTCTCACCAGACTCACTTTGCACATGCTCTGAGTATATCACTCAGTAGGCTCCACATGCAGTTAGTCAGTCATTTGGATAGCCTCACATCTGCCTATCAGCATCTGGTGCCATCTATTTTCATGCAATACTTTCTAAAACAGTTTGCTTCCATGTTTCTGCTTCTGCCTTATTGAGTCATTCTGGGCTCTGACATCACTGCAGTTGAACTCAGCCTGCTGGGGATGTTCATTGATGGAAACTCTAATGCATAATCAGACAGGCCTACAAAATAGTTGGCAACCCTATAGCTGCCCAAAAAATTTGTATTCTGTGTGTTCCTTTATACAGAGTCACTAAAACACCCTCTCACATACTGCACAACCAGAGGCTCCCCTTAAATGAAGAGAAAAGTAACAGTAAAATGTATGCTTTTTACGTCAAAGTAGGATTTTACATTGAGATAAGTAACAGAAGAAGCATGGCTTATTTTTTATCTCAGCATGCATAATTATAGTCAGACGTATAAATTGTCAACACACTGCTAGGGAGGAGGGGGAGAGTAGAAAGGGATCTTTTTTGGCATAAGGAAAGGAATGATTTTCTGATTTGCTTTGGTTTTACAGTCAGCTAGTTATCGCAAAATCTGTATTCTTATGTCAGAAAAAATAAAAAAAGAAATTCCCCATTTCATGGTGAAAACATAGCTTTTAGCCTCCACCATGTGAAGGTAATGATGGAAACATTAGCAGTCACTCTCCTTTGAGAGTAATTTATTCCTGGAATAGAGTAGGCTCTGCCAGCAAGATTACATTCAAAAGTGAACAATATTAGAAAATCCAAATGACAAGGACTATTTAGCAAATTACACAGCTAAGAAGAATTTTCTGACGAATTTTGTTCCCCGAGTTAAAAAATGTTAAAAGGTTGAATTCCCCAAATGGAAAGATCACTTGGCCCAGATTATAAAATACACAGCAGTTCCTTCTGACACTATTTACACCAGCACAAAGGTCTAAACCACATAAGAGAGGGACATTATTATTCAGAAGCATTTTGGAAAGCCGGAGCAATAGCCACGTTGCAGCTCAAAAGTCTGAGGTAGCATGAGCTCAAAGTGGGCCTCCCCACATTCTGGTTCTGTAGAGTCACACCGAGAACCAGCATCTCTTCAGCTCCTTAGCAGGTCCTGTGAGAACCCCTACAGCACCATTCTAACCCAGCAACATATTTTCCACTTCCAGCCCCATGCCTGCTAACACAAGCATCTTGCAGCCCGCTCCCCCTGCCCCCTTTAGCGCGGTGTGGACACGTGCTTTGCACTGAGTATAAATCAGCTCCAAAGGCTGACAGACCCTGGAGTCACTTGGGCATCACAACTTTAAATGATGCCTAAATTTCATTTTAAACCTGAGCCAGGGTCACCGCCTGTCCTGATTCACTTCCCTATTGTATCACCCCAGCAGCAGCTGGTAGATATGCTCCGAGAGGCTTGTCTCTTGGCACCTAGTGGAAAACTCTCTTTCCTTGTGTGAGGAATTGCTCTAATTCTTTCATTTGCTTCATTCTGTGCAAGATATTAGGTGAGCCTCACAGATATCCTCTGAACTTGCCAGGACATTGTTAATACCCAAAGAACAGAAATTCTGGTTCTGGAAGAAAGCAACGTGTCAGTGACCTAATGCAAACCAATTTATATCACACCCTGCACTGAAGGCACGTGATTCTGTCAAATGAGGTATCAAGTAAAGGGGCACTGTCAGCAGTTGTTGCTTTTCTAAACTGTTTCAATAAATCTGCAGAGTGTTTCCTCAAACATCTAAGCCTCTCAAAACCCCTGTGCAATTTTCTTTTTCTACATGCACGGCATGTCATAGAGACAATCAAAAATAAATAACTCTTCCTTGAGATGATGGGCACTTGGCAACGACAGCTAGAGTTTCTCAAGGCAAATTCAAGAGCAGACAGGCTAAACAGACTGAGAGTCATAAGCTAGACATGAAAGTGGCCAAAGGGAGCCAAGACTCTGACACAGGGAGTGCATCCAAATTTTAATGAACTAGTTCAATCAGCAAGTCCTGGAAATTCAGGATTCACCCAATAAACTCAAACTTTGTCCCCCAGATGTCCATTAACTCACGAGACATTTTAAAAAGGCCTTAGGCCTTCTTGGCTGGTCCATTTTTTCCTCTCCTTTTTTTTTTTTGGTGGGGAATGAGTAAGTGCCAAGCACCATAGGCCAACCAGAGCTCAATATGTTTTATGTACATAAATGAGCATACGAAACAAAACACAGAGGACCATTTTGTATTATTGTAATTACAGTTGATAGACTCCAGAAGAACAGGCTATATGACAAGTCAAAAGAAAGATGAATATGCAAGCTTAAACTATGCACTTGGTGTGAGCTTCATAATTATGCACTCTGAGCCTCTCAGAGCTACAGGCCATCAGCCAAGAGCTACATAACTCATTTGGCAGCAAACAGGTACCAAAAAAAGCCCATCGAAATCCGTCAACAGCTTTTTTTTCTTTTTTTTTCAAGGAATGGCTTCAAGGTACTTTGGAACTGTCTAAGTCCCCTGGCTGCCATAGCAGCTGAAAGTCACCTTTCAGCCTTGACCACTGTTTCTATAACAAGAAACATCTAGAATGAATCTTTTCTCTCTTGTTGAACATTCAGGTTCCTGACTTCACCTCTAAAAAGTCTTTTCTTCCCCCCTCCTCAGTCATTCCTCACCACAGTACCAAGTAATTCTATTTTTTGCACAGAAGGAAGTGTCAAGGGAGACTGTCAAGGGTGGTGTGCCACAGAGCTGACCCACCACAGTTTTACATACATTTAATAAAACAATTATCTTCAAAGCTCTTTGTTTTCTCAAAATAGAAGACTTCAACCAGGAAGCACGATGAATAAAAGGGGAAAATGCAGTTATTGGTGAGAAAAAAGACAGTTGGTTTGCTGCTGCCAGGATGGGGAAAACATAAATGCTGAAAAACATTTCAGCAGAAAAGGGGTTTCTTTTTGCTATTATTTATATAAATATTAAGTGAGAAGTTCTCGTTCGCTATTTTTTTAACTGACCATGGCATCATTTCAAAGCTGCTGGTAAATGTTTCAAAACTCATTTGAATAAAGTAATACAGATGTAAATTTAGCCTTTTATTGTTTTGATCCTGTCAACTTTTTTTTATGGCAAATATTTCTCTTGCATCATTCAGGTCTGCATCTGTGGCCCTACTCATTTATCTTGCTTTGGAAAAAAAAATCCATTTTTGGAAGATGGGCAGTCAAAACTTTGGAGTTTTGATCTTGTAAAGAATCATGCAGTCACAAAAGTTTTCAGTATTGCATTGATCATGTCCATGAGTTAAATGGAGAGGGACAGACTGTGACTTCACATTCAAGAACTGAATTAAAGAAAAAGTGCAAGAAAGGTCTTGCCAAATCAAGCCCTCTCCACACCACTCCAACAGGGAAAGGGCCTGTATTACAGAAAGTCTCATAACCTTTATCAGCTGTAATCCCTATTGTCAGAATTCCCAGCAGAAAGCACAAGTGGGCTGAATCCTTGGTATCCAGAGAATCACCTGTCATTAACAGAGTCCTGTAGCCATTTTGATGATGTCAGGTTAAAATAAATGTGTTTCACAAACATCATTAATACCTTGATCTTTTGCAGCTTTCCTAAAAACACACAATTTA
Source organism: Cyanoderma ruficeps (assembly GCA_008694505.1). NCBI lineage: Eukaryota > Metazoa > Chordata > Aves > Passeriformes > Timaliidae > Cyanoderma > Cyanoderma ruficeps. The sequence goes on from VZDJ01007749.1 coordinate 12,838,382, forward strand.
CAAATACTTCAGAGAGAATTTTCTTATGTATAACCCACAGCTTATACATATGAAAAAAAATATAAAAAACAAAGCACATTCCTGCAGGAGCACAGCATTTTTCATGTTTGCCAGAGGCACATGAGGCAAATGTATCCCAAGATCCCTCTCTTTTGGTCTCCAGTACTCCTGGCTCTCCTCTCAATATGCCAAAAGCTCTCCTGCTCCTAATTTTCCACTGCACTGTCAGTATACAAGTATTGGGAAGAAGAAATCAGATGCAGAACTTGTTTTCAATTTCTGCTGCAGGGCTGAGATTTGAGAGAGGTGCATAAACCCCACATTACCATACTTGGCATTATGTAAGAGCAAATGCAGCCCAAGTCTGACAGGAGCAGTGGGGTAGCTGCCACCACACCCCATGGCAGAGGCACACACCACCACCTCCAGGACTGATACAAACCCAGCAAATCAACATCTTCACAGAGAAGTAATTACAGAGGAGGCAGAGACTTGCCAAAATGATTTTGTTAGTGTAATGTTAACAACACACAACACAGCATGGCATACTTTTCCCAACATGACAGTGACTGAGTGCCATCATTGTCACATATCAGAATCTTTCTAAAAAAGGGTAGGAAAGGTTGGCTTTGCACTCCAGCAAAATGTTTGAATTTAAGCAGCTGTGTAGTTTCTTAGTCTTTAGCCTGCCTTTGGGCAACATTGGAAAGTGAAAGGATCAGAACCATAAATCTGGATGTCACAACAAAGGGTTCATCTCTAAATAGCAACCCGACAAATCTAACAGACTGGTCTGGTCTGGTAATTATGACAAGAAATGAAATCTCCATGTAGATTATTTGCAGAACTAGCAGCATGAAACTTGTCTCAGTGGTGTCTTTATATGTTTACATGGGCACACATACATGTATAAAATCACTTATCAACAAGTTTTTAAACTTTGTTTTCAGCCACAAGAATTCACTAAGTGATATCATTTTAGATAAACCACCAGCAGTGCAGAGAAAAGTAACTTAAGTTTAAATAAAACAAAAGTCTTGCTCAGATTTTTCTTTATGATTCTCCAAATTTAGAGATCATTATTACCAGCAAGAGAAGGATTTATTTCTTGCACTCTCCTTTTAATAAATAGAAAAGCCTAGATGACAGATTGCATAGGATTATCATTGTATGTACTCAAATATCTTTTTGCATGCTCAGAACATGCAGGCTGAACTGTGCAAACTCAGAACCGATCCAGCTTGCCAAATTCCAGGATGCAAGTTGTAACAGTGGTGCAATGAAGCTGCACTGCCCTATAGTATTTTGATAGCAGGGAGGACTCTAGTACTGTCTGTTCCCTGTGTCAAACCACAGCAACATCCAGTCATGACTATTGCTGGTAATAAAAGCTTGAAAAACATCACTCACCATTGCAGATGCACAGTCATAGGTGCTCAGGCTTCTACATTTATTCTAAAAAGCCATTTTAAAGGTTGATATTGGCAATTTTTTTTTGGCTTCAGATGCTGCCTCAGCCCTTCTGATTCCCCAGTATCAATTATAATAGCTTTCCAAAGGAACAAACTGGTAAGCACTGAACCAAAAATACAGCACAGGAATAGTCCCATGGAGATCAATGGACTACCCAAATGCATTAAATTTAGCAGGAATGGTGCTATATGAATATTCATTTGTCTTCACATTGATCAACTAGAATTCTCACAAGGTATTGAAGGACACATTTCCTTTTCACAGAAACTACCCCTAATTCTTTGCTTTTCAGGGGGCTGAGGATAAAAGAAAGAATAGTCTGTATGCAAGGAGATGCTTTTAATTTTGTCCTACTGAACTTCCAGGACCCACAGTGGGAGGTCAAAATGTATCCATGACTTGGATTTGGTTGTTTCCAAATAGTTATTAGTTGTCCCTGACTGTTGGCATCTAAAAAAAATAAATAATAAAACAACAAAATAATAACATAACCATGTTTTATTAATGAGGCTTTAGATACAAGGCCAATTCCTCAATTTGCCAGAAAAGCCATACAGAAGAAACAAAACTCCCTAACTAATCTGCAGCTTGGAAACATATTTTAAAAACCACAGTTTGCATAAGTTATTTGTGATATGGTCAGGTACATCTTAAAATCTGATCTCCATTTAGATATCAAGAGTACTTTGCATTAAGCACCTACTAAACAAGTGGCAAAACCGTTTTTCTCTTTTCCAGATCAATATCAGATGCACATATCAGCTATGCACAGCTGCATGGGTATCATTAGAAGAATGTTCCCAGTCCATGTCCCCCTTTCACAGCAGGGTACACAAACTTGCATTAGTTTCTGCTGCATCTGCCAAAAGACTCAGAATGACACAGATCTTTACATCAGAAAACATGTTCTGTGCATTTAAAATCTTGCTCAGCTCTATTTGTTGTTGCTAAATTAATGAATAATAACACCTCATTTGTGTGTTTCATTATGAAATATAATATGCTCACACAGACCTAATCATACAGTCCATCGAGTAAGCAAAATTCAGAGGAAGACAATAAATGCTGATATTAGACTATGACAGTGGCATAAGAACCACAGGGGACTTCCCCCTGAATACCAAACCTTCTTGGTAACTGCCCTGAAGTGCCCTGCACTGAAGATGGAAATGAACTGAATCACAAACCTCTGAAGAACAGATTTGCAAACCCCTACCCAGGCTCAACAGCCATAAGATCTTCCATTCATTACAGGATCATCATTAACTCCATCAAAAAACACTGCTCTGCTTGAAGACAAATTCCCACAGAGATTTATCCCACATGCATGAAAAGAGAAAATAAGATTTTTTTATAGGGTGAAGGCAGTAAGCAGAGGAAGAACAGAACTTTTGGAGAGATCCATGGATCAAGATCAGTTGAAGAGGCTGCTCACTAAGACGTCAGCAAATCATGGCACAGGCAGGCACGGCCTGTAGTTTCCCAGCAGCTCCAGCAGGGACTCTGTGTAGAGCCAACACCTTCCTGAGGCAGAAGCTGCAGAGCTTGGCTCAGTACCTGGCTTTAGGAGACCCAGTCACCACTCCCCAGCCATGCTACGTCTCCAGGACACCTGAGCACACTCTGTAGTGACTTTGGACTCCCCGTTTTCAAATGCTGCTGGTTCTCTAATGATGGTACAGGTCTTGTGTCCTTTGTCGTATAAAAAATACAGTGTTCGCAGGGTCAGATAGGCGCATCACCACAGAGGCAGAGCCTCTTACAGTTCTCCATGGAATTTGTGTTCAATGGCAAATTTTATGATATCTAAGTATGAAGAAAGAAAAATAAAAAGCTGTATTACAAGGCCTGATCCTCCTTCTGCTTAGAGTTTCTCAGTTGGTTATGATGGCTAAGGATCCAGTCTCTTAACACATTTGACTATTGCTGTCCTCTAGAAGAGAGTGGTCAGCTCTAATGGCTTTGGTGTGGACGAAAGTGCAGTGGTACTTTCTGGCTATTTGCAAGGACCATTTCCCATCCTCAGTACCAGTATCACACACCATGTGCTTTGGCTCAGTGCAAGGCAGGAGAGAGCACGTGGCTTTGGACTGCACTGAGCACGCAGCGTGTTCTGCAGCACTTCCTACACTAACACCGTGTACTCAAAACCATACTTCCCTGCTAGGACAACTTCTTTTCACCAGCTTGCAACAGACAGGAGCAAACGGACTCCAACTCAGGGCTCAGAAGACTATCTGAAGAGATGAGCAAAGCCTCACTGCAGTTTCCTGCAGCTGTCATTGCAAGCATTGACACGCCTCATAAAGTCAGCATGGTAACTATTATTTTCTTTTGAGGTATAGTGATAGCAGCTTTCTCATGTAATATTTTCAGACTCTTGTACCAGCCATATCAGGCATCTCTGCTATTTCAGCAGCATCAGCACAAACCATTTCCTAAGTAGTCCTATTCTGCCAGCTCAAAAAGATGAATTTGTTTATTCATTCAGACTCATTAAACTAGCTAAATGTTGGCTTTGCCTTAGAAAATACCCTACAACTATTAGGCAGCCACAAGAAAAATGAGCTTCAGTTTTCCAAAAATCCACCTGTACTCTGAAAAAGACCCTGTGGTTTCTAGTGTGAGGCTGGGGAGATCAGTGATACATAGCTTACAAGCTCAGGATACACCTACTACCCTATTTAATGAGCCTGTACAATTCTGTCTTTTCTCTTAAATATAAATACCTCAGATGAAGGGAAGATAAGACAGCATATCTGAAAAGAGTAAAGTATTCTTCATTCTTCCTCTAAATCTGCAGATATTTAAAAGACATCAAGAGATGAGAAGGTCAGTTTCCCTAAAAGCATTATGTGAGAGTTCATGAGTGAGGAACTGTGTTCCAGAAAACTGTCTCTCACAGCACTTGCACCAGTACAAACACCAGGTTTAAGTACAAACCCTTTTCCTTCCAGTACTTGATGCCTTCATGAGCTAGAATACCACACAGCAGCTGTACTCATAGTTTGGTATAGTGACTCTATCCTAAATACAAAGCTTTGCAGAAATAAGTGACAGAATTCTGCTGCAGGCACTATAACTAGACAACTTTGCTCTGAATATATGGCAAATGTAGGGAATATGGGAGAAGCTCAAGAGACATAGTTTGGTTTGTGAAAGGTGCTTTATTTGGTGTTCATTCCCAAATCTTTCTGATATTTTGTGGCTCTTCATTTCAAGACAGAACCAGGACATATGCACTGATTTTTATCATGTCTAGCCATTCCATCATCCCCCTGAAAACAATATCACAGAGAACACCAGTCTTGGCATCAATAAAGCTCCAGGTTCAACAACAAATACTGCATGTCATCATTTTCATTCAAATCAGCATCAGGTCGTCACACAGAGGTAATCATAGATAGCTCCCACAAATACATGCTTAGCAAGGGCATAATGTAATATACAATGAAAGAACAGTGATCAGACAATCTAAAAATTAAATCTGTTTGGCCTGTGTCAGAAATCAAATATTTGTGACAATTTTCAGTCTGTTTAACACCTTTTATCTCAAATTTAAACAAGACTCCAGTTGGCTTGACACCTTACTAGCTTTATAAAGAGGCAACAGGTAAATGACAAAGTAAACAGGTATTTATGGATACAGATATTTCTCTCAAGCTGATACCCAAAGCCAAATGATGTTTTTATTAGCAATTTAAGTAACAAATTTTTGTCCATTTCGCCTTGAAAGAAAGCATTGTACTAACACTTGACCCTCCCTCTATGTAATCTCACTGATTTTCTCAACAGAAAACATGGTGCCAGGTCCTGGCCATGGCCAGTGAGTCAGTATGCCTGGGAGGCATCAGCTGTAACTTGCACAGGGTGATAGATTATGTCTAAAGCATAAAATGCATAATAAGAAGTACCTTTTCTAGAGTTTGGCCATGTTTCACTACTACTCAAACGGGTGGGCATCTGGTTATAGATGAATAGAAAAATTGGCCTGCAAGTCTTCAAATGGTCATTGAGATTATTACACCAACCTGCTGTTGTCCCAAGTCAAGACAAACTCTGCCTATTGTTTCCTGCCTGATGACTGTACAATCTACTGGGATTTCTATTACTGGAGGTCCTTTACAGCTTCCCCAGATAATTTTTACCAATTCTTTACCATCTATCTGTCTTTACCAGTAGAACTGACCTAAGCCTTTCTTGTGCTAGTTTACGCTCATTAACTGCCTCTCCTACCTGCCAGGGCCATGGTTACCAAATTTGACTTCTTTGCAGCTGCTTGGTACATACTTCAAATCTATGATTTCCTTTCTCAAGCAAGTTAAGAAAATCTGATTTCAACATTCCATGCAGATGTTTCTTCAATCCCTTAAACCTCTTAGTTCTACCCAACTGATTATACCTGCAACAAATACTCAAACCCAGGAGAGTAATGTGCGATCAGAAGGTTCATTTCATGCAGCTTGAAAAGTTGTGACCTTTTAGAACCTTCCAAAGCACCTGCCTTCATCCTCCTTGCAACCACAACCCTGTTGATGCTTGTTCAGCTGCTTAGCCACGACTGTACCAAACTCTTTTCTATAAATCAATAGCCTTCACTCTTCTCTGTCCTGCATCTGTACTGCTGCCTATTCTCATCATCCTCCTCTGCACTTATTCCTACAGAAATACATCCCATTTCTTCAGAATGTTTCTTCAATTTCTCTTCAAATTTTAGATGTTCCTAAGTTTGGGTGTTACCCACAAACTTGAAATGTGTCATCATCCAGATTGTGTAAATCTTCAACAGAACCAATATCCCAAAAACCTCCCCAGAGCCCTGCTCAGGGGCACACTATTATAACACAGGATCATTGATAACATCCTTCTTTCAATGACTTTCTCGCTGCCTGCTAAAATCTCATCATCTATTTCCCTCACTTCATTATGAAGGTGTCATATAAACCAGAGTAATAACTCCAGCAAACTCAAGACTTAAAACATTTTAAGTTATGTAATGCCTTTTAGCTGGTTTTAGCCTTCCCTCCCACAGTCACCACCCAAGGAGAAACCAGAGACTCTGAAACTGGACTTGTTACCAGAAGCAGCAAGAACTTGAGCTTGTGGTTACACTTTCAGCAACAACACTGCACAAGTAATCTTAATCCATCTCTGCTCTCAGCTGCTCATTCACACCTTTGTACTGCTTTAGAACTAACTGCGTGCACCATAGTCCCATGTGGCAAACAGAATCTAAAAACCAAACAACCCAAATGCCTGTGCAAGCACAGGAAAGAGGCAATGTTATGGTTTGTGCTGACAAAGAAAATTTTCCTAAACGACACCAGTATTTTTAATAAGAGCATGAAAGTCAAACCTAAACTTCTGAGACTGAATTTCTTGTGAACTAACTAATTACAGGTCTCAAAGAGCAATCCAGAGCTGCTTAAGGTGTATAAAGGTATTAATTTTGCCAAGAACCAGGCAAGATAAAAGTGAAAGCATCTTGTGGTGCTCATCACCATCTGCATGCTAGCAGTCACTGACCTAAGACTCAAGAGGTGCAAGGAAATTCAGATAGTTTCTTTCCATGTGCAAGTGAAAAGCTATGCACGCTGCAAGCTGCCACCAGTGGGCCATGCTGTAGCATTAGGGACCTGTTTTCAGTCAACATGGCTAGATCCTAGACTGCAAAAAGTCAACCTTTTTGTAGTTTTTGTCATCCTCATGAATTTGACTTCATACCAAGATAGGAAATTCATAAATTACTTCCATTTTAAAGAAAGCTGGAATCCAAAATTTATGACTTATAAATGATTCCTCCCTATGTTAATGTAAATTTCTGAACAGTGCACTAAGTTTGCATGTTTGCAAGTTATGCTTCAGAACATAATGCATCCTTCATCATGTATCATGTATATAGGACCCAATCCAGAATGCCACCTTCACAGTCAACGTAGGCACCTTCCCTTTCAAGCCATGGGACAATTTCACAACTGAATATAAAGTCAGTGGTGGAAAGAGGATGACAGTACTAGTTTTTTGTTAATATGGCTGTCCTCCCTGTCACTGGGCTAGATGGTAAATCTTTAAACATGCTGTCACATCAAACAGCAGAGACAGAAACATTAATTTGCATTCTGCTATTTTGGACATGACAGCAACTTTTTTTAAATTAAGTTTCCATTCATAATCAGGCTTCCAACACGTAAGTTCAATGTTCTCTATTTGATTATTTTAATGGTCCCTTATACAACTCAGCCAAGGCTATTATTACTTTTATTTCTGTATGTGAAAAGGCAAAGAATCATGAAACAGCTTACATTCCTAAAGCCTGTTGCCATTGGGCAGGAGTGCTCTGGATCATCACCACTGGCAACAATAGACAGTGCTGTAAAAATAGCATGTAGACATGCAGCACAACAGACCAGCTGGCCATCTTAGGACAAGGGGAATTCAGCTCTTATGACCTCAGAAATAGTTGCCTGTGCCAGTTTAAATCTCCAACAGAGGAATTTAAATGAATGTTGATAACGGCCCAAATAGACTCTACCTTCAGTAATGAGATTAATTCTTACTGTTATTGCCAGTTCTGTCTATAATAAAGATGGAAGGTCTTTTCAGTAACATATGGAAAATCATTATAGCCACAGTCCAAAAGTAATTGCTCATGGGCAGTGTGCTGTTGACTCCCGTCAGTTTGTTGCTTCATCATTCACCCATGACTTGGGGCATAATTTCTCCTTTGCCAACATAGAAGCAGCTTAGTTTCCATTCTCGTTAGTGTCTGGTGTCTCTTGCAATTATAGTTCTCAGCAAATCCAAAAGTCATAAAACATCTTAAGTCCTATGAAATTCTGTGTCCACCATGACCATGTGGTACTGAATTCTCAATTTATGTTAGATATACTAAATTAAATGATACAACAGATTTGGCTTTTGAAAACAAATTTGGAAGATGGAATACTCCCGTTGCCATGAAAAACCCCAGAGAGAAAAATCATGCTGTATTGGCAGAGAAAGATATGAACAGCATGATTAGAGCAAGCACAATATGCATAATCCAACTTCAAACTTCCCAAAGACAGTTATGCTTACACCCTCCATGAATGGGAGCCAGCTGCAAAGTTTACAGCCCTCATGAAGTAGAAACCGAGAAAATCCGAATCAGTGGGGTCAATTCAAAGCCATAATCGGAATCTTTCAGCCTTCCAGCTCTCAAGATTTTACCAGGTGTCACTTAGACATGGAAGGGAATGGGGCTTAGCCATGACCATCACCAATGTGGTTGTTTTCCTGCTGCCTGCACCCCTTCCCAGTCAGCTTGGAATTGGCTGGGCATTTTCAAGTTTAGAGGCTGGATGGAAATCTCAAAGTCTTGTAAAAAAAACCTGTGGCTAAGAGATTCCATTTACTGCTCTCTACTTGTGGAAAAGCAGGCAGAAAGCAGCAGTAGCAAGTCCACCTGATATGGGGGCAGTCAACACATGCACCCCTCTGAATTAGCATGGCACAGCAGTGCCTTGCTCAGCTGGGCTAACTAGGAGTACCTAGGGAGGAGAGAGGAAGCAAAGGTGGTAAAAGGTTACACAGACATAACAAATATCGGCTCTCCTAATCCTATTTCTCATGAATCAAATCTGTTTGCAAGTTTATAATTTAAAAATAAGAGGAATATGGGAAATGCTATGGATTGAGTGAAACACAAGAAATCAAAGTAACTTATTTTTAATAAAGGAAATCTCTACTTAAAATCAATACTGGACTATTTTTGCCTTTATTGTTTTTGAAAGACTTCCTCTAGTCCCAAACAGAAATAATTCAAGGAAGTCTTACATAAGAGATCTGATTAGGTGATCCCAACAGTCCTCTCTGTCTTCAAAACCTATGAATCTGTTTTCAGACACAGCATAAAAATCAAGAAACTGAGTCTCACAAAAAATATGTTGAGGATTCTTATCAAAGGAAAACTGGTTTGGATATTTCTAAGTCAAAGCACATACATAAAAAGAAAGTGTAAATATGAAACAACTGAGAGATTTCAATTTAAAAAATCAATGTTAAAACAGTGGAGATAAATTCACATTCTGAGAAGGTAGATGTATAGCCCTCCAAATTTTTCCAATAATCCTCTTGGTCGTCCTTACTTCAAACCAGGCCACCACTCCCTTAAGCCAACATACTCCCCACACCTGTACCTGTCCCTTGCAGTAAACTTTATGACCGTGTTCACATACAGTCTGACCTCTTGTGCAGGATCTAAGAAGATCCACTGTGACCTGCATATCAGTACTCACACACCACCTGTTCTTTCACAGGAGGAATAAATTCTTTCTTTCCTTATGAACTCTGAAATCTGACCAGAACATATAGTTACAGCAGCCTCTTGCAGGGAGAGTTGTAAGGTCAGAGAGAGAGTGACCCCCACCCTCTTCCTGATAATGATGCAACAGTTCAGTGTATCCACACCCTGCTGCTGCATATGGAGAGGAAATACATTGAAAGTGACTATGGATATTAGTGATGCCTGGAAAAACATGAGACACAAGAATCTTGTCCTTAATATGCCTACTTGAGGAAAGGACAAAGGCTACTGTAAATTCAGTCCCAAAGACATCATTACAGTAAAAAGTCTAGGAAGTTTTCTTCACAGTAATTTCCTATACCCCTTATATAGATGCAAGGATACACACCTCTATTTTTTTAATTCTTATTTTCAAAAAATTCTTCCTGTCAAGCCATCTGACCTGCTTAGAACAGGAAAAAAAAGATTAAATAGAGCAAGATATTTTTAGCATTCCTGAAGGAGCTTCTTCCAAATGTCATTTATTATAGAGCTACGTGAAATCATCTCTCTGGACACTCACTCCAGAATCTAGGACAAAGTGAAGAACTTCAGCCACAGCCCACCCCAGAGAAATACTGGATTCCCTGTTCCAGCATAATGCATTCAATTCAAATTGGTTTGTTCCTCAGCCAAGGGACACAGCAACATAATTTACTATTTCCCTTTTGAATATCCAATATAGAATAAATCTGATCTGCTGGGGAAGTGTTTTGACAGTCCAGCCTGAAAGCACATCATCTGTTTCCTGAAGCTTCCTTCCAAAGCTTCAGCAGCTAATTTTACACCATTGCACCCATGAGGTCTTAGGAAAAGGCAGGTGGAAGGGAATTAAATTGTTTACAAAGAGCAAACAACAACAGCAAGAGGTTCTAAAAGACGAGTAAATGTAGTGGTGCGTTTTTGGTTTTGTCAGGTCCATGAGTGTATTTGTTCCTTGCTTTTATGCTATCCTACATAAATTGCAATGGTTTGTTCCATGTACCCCTTTGAGTTTGTTCCCTATGGTTTACCCAGGTTAAAGGTACCTATCAATCACCTGTTATGTAACCCCCAGGTCCTGTCCGTCTAGAAAGTTCCAGTGAGGCCATCAAGTGAGGCCAGCTGTCCCCTCCTTCCTCTCCTTGATTTGTCCTTCTGTTTGTCCTTTATGTGCAGAGCCACTCCTTACCCTCACCTGGTTGGTCCTACACTGTACCCTTCCCCTCACTCCTCCCCCTGTTAAAAGTTGCTGCACCAGGGTGATCTGGGCTCTGCTGAGGCAGATGCCCTGGGAGAAGGTTTTTCCCATCGTGGGAGCCAATAAACTCAGTGGTTAAATATCTGCAGAGTCCTCTCTTAATTTCCCTCACCTTCATCATGTCTCGCTTGCAGCCAACCAAGGATCCACAGGATCGGAAAGGTGTGCCCGCACACTGGACCATACCTGACTTGCTGCTGGTGGCAGGGCCGGCCGAGGCAGGTAGAGTAGACACTGACACTGCGACAAGTAAAGAGTTTGAATCCATCACCTTTTTGTTGCAAAGCAGCTATAAGGTTGCACCTCAAAAGTAAGATTGTTAGTTTGCAAATATAATTCTAATAATTATTTTCTTACATCAAATGACACTCTAATCGCTCACAGCACTTTTTGCGTTTTGAACCGAATCTCCACTTGTTGTAAGAGGAAATACAAACCAAATAATATTGCCTAGCAATAGCATGACTCATCTTTCTTTTAAATCCTCTGCTTCTTTCAGGGTGACAGTTTTCTGCCTCCCCGGTATTTTACAGGCACTGCTACATGATGAACGGCATACAAGAAAAAGCAACATTTCAGTTCAGGTTGCCTACCTGTGGTATTCTTCAACTCCTCACTGCCAGCTGCACATAAATTAAATATATTGGCATCACATCATAGCCTCTCATGATTATTCAGTTGTAGAATGATGCCTGTTCAGCATTCACTGATGCTGTTTCTCCAGCCACAGTAAAATTTATATAAGTAGAAGTCGGATGTGTGGTGCCTTTGAGGATCTGCAAGTATGCTTTTAGTCTACAGGTAGTTTTCTCTACCATGAATTTCAGGTGGTTTACAGAAAAGGACCAATTTTCAACACGAACAAGTGGGCATAGAGAGGAATAGTTGTGCAAAGAAAAACTCTTGTATGGGCAACAGGAACAGCTGTGATAGGACACACTAACAATGGCAGGCCAACTCTACTTCTGTTTTATTCCGTATGACTCAGCTGCCCATGTCTGACATTCACAGCACAAAGGTCCCACGTTGCTAAAATGTGGACAGGAAAAAAAGAACATGACAGCCAATATTTTATTCACAGTCACACTAAAGCTGTGTTTTACTGGTTTTTTTCTTGTGAGGTGAAGGAGAAGAAAGCTGAGAGAAATTATAATACTTAACTAGCTTGCAACTTTGGGGGAAGATGCAGTACTCAATGAATACTTTCATTCACTGTGAAGGATGTATCAAATACTTATATGAACCTTTCTCAGCCATCAATTTTTTCAACCTTTAATATTATTTCACTTCCACTGCAATTCATTCTTCATTTTTCTGCCATTTTCTGTTTTTTCCTGATTTTGTTTCTGTAATTCTCTAATCCTCCCTTATTGATCATATTTCAAAAGGGTTGAGAAACTGAGCCATTTGGACATACTTTAAAAAGTTTCTCACTTCTTATGTTTTCAGTACATATCTATGTATTTCATGATAAGTAGAGGAACAAGGAAGCCTGATGACAACATTAGTCCACTCCAAAATTACCTGAAAATACAATAAAAGTCAAAGAATTGAATTTTTTCCCTTATCCCCTTTAAAATGCTCCTGTTTTCAGTTGCTTTTGCTTGTGGAATGTACAAACTTGTCTCCCAGGACATTCGATCCCTTGCAGCTCTATCATTTCATAATCAGACCCAGAATGTGCACCCGTAGATGGAAGGAGGAGGATGTTTTCAACCAAGTTAGTGGACCCATTTTGAAGCCCTGCATAATCCAGATTCCACATGCAGATGGCTTAAGCAGATCTCCTATATGGCTGCTGGAAAATACCTTAAAGTGGAGGGAATTTTGTTAAATTGGCCCTTTCTGTACATATATCACTGCTTGAAAAAGTAAACAGTAGTGGCAAAAGAACTTTTTAGCCACAATCTCTTAATCTAAATTTACCCAGAACACTTCCTGGATTTTTTTTTTAATTATTATTATCTTTGTTGTTATTTTTTTTAAAGCTCTCAGCCAGCATTGGCAAAGCTTGAAAACATGAACAAGGCCTAGTAAAACTTTGAGAGAAGATATTGTCAGGAAAAGTAAACCCAGTCTAGCCCAAAGTGATAATTTGTTAAATAAATAAAGTGCTTTATCATCCTGTAGTTGAGTAAGATAATTTTTTTCCCTTTTTTTGAGTAGTCAGTCATTAGGTTTTTCCAGTTTAAGCACAAACATAGCATGAAGAATTTTTAGTTCAATAGTTGTATAGTTTTCAAGGCTGCCTGACTCAAAAGTAAGTGAGCTCATCCTCAGCCCTATGCTTAAATATTGATTGGTGCCCAGTGAAATCCAAAATCCTCGATTAGGTCCCAATGCCCACTGTAGAGCACATCAGAATAAATTAGTGTCGAAGATGGCAATGGAGACAAAACCTGAGACAAGAAACCATTCAAGTAGTCAAGAGGAGCTGCTGAAAAAGGAGAGATACTGTACAAGATACTCACCTGTAAGGGGGATTCACAGTCCTGAAACACCTGCAGCCAACAGGAAACTACACCGGCTCTCCATCACAACTAAAACTGCTCCCATACTGCTACAGCGCAACAAAGATGAAGCTTTCCTCCTCCTACCACAAAGGGTTAACAGTGAAAATATGCTTAAAACATTTATTATACCTAAGAGGAGAAGAAATATCAGGCAGAACACCTTAAAACTATTTAGACAAGATTAATTATAGTTATCAGGGACTGATGGAGTTTTATTGAGAAAGCTTCAGCGATTTCAAACGTCTTCAAAAGAGAGCAAATCCTCCAGGTGAGAAAAGGAATCCAGGAAGTAGAAGTGTAGCAGCATTGAATGACATGAGGAACTGTGGCCTGTTAGGATCTGTGTATCATTTAGGTCATTAAACAATTTGTAAGCAGATATACAACAGTCATGTCTCGAGTTGTCATGTGCCACTTGAAAACTGTTGCGCACAACACCAGGAGGTACCGCAACCCAAAAGTGTGCACTGGGATAAGAAATACTGGCACAGACTTGCCAAGAAGAAACAAAGAAATGTTAATCTAAATTCTTCTGCTGACAAACAGGGTATATCCCGAAGATAATCATAGCATATGCACTTTTTGTACCCACACACAAACACTGGGTTTTGTGAGATCTCACTTGAGCCTGCTAATATTCTCCTAAAGAGATTGGGAAAATAATTATGAAACAAATATAAAACTTGGTTGGGGAAAAAAAAGCCACTAAAATGTGAACCAGGCCAAGAGAGAGGCTGCTCAGTTGAAGCCCTAACACACCCTTACCAAGGAACCTGGACTGATTTAGCAGAAGCAGCTGTCCTATCCTAGACTGTACCGTGCTGGTGCAAAAGAGCATCGGCCATGTATTTACAGAACTTTATGTGATACCTCCAAATTGAATGGAAAGGTTGTGAGGTTCCACATCTGGGCATTTGCAAGGAGGTCAAAAGAGAAGCATTCCAAATCCTGCCCAAATTCTCTGTGCTGACTCTTTGGTCATTAGCTCCTCCTGTCTCAGGGGATGAATCATCTAGCTCGGTTACAGTTTCTCCTAGGTGGTTTTGTTGATTTTTGGGTTTTGTTAAGGATTTTTTAGGTCTCCTTAAATATTTATTGGATTCAGCACTTAACCAGATGTGCTTTTAAATGTCTGATTCACTGTCTGTAATCAAATCAAAGCTTTGTTTTAAGAACAGATACTCAGGTGATGATCCTGAAACAGCTTCTGTAACAACTTAGGGTCAACCAGTTTTAGGGAGATTATCCTGCCATCAGATACTCCTTTTTACTTTATTTCAAGAACTATGGAAACCCTACATATTTACCTCCAAATTAAAATTTTAGGTCATGCTTTGCTGTTCCATATGCTCAAAATTATGTAAGTATGAAATAAAGCAGAAAAGAACAAAAAAAGTTTGTACTCTGCATTCTATTTAAACTCTAGATATCTTAAGTAATGCTACAGATCTTACTCGATTGCTATGCATTGCTATATATGTTATTATGGCAACTCATGAGTTATGGATATAACATTGGTATCTATCAGCTTCTGTCAGAGCTTCTGCAGATCCTGCTAAAATCCAGGAGTGCCTTCAGTTCCGTCAGCCTTGCAAAAGAGAGAACACGCATCTGGCGTTGTGTGCACTGCATGTACGAAGTTCATGGACAAGCCCAGAATTTTTTAAACAGGAAATTCCTAGGGGCCAAATCTCAAAGCTGTTATTTAGCTCTATGTTGTGCCAAGAGTCTTTTCAATTCCAGCACAGTCCTACAAACCAAAACAAGAGTTGTCTCTCACGAAATTCACGGTGCAGTTAAATGACTTAAAATGACTTATTTTCCTTAAATGAAGGTCACTCTAGGATTTGATCTCTACGGCAAAGACAAAAAAGTTTAGCCATTTGGATCCAACACAGTCAACAAGAATGAAAGTGGCTCACAATCTTTGTCTTTCCCTATTTCACCCTGAGGTCCCAAGCAATCTGGTACGGCATAGCTTTGAGCACAAAGCAAAGTAATTTACCAGGTGTACACACATCCAGGACTGTATCTTGGAGAAAATCTTTGAACCTTACTATGACATGTAGCTGACAGTCAACTTAAACAACCCAAACATACATTGCAAGCAACTCTGGTGTTGACCAGTGAGCTATGTCTTACACCTCCTCCATTATAGTCACTCTTTTTCTATAACAATTGCACAGATTACTCACCAGTCTGGAGAGGTGAAAGTAGTAGCTTTCAAAATAGACTTTGATCTCCTAGCTGACAGACTCTTGAAGCACTCACAGTGATCCGTGAGATATTACTGTACCAACAATGACATGCTGATAACAGAACAAAATTTGTACCGAAGAGGCATGAAACATGAATGGTGGTTGTTTGAAAACAAATGTTTTCACAGCAAATGTTTTACAAACTTCAAAACATAAGGGAGCCAATGCTACAATTGCATTAAAATCTAACTACATAAAAGACAAATTTTTGAATAAATCTTGGAGATTCTTCCTGTCTCCAGAAAAAAGAAATATAAAATGAGAAAAACACATTCATTTTTTAATTTATATTGCTTAGAAAGCAGGAGATAGTGCCATTTCTCATGTAAGCACTTGCACAGAAGCTCCTAGACAGTAAAATTACAGAGCCAGTCTCTCTTCCAATATACACTTTATATAACCCCTGCAGATACATAGACCTACATGGGGTATAGTATCCATGTATCTATAGTATCTATATATGCAAAGACATGAGCAGCCACCTTAAATCCAGAATGACCTATAAAAAAAGTAATATTCAAATATTTTTCATATAGCCTATAAAGTAATTATTTTAAAAATACTATTACTGACTGGAGAATTAGTGATTTTAGTCCTTCTGCCTTCCAAGGTTGATATTATTTAGAATTTAGAGAGCATTTATTGTCGTACAAGCATGACTAGGTTTGTGTTTAGCCATTAATCTCTGAAGGCCTCCAGCAAAGTGTTTGGAAACTGAATACTAGCAGTTGCATTCAAAGCAGCAAACCTTATCACTGCTCAATTCACAGACCTGGAGTGACCCACAGGTTAAACATGCTCAGAGAACAGGGAGGCAGTATGAGTAACAACCTCCTCTACACTCCATGTCACCAGCAAAAAATAGTTGGGAATTTCAGTAACAATTACACACAGAAGGAAATTTTGTCACTCTGAGCTTTGAAATAATGCAATGACCACTGGGGTCTGTCCCAGCTGTGTGCTACGTGCATATCTTCACACAGGCCTTATCAGCTACTTCCAATTGCAGGTTGCAGGAGGCCAAATTCCCTCAGGTGTGAAGACAGCACAGAAACTGAGCTGGTGGAAAGTAGGCCCTGACATCCATCACTCAGGAAAGAGATAAAAGCAAGAATACCTATGGCAGCTTTTCTTTCTCTGTAGTCCGCCTGCACTGAATATTGCAAAGGCTTTGCACTCCAATTTCAGGGTCTTTCTTCTCTGAGTCTCTTCCGCCCCACCCCTCTTTATTCTACTCCGTTCCCACCCCCATTGTGGTTCTGAGTAAAAGGCAAACAATTCCTATTCTTGTTTTCTTGTCCAGCATTCCTCTAGTACACTATATTCACCTTCTCAATTCTTGATTGAGCTCTGATTTATTGGAGCAGCAGCTGTTCTTTACTGCTTGTATGAAACAGAAACAAATTAGTCCACTTCTAATCACAAAGTTCAAAAAATCCTTTTTTTGCCTCTAATCTTCAGATTTTATGCATCAGACTCCATGATACAAATTTAATTGTACTTCAATGCAGCTATTTCTCTTACACCTTTCAAAAACGCTGTCAAATATCCCCATACAAATGAATCAGTAGTAAAATCAGTTCCCTCTAAAGGATTCATTTCAGTAACTTTCATTAAACTTTAGGCACCAACTTCATTTTAGTGCCCATTTAAATTAGACCATTTTTAAACTTTATACTGAAGATACCTTCCAACTCAGGAGTTCAAATAGATGTTGTATAGTCTGTCACATAGCTATAGCCCAAGAGAGTGTAACACAGTTCACTGGATTTCCAACAAGAAAGGCTTCTTGTAGAGGAACAGGAGTATATAAAGACTCATAAAACCATCAAGTCTAACTTTTTGCTATCAGGTCCTCTAAACTGTGCTACAACATCACCTTTGCAGTGGAACTGTATGTTTTTCCTTATCTATTACAGTGTAGCTGATGGTTCCATAAAATCGTGATGCAATTTCTTTGGGGAAGAAGTTTTTTCAAGTGTAATGAAAGATTTTAATCAGCTTTAAATGCAGCTTTTGGACTTCTTGGCACATACAAAGGAAGCTTTAAGCAAGCTTCATATTGTTGCCAGTCAGATTAGAAATAGCAAAGACATTTTCACAACGTTTTTACAGAAAGAATAAGAACACATCAGATTTAGGACCTTCCAGTGTACACATATTGTACCAAAGTATTTTATTAGTTTGCAACATCAGATTAGATTTGTAAGATTTATCTCAGTCTGAATTGAAACAGCCTTCTGCCTATGCAAGGGATGAATAGTCCAGTGGATCTACACAGAAGAGAAAAAAAATCCAATCGACTCTGACAACCAAAAGAGGTTTGACCTAAAAGCTGGCCGTCTTAGCCCCAAACATGTCTACAAGGAAACATGAACCAGATCCCTGAAAATGTAATGCTGCTCAAAGAATGTACCCTGCCTAACCACAGTAAAAAAAAGGGATTTAGTCTGCTGTGTTTCGGAGAAAGACCAGAGAACCCAAAACACACACATCAAATTATGACTTACTGTGGGGAAGTTTTTCTTTCGTGACCCCACAGATGACAAGTGAAATCCCCAAAGCATGGCATTATTAACCAAGCATACTTTTCTCTTTTTTTCTTCTTTAATAAGCAGCAGCAGAGACATCTTTGCATTGGACGTGATAGGAAATTGAGGTTCAAAGTCAGACCACTCAGGAACAGATGTCTCCTAGTGGAAAGCTATGCAAGAGGATTGAGATTCTCAAAAGGAGCCAAATGATCTTTGGGTGCCCTTCCATGATAAACTCTAACACTGTAATCATCATTAGTAATGCTACTAGAGCAGAGTAAACCCAGAGTCCTAATTGTACAAACTAGAGTTAAAGCTGTCTTTGTTCTAGGATCCATTAAGTCTGAACTCCACCATTACAAAAGGCCTCATAAAGCTCTGAAGGGGGCAATTTCTCAGGTGGAAAGCACCCCGCTGACATGTTCCAGTCTGATAAGCAATGGTAACAAGTCATCCTTTCTTCTAAAAATGTTTCTTCAAACACAGCCTGCCCCTGAGTTCTTAAATTAATTTTAACCATGGTAAAATATGATTTTAACTGCTGTTCTGTTTTGAAATCCTGTCCTCTCCAAAAAAGTAGTGCACAGTGATGAAGCTTCTGATTAAGAATTGTTCAGTAAATGACCTAATTTATAGCAAGGTTATTTCTAGACTGTCAAATCCATCCTCTATTCAAAGAGTGGATACAATATTTTTTGGGTAAGACTTCATAAATACAAGTTGAATTCCTACATTAAGTGCAAAACTGAAATCAACATTAACCACAGATCTGAGATCGGCTCTCAGAAACACAACAGCTGCAGACTGTGGTTATCATCATGTCCTCTGGAGTATTTTTGCAGATGCTTCTTTGCAACAAACTGGAAAATTTGATTTTTTGTTAATTGTACTTTCAATTTTAGAGAATGTTATGGAGACAAAGTAATTTCTTACCATAATTTAACAATAACAAAATAGCAATTCAAAAACTGGCAGTTCCTGCATGTCAAACATTAGTAATTACTTGGAAAAGTCATAATAGCCAGAAACGCAGATCTTCAGCATTTTTCCTTTGCACAACTTAATTAGCGCAACACACACTTAAATCTGTCCTGAAGCTGACAATGCCTCGAGCATTTCCTAAAGAGAGGGCAGTGCGAGTTCAGCTGTGTCAGGCCACACCAGCTGCCTGGCACGCCACTCTGGGCACAGAGCAAAATAAAGGAAAAGCACAGTGACCCCCACCCCTCACCAACAGGGAGTGTGAGCTGCACTTGGGTCAGGATAACCTGGCAGCCTCTGTGGCTGAATGGGGCGGAAAGCAGAGAGAAAGGCAGAAAAACAACAATCCCACTGAACAGTGCTGCACAACACCCAGCCAAATGCCTTTTCTCTGGGCAGGTTGATACTGTGACTGTGCACTCTGCATTGGTGCCAGCCAGCTTTCAACTTGCTACCAAAAATACTCTGTACTTTCAATGGGAAAAGCAACTTTTCTTTCTTTCCCCCATCTAGACACACAACCCTCCTACAGCAAAAAAATGTCAAAAGTAGCAGGCTAGATGCTCTGCAGTCCTTTGTCATATGGAAGGCTGGTCAGAAATCACAATTTGCTTCATAAGCAGAGAAACAAAAGATATCCCAAGTGATAGAGTTTGAAACTCTCTAGAAAGATCTGAATAAAGTTAACTTATAGCCATAAAAATAGATTACACTACTAAATGCATGTAATACACTGAAATGGTAACACATTTAAAATATTCTCTAGCATTTTAAGGTCCAAATTAAGATGTCTCAAAGGATGGAAAGGAATACATTTTCCCCAGGGAAAAAACCACAAATGCTTATGACTTTTATGTTCCTATGAAACACAGGAAATTCAAAAAAATCATATTTCAGGAAAAAAGGAATACTTGAAATTAATAATTTTATATTACTAGCTCCAGTAATCCATTACAATTATAGATGAGTATGGAACTCCAGATGAGGGTCCTCTGTGCAGATCACTGCAGCAAAAAAAGTGCTGGTCCTGAAAATGCTCTCACAAGTTTTCATGATTTTTTTTCAGAATCCTGTGACCATCTCACATCTTGCACACACAACAATTTGCTTCCATCATAACCACTTCTGAGGTCAGAGCTCTCTCCATTACCTTGGACTGATCTTGGGCAACCAAAATGAGTCCGTGGCACCACAGTGAGTGTTTCCATCTCCCCTTTCACTTAGGCTTTTCTGAGACAAGCAGCATGAACATGCCAAATATTCTGCTGTTTGCAGCAATATAACCGTTTTGTCCTTCTGCTGTACTTTGGCACAAGTTATTCTTCAACTCCTGCGGCTGTAACAGGATTTAATTACCTGCAGTTCTGTGTTCATTTGATCAGAGGCTTTAGTGCACCCATTCATAGTACTTAAAACACAGAGAGTCTCAGCTAACAGCTAAGGGCTCTGAAGGACAAGGCGAGAACCAAGCGTTACGTACAGAAAGCCTCGTTTGTCTTTAGCATCTGAACTAATCTGTTACTGGATTTGTTTCACTTTTTTGTTTTCAGTTGCTGTATGCCTTTGGAAAACGAAGGCTCTCCGAGTCATTCAGCAATGTTACATCAACCAACACATCAGTGCAACATGATGTCAACATCACCACCCTCCTGGAGCACAGCCAGCACTGGACAAAGCATCCAAAAGTATAGGAGACCACTTTCCTCTTTGGAAGGCTTCATTTTCATACCCTTTAAGAATGCTGTTAGCTAAGAGATCACTGCAGAAATGAAGTTCATCATCAAATTCAAGCTTGTAAAACAGATGGATCCAAATCTATAGATTAAATAGTGACTCAAACTTGTACAAAATTAAGGAGATAGATTCTATTACATATTTTAATTTTCTTATTATTGATCAAGGGGCCTAGTCAAATTTTCAGCAGGCAGAGAGGAAATACCTCCAATGTCATCTATTACTTCCCATCTCAGTTTGAAACCGTCTTACTGATTCCACTGAAATCTGTGCAAGACCTGGAGCAGCAGAGAATAAGGCTCTGGCGTTTTGCTTTGGGACATTTTGGACCTAAGAGTGAACTGTAGAGCTCAAATCCAAGTGTTCTGTTTAGATCTGCACTGGTTTCATGTCTCTATGGTTAGTTTTTAAAGCTATAAGAAGGGATTCTAATATGTAACATAAGCTAACTAGTCTCAAGACAGACTAATTCTATCACTCTTTCCCTTTGCTTATAGCAGTTTTAACTCATCTCTAAATTCCAGTCATCTGTTTCTAATTCAAGTACATTTCAATTTCCTCACTTGATATGAAGAGCAGCAGCACTATGCTCACCAGAGGCCCTCACCAAGGGCAAATAAGAGTCAGGAAAAACCCTTGTGCTCTGCAAAGCAAGTTGGTCTGGCAATTCTCAGTCTGGGCTTTCAGTAACACCACCTGGATCCAGCAGCTTAATAAGTACAGGGGAAGTAGCCTATATAGGTGCTACTGTGAATACAATTTTAGTATTTCAAGTGAGTGCTCAGCACCTTGGAAGAAAGATTTCCCAGATTTCCCCTCTTTTTTTGTGTTACTACTCTCCAGAGAAGTATTTCCAATGGATAGGCAGATGCCTTCTCCATCAGCTGTTGTCCTGCTTTGATGAATCTTTACTAGTAGAATATTACATTGGATCCTGTAAGACATTATACCTAAATGTCTATGTAGGATATCCATCCAGAGAGATGAGCACCAACGTAGGGTGTTATGGCACTGATGGGGGAGGATAGATTGGTAGCACAGATGTGTGGCTACCAGTCTATACTATTGCTCAATAGCTCAGATCCCACAAGTCTCTTTTTTTTCAGGATGTAAAGAGAAAATATAATGACTTCCAAAGGAGTTGTGTCAGTTATTTTCTGCTTAGTGGGGAAAAAAAAAGTCTGTATTTCTATTGTTTATTTGCAAGATGAAGCTGTTCCTAACACTATTTCCCATGTCAAGGGTGTGTTTCTTACAATAGGCTTTTGAATTTTCTTCAAGAATTAGTTCACAAATAGAAAATATTATGCAGGTAAGGGAAAACTAACGTTTCTCAGACTTACTCTACTGATTATAGAGTTGAGAAAAGAATGTTCCACAGGTGAGCTTGGGATGGGCTTTCCTGATAGGATATGTGGATGCAAGAACAAAAAGTACAATGTCCTCATCACAATGGGAAACTTTGAACAATATGGAGAGAAGGAAAACTACTAATCTACTCCAAATAATATTCTTTATTTTAGCAATGATGTTATTACTTATTATTTTGCATTCACATGTAAATTAAGAAGAAATAATTAACTGCATTGGGACTTTTCTGAGTTGGGGTCCCCCAAAGAATTTTTAAATGAAAATTTTTAGTCAGAACAGCTAACAAAAGAAACAACATCTGCAGCAAAAAGGGCAGAAAGGGAGACTTTTTGCATACTTTGACAGTTCTGTGATTTCCAGATAGCCTATATGAACTAGGCATAAATTTGTCAATGAAAATTTGAATTTATAAAAGAAGCCAAATTTTACTAAAACATGGCTGCAGATTTCTAACAAGAAAACTTCAACAAAAATGAGCCAACTCCAGCACCCACAGTTATTAATATCACATACCTTACCTAGCCAGTTTCTCAACCAACTGCAAACAGCAAAATGTAGAGCATTATTCTTAACCATACTTCTCACAGAGGTACTAAAATCCTAAATTGAAATCCTACTTTTTTTTTGGTAGATTAGCACAACCTCTGTGGCACATACCTAAAATCAACTTCACACAAAATCAGAACCATGTGCAAAACCTGCCAAGCCCTGAATGAAGAGGCATACTCTCAGCTCCTCTGAGTAGTAGCAGATGTGAAGCCCTGGCAGTACAGCCTCCAGTCAAAGATTAAAAGGGGTCTTAACTCACATTTGCTAGCAGATTGAGGTGAATGGGGCTACAGAAACACCTCCAATTGACTGCTACCTCCCATCTGCCCCCCACTGCAACTTCCCCACTGGCAGCAGGCACAGCTGAGTAGGATACACACACACTAAATCACTCTGTGCTTCTGGCACAGCTATGTGAGAAGAAATTGGTGGGTACACCATGAGAGTGGCTTGTTGGACACTCGGTATGCAGTTAATAGCGTTCCAGTACTCTTCCTATTCAGAAAGGGTTGGAAAGCCTCTATGGCTGGCCTAAGCTCCCACTACAGAAAACCTCTACAGAACAAGGCACACCTTCTCTAAGGGCTGGACAATGCCCATACACTTGGATTTGTAAGAGTACAGGTAATATTGCCATCTAGTGACTCCTGTCATAGCAGTATTGGCAAGATTTTTGTTGGGCTATACAAGTATCCATAGCAACTATATGGTTTTCACCAATCGGAGGGTCCACAACATGTAAGTTTGCAACCTTTTTCATATCATAGCCTGATATAACAACCACATCATTTTGGGTCTGTCTTTGACTTCTAGAAATGCTGTTACAGCCCTTCTTCAGCCTGCTCATGGTCAAGCTTGATGACCCTCAGAAGCTACAGCTCAACAGATTTATTCCATAAATTCAGTGATTTTCCTGGCACTAAGCTCTTATATTGCATCACCTAGTTGGCTTTCAACAACAACAACAACAAAAAAGATGGAATTTTTGTTAAATTCAACTTGCAAGGTGCAAATAAATTAAATAAATTGAAAGAACATTCTTGTAGCATGCAAGCAAAAATATTCTGCAGCTGTGCTACGTCTCCAGCACATTAATGGAACTTTGATAGAGACACACCAAAACCATTCTTCTCAGAATGACACTGTCTGTCATCTAACTCATTGCAGATAGAGCAAGTGAGGCCTGTTACCATCTTAATGCAATTGTGATGGAGCTGTGATCCAGTCTGAAGCATTTAGCAATCAGCAACTTTTTCTACACACTATAAAAGACAGTTTCTGCTTCCAGGGAGTTTGCTGCAGATCTGAGGGAGATGCCATCTCAAGACATTTGGGTTGTTTAGTGTGGGTTTTCTCCATTCATTCTTTTTAAACTGGAAGAATGGTAGCAGTTTCCCTCCAACAGGTCCATACTGGAGGCTTCAGGGTGGGGGGTAGAAGGGAGTGGAGGAGGGGACAGGACAATATCAGGAAATAATTTAGTAGGCAATCATGACCACCAGATACAGGAACAGGTGAAGTGCTACAAATAGAAGCATGAAGGGTGGCTGTGAAAGAGGTGGTTGAGCTTGATTACAAAGTGAGGGGAGAGCAGAAACAGAAGCGAACAAAGTTTGAGAGAGCTTTAACAAAGAAAAACTGGTAATACAGGGAAGACATTAAAGAGAAAGAATGTGCACTCTCAGACAACAAGAGGAAAAATGCAGCCCTGAGTAGCCAGGAGACAAGCAAGGCAATAGTCCAAGTTAAAACAGGGTCAGACCAGATAAACACCTTTGACACTTTTGGAATTTGCTAATGTCCCACTGTGATGATGCTGCTTCATTCCGTGTCCCTCACACTGACAGCCAGCACTCACAGGTCTGTTTCATGGATTAGACAGTAGTGCATGCACTGAAGACACAGCTTGTGTTAGGTACGACTTTAACATAAAATAGTTTGGAACAGCCCCAGTGCTTTGTTTTCATACCATTCTTGCACTTAAATTACTTAGGAACAGCAGCTGCGTAACTCAGAAAATTGAGAAACCCTGACAACGCCTCCATTGCAGTTGGACCAGCTAAAACAACTCTATGCCTTGGGAAATTGGTCTGGCCCTTTGTGTCACCCCGTGTTGCCACTGGCCTCCAGCTCCATTAGCTTTTCTCATGCATTCCAAGATTTACTCTGTTATTCTCTGTGAAGTTTGTTCCACAGTTTGCGAGCACACCAGTGCTCTCGCTCATATGCACACAAGCCTAGAAAGGTCAGAACTCCCAGATGTTTTGTAAAAAACATAGAACCCATGACTTGCATGAGATCTGTGTCTTACTCAGAGAGAAGGATATATATCCTGCATATGGAAAGCATCACATTTAACTCATTTAAAGCATGAATCACTTTTCTCATTCTTGCACAGCTCATCCCAGCTATATAATGGCTGCTATCAGACTGTTAACATCCAGCTTTAAAAAAAATAAGAAATAAAAGAGCTGATCACTACGAAGTACAATTCCCCATAGATGAAACCTTGAAGGCATGACCAATGAAGAATGTACCATTCCAGAATGGGAAAAGACTGAACAATGCAGAACACTCATCTAACACTTGTATCATACATGCATAGCAGTGTGCCTAGATCTCACTTATGGGCTGCCACCCATATTGATGTTTATATAGTGCAGAGTCAAACAAAGAATTGCTGCCTCAGAAGACTTGCTGCTTAATTCTCCTTCCAGTCCTTAGGTCAACTCAGCCATAGCAAGTAACAATGACATATTCTGAAATTGACTTCTTTAAAGATATGAGACTATTTTAAAATGCACTGAGCCCAACCTCAGGGAGAGTTAAGAATGCCTTATGAATGCTGTAACTTAGCTGAAAGTTTTGTAGTAGTTTTTAATTCCCTACCCTTTCCAGCTACACCTTAGGAGCACAGAGTCATCACATCCTGTTGCATCTTAGGTACAGTCAGTACAAAGGGAATGCCTATGTATCTGATTAGACCATCTTTTTAGGCAGTGTTTTTTTTAAACAAAGGCCCAGTAGCATAAAAGTTCTGTCTGTACACAGGCAAGCTTTAGGCTTACTTGTAAGCCAAAATTTTCTTAGTTGGAATTCGAATTTTAGAGCTTGTTTCAATAATGAAGCCTGAAGCCCTGTAAGAAGTAGTGTGGTTTTAGGTCCATTTTTTGTTGAACATACAGAACATAGCCTGTACTAAGAAATATGCCCGTTCCTTACATGGAATTAATAATCACATTTGTTGCCCACAAAAATCTACCTATTCTGAGGAAGTCTGACATAATCACCTTTTGCAACCATGGTTTCTTGTCCATGGCTTGCCCACACTGACATCTAAATAGGCAACATAGAAACATCAATCTGGAACAACAACAGTTTGCAGAAACAGCACACACCACAACAGCTCTTAGTAACATTTTTGGTTTGGGTTTTCTTCTCCCTCCTTGGTGAGGATTCAGATGGAATAGCACAAGCTATATGGAGACATGTGGAGACAGCCCTGAAAGAGAAGAGCAAACTGGACAAAGATGAAGATAAAATCTTGGGGACAAACAACTGATAGAAAAGTAAAGGGAGGAGAAAATTAAATAAAGGAGCTCAAAGAGATTAGATAACATTCAGATCCACACAAAAGCCTTCAGCAGTTTACTTGCTGCAGGACACTGCTTTAAAACAACAAAAAGTTTGTTTGGGCTTGCCCCACAGGGCCTAGCAAAGTGTCCTTATAGTCACACAGCGTCACCTCCTGAGGCACTAAGGGTGTGACCCAGACCACCTTTCCTGCTCCCCCACCTCAGTACTGTGGCCTCACTGGGCAAATGATAGGGAGTTGTTAAGTTGCAGCTGCAGTTTCTTCCTTCTACTACAACACAGCACACACAGATGGTCCAGGAGCCCACAGGCAAGCAAAAAGGTATGAACCTGAGCTGTAGGAAATATTGCAACAGAAGAAAAGCAGAGGAAACGTGGGGTTTGAAGCTGACTTGTCCCTTCAATACCACCAAAACCACACAGGGTGATGCACAACCTTCTTCTTCAGCATGTGTGAGGCTTACCCCTCCAGGTGCCCTCTCCGTGCAATAGGCCTGCTGCTATCCTTGCAGCCACATTGGGACCTGATTTTGTGGGGCACAAAAAAAGAAGTCGGGCATGAGCACAGGGCACCACTAAAGCGGAGTACACAGGAGAGGTGAGAAGCCATTCAGGTAAGCTCAAACACAGGACAGTGGAGGATGAGGAAGAAAGAAGATGTGGCAGTCTTAAAGACAGCCACTGAGAGATAGTCAGAAGCAGATGCTACAAGACTTTAAATGCCATTTCTGTCTGAAGGCTATGTAGAGCTGATATTTCCTTTAATATGAGGGAGATGGCACATATTGCCATATCTGCAAGAAATCAGGCTACAAAATTTGTTCTCCGTATATAATTAACCTTAGTTTAGCTAAACATCATATATACTGCAAGAGAGATCTCTAAGATTGCTAGAGAACCTCCAGAATTTCCCTCTTGATTATAAGGGAACTCTGAAGAGGTATTTGGGTTTCTGAGTAGCTGTAGCAGACATGTAAACTAGCAGTCCTTCAGAATGACTAGGTAAGAAATTTCAGCTTTCAAATATACTTGTAAAGGTTAAAATTAATTAGGATATGAAACTAAGTAATATTTCACTAGAAGCAGAAAAATAAGAGTCCCAACACCATAGAAAAGTAGCAAGGCCTCCATTAGAACAAATCCAAGTTTAAAATGCAGTATTGTAAACATGTGTGCAGAATTTATGCAGGAGGGAAGGGCTTTTACAGTGGTGCTAGGAACAACACATCACACTAAAGAACAGAAAAAAAACCCATGTACTGGGTAAGAGGAAAATTACTTTTCTTGTTAGACCTGTGACTCTACAGGATAGTCTAAAATGAGCATGCTGAAGCACTGCTAAACAAGTGAGGCAAAACGCTCTAAAAATTCATGCAGACATGATGACATTTGTAAGTCTTCCCCTTGTGAATGTGAGTGCAAAAGGAAGGATTTTCATTAAAGCAAGAAAAAGCTGGCTTTTTATCCCCACCCCTTCTGCTCACTGACCAAGATGAGAGGTCAGGAAATGCAGATGCCCGTGCATGTGTCATGCAGGGACCCACATACCAGACCCATCACCCTAATCGACACACTTTCTGCTTAAGCTTTTCTTTTTTTTTCTTTTTTTCTTTTTTTTCTTTCTTTTTTTTCTTTGCTTCTCTTTACAGTTCCTGTAAGTTTGATAAGCCTTGTTTGGGGTTTGTTGAGGTTTGGGTTTTTTTTTTTGAAAGAAAAGCTCAAGTAAGCTGTGTTTTATAGTCAATACATCCATAAACCAAACACACCAAATGCTAGAACAGTTTGCTAAGAGTCATTCAGGCAAGTCCTAATTAAAAAGAAAAGAAACCCTTGCAAACAGCATGTCTCCAAGAGGTGAAAGGTCCTCATGCTGCTCGGCGAGGAAACACCAGGGCCACCTTTAAACTTTGGAGTTTTATTAGTGCCTTTGTCAGCAGCATGTATCTGTGTGTTGTGTTTTAATCGAGGCTCTGAATTTGTCTGTGACAGACTCAAAACAGGAAATTAACACCCTGCGGTGTGGCGGCAAAGCCTCAGAGGAAGCAGCAGTGGGGTACATGAGGCCGAGGATGAACAAAGACCCATAAACATAACGTCACCCATAAAAGTCACACTTTAAGGCACAGGAAGGATACTAAACTACACTTGGCTGCATTACACGCTTGCAGTAAAAAGAAAGCCTCAGGTCGAGAGGCAGAACATTTACAAGACGCTTATTTTGGACATTATTGCTACGGCTTTTATTCTGAGCAAAGCGGTTCAAAGTTAGGCATAGGAAATACCCAACGAGCTCACAAATGTTGCGTTTCCACTCGACGCGTGGCTCAGGGCTAAGATATTGCTTTTTATCTATCTCCCTGTTTATTTGGGTTGCTTCCTCTTCGTAAGGGGTTCAACTTTTCTGCAGGCAGCTGGATAGATTTCCACTGTTACCATGGCATTGCTGACCTTTAACATGGGGCTGTTAACATGACCTTTGCTTCTTTCCATTCCTACAAGGATGTTTCAGTGTAAATAATGTGGAAGCCAAACAGCACCGGGAGATTCCTCCTCTGGGAGATGGGAATGCAGCTAGCTCAGCTAGGAGAGGAACAAGGCAAGAGATGCAAGCTGATAGCTGACAGCAACATAAAACTGAAGTACTGTCTCAAACAGAACTCTTCTGCCCCTGAGAGATGCCTGGCAACTACTTTTACAATACTTAATACTACCTGTGAACTGCCCTATCTTGAAAGCCAAAGATAGGGTGGACTGTAGGCAGTTGCAGTGGCCCAGAGGCAGACTCTGCAGGGCAGAACAGTCTTGTTGAGTGGAGTAACAGAGCCTTAGAATGAAGAAATATTGGCAATATTGCCTAAGATGCTATTGTAACTCCTAGGATTTTTAAAGACTGAAAGGCTCTCACAAACAGAGGGGAAGTTCACTTTTTAAGAAAAACATACATTTTACGGAATTTCAATTAAAACAACACCAGAAACCACCTAATTCACTATTAAAAAAAAAAAAAAAGGAAAACCCTCTGTTGTAGCCTTTTATCTAATATATTCTTTGCCTCGAGCAACTCTTAATATAGTTATATAAATTCTATTAACTTAAATGAAAGGAAAATCCAAAGTTTCATGGGGCAGTAGAAATTGCTGCTGCAAATTAGACCAGTCTGCAGCCTACTGTACTGAGGGGAACTTGAAAAGATTTCAGCCAAACTCCTCAGGCATGAAGTGATATTTTGAACATTGTAACAGTGGCTAGAAGCTTCAGGAAAAGGTGTGCATTATTGGGAAAAAGTTCTGTTCACAGTGGGAATTTCCTCTAATCCTGCACAGATTTAGAATTAATTTTTCAAGACAGACCAAATAATACCCTAAATTCCACTAAAATTCAGTTGGATTTATGCGCCTAACATCCTAAGTCCTAAGCTTTTATGTTGGGCTTATGCAGTAGAGCATGAGAGGGAGATATTTCATATGTAACTCCAGCAGTTCAGATTATACTCCAGTAATCCAAACCACCTGTGGATCACTGCAGTCAAAAATTTGTGGAGGGAGGGTTTTTTCCCCCTTTTCTGATTTTTGAAGCAGGATTTCCAGTACCTTTAGGATTGGAGCAGACTCTGAAAAACACAACTCCTGAGTGAGTGTCAGAGCAGCCCCAGAGCTGTCCTGGTGTTCAGGCTGGGGGCTGGTCCCAACAGGCACCCTGTGAGCAGCTGCAGCACTGTGCTCGTGCAGAAAGCCAGCTATGCAGAGACAGCACCAGCTGCAGATTTCCCTGGGCCTGGGGAATCCCCAGCCAGGAAAATCAGTCGACTTTGAGTTAGTTCTTTGAGCTGTTGGTGCAACTCATGGGTGCTAGATCAGCTTTGGGTATGGTGTCCCAGAGTTTCCACCCAGTACTAACACAAAATATGCTACAGAGTTAGGGTAACTTCATAACTGTGGACAGGTTGTCTAGAAGTATCATTTTCAAAATTATAAAAGAGGATAAAATCAAATTATTAATATAAACCAGTAGCATTTTAAGAGGGTACTTCTTGCAGATTCCTACTGATTTTTTTTTAACACAAAGGATTAAAACACTAATGATAATTTCACTTGAAATGTCATCTGAACACCGGCAGCTTGAACATGCGGCTTCTCACATACAGGTTTCAGACAAAACTCTGCTCTGTCGGATGCTGATGCAAAAATCTGCCCGAGAAAAGTACCGAAATAAATGTAAAAGCCTTCCACTATCAAACAGGAAGCTAGAGCAGCACCAAGAAGCTGTGCTGTTCACTGAGGATCTGTTCAAGTCAGATGTTGCTGAAGAGATTCAAACGAGGATGCTGTGGAGACAAGTTTAAATACATGTCACAGATTCAAGTGGAACCTAAAATTAGTACAGAATGTTTTGTCTCTTCACTCTATATTGCTGTCCTATGTAATGAGATCATATTGTTGTTAGAGCCAAATGCTCTCTTTCACTGCTGTTGCTACGAGAGGCTGACAGAAGCTGCCAAGACCTCTCGTGAGGCATTTTAAATTAAAATCTATATAAATTTTTAACTGTCTTTTTTATCACCATACAATGTCTTACAGAGTTAAGATTCTGATATGGCGGTTATTTACCTTGCAAAACCAGTTAAGTTATGCCTGATTTCACAACATATAGCTGATAAGTGGGTACATATAATGTTAAAAATATTTTGTTGAGTAGAAAACCTGAGATGGGAGTTGGTTGCTATGAGCTTTTAAGGCACTTACATAAAAATTAAAATTGGAACAGACTCGAAGGCCTCATTTGTCTCTCATTTTTACAAGTGACAATCCAAATGAACCCTCAAATGCCAAATTAGCAGTCCTAGAGTAAAATCTAGAGTAAGAGGAGGCCAATTAGGCCACCTTAAAAAGTTAATTTTTCACAGGAATAAGAACTTCAAAAAAAGCCATTTTCAGCAAAATAAGTTGGTTGCAATAATGTGTCGTTTCAAAACCGAGTATCATTCATCCTAGGAGAAATATGCTGAAAATGTATTCTGAGAACTGACAAAAAAAAATGGTTGTTGAGGATATATTGGGGAAATGGCATTTTTAACCAGCTGGCATTTCTCACTAGGCAGCTCTACCTTCAAATCTCAGACAGTCCTGTTTCTTAGATATGCACAGAGACCAGAGTGCAGATATATCCCCTCTGAACTGTGACACAATCCCCACTAGCACATGGAGCTCTAGTGTTCCTTTAGTTTCTCAGTCTGATGTTTCCACAGCCAAGTTGCTCAGACAATCCAGAGTCACATTAGGATCTGGTGGTGCTGCCCAAGCCGCATCTGCCATTGCTCTCCAGTAATAAGGCAGGATTCAAGGTAACTAGGTAGAGACCATGGAAGGAAGCCTAGGTGGGATCACAAGGGTGTAATGAACAAGAACTGGATGATTTTTGGGTCAGATGATTGTTGCTGGTCATAAAAGACAAAGTGATCCTGCTCCTGATTTTTTGAGCTCTTTCTCAGTTCATCCAGTTTTAAATTCAGAGAGAAGACAGATATATATAACCAGAAGATTAACTGGGGAAATCTCAAGACAATTCTCCTTCAGAGGAAAGTTGTAGCAATGCAAGGGGCAACCTCAAGGCTTCATCTCAGCTTTACATTTCTTTTGCTGATACATGAAAAAAGGGAGAGGGGATAGGAGATGACAGAAAGGAAACATTAAACAAATGAAGGCCAGATAGATTAAAAGAAATTTAGCGCTTTTTGACAGAGTTTGCAACTTCTTCTTAAAATTGTTTCATTCCTTAGGTACATTCGGGTTAATATTAGGAACAAGGCTGATGTGTACAAGTAATTTAGAAGACAGGAAAGGGGTAAGAGTTAAAATTTATCACCCAAGATCAGAGTTGATCACAATCACAGTTGCAACTAGAACTCAGGTTTGTCATATCTTGGTTTTGCAGTTGCATTTCTGGGGCACACTGTGCCCAAATGAGCCTTTTTGACCTTACATTTACTATCACAATTGACTTCTTCCATCTACTAGACAATCTGATTACCCTACAACATAAAAAAAAGGGATTGTGTTTGCTGAAATCAGAGGGACATCCATTGGTAGCAATTGTTAGGAGAAGCAGGTTTAGTACTGTTTTTTCTTTCTCTTGAAATGAGGAGTCATTCCACAAAGTAACCAACAATCTTCTAAAGTTTGCACCCAAGCATTATTTTGATCTAGAGATAAATAGATTTTGATTTAGAGATAAAACTTAGTTGGACTAATTTAGAACAAAAGGGGATGGGGGGATGTGTGCTAGACTGGCCACTGAAATAGAGTAGTACCTGGGTTCAGCTGCTCATGCTCATGAACAACTTAAGCAGTCATATTTGTGCAGCATAAGGCTTCATAAGATTTTAAACAAAGTTACTCCAAGATCTAGAGAAGACAGCTAAGGAAACACCGCTGCTGAATGGATTACATAACACTTTATAAACCTTTTTCTTAACTAGCACCTTTGCCAAATAGTACCTCATTGTACTTCTTCGACCTTACAATAAAAACACAAAGAACTTGTCTGGCCACCAGCAGCATTCACGTGAGGGGAACTTCCAGCTTGTTCTATATAAGCATCCTGTAAGAGGTTTAAACCACAAACTTTTACTGCTAAAAAAAAAAAAGGCCGTGCAGGACTTTGCAAAAACATTTCTGTAAAGTATGAATAGCTGCCTTGGGGAAACTCCCCCATATTAATAGAAATAGCTGTTATTGCCCACACTGAGCAACGGCTCAGAGGGAATCTTT
The DNA here is from genome assembly GCA_008694505.1 of Cyanoderma ruficeps. Classification (NCBI taxonomy): domain Eukaryota; kingdom Metazoa; phylum Chordata; class Aves; order Passeriformes; family Timaliidae; genus Cyanoderma; species Cyanoderma ruficeps. The sequence goes on from VZDJ01007749.1 coordinate 12,871,719, forward strand.
ACAAATAGTCCTGTAAATTATTCCATTTGAATGCAGTAGTTTTCAGGAAGACATCTCAATAAGCAGGGAAGTCAGGAAATGAGCTGATAAAACAAAAAGCAGCAGTGTTTTCCCAGTATAAACATTGGCAGCAAGGACCGCCTTCCACCAACACAGGAGTTTCTGCCCAAGGGGTTACCAGCATTCTACCCTCTGCTCCATGAGATCAAATTGCCCCCTCCCCTAGGATTTGTTATTCAAGCAAGACCATTTCTCAGTTTCATGGACTGAACTCTAATGAGCAAAATATAAGCCCAAATCTTAAGGATGTCTAAAAAATTTAGATCTAGGATGAAAAGGGGGGGGAAATGTGGACACCAGTGTAAACATGGATTCTGACATTAGCACATGGCATTTCTTAACTGTCATCAGAGCAGAGACAGCAACAGAAACCTTGTGCTCCCTGAAGGCATCAGCTATAGTATCTTCTCTTGTACCCTTATCCCCAGGTTCTTCAGTTATAATGTATTTCCTTTTCCCATTAGTTGCTCCAAAATAAGGGTCCCAAATGACTGACAGCCAACCCATCTTTAAATTATGCTTCCAAAGAACCAGGTGTAAGAATGACCACTTAAAAGCGAGGAATATTTAAACTTGCTGTTATTTATGCAGTTATCAAATTTTCTTCAGTGTTTTCTGCACTCATTTTTGCAAATTTCTAGAAATTTGACAAAGATTATCAACACCAACAAAAGAAGCAGCATGAGAAAATCTGAAACAGCAGAGATTATGAAATACATTTTTTTTTAAATTTCTGAGAGAGCCATTTACAATAAAACTTAATGCTGAACTAGAACTGTGTGTAATTAAATCTCTTAAGAGTAGAACCTTTACGCTTTTCAGGAATCCTCGTGCAATATGGGCTGCTTGGGGAAGACAAATTCATCCAATTTGGTTTGACATTTCAGTTGCTGTTTACTGATATATCTGGTTAAATCTTGTACAGCAGAAAAAAACCTAAATTAACAACATTCTGTTGCATGGATATCACAAAATAGTTCAGGGACCTGTCACAAAATCTCCACTTTTTTTTTTTAATCTAGATGTTTTCCAAAGGAACAGCCCTTAAAGTCATCAGTAGTGCGCTGGGTGCCCAACCTGAGGTTAGAGACTCATGGAGTTCAGCATTTTATTATGCTAAAAAAATAAATCAAGGAACTTGAATGTGACCCTCAGGAAACATGATAAAGATTGTAAAGTATAAATCTAGAATTTTCAAATTGTTTTGGGGGAAAAAAAAGTTACACTTAAAAGATGATTACTTTTATGAACTCATGGTCCCAAGTTGTTAATCTAAGTATATGTATATTTTTGTATTTAAGCATATTTAAGTGTACCTCAATCCATTCAATCAGCAACCAAAAGCAGGAAACTGGGATGGCATAAACAGTTTTTGTTCCTTGATTTTCTTCCTCTTTCTAGTTTTACTTAGATTGGAAGATCAGAAACTATGTTTACAGCATTGGAGAACATAGTCCTACCTTTAATTATATCCAGAGACCTCTCTGTATAATGAATTGCAAACAAATTTCTAATTTTACAAGACCAACAAGATTGTAGTCTTTCCATGCCATGTGTTCAACTAAACCAAATTTGGAGGGGGAAGAAAGGGAAGAAGTTGTTCAGTTAACAGCTTAGCTGTTCCTAAGAGCGATGAGTGTCAAAAGTAAATTGGTTTTCCAAAGCTCAAATTCTTTTCTTTGTGCATCCCTAACATTTCTAGGCTTTGGAGTAGGAGCATTATATTTTACAAAATCCTTTGCATCTAGAATGGGCCTTTGTTGTTCCTGAGTACCTGGATTACCTCCAGTCTGCCACACTAAGCTTTTGCAAATAAAAAATAAAATAGTCTCCATTTCTACCTTGAGACATTTTAGCAGTTAAGATCTCCTAGTCTCTCTCCATTCAGCAAGGTATGTCGTCTTGTCATTTCAAGCCATGTATACTATTCAAATGAGGATTTTGACGTGCTCCACATATTCAAAACTTCTGCCTGCAACAGCTACAGGATACCTGAATTCATTCCAGCCTGAGAAAAAGCAGATTAATCTGGATCTATTTTTTTATTTCTTAATTTAATATCTCTTTCTATTTTCTTTGCTTGGAAAGCTGATGGCAGGGACACAGTATCTGTTCTTGGTAACCCAGTGAATCCCTGAAGGGCTCCAATATGTCTAAAAAACCATTCCTTTAAACTTAAAACAAAAGATGGCTTGAGGGAAGACAGAGGAACATAAACCAAAGTATGAGGTTTTGGTCTGGAGAAATGGAATTCTGGGCATCCACATTTTTCCTTGCTTCCATATCCATCGATAGAGATGGATCTCACTTGCAAGGTTTGGATTTCATTCCACACTTGTACTTGTCTACACATAACAACAACCTGCCATGACTATTGTTCGGCCCAAGCTGGCTCCAAAGTCCTGCTGGTGAGTCATTCAATTTGTCTGCAGTAAAAGGATGTGAGCATTACACAAATAACAGCTAAGAAATGTAGGAAAGTCTCTATCCACTACAGATGTGGTGTGTGGAACAGAGATGGCTCTCCCTTTTCAGTTCATGTTGATAACAGGGATCAGTGGCTGCACAGTAACAGCAAACAACAGAGAACAGCCCTGTAGGGAAACCTTCCATCAACCTGCCTCTAGAACACGGACTGAATATTGTATGTAAAATAGTGATTATTTTAGTTTTAAGAACTAGCTCATAATGGGTTTGAATGCATATAATTCATCCTTTGTGGATTCTCTCATTTACCAGGCACTGAATGCTTCCCTTAGCAGACTTGATTGCCCCTAATTTTACTCAATTATTTAGCAGCAAGTTTATACATATGACTTCTGAATACATACAATCTCCTGTTTTCCATGCCTGAAAGTCAATGGCAATTACACAAGAAGCAGAAACAAAGAAGCCTATGACCATTTGGGCTGATGTCTGGCAAAAACTAAGAAATTCACCCAGCAAGTCTAAAATATCTGACAAAGCCAAGCTTATTTTTAAGCAAGCTAAACAGTGTGGAGGTCAAGATTTCAGCTGATGGCGAATGTCCAGCATCATTATATAGTTTGCTTTTGAACTGAATTTTAATTACAATTTTGCACTCAGTATTTTAGTATAAATTCATTCAACTTGGTTTTTTCATACTGAAGTTCACCAAAACAAATGAATATGAAGTCAGAGATAATAAAAAACAATGTAGGTGAATGTATCATGCATTGTTTAAAACATTTTATATTCTATTAACAAATAGTTCCTATGGGGCAGTTTATATATGACCCAACAGACCTTGGATGAGGCAACTGACCTGGCCTGACTCTACTTTTAACTACTTGAAAAATGTGAATTATACAGTAAGTTTTTGGTTTTGGTTTTGGTTTGGTTAAGTTTTTTAAGATACTTTCTGGTTTGTTGCATTATTTCTTGGATACTACAACTAAGAGTTTGTTAAAATTAAAATCAATTTTAAAGTATCATGGCAGGACAATAAATTATATACTTCAAATATTCATTAGGAATAAAAAAAGCCAAATCTACATTCTTTTATTCAAAAAAGTATTACTTGAGGCAGTTTTTTTCAGCTAAGAGCTTGAGGCTGGCCTACAGGTTTTAAGGGTGGAAGACTACCGTATTTCCAGTGGTACTCAAAATTCTCACTTCTCTGCTGCTGGTTGAATGGAGAAAGCTGCCAAAGAGCCGTGCTATGCAAAAGGAACAAAGCCAAAGATCTGTTTACACTCTAAGCTCAAGTCAGAAAACAGCAGAAAAACAGGAAGGCACATTGAGAAGCCGCTACCCATTTGGTCGTTTCCGTGTGCGGTTTCACACCCGTGAGGATATGGGCCGGCGTGGAAATGCCGCGTGCTCACGCCGTGCTGCTCAGGGAACAGTCACCCCTGCGGAGCTCTGCTCACCCTGAGCAGGGTGAACAGCGCTGCTTCAACTGCCCCCACCACAACAGCCAGGAAAATGCGACCTCATCTGGCTGGTGGCAACCCTGTGATACGAATGACAGAATGAAGGAAGGATAAAAGTTTCATATGAATGTTCACTCACAGGCAGAAACAGAAAGTGGTGGAAATTAAAATAAATATATGAACTTGTTGACTCAGTGAGAATCTAAAAGCATGTTTTATGCTCTACCTTAGCATTCAAACTGTAGTGCATCCAATGCTACTGCAAAAGATCCCTTTCTCAAAAAAATAATCACCAGATGTGATTCAAAATTATCAGTTCCTCCAGAGTTTTAAATCTCTAAATCTTAAAAAGAAAAAAAGAAAATTGGACAGGGAGAGGGGAGCTTGGGGGTGCCTGTTCCCTTCAATTTATCTACTTCTCAAATCATAGTGCTGAAATTCTGAGCTGCTTGGGGTACAATCTTGCCTTCATGTATTTGCTTTTACAGTGAACAGCACAACAAAAGATCGCCCACTTGGGGATTTCTAGAAGTAGGTGATAATAGATTCAGAACATATAATTAAAACAAGCATATAATTAAGACAAATATATTCCATTAGGCAAATCAATTTTTCCATTAGCTTCAGTGGAAACAGGTCTATTAGGTGTAAACAGATTAAAGATGACACCAGGGTACATGGGCTCAGTTTTGACTTCCTGTTCCCATTTCACTTCAGCTGAGCTGTTGAGACATCCTCATTTTGTCTAAGTGTGACAGATCACAAATTTGCAGCTGAGTGCATACAGGTTGCAAAGCCTCTACCAGCAGGCTTAGCTATTATCCATGTAAAGATGGATGATAACAGCAGGGGGCCATACCCAAAGATCTGCTTGGGACTGGGACACCATCAAGATAAAAATTCTTTTGGTTATCATTCTGCAGTGTCCCAGTTTAGAAAGGGGATAAAACACTTGACATTTTTATGCAAATAGTCAGCACAGTACATAACCACATAGTGAAGAAGGAGAGTTCTTACTCCAAAGAAAAAAATTTTATTAGCCACATTCACACATATTCATTTTTCATGGCGGAGTGGGGTAAATCCACTGAATTCAAAGACATTATCCCTAAAATTAAGGATTCAAAAGCCCTTTTCAAAGCCCAGTGTGTTTCTTCATGTCTCTCCAGTTAGAGCTTTAGATGAGCAGTTTGGGTAAAATTAGGCCTCTAGCATGTCATGAAGTTTCCTGTCAAATCGTGAGAACTATTTTCCTCAGATTAATCCTTGGGCAACTATCTCTACTATCTCCATAAGCAGAGAAAACACAAGACTGTTCTGACACACCAATAATCATGATGTAAGAATGCACAAGAAAAGAATACAGTCAAGGGGGTGGGTAAATTTGCAGGGCCAACTTGCTTTTACAGAGAGAAATAATACCCAAGTGGGAGACTAAGCAGCAGGGGGAAAAACAGATTGCACACTTGGAAGAAAACCAGCCACCTTTAATATTTTCTTCTTGAAGAATGTCCAGCCACCTTGGACTCCTTAGCCCTTCAAGGGGCTCTGTCAACCAGTCTCCCAAACAGGCCAAACTCTGCCCTCCAGAAGCCCACGGAGACAGTTCTACTGATCCCTGTGCTTACTTTTCCAAGAATTGTCATTGCTATGACCAAGTCAGCCTCCAGCCATCACATCACCCACAAGTCCCCTCTCTGTTCACAAACAGGTCCAGCAGGGCACATTTTCTGGCTTGCTCACTCACCAGCTATGTCAGAGTTACCTTCCGCATATATTCCAAGAACCTCCTACACTGCTTCTTCTCTGCTGTGTAGTATTTCTAGCACACATTTAGTAAGTTGAAGTGCCCCATGAGAACAAGGGCTAGTGATGTAGATTATATAGATGAAAGCTAGAAACAGCAGTACATTTTTTACTTGCATTTAGGTACGCCAGAAGGACATCTATTTGCCCACATGTTAAACCAGTCATTACAAGAAATTACTGAAGGTCTTCACCTTCTTCTTCTAAATAGGTGCTGAGGCCTAGACCTTTCCTCTGTTGTTTAGAACACCTATAGAACCTTTTTATGCATCTCCCTTCAAACATACTACCTATAAATTTATACTGTAGAAGTATCTCATAATCATTTTGCTACCCAAATCCATACATGGAGACCAAACTAGCTCTCTGATCCAGCCAAGGAACTCTTTTGAAAGAGTGTGGGTTAAAACCCAGGCACATATTTAGCCTGTGACACAGAGTTGTACAGAAAAGCTTTAGCATCCTTACCTAAGCCTGACTGACATTTTTATTACCCAAATCACTAGGAAGAATTATATTTTCCAGTGTACTGCTTCTGCTGGATCTGGAGTTTTAGGCAATCCACCAATTACCCATCAGGAAATGAAAAAGAAGGAGCGTAGGTTATTTATGAATGTTAGGAATCCTGTCACAAGTACAAGCAGTGATTTTATGGATATCAAGGGACCACAAACCACCACAAAATATTCAAACATACCACATAACCCAACATATGTAACCCCTACATTAGTCAGGCCCTGCAGTAAAGTGTTCTGTTCCAAAATGGTTCTCTTAGTGCAAGTACAACTCAAAATACTTCTAAAAGAGTGAAGTAACCTAGCATTTAAACATCCTATTGACTAATTTTACTTCTAATTTTTCCAGAGCAGAGCATTCTAACTAAAATATTACCTTAATAGGATAAGAATTAGCAAATTGTATTCAACTATGATACTGTCATTACAGAGATGTGCCAAGGCTCTGGAAGAGTTGAGAGGCAACCTTTGGAATTCCTTTGAAGCCCCTTATTTTAAATTTAGGTCAGTAATATAAAGTGCCAACTTGCAAGATTTGGAGAAAGGGTAGCATATATTCCAGCATTCAGTACTTAGCACCACAAGAGAAATTATATAGATCTCTTCAGCTTTAGTCTCAATAGGTGACAGCTAAGGATGGAAAAGCTCAAAGGACTATAGAGTACTTAAACACACTCATTAAATTTATACCAGTTTTTAAAGTTATCACTGTGACTGAGTCCTTGCTGTATCACCTGCAATCTACACATTCAGCGTCTGTTGTTGGCTGTGTCAGCCCCTCTTTACAAATAATCCCTCTGTGTCTTTCAAGGGTGGGAGGCAATAGTAGCAGAATGACTTCTTACTCTCAAAAGGCTCCTTTTTCCTTCCATCTACCCTTGTCTTTCTTGCAAAGTCCCTCTACCTTTTAGCCTCCTAAAGATCTCAGTTCTTCAGTTCTCCTCTGTTAATAAACCAGTCAGGGACACCATGTCTAGGACACTTGTTCAGCAAGGCGAGGCTGAGAAACCCAAACTTGCTCAGTATGGAGAAAAGTTGGTTTTGAGAAGCTCATCAGTGCTTGTGGTGAGCTTGCTGAGGGTCTGGAATATGGCAGTGTACAGTGATACGTGTTGGAATTATGAGACCATGGGCATAAAATTAAACAAGAGAAGTTCACACCAGATGTGAACTTCTGGTTCTCCAGAGCTTCTGTATTCTCCACAAGATGGAGAAACTCTCCTCCCCATGAGGAGAGTGAAGTGGGTTGGCCAAAGTGTCAGACTCTGTGTAGAGGTTTTTATAACTTGTCTGGATAAAACTCTGAGCAAGCTGGTCTGCCTTCCCAGCCATCTCTCCTCACACAAGTCAAAACGTACCGATCTGTGAAAACTGTACCTGTACTTGCTTTACAAAACACAAACAGTGCAATGAATTTCTAACCTCTTTAACCCCAGACCCTCAGAAGCAGCATATTCATCAGTGGGAAAAATTAATTATATTTTAATAGGTATTAACATCACTCGCTGATGCAGTAGATGGAGTTTAGACTTGCTTCTTCATTCCAAGTTTCCGACAGATATCAAAAAGCAAAGCTGTCACCTGGTTAGACTTTCCAGGCCAATGTCTTGCAACAAAGTCTTTTCAGACTGCCAGAACCATGTCATCGAAGATGGGCCATGTCCCTAAATCTTACGCCAAGCCAGGTGTCCGTGGTGATAAAACATTCTCCCAAAGGCAGTCTGACCTTGGCAGCAGCACAGGTGCAGTTATCAATCAAAGTTTATAAACACAAAGCCAGCCCAGTGCCTTCCACGCAGACAGACAGACAGAACGGACACCCAGCTGCTTGGACAGGCAGGTGCCTGTCACTTCACCTCCTACAACCTGCTGCTGGGAAACACAGAGCTGGAATTCCAGAGTGACAGAGGAACTGAGGTGCCTGAAGTACTAGCTGCTAAAGGACTGGCAAGGTGACAGATTGTTCAGCTGGAGGAAGATCTAGAGGAGAGAAGCAGATCAGATTGCAATTAGACTTTAAATGCTAGTAAGCAATGTCATCCATTAGGCTTCTGTCATCCACTAAGCATCAGGATTTCTGCTTTAGAAGAAGAAATTGGATTTCTGACTATTACTCAAAAAATTATACAGGAACTCCAATATATGTTGTCTCTGTGGCCCAGGAACAGGAAAAAAGTTCAAAGATCTGGCAGTTCTGTACTGACCTCATCTGTTTTAAGGCATATTTTCCATGGCCTAGGGTATTCCAAAATTTATATTTAAGGTGGGCAGTTAAGTAGAGCAAAGACACAAAGAATAAACTATCCCATCTATTTTTTTTTGAGGCAGTTGACTAGGAGTAGTGACTTAGCAGTAGTATTTTCTTGCATACATGGAACTTTTCCTGAAGGAAACAGGGACACTTCCTGGTAGACATTTAAACAAAAAAGCAACAATGAGCTTACATATTGTAAGACACCCAGGAATCTGCACCAAAAGGAAAGAGAAAGTTTAGGAACACACAGCGCACAAAAACTTTCCAAGCCATGATAACAAGATGAAACCATAGGCTATCAGGCTTCACGTGTCCCAGCACTCCTAGGATTTCATGATTGAATATAATCCCCCTCCATAAAACTGGAAGATAGGTAGATCACTGACACTAAAACCAAAACAGCATCCAAAGCATTTAGAGGCAGTAAAAACATGCCCCTATAATTAATTGCAATAAAGAATAAGAGGAGTTTCAGTCTTCTGGTGGTTTTGGAAAAGAAAACTTATTTTGTTTCAGCAGAAGGCTAAGACTACACAAATTAAGACATTATTAAGAAAGTCAGAGAACAAACAAGATTTTGCTTTTGCCCCATATCAAAAAAGAGATGTTTCAAGCAAAAAAAAAAGTGAAGATTTGATTAAAAGTTCTACAAACATGTCAAGAGTGATTAACAGAAAAAATACAAATCTGCCTTTCAATACTGCCAAATCTGCTTTTGTTATTGGAAAACAGCCAAAGCAACAATTTTTTTATAATCCTGAAGCATATCTTTAAAGTATTTTCTATCCTTGGACACATGTTTCAAGGCTTCAAAGTTAGTTTTAAGAGTATTTTTAAGACACGTCCACATTTTTCCTTGCCAGTTTAAATTATTCAAATACAACCACAAAGTTACCTTAGTCCTCTGTTTTACTGATAGATTTCACGTGCCTCAGTTTTCTTAAGTGGATTTCCCAGATTCGCAGGCAGAAAGTTTCAGAGTCAGGAACAGGAGTTAACTCTCCTGGTTTCCTGTTGGATCACTTAATGAAGGGGCCATCCTGTTGATTTTGCACGTGTACATTGTATAACTCCTTCGGGGACCCAGGGGAGAGGACATGTGCATGTAGACACATATACATCCAAATTAACTGCTCTGTGTGATAATGCTGCCCATTTTTCTGCAGGACTCCTGCCAAAAATTAACAACTGGCAGAAAATGTACATTAAAATGTGTCCACCCAAATATTCACACCTAGACTCTACACATATTACCAGGTTTTGGTGCCACTGGATTCAGGGACAGTGAGAGCACCAGGATTAAAATCCCAGAATTTACAGAGCAAATCTTCAATCATATGCAAATGCTCCATTTAATAGCTCACCTGTCTGTATAATGATCAGGTGTACTAAAACAAAAAATAATTTACAAACCAAAATCAGGACCTATATTGTTGTCACAAAGCTTTCATTGCAGATAGATCATCTCACTCTCACCACAACCAGACTTTGCTGAGATAACCTGTTCAGTACAATACTTGTAAAATTTTGTGCATGCTTACAGAGAGGACCCTAGCTAGCGTACCGTAGAGGTTAGTCACACAATGAAATGCTTAAGTGCATCAGTCCATACTAAAATCCTTAACAAATCTGCTTTTTTGTTTGCCTGTGGACTGAACTGTAAGAGGAGGTTAATCAAACGTCTCTAAATCACATAGGTGCTGTGGAAAGTTATTAATTTATAGCAACTGCTTTGAGCACGTACTGTAAAGCTGCTATTCAAGTTCTATGCATTCAGCAGGTCTAGTTTTGCTTAGAAATTCTTGAACTCTCAAGGAACCTGATCTGAGTTTCGACTCCGAGAAAACTTGAAACCAGTTGAGATTTGTGTGGCCTCAGGTTTCATTGAGTATTTAGCATAACTGATAATGAGCCCTTCTCATATGCATTCCATCTCCTAGAGTCTCTTGTTTTACTTTCCTAACTAAGCAGTATAAACATGTGGCACTGCTTTTGCAAGAGAAGCGTGTCTCTACCAAGTTACTCTAGATATCCTAGAGATTCATGTGTTTCTTGCACTGTAGGCCCAGCTAGTCCAGACATTTTTGATACTAAAACTGTAGCTTCATTATAGGAGCATCCTGTTTTATGGCCACTCTGTTGAGCAAAAAGTCCTATATAAATATATACCTTGATGTCTGAAAGAGTGATAAAAGTGAATTGAGTTCAGTTGTGCTATAAGTACGGGGCTTTTAATATCCCTATTTCATCTGTCTTCTATAAAGATCACTTTAGAGCCTTGTGGAGTGTGGGAAAGCTTACAGAGCTCACAGAACTGAGCCTAGCATCTGAGACCCAAGGCTAGCAGCAGATTCCCACTGAGTCACTGCTCTAGACTTTGTCACTCAGCTGACTCTAAACTACATACTCACAGCATTACAAGATGCCTTTCTGGCTGCCCTGTTACAGCCAGGATGCACATTCTGCAGCCTGTCTTCCCCCATCTAAATCTAGCTCTGTTTAGAGGAGACATTCAGTTGAGTGCTCAGAGTATCTCAGTAAATGCAAAAGCACAGAATGGTACCTTGTACCTTAATCATAACCATCTAAAACTCTCACAGAGGATAAGCTAACACAAAGTGCAGCGATGCTTATATGTTTATTACTGAAAAGTTCAGTCAGTTACATATCTCTCTCTAAATCATGTGCACCATAGCCTGGGAAAAAAAAACCAAAACAGTCTGGCAAAATCATGCCTTTTTCTTTAGCAGTAATAACACCCAGCCCAATACTAGAAACCTTGGCATATCCAATATGCCAATGAAATCCAGAAAAGACAGTTAAGATCCCGTTTTCCATATCCACTTAAGTACTTTTGCGTCTCTGATTCTCAGGTTTGTCTCAGCAGGTCACAGCCAGCATTTTATAAAACTTGTGTATGAGTGGCTTAACATCCAAATAAAATCTTAATATCAGACCCTGTAATTTAAAAAAAAAAAAGTCAAGTCCAAATACATGACAAGATTTTCCTTCTATGAGCCAAATAACTTTATTAGCATTTTCCTACCAGTTATGAATATCCAAGGTATGAAGCAAAAAAAAGATAGAATATTCTGCACCATAATTAATAATGAGCAAACCTCCATTAAAAAATACATTAAATGAATCACACAGGTGTCTTTGACACCTCTGTTTCTCTACAGGGTGCCCTTCCTCAAGCTATGCTTCTTTGACCAAGCCTTTTCCTGCCAGGAAAACTGTCTTCCAGAGAACCATAAGACTTCAACCTCACAGCACACTCTAAATCAAACCCTCCTCTCCTCCTACAAAGCCTAATTCCTACCATCATCTTTGTAGCAAGTAATCCTTTATTTCTTCCTTTTTAAGGTCAGTTCTCCTTACAAGTCTGCATACAATAGCACCTTCCTGAAAACTTCACCACATGATGATTTCTTCTCCTCCTCATTTGACCTTCCCCTGAGTGTTTTTATTCCCTGCAGCTGCGCTCCTTCCTGCACCCTCCTGTCTACTTTCTATCCTTGCTCTGCCATGTGTGCTTATTTTGAACCCCATCCAACCAGAACAATTTTCTGTACACAGAATTTATGTTTTTTTCCTTATTGCTTATTACTCTTCTCAGCTCCAACGTTACCAGACCTCCCTGAACATATGAAAAGTTCAGTTGAAAAAGTTAATAGAAGCAACCCAATTTCTATTTCTTCTAGAATGGAGTTGATGTAAAATGGTTGTTTGCTGTCTGCCATCAAATGGAGGGAAAACTCATCTGATCTGAAGCAACTGAAGATAATGAGTAAATATTAAAAATTATTAACTAAAAAAAAGCTGTGAACTGCTGTAACTCAGTTGTGGCTTTGCAGTGCATCAGCCTCTCCCTCAACACAGGCAGACACCAAAAGTTCCAATGGAGTGATAAACATAAAGAAAAATACTGGGTTTGAATTAGGGTTTTTTGCTTATAGTCCTCTCCTAAAATTAGGGGCCTAACTTGAGACATCTGGAAGTTGCTCGATTGTCCGCTAAGTTCAGTCGTTCACCTCTGACAAAAATCACTACCCTTTTGGGTTTTTTTCGGTTTGGGGTACCTGAAACAGACACAAAATGTGTTGGTCACTTTAAAACCTTTATACTATAATGATCTGAGATGAGAAATGACAGGCTTGGGTCCCTAATCCCACAGCCTCTGAAAAACTGAGCTCCCTAATAACCACACCAGTTGTAGTTGAGATGATTCATAGATTTTTCCAATCATTAAGATAATTCAATCTGTTTGAGTAACACTACACTTAAAGTCTTACATGGTAGTTTGTGCAGCACAATGGATCACAAACCACACGGTAATTTTACTATTTCTAGAACAAAAACTAGCTAAGTGACTAAAACTGAAGGAAATTAATTTGTAAGGCACACGCAGATAGAATTGTCTTTAAACAGAATGTCCCTTGACAATGACTGAATCCCATCACAGGAGTTCCTGAAAGAGTATTTTTAAAAGTCATTTGACTTCAAATTATCATCTTTTCCTGATCTCAGATTTTAGTCTGCAAACAGTCACACAGGGGAAGGACAAATAGTTTAAGTTTATGCACTCCCAGAGGGTACAATCTCAGTAGGGCAGCCGTGTTGCAGCGAGCAGGCCGCTCTATTTTGTATCACAGAGTCCCTCTGGTCTATGCAAGTCCTGCCGCAGCCAAATGTAGCCAAGCAGGAGAGGAACAATGTAGAGCTTTCAGCAGAGGGAGGTATTGACACAGTGTATAACTCTAGGGGAGGGGATCTGAGACTGCCTGTTTCAGGGCTTGGCTACAGTCAGAGACGATAAATCCCTCCTCCAGCAGTTTGTTAGGGGGTTTTGGTTTTTTTGTTGTTGTTGAGGGGGTGTATTATTTTTTAAAAGGAATAGCCCTTAAACAGCTTTACTGAAGTTGTTTTTTCTGTTTGCAGAAGCTGAGTTACATTGTGTTGTTGGTGGAAAAGAAAAAAAAAGCGCAAATGCGAGGGTGGGGGCAAAGGAAATACAGACATAAATTTAAAGAGAGATGCCTTTGGTCACCAAAAATAGCCACAACAGATAGTGTAACTAAAACCTGACTAGTGCCTACACTGTCAGCGCAGCGCACAGGGCAAAGTTACATAATATTTTCCACATTTATTTTGAGCGGGGCAGCCTGCCAGCTTGATAGATTTCTAGAAAGGGTGGGAGAGGGAGAGTGGTTTGATTCACAGACTGCTGTATTTACAGCTCGCCCCACAGCCACTGCCTTCTCCTCTTTGGGCGTTTACCTTTAGAGTTTGCCAGAGAGCAGTGTGAGCATAACCCTGATACAGAAAGCAAGTCACCCTCCAGACTGTCTAAAGCACTACAGCTGCACAAGTTACTTTTAGTTTTAGATTTTCGACTGTGCTAACATGCAGTGGCTTGCTGAAACCTCAGTCACCATCAAAGTCCAGAAATTAACAGTAGGAAAAGCACCTTGACAAAAAGAACAGGAGGGAGGGAAGCTTCAGCTTCAGATCCTTCCCTACCCAAACTCTGACAGGCTTCAAAAGTAGAGTCTTCAGAAACCAAAGGTTACCAAAAAACTGTAGAAACAGAAATTAATCTACGATCAATTAAGTTTAGAACTGGGCATAAATCTCTAAAATGAACATTAATTCTCTCAGAAGACAGGGCTGCTCTTTTCAAAACCCTGGATGAAACCAACTACCTAGTTTCCTATGAGAAATCTACCATTGAAAGATATTCATCAAGAACAGTCATACAAATGACTAGATGAGCAGTTATGTGTTATGTGTGACAGGACAATCCATAAAACAAAGCATTGGCCTGCGTGTTTCCTGCATCTATTCTATATTTTCTCTACATGTGGCAGGTTCTCCATTGGGACTTCTCAAATACCTCATTAAGATTTGACTGTTGCTGGCAAGCAATAACATTGCAGCTTCCCATCAAAGATAGACAGGAAAAAATTACCAGGAAAATGACAAACAAAAAGGTTTACTTCTTACATCCAGTTTACATGAAGAGAAAAAGGAGGTGAAAGACAAGGAAGAAATAGAACACTGTTATCACTGTAGTAAACCCAGTATGATGTCCATAAAACAGACTACTGAAAACGGAGGTTAGGACTATCCTTCTCTCTCCCATCCATAATGTATATACAGAACCATATATATGACTTTGTAGTTTTATTTGAATGGGATTAAATGGGAAAATGAACTGAGCCAATTCTCACCAAACTGAAAGGTACCTACACAGCATAGAAGTTGCTAATACATTTATGAAGAATATTAGTGCTGGTATCATTAAATCAAATTGTTACTCCAAAGCAAATTGCTCTGACCACGGCTTTAGACTAAAGAAAACAAGAAGATGCCAGCTAAATGCCAACATGTTATAATTTTAACCTGCAAAGAAGAGATATTCCCAGACTAACATGGAGATAAAACAAAAGCAAAGTTAATAAAATAATGCAATGATGTCAAGCGAGGTGTTATATTTCCTCTTACTAGTAACACTGTGTACTTTTGAGAGTGATGCCTTTGAGCGTGAAATCATCCTCCAAAACAAACTCTCCTTTTAATGTGGTCTCATCAATAGTTTACAACTGGAGCTTGCTAGTTTTTGTTATAGTGACCTCCCCCAAAATTGTAGGGGGTGGTACATCTTTAAAGATTAATTTTGTTTCTTATGACTGTGCTTAAAAGGAATCCCTCAATTTCTTTTCTACTTGGATGACATTTTATCATTTCCACATTTTTTCCAGCCCAAATATTGCTGCACACTGGCAAATTCCATAAATTTACCCAGAGAGAACTCAGTATCCTCTTTTTCCCCCAGGAAAGGGAGCCTAATTTGACGAAATGAAAAAAAATAGTATTGAACTTACAGGATCAGCTGTGAGCTAATGAAAAAAAAAAAAGGACATCCTAGTATTTGGAAAAGGGTAACTTATTCACAAACTGATAAAACAGAATAAATCATCTCTAACACAATAAGCAATGAGATTGTGTCACATCATTCAAATGTAACAGTTTTTTCCACAATGCTGTATTCCCATTCATTGAGTTTTCTGAATATTTAAAATTAAATAACGGAGAATGGAAAGAAGGAAAAACAGAAGTGGAGCCAGAAGTTTGCTTGGGGCGGGGAGGGGGGGGAGGAACACAAAATCAGGAAAACATGGAGAGATGGAAATTGAGATGTTTGAGGAGTGCTGAGTCAGACTCTGAAGAACGAGAGTGACTAGGACAATAGGCTGGGACACAAAGATGCTGGTTCAGTTCCAGACTGAGCCACAAACTCTACAGCAAGCTGTATGATTTACTTGGAGCCTCAACAAACTAGTGGCAAAGAAGACAAAAGAGGACAAAATCTTCTGCCTCAGGGAAGGCATGGTTGTGACTACAAGGCATGAAGTCCCTTGGATGTATGATCATCATGCTCTGAAGTGTGCAGGAACATCCCTGTTTGACTCCAGACCGTAGCTGAGGGACAAGTTGTGGTGTCTGACAGTGCCACACCAAAGTCAGCCAGCTCTTCTGAGCACCCCTGCTGCCACCCAGCACGAAATTATTGTCAGCTGGGAACGTGCCCTGCAATTTCAGTGTGAAGTTTGGGGTCACCATGTTGGAGCTTCCCAAATGCTCACAGCAAGGTTTGCCAGAACTCAGGTTTTGTACTTCTGCTGCAGAACCACACTAAATCATGGCTCTCTATCTGGAACTTTCTGGACCTAATATATCTGCTCTGTGATATACTCTGCTATGGAAAGTCACACATTCAAATGATTGACTCAATCATTAAGTAAAAGGAATTTAAAAGTAGAATATACACAGTATTATTTCTCCAAGGAAGAAGACTTATCAGCCCATTTCCTAAAGCATTTGTAAATATATTGCACACTTTCTTTTGCTTTTGGCTATAACTAAACAAAAATCATATAATATTTAATTTACCTTCTGCTAATTCAGTCCTTTGGAGTTCATACTCCGTACTATGTGGAAAAGGAAATTCAAAATGTGTATCTAAAGCAGAGGACATAGGAGGCCACTGCAGTTCCCAGGGGAGGGCATGGCCTTTCACCACATCCTGGCAGCATCCTCAGGCAGGACCAGCCTGAGCACAGCTTTCCTCACCCATCACACACTCCTACCTGGACCTTGTCAGAAAGAAGGTATAAGGAGAGCCATGCTGATGTCACCAAACACAGGCAACCAGGACCAGCTGAGCTGCAGCCACTGGACTCCACCACGACCCCTTTCCCTGACTCAATCATAATGCTGGGACACTGGGCATAGCACTGGGTTTTGATATGGCTGGATAATGTGATTCCACATTTACTACAATTATTTATCTAGGACTTTCTGCTTCAACTATTGAAATATTCTGTTAGCCCAAAAAGCAATTACAATCTTTAATTACATTCTAAACTTGAGGAAACGACTTACAAGTTCACAGGCAGCCTCTTTCTTTTAATTGAAAATGAACTTGGGTTTTTCCGGTAGTGTGGAAAAACTCTTTTGAAGGTAATCCTCTCTATTGAGGCTGTTTTTCAATTACATATTTATGTTAATTACAAGGTAATATTACTAGACTAAGGATTAGTTTTACATAGTGCTATAAATGTGTAAAGCAATTCAAAAACGAGAAACCAGAGTAGCCTCAAAGCACTTTGACAGTGTAGCAAAGTGGCTACTGGGGGTTTGGGCTCTGGCTTTCCACTGAAACTATCATGAGGAGTTCTCCTCACCTTGTAGAAAATGAAGGATAGCCATTTAAATACACTGCTAAGGGATTAAATACTGCTATAGGAGATAATTTCATCTTGGTCTGCCAATAGCAAGTCTACAAAGCAAAATGATGAATTGTAACTTGGGAGGCAAGAGTTGGAGCAGTTTTGTGTTAGACGTGACCAAGACATGAGTGGCTTTGTCGTTCCATGTTTAGCTGCTAGCATGACTCCATGGCTAGTCATTCTAGCCATTCCATGGCCGCTAGCGTGACTCCACCACTACCTAGAAGGATGAGGAGATCTCTGAAGTATGGTCAACCACAATATATAACTGCTCAAAACTAGAATGCTTAATATCATCAGTGCACAACCACAATGAACTCACAAAGCAGTATCTGACCAATATCATTTTAGAGTGGTGTTGTCCAGGAAGACAAGCACTATTTATCAACGCCATACAACTGTAATTTCCACCTGAATTCTGCCACAAGAAGAAAAAATATCTTTTCTGAAACCAGTGATGTTATGTGAAGACACATAACTCATAAACAAGTTACTCTTTGTGGCATTATCATAAACACAAACTGTATGCACTGTAAAACTGCAGAAAACTGCCTTTGGCAAGGAGCCTCTCTGGTCTAAGCAAACATGCTTTCACACCTACATCTGTGCTAAGAGTTAAGGGTGAGAGGTGAGAATGTTGGTTCCTAGAGAAATGTGAAATTTGTATGCCTCATGACACTGGAGTTTGGTGTAAGCTGATTCTCCTTACATGTGGTTTCACTGGGTCAGCAGAAATTACAGAGCTTTTCACTGCCCAGTGCCTCTTATGCACAGGCACTGGGTCTTTTTCCTTCTGGGCCTAAAGGAACAGATCTTCTCCCAGAGGGCATGCTGGCCCTGGCATCATCTCACAGAGGAGGCTGGACACCCTATGGAAAATGTCTCACATTATATGTATCTATTCAACACATATCAAACATTTCAAAAAAAGGATATAGCAACCACAAAATACAAATCCCCTTTCTCCTTGATCAGGCACAGTCTAGTCTTACTCTGACTTAAAATGTTACATGTTTACTTTAATTAGGGTTCTCTGTAGGAAATGGAATAATATGCCAAAAGAAAACAAAAAAGAAAAATGCAGTACAGAAAACAACTGAAAATTCCATAGATATATGAGTAAATTAAAATATAAATCTCACTTCAGCTTTGTACCCAACAAGTATAACCCAGACACACTCATTTGTCCTGGCACAAGATGAACGTTTTCATGCATAGAAGGACATGATAATATTTTTTCACCTATCATCAATTTTCATTTTCTCTTTGGCAGTCTCAAAATTTCACCTGGGAAAAACACTTTAAAATCTAATTGTACATATACCTTATGTACTTATATACTTATGTATACTGTCCATCTCTATATTATTCTTAAAAGATTGTCTTTATTTTTTTATTATTTGTTTGTATTCTGCAAACAATGTGTAGATCTAAATTCTTCTGGTACATAAAGAAATAGAAAAAAAAAAAACAAAGAACTTCCACTGAAAAGAAAAAAATCTCAATTGATATCTTAATTATAGTAAGACTACACAAACGAATATAACCACTAAAACTGAAAGCAAATTGAAACCCACAACATCCAGAGGAAGTTACAGCCAGAATTAGAAGTAATCAGAAGGAAATAGTGAAGAGACAGGTCCCCTTCTCTGTAAACACAGTCTGAACTAATTCAGCCTCTTGCAGCTGGGAGCTTCTGACTGTACAGCTCACCAACAATTCAGTGGGCAGCAATAACCATATGGCAGCAACCAGTCCTGAGTACCATCCTGAAATAAATGAAAGTACAGATCCCTACAGATCCCATCTAAATCCTTATTCTTTTTCTTGTCCTGCAAAATTGAAATACAACCCTGTAGGCCAATTTTGTGGTTGTCCCATTTAGAGGTTGTCATATTCCTTGGGGACATAAAAGCACACTTGTATTTTTTTGGAGGAATAGGGAAAAAAAAAACCAAACAAGAAAATAAAGACAAAAACTGCCCACATACTTATATTGAAAAAAAATAATTCATAACCCAAATGCAGGAGTACATAAGCAGGACAGTTCTGGTCAAAACTCTTATCTAAAATGAAATTTTCACCACCTAAACACTCTAAACAACCTCTGCTAGGTTTCAGTGCACATGACCCTTTTTCAGACTGCTTCATCTATAGAAAACTGTCACAAAAGGCTTCCACTGGATTTACAGCTACATGTGCAAAATGAGCTCTGTGATCTTCTGTCTTGGGGATACTGTGAAGAGAGCACTACGCCAGAGCCCCGCGTACCCTGAGGTTAAACTATAACATCACTTGTGTTAGAACTGTTCATTTCAATTTGTCAAAGATTTACATTTTAGAGATGAAGAACCCAAAGCAAAACTGGACCTTTAGGTACCATCCTTTCATTTGTGGAATGAAGTGAGTCCCATTCCTAAATGCAAACACATTCCCAGGGTGATGCATTCACTCCAGGGAACATCTGGAGTTATAAGCAATAAAACAGCACAGTAGGCACATCTGCAGTCCCTGAGATAACACTGCTCACACCTTCTCTTTTCCCACAACAAATTATACAAATATTTATCCTTCTTCTAATAGAATAGAATCTTCTTCTAATAGAAAACATGCTACCTATTTTCTGATCATGGAGGTGGTGATTTTCTAAATTGTGCAGAGAGACACCACAGCTCAGCAAAGTATTTAACCCCCCATCCCTTGTAATTATTGTGGGTGGTAGTGAGTGAGATCCTGCTGAAGACACAGCTGCTGAATGCAAACAGAAAGAAAAGGATTAAATACAAATCTGCTAAAGGATCACCAGTGCCTGCATCAGAATATCTGAGAACTATTTCTTGGTTCAGTGACATACACCTCTGAGGAAATGGTCACTCATTATGGAAGATCTGAATTAAATAAAAGTACTTTAGGCTGGCATGCCCTGAGTTCAAAGATGACAAGGAAGCCCTGACAGAGGCTTGCTGTGCAGCATGCAGTGAGCGTGCCACAGAGACCAAACCTCAGGTGCCACTGGAACATGCTGTGCTCCTCAGCCTCTCACCACCTGCTGCTATTGGCTGGCTCTAGATATCAAGTGGAAATATCACACCACAGCTCACCCAAAACTGCACCCAATCTTTCACAGCAACACACATTTATGACGTGCACTTTGCATCATTTATACCCCCTAATAACAAGAGCCTGCAAATCTGCCTGCATTTGCAAAACCACTATATCTAGAGGTGCATCTTTCCTTGTGGCTCTTTGAGAAATTTTTTTTATTTTGGTATTTTTATTTTGTTTTGGGGTTTTTTTTAAGTGATTCATTTCACAGTTATCCTGATGTTCTTTTGAGAGACATTTTGTTCATAAAATTCTGCTTTGTTTTCAAAATATTTGCTAAAATACTTGAAAAACAAAACAAAAATTTGTAACTTCCCTCCAAGTCTAGAC
Organism: Cyanoderma ruficeps; assembly: GCA_008694505.1. Lineage (NCBI taxonomy): Eukaryota > Metazoa > Chordata > Aves > Passeriformes > Timaliidae > Cyanoderma > Cyanoderma ruficeps. Next base: position 12,892,480 of record VZDJ01007749.1, read on the forward strand.
AACTTGAGACCTTATGTTGCACAGGTTTTTCTGTACATTCACTTCATAAAATTTTCCATTTTTGCTTTCATTTGCTTTCCCAAGAGACATCAGTTCACAATTTCCTTCTAACTGAGTGGAGCAGGAGTCCTCCTTTTTGCACTTTACAAATTGCACTTTACAACTGTAATTTACAAATTGCAAACATAATGTGTAAAGCCTGGTTTATAGAAAAACTGAAACAACTACTGTGTGGATGCCTGCTACACACACCTGCTAAAAAGGGAACCTGTGCTCTACTTTCTACATTGATAAGATTTCTGTTCACTGTGGGAAGGACTGGGACCTGGATCTTGTTTATCCCTACTGGCATGCAATATTAATTAAGAGGAAGTTGCCAGATGAATAAAGTGGCAGAGGGAGAAATCACCTCCAAAATAGTTTCAGGACCACTTTTACATAGTATTTCACAGGGAAGATGCTTCTGTGGAGTTATTTGCTGCTACTATGCCTACACACCAGATTTTCACAGTTACTTGGGAAGCTACTACTGAAAATTTTACATTTGCTATCACAACTACTGAGATGCAGATTCCTATAAAATCTGCCTATAATAACAGGAACTGATTACATAAAATGCATTCCTAAATTCTTTTTGGTTCCCACACTTTCAGAGGAGATAAAGGCAGATAAGCTAATGGTGGGGAAGAGATTTAAGCTGCATCAATTTTTTCCCAGCAGCTCAGGTATATCATTCACTTGCTAACAAGCTTTTGTACAGCATCCTTCCATGTGCTCTGCACACATTAAATAAATAAAAATCATGCAGTATTAGAAATTTTTTCAGTTCTAAAAGATAAAATATCAAAGCTGCACAGAGCCAATTACTATCATAGATTTAATTACTGGCAAACTTTATTTCAAATGAAAAGCCATATAGATTTCAAAATGTTAAATATTTCTCTTATAAAAGTTTTATATGCTAAACAGTATTTTGAGTATGATTGATTCACTAAAATATTTTGCATATTTCACATTTCATATTATCAATTACTTCAATCTCCCTTTTTACTGGCAAAATATGCTATCTTTCCTAATCCTTCTGTTTTGTAAGAAAAGGATGTTCCTCTAGGCCCTGGAATTCAGTAAAGCAGATGGACTCAGAAAATATGGTTGCTGACAAAGGCCATCCTAATTTTGCTATGTTAGAAAGACAGTGTTGTGAGCAGAGTGCAGGCTGGGCATTCAAAGGTGTAAAATATGGTACCATATCACTGGGTGACAGAGGCAGGATATAAGCCCTGACACCCAAACCTTTCTGGATGTAAACTAATCCCAGTACTAGCAGGAACTGCAGACAATGAACTTGCTGGTTGGTGAAGCACAAGTGAGGCCTGTGCATATTTTGTCTCAGAGCACCAGCAGATCTCAGGCCACCTTTTGAAAAGTTTTCAATGACCAGTTACCAGAGTCATGGCTCGGCTTTGTCCTGACATTGCTCCCCATTTCTCTGCAGGAAGCTGTGCAAGACTCAGGAGTGGGGGCAGAGTTTTGGCTTTGCAGCAGTTCAGAGAAAGCCGGTTATGTGGTGACAGGGTCAATCATTCCCAAACTTGAATAAGCCTTTCCCTTCCTCTCTTTATGCAGGAATGGAAAACCAAGGAAGTTCCTAGCACTTTGATATCCTGTTCAGTGACAGCCACTGGGCTGAGCAGGTCCAGCGGTGAGAAACAAAATGATTAAGGGATTAGGGCATCTCTCCTAGGAGGATAGGCTGAGGAAGCTGGGCCTTTTCAGCCTCAAGGAGACACAACTGAGAAGGGACCTGTCAATATCTGTCAGTGTCTGAAGGGAGGTGTCGGAGGATGGAGCTGGGCTCTGCTCAGTGGTGCTGAGCAATAGGACACGAGGCAATGGGCAGAAACTGATGCCCAGGAAGTTCCATCTGAACATGAGGAAAAACTATACAGTGCAGTGACCAGGCACTGGAACAGATTGTCCAGAGAGGGTGTGGAGTCTCCCTCACTGGAAATATTCAAGGGTCCTGTGCCCTCACTGGAAATATTCAAGGGTTCTGTGCCATGTGCTCTGGGATTACCCTGCTTAAGCAGGGAGGTTGGACCAGATGACCCCCTGTGGCCCCTCCGAACCTGACCCATTGTGGGATTCTGTGATTCCATGACTGATGACCACGCCCATCAAATGCCTCTGCATTGTGTTTTGTGGAGTGAGCCGTTCATTCACAGTACAGACTAGAGCTATAAATACACAATTCCATAAAAGGCTTGTGTGTAGGCCATTCTCCTGGAAAGAAAATATTTTTTGAAGATGGTTTGTCTGATAAAAGCTCAGCAACTTTATCTGCAACACTTAAGCAAAAAGGAATAAAGAGGCAATAAAAGTTTAAAAATCCTTTTTACCTAAGACATATTTTAATACATATTTATATATGCATAAAAACAAGTCTGAAAGTATCTAGAAGAAATTAAAGATAAGGCTGTGGCTCTGCAACAGGCCACACTTTGCAGCATTTTATAATTTTTTTCTAGGCTTTCTGAAAACCCTATGTATCAGGAGGATACATTATATATCCCTATCTAACAGCTTCATGTAACAGCCTTCACATATAGCTTTCTGCAACAATTTGATAAGAAAGTTGAAGGACAATGTAATGGTGTAGAAGACTTAGATAGGTTTAATATTTTGATACTACATCATCCTCCTTGTAAATCCATTCCTTGATTTACCTTTGTGCTTTGAAACTGATGGTGCTGGTTATCTCCAGTGAAATGCTTGGTATTGTGGTGGACATGACTTGAGGAGTTCAATAATTAACATGATCCATTTTCTTCACCTCTCTACCATGCAGATCCATATTTAGGGTAATGGTCACTAACTACAGGGATTTGTTTCCAGCAGATACCACTTTTTTCATCTTTTTAAACACAGGTATTTACAGTAGTTGTCTTCTTTCATGCAATCTGAATGCCTGCCAGTAATTCACTTGGAAATCTCAGTAAGGTACAACTTTTGTTGTCTGCCTTGAACTAAAGAGTTGTATGTGTTTGTCCTGCCTGGAGGTCTGGGAGGACATCTCCCGTGCTGTATGTGCTGATAGAAGGCAGTTTGTTGGGCTTTTAAGTGGAAGCAGCCTGTCTGCACTGAGCCTGGAAGTGAGCTGGCACAGGAAGCAGTCTCTCTGTGGATGTCTGGCCAGGAGCTTTGGAGTGACCTACAGGAAAGGTCTGTCTCTCCCTGCACAAAGTGAAACTCATAGTACGAGGGGTCAAACTAACCACTGTTGTCACCCCAGGGCTTCAGACAGTGTTTCAGATGCTAGGCTCTAGCCACTGTAGAGAATCTGCAGACAGGCACACAGACACCCAGCTGCCTTGCTGGGATCGCTTGCCAAGCAGTGGATAAAGTAAATCTTCTGCAGTGTGGCTGAAACACTAACTTATGGGGAATTCGCCTTTCTTTCCCTTTCTCTCTTGCTCCATCAAAGTTGCCAAATGCTCGGGATTTATATGCAAATAGTCCTAGTTCTCTGGTTGCAGAGGAGAAGCAGCGGGAGTAAGGGCTGCATAACTGGAGCTCATTGCCCCTTTTATCAAACACAGTTCAGGCATGCTGATGGTTAGATACACATCAGAATTTCAAACTGTGGTTTATATAGCTGCTAAAACTCACTAAAACAGCACACACAAATTTCCTTCTCTTCTCTCAAATCAAGAGCCCCTGACAAGAATCAGTGCTAATCCTAGTTTGCGAGATGGTTTTTATCCGTCCCGGAGACAGTTTACACTGCAGTCCAGCTCTGTGTAAGCCTCACAGGCCTCTTATGTAATGTATCCCTTTCACAGCACGGTGGGCATTTTGCTTAGGCTTGCAGTGTGCATTGAAAACCCTGTCAGACTGGGACCTGTAGGAGGTATTGAATCAAAAAATATAGAATATAGCTTTTCTTTAGAAAAACTGTGTGCTAGGCAGGAAGACTTTTGACATTAGGAGACAAAAGATTATTCATTCCATCACCTTTTACACACACCTCTGTGATAACACTATGTTATCTACTTCTTAGAACAGAAAATATTTCTCCCTTATTTCCTATGAGCCCAGTAACTGCTGAGGACCCTCCAAAACAGGTATTTCGCCTTTTATCACAACACAAAATGCAGTATAGAATCAAAGTTCAGATACAAAATCTGCTGGCATTGAGAAAAATTCATTTCTGTAGGTTTGTCCAGAGCTATCACCACAGTGAATTACCCTCTGGACCAAGTATAAATAAGTCTAAGTGGATAATAAAATCCATGTGTTTTTTTGCTATGCTCCACCTGCATCACTTTCTTGTTCCAGCAGCACGGAGACAGAATACACTCACCACCCAAAGGTGATTCCTGCGTATTATTTTGTCTGTATATTTGCACAGAGGTTACAGACTTGAAGAAGAAAGTCTTACAGCAGCAGATCCCTCAGGATGATTGTTACAGCCCATGCAAAGGTAGCAACTGCATGTTGCTAAATTAGGAGTAGACATATTCACTTGTACCAACAGCACAGATGGGGGCAGGGAATGGGGAGACTCTCCAGAGCAGCTGAGTTTGGACTTAGCAGTGAATAAAGAGCCTTCAGTGCTGACTCACTTTTTCCATTTTTAAAATAAAAACATTAGCAAAGATATTTTTAAGTAGTTACAGTGCTTTTCTGCTGCAAGCAAAGCCTTTTCGTAAGTTTTAACTATCCTCACCCCCCTCAACAGTAATATACTTTAGTAATCGCTCCTATTTAATAAAATCCATTTAGCCATAAAGCCCTAGAGAGTTTTAAATGGAGCAGTCCTTAGTCCAGAACTTATTGGTTTCTAAGGGAAAACTATTGTCCAGAGAAAACGTAGGAGCCCGGGAGCCAGAATCCCTTGGCTCTACCCTTCATGTTTCTGCTGACATGTTGTATTATGGAAAAATGAAACAGTCCTGGTTGCGAAATTGTGGCCTGAGCTGTACAAGCAGATTTCTGTGCTCGCTGAAGTTGACAAAAGCCCAGAAGTTCAGCAAGATTCTTCAAATACATTGGGTTTACTTATGTTATATATCTCACTTCCTAGCATCATAAGAGCAGCAGTTGCAAAAATCTTGAATCAAATGACATTTTAAATTCACTCCAGGAGAAAGAAAAAATGCTGTGGCACTTCCAGAAGAAGGACAAGCGTATGACAGGATAAGACCACCAGACTTGGGCTGTTGAGTTGTGGAGTGCTCTCCATGCATCTAAAAGAATTTCAGTGGTAGTTCTCAGAAACTCACAGGTCAAGGCCTCAGGAGCACAGCAAAACTGGAGATTAAGCAACGATGAACCACAGCTGTGAAGTACAGTCTCAGACAAAGTGGAACCTAGAGAGCCCAGGAGAGGCTGAGTGGCACCTTTTTTGACCTTTGGGGCATAAAGCAATTTTTCATTTGCTCCACCACTCACAAGTGGTGTCCAATTAGGCAGCTAAAGAAGGTTCAGGTTTTTGAAAGCGTTCAGTACCCAAAAGCTTACAGCCAGACACTCGGGGTTCTGTCTTTTATAAAAGGTACACTAAAAGATTTTGAAAGCCTGTCACATCCTAGGATAAAAGTGGGAATAAGTACTTTGAAAATCTCCTTTTAGTGATGTGGCTATAGGTTCAGAATTAACATTTTCCCTTGAATTAACTGCAAGTACCAGGCAACAAACTTAAAAAGAGAAATAATTTTTTAAAAGTCCTATTTAAGGTTAATTTAAGAAGTCCCCACTTCAAAATCCTCATGGGTTTATGCTTTACCAAAACAATGTTTGTAAAATTCTCTTCTGTGTACTTTTTAAATTAATATCAAGAAGGCTCACATATTACAACAAGTATTCCTCCTGTAGTCTTAAAATTACCAGCACTATCCAGCTAATTTTGAGATTTCTCTTGCTCTCTCTTTCCCCCTCTTCAGTTGTGTATTTGTGTCCGTATTTTTCAGAATCACTTTTTTTTGGTAATTTGAGAAATTCTCAGCTATTGTTTTAAATAACATCCATTTCACAGAGGAGAAGTCTATTTTTCCTATTCCTATTCCCTTCCAGTTGTGCATTCCTCTGCACAAACAGACCCTGGAGTTTGTTGCATGGCAGTCAGTCTCTCTATATTTCCCCCAAAGTTCCCACAAGAATCTTGCATTCCTGTCTCACATCCTGTCCTCTGTGGTTGCCATGTACTGTTTAACAGTTGCCACATTCCACCAAAAAGTGGAAGAATTTCTCAAAACTGTTAGCGAGTGATTTTGGTTTGCTCAATATCTCCAGACTTTCCTTCCCATGTGACTGGTTTAAAAATTCATTGGATGCAGTTTTGTGGTCCTTAGAATGATGAAGGTGCAGAAACCATATACTTTCCGAAGTTCTCTCTATGGTTAACCTGGCTGTAATCTGGCAGAAATTCAGGCACAAAATATACAAATAAAAACAAAAAGTAAAAACCAGGTTTGGGATTAGTTTCTGTCAGGAGAGAAAAAAAAAATTGCTAAAACAAAATTGGAGTGCATAAATTCAGACTATCAGACTTCTGACAACTGAATTTTACCAAAAGATTTGGCTCTGACACAGCAACCTATATTTCCACCTCTGAAGTAAACACAAAACAACTAGAACTAATTCCTAGAAAACAGTGCATCCCCTCTCCAAAACTCTCTTCTTGTCAGCTTCATAGCTGTAAGATCACGTCCCCTAGTCCAAGGGTGATGACCAGCACGATGCTCCTCTCTGCATTCAGCATGCCAGAGAGCCTAAGGATAACACTGATGGCTGCATCCTCAGCTTCCAGCCCCTGAGCAGGGCAGTTCCATTGGCTTGGGAACAGCTGTGCCAGAATAACTGAGCATTTGGGCCCAAGCATGCACAGGAGAAGAGGGTGCATAGGCAGAGCAGACAGAAAACCTCTTCATTTCTGTCACAGCAGTAGATGAGTGCCCTATAGATGGGAGGGAGGAAGGGAGAGGTGTCACCTCCATCTCTCAGCTCTTATAAACCTTTCCCAGACGCTCTGAGAGATGATGTCCTCACAGTGTTTGCAGAAAGCCCAGACCTTTGCTGCAGAAGGGAGGATCGAAGTGACTTTTTTCCTCTATCAGTACTGATCCATCAACAGTAATGGCATGGCAGACATAAGTGTCTTACTTGGGTTCAAAGCCAGTATCTTTTCCATTTTTTTTTTTCCCAAACACACACACACACTGTATCTTTTGATAACAGAGATGCTGGTGCTGACATCATCTCCTACACAGTTGTGTTTTCCTCATCTTTGAAGACACCACAGAGGTACAAAACAAATGCACTATGTGAACCACTGCTAAGGAGGGGCAATGAGGGTTCGGATATGCCCCAAGCTGCTAAAAACCTTTTAGATCTTAAACTTTTTAATTCATAATATTCACTCTTTGGAGAATTTCCTTAGCATAGAGATTTTCATTTTATATTCATTTTAGAATTCACATTTTCATTTTACACACTGAAAATTACAATTAATGCTAGTCCTATGGAGTTCTTATGAGTCCTTGCAGAATAAAATGAATTTGTGAGACAAATTAACTGAGCCTCTGTTTTATGACTAATTGCACAAAAGCCACTTTAACTGCACAGAGCTACACCTCTATATGTGAAGAAACACCATGACTAATGCATGTATTTCATGAAGATGGATCTATTTTAAGAAATTAATCCCTATTGTGTGATTGTATTTCTTTGAGCTTTATTTACTAAAAACCTTGTATCCGTTTTCTACTAAAAATTCCTACCTTCTTCCTTCTCATAGAAGTGACCCACATTTCTTTTGAGGAGGCATTTCCTATGATGACACCCATGCAGCAGCAAAGACACAAGGGTTATTGATACGTTAGAAGCCACAAAAGCTCCTGAGAATGGCCACATAGGAATTAGGGCTTGTCCCTCCCAAAAAAAAATGGCATGATCAATGGCTCAGCTGAGTGCATTTTCACCAATGCAGAAGGAGCTGGAAGCAATTGTGCAGCAGGAAAGCTATGACATAGTTGCTACCAAGGAAACATGGTGGGAAGACCCACACAACTGGAAAGATGTGATGGATGGCTATAAGCTCTTCTGATGGGAAGAGTTTATCAAGGAAAATTGATAGGGAGGTCATCCTGTGTGTTGGGGATGGTTTTGGTTGTCTAGAGCTTAATGATGGTGGCAAAAGGGTTGAGTATTCATGGGTAAGGATCAGGGAAGGCTAAGGCCAACGATGTGAATGTCATGGTGGGAGTCTGCTAGAGACCACCCAAGCAGGATGGAGGTGCAGACAGAATATTCTAGAAACAGCTAGGACAGGTCTCACGATCACTACCCCTTTTTCTTGTGGAGAACATCAATTTACTAGGTGTCTGCCAGAAAGGCACTGCAGCAGAGTGGAGGCAGCCTAAGAGGTTCCTGGAGTGGAAGATCAGGATGCTGTGAGGTTATACAGGGAGAAAACAAGAATGGCCAAAATCCAATAAGAATTTAACTTAACAGCCATAAAAGACAATAAAAAGGTGTCTAGGAACACTTTAGCAACAGAAGGGGGCTAAGGAGAATATCCATCTTTTATTTGATGTAGGGGGAAACACAGCAACAAAGGATGAGGAAAAGGTTGAGCTACTGAATGCCCTCTTTGCCTCAGTCCTTAATACAAAGCCCAGTTGTTCCCTGGGTACCTAGCTTGGGTTTAGTCCCACTTTAAACGCTTTTTTGTTTGCTTGTGGATGATTTGGGGGTTTCTCACTTTAGTTTTGCAATGTCATTCCAGTTCTTTGACTATGCTTCTCTCAACTGTAGTAGTTTCTCAGATGAATGCTCCTGGTCACGTCCAATTCAGACTGTGATTGTGGCACAAGCCAGGTAAAGGGATAAAAACTGATGTTAATGCACATGAGGTCCCTGTTGCTTTGTACAGCAGAGAAGGAGTTTCCTACACGTGAAGGCAGATATCAGCTGCTCAAAGTGCACTGCCAGCTTAGGACGTGGCAATAGATAGCACTTTCCACTAGAGGCCTTTCTTTTTTAAACCTGAAAAATGTGTTGCGCGTATGGGTATATATTAAATATAGAGATGCAGATATCAAGAGAGTCACATAAATTTCTATCACAGACCACTGAGACATGGATAAACAGTCACATTGTTTCTTAAAAGCATATCACCCAGTTGCTAAAGTCTCAGTAACTGCCCTTTTCATCATCAAAATAGATTTAGACATTTTTAAGATCTGTATTGACTTGGCTGACAGTAACTGACTGAATTACTACATCTAAATTTAAGAATCTCTACACACAATTTACTGCATCACAATCACACTTAGCTATTCAAACACTGTTTCTGAAGTGATGGCTTGCACCAACTGCTAGGATTCATCATATCAAGTCACCAACAAAACATTTCATTGTGCTTCTCATTGCCCTTAATCAGCAAGCCTCAAAACCAAAGATAATTCTGATATTTTGGGAAGAAGAAATTAATACATGTGCTGACTAGATAGATCCATATGCATACATAGATAGATACATATGCATCATAGATGATGATCTTCTGCATTGCTAAACATTAAAACTTTCAGCTTGTTTCATTTATTATGATATTGAAGAATAACTGTTTGCAAATAAAGTCTTTACATGCAAAATATGGCTCAGGAAATCTGCAAGCAGCTTCCACCCTGAGACCTGTCTATGGAGTCTGGTTTACATGTAAATCTAAGAATTACAGAAAATTTTCATTTTTGTTTGGAGAGAGGACAATCATAGACAGAGATCAGGGCACAAGAAACAGAATTACTGTAGGCAAATAAAGTCAGAAAAGTTTTCAACAGTCACAAAGTGCTTAAAACAAAACCAGACAGAAATCTCTACCCCTTATTTTAAGAACGTTCCCTTGCTGTAATAATTTCTTATCTACCTTTAAAGATAAAAGCAAAAAATAAATACTAATCAATCTTATTTTCTGTGTGGAATTTCACTGCAGGATCTTATTAATAAAGACTAAGAGAGAAAAATAAAAGATATTTTAAATAAATTATGTCATTAATTCAGTGGCTTGTGCAACTGAAATAAAGCCAGATTGCCTATGCTCAACATTCAGGATTACTCTTTATATCTTGATGTTACCCCAGACTTCAGGTTTTGTGAATAAAGGTACAGAAACAACAAAAAGAGAAAACTTTTGGAAAAGTTCTGTTTCCACTCTTTCCAAAGAACTGTTGTCTGAAATCCATTCAAATGTACGAGCTCCCCAACAGTTAACACTCTTAAAGTAACTTAAATCCAAGTATTCTAAATTACTTTATGAACTAGTTTTAGAAATGCCACTGAAAAACAGAGGAAGATTGAAATAAATTTCTAGAATAGAATTCCTAGTACGTCTTAAAACTAGTTTAAGCAGGATTTTCCTATATGCTTAATCATTTATTTGAAGATTTAGCCTGCATATTTTCTGCATTCTTTTCTGGGAAAGATTTTGGATAGTGTCTAGAGTTTATTGGCAAGTGGAAAGTAACAAAAAACCAGAGCAAATTGATCAGGCCCAAAGGTTGGTTTTAATTAGGAATTTTTAGCTTACTGCATTCCTTTCACAGGTCATAGACATCCTAGTGATTCTAATGTTAACATCCCACTAACATCCAATCTCCAAAAAGACAACTCCTTTTTTCCAGAGTGAGTTAGAATACCATTTCACAGAGGTCCACAAAGATATGTATTTGCCACAGGGCTGCAGTTTATGCAGAAGTCTCTCAGATATTCACAGCAGTGAATTCTTAGGTACAAGTATCAAAACAAAGGACAAAAAGTCAGAACAAAACTTCTCCTTTCAAAAATGTTAGATACAAAAGATAAGTGCTGCAAAAGCAATGTACCATGGTTTAATCCTTCAGAATTCATACAATTAAGTAATTATAGTACTTAACTTACTATTGCAATAGTAAGTTAAGTAATATAATTCTCCAAGTTTCACCAGATTTTAATTTCTATATCCTATTAGAAGAAAGTTTAGTATTCCGAGCATTGAATTAGTTCTTCCTTTAGCAGTATATAGTTAAAAACTCAGTGCCTCAGAGCTTTCTATTGTGACTGGGGTATCCAGTCATGACAATCTTGCTGCAGCTTTGAAAGTTTTTTATTGAGATGCATGTGAAAGGTTTGTGAATAATTTTCAGTTTGATCTTTTCAGTTGACAGTGAAAATATGTAAAAGTGTCTGATAATATGGCATTAAAAAAATTCCATTTATTTCAACTTTGATAACGTAGCACCATTTATACCTATAAATGTGGTCACTATTAGTAACTCCACTCTGTACACAAATTAACCAAAACTGAGGAAAAATATTTGGCTTCAGTTAGACAGCCACCAAGGTGCATTATCGCTATTCCAATCACAGCTGATCTTCGCGTTTTCCCCCATTTCCCCGATAATAGTCCCTGCACTTCAACCTATGATTACGCTTTCCACAGATTTTCTGGAATTCCTGGATTACTTTGCAAGATCAGGTATTAATTAAGTCACTATTTGCGCCACTTACTCTGAATCTCAACAATTTACAGAAATTACTTGATTTTTAAAAAAGGTTTGCTATTATTTAAATACCTATCAAAAAAAAAAAATCAGAAAACTTAAAACTCAGGGTTGGGCTTTAGCAAATGACATTCCCACTGTATGATTCAGAACTGACACTTCATGGAGTCATAAAACTACACATGGAGTTTTGAAAGTGAATGCACACAAATCACTCCTGTCAAGAGTCATTCACTAAGCAATTATGTAGCATTCACCTTTAAATCTTTGTTCTCTCAGTTTTGTACCACTTGTAAAATGATTGATGTCTTTTCCTATCCAAATAGGACAGTGGAAAGAATGTTTTCCTCATTTAAATAGATTTAAGTAGACCATAGAAATGTCCTGAATATTGATTAAGAGTTAGCTTGAAATTAAAATGAAATTCAGCTGTAACTGTACAGTTCCACAGCACAACTTAAAAGAGTAAAGATGAACTGAAATGTATTAAGATTGACAAATACATTTTTTAAAAGAAACTGGAACTAATAATAGCTGAATTGTGTATTTGTCACAAATACCCATAGGCAAAAAAACCCATTGTGTTTGCACAATGCCTTACTGAGACAACATCAAATAAAGGCCAGTATACTCTTCATGGCATCTTATGTCCTTCATAGGAAGTTCTGAGCTAGTATGGAATATGTAGTACCTCAATGTTCATCACATCAGACCAGAGGAACAATGCCATGCAGCTCTCCAACAAATCACAACTAACCAACACTGTTTAAAATTAGATTTTCCATGAGTAATCCACATAGCAATTTTTTTCACGTCATGGTTCTATTGAGGAGATTTTGATCTCCATGCAGATACTTCATAATTCACAGTCACAGACTGGGTCCTTAGTGTTACCAATTAAAGACACAAAGAAGGGTGACAGTAAGATCTTTTCTCAGCATGGGTCGCTCAGAGTTGTGCAGTTTCTTCCTGCCCTCCTCCTCTCAAAAAAGTCCCTTTAGACATCTGTTTGAGTGCAAAATTATCAAAGCATGAGTTACTCAAACCCTTCAGTTTCAGGCTCAGCCAGCAGCTGAAACAAAGAGAGCACCAAGTTTGAGTCACAGTTTCCCCATATCACAGGCAGGTGAGATGCTAGAAAGGCACAATGGCACAGCACTTGATTTGAGTGACATGAACATCTTCTGCTCGCCGAGACTGGGCAGTTCCAGCCCTGGGCATGGGGCACCAGCCAGGGGATGGGGAGATGCCAAGACCAGGCCAGAATCACAGAATCGGTTTGGTTGGAAAAGTCCCCTGAGGTCATCAAATCAAACCTAAGACCAAAGAGCACATTGTCAACTAGACCATGGCACTAATTGCCATGTCCGGTCCTTCCTTAAACACCTCCAGGGATGGTGACTCCATCACCTGCCTGTGCAGCCCATCCCAATGTCTAATCTCCTTTTCTGTGAAGAAATTCTTCCTGATGCCCAGCCTAAACCTCCCCAGCACAGCTTAAGGATGTAGGCCTGGGGGTGGGCATGATACAGGAGCATCCATTGAGGACCATGGAGATGAGCCCTGCTACTGCATCCACATCTTCATAGCAACACAGGGACTTCTTGCTGCCCCCAGGGCCCTGGGATAGGAATCCTGAGAAAAATGTCATTATTTGAGTGGTAGAATCACCTAGCCAGGCCTTTAGAAATGAGCAGTGTTTCTGATTCCTGGTCTTTTGGCAACTTAACCTTTTTTTCTGACTCGGCTGACCAGTTTATAAAGTGAGCAAAACAATATCTACGTTTGAAGAAATTTGACGCCTCTGATCCTCATGTTCTCAAAGTGGTAAATATTACTACATTGCAGAACTATGAATAAGAAGCCAAAAAAGATTGCTTTATTTTTACTCTGGCCAGTTGTGTCTTTCATCAGAAATGCATTGAATGTGGAGAAAGAGGAAAAACACGCTATTGTCTTTCCCTTGTCCCTCTCCCAAAATTAATGCATTTACAGGTGCTGTTGAAATATAATTTACACCTTTTAACCTCCATCTGTGTCATTTGCAGGAGTTATGACAACACTTCAGCAATCCTCTACTCCTATCCCCATGGAAACTGCCATCAAACTGCCAAAAATGGGACAGAATGCTTTAAACTAATCACTTTTCAATAGAGGAAGGCCTTTTTTTTTCTACGGCCGTTTCCATGGGATCAGAAGCCATTGCTGCTTGCCTAATTGTTTAAAATCTTGTCAAGTGCACAGGCAAGTGCTCAGCCTTTTTAAATGTGACTTTTTGTTTTGAACCAGGCTTCTAAAGCAAAATATGTGAGCCTGATTCTTTTCCTGTCCCACCAGTTGTCAGTCACCAAGAAACTGAACTCAACAGAGTTTTACCAGTTGGAAACAGGGAAGAAGTTCTATCATTTAATTTTGGATGAAAGTTTTCAGTGGAATGAAGGAAAGAGAGGACATGTATTAGTTTTATTTCACAAGGTAGCTTAGCACCACTGCGAAAGAAAGAAAGAATTCCTGGGCTGGTACTGCCAGCCAGCACAGAAAAATGCTATGTAGCAGGAGGTGGAGACTGCAGTCATAAAGATGCAATAGAATTCCTTTGAGAAGTTCAATTCTCACCTATGCCACTTTATATTCATTTCCTAATATATTGAAAAGAAAAAAAAATTGGAATATCAGGTTTCCTTGAGAAGAAGTGAGCAATAATACCAACAGCCAACTCTCCTGGCTGCTGTGAATTCAGAAAATATATATTGGTATGCAGTTCCTCGAATAAGTACTGCAAGACGAATCAAATATTTCTAGGTTTACAGTTTAGCCCTGTGCTAGGAAACTTCCTTTAGTGTAAATATGAATTTTCATATAAATATGAAACTTCTGAGTCCAGTTTTTGTGTTATTGGCGCAGACCTAGATTTCAATCCAGCCTGTTAAAATTATACAACATACCCGTGAGATGGAATATGATTGGAGATGTCTCTACTCAGGTCAGAGCATCAGGTTCTGCAATAAATCCAATCATTTAAACTGCTAAAGGCATAATTGCTGTTAAATCAGACAATGATACTAGCCCTGCAAGGGGAATACAAGAACATTTCCAACTACATATCAGTGTTTTACACATAAAATAGTCTAGGGAAAAATGTTACTTATACAATAATTTTTTTAAAAACACAAAGTTATTTGGAACCTACAGTCCTGTATTCAGAATTAGGACAAAACATAACACTCCTAGTAAAACATTTGAACAGGTATAAAACTTGTGAACAGGTCTGAAGATATGCAGCCAACTACATGGAATTCCCCTATCATAAGATTACACTGTCATTTGTTTCAAATGCATGAGAAGCAGGATTTGAAAGCAATAATTATGTGACTAAGTAAACATCAAGAGAGAGGGTAAAAAACAAGAAAATACATCCTCACCTCCACCACTGTTACAGAGTTACATCCTGCATGTTCCTGGAAGGATGCAGTAAC
Organism: Cyanoderma ruficeps; assembly: GCA_008694505.1. Lineage (NCBI taxonomy): Eukaryota > Metazoa > Chordata > Aves > Passeriformes > Timaliidae > Cyanoderma > Cyanoderma ruficeps. The sequence continues at coordinate 12,907,496 of VZDJ01007749.1, forward strand.
CAGGGAGTGGATTTTTCAGGACTAAATATCCCTTAATGAGACCAGCTGCAGCCATTAAAAACCTCAGCAGCTTAAGGTGATGGAATGAAGAATGAGACTAGTATTTCTCAGGTACATAAATGGGGTAATCAAGTTGAGAACTCTGCCTGAAGTACTTGTTTTTAGAGATTAGTTGGATCTACTGGGCTTTAAAATGGGATACAACTCTGGATCTCCTGAAACCTTTGCACTGACCATAGGGTTGGCAATTAGCTCTGGCACAGGACAGGTGTTAACCCCACCTGAGAGCCAAAGTCATTTGAAACAGCTGATTTTGAAAACAGTTTCTTCAGAATAGTTCATCACATTGTTATATCCTGATGCATTTAATTGTAAGAGCAGTTATTCAATTTCTTTTTAAAAACTCTAATGATTGTGTGGCAGCAAAAATCAAATCAGCTTCTGCATTGACTCTTTTCTAACAAGTTTTCTAAAGATTTTGATCTTCAAACAAGACCCAAATGGCTGTCATAGAGAAACACTGTTGAAAAATTTTCAGATAAAACCAAAAGAAAGGAAAAGAAAGCCAGCCATGCTTTCTTCAAATTGATGTTAAATGATCAATTCCATTTTTCTGGAGCTAGATGACCACTGGCTCTATCAGGCTCTTTACTCACTTATCTCAGGCCTTTTCTGGCCTTTCTTTCAAAGACTTCATACCTTTGTTCAGCCTCCTCTCAGACTCAAAATACAATGTCTTACTCTTTATAAACAAGTCTTTTTTTCTGAAAAGTCACAGGAGCTGAAATTATCTTATGTTCCTGACAGTAGTCAGTATTAAAGTAGGGTAAATACTACAATATTTTCTTTTCAGTTAGTTTGCGCTATACAGATTTCTGTGATTCTAGAAAATCTGATACAGAAGTAAATTAAAATTTTGCTCCAGGCCTTAGTGTCAGCAATTTTGGTCGTCATATTTCTTGTTACTCATCTGTATCTTTCTAGCAAGAACCCTGGTATTGTTTGCAGAAGTCATTTTTCTGAGTCTCATCACTATGGGTCTTGATAGTGTTTTTACTAATGAGTAATCACTATGTATCAAGAGTCTTGCTCATTTGTTCCATCTAGGAGATAATTCCTGTCCTTGGATGCCATTTGTTTGAATAGGAGGCTCCTGCATACGTCCAACTCTTTGTTCTTCCTGATTGTGGGATTTTGTTTTGTTTTAGTACTTTAAAAAAAAAATTTAAACACTCTGGAAAAATAAATCACATGTACGTAATGAAAGACCATATCCCCATCCCCCCAGATGGGTTATTTTGGGTCACATTTCATTTTCACATCAAGAAAAAACTGGATGAATAGTGAATGGGAAAGTATCATTATAATTGGAATCCTGCTGGTTTATGCAGGCCTGCACATCTGGAATAGGGTGGGAAAAGAGAAACAGAAGAGTGGGATTCTTCTCACTAGAAAAAAATAGGGAGTCTGGAAAGCACATGTTGTCTGGGTTCTTAAGTTGCAGCGAAAGTTATCATTCAGAAAAGAAAATGCTCAACAACAAGCCCTCCCTCCCCACACATCCCAGTTCCGAAGTGCTCCTGTTCTCTCTTTGAAGCTGTACCTCTGCCACCTCTGTTAGTCACTTTCTATGAATATGTGAGCTCTTTTCCTCCTCTGTAGGCCCCAGTGAACACTTAACTGGGATATCGAAGTGATTCCTCTCCAGCCAAGCCTCCTAGTTACAGTTTAACAGGAACTGCCCTCTTACCATAGAGCAATTTAGGCAGGCAAACACGTTCATTCATGTGACTGATTAAACATGTTTGCTTTGCGTTAAAGAATCTATAAAAGCCTTTTCTAACACTGTATTGAAAGAGTCATGAAGGTTTCATTAGTGGAAAACAACTTCAGTGCCTTATCTGGGTCACTATGGTGTCACACACATGGGTCTGGGCCCAGGGGCCTTTACAGCCCTTTGGAAGCTTCATCTTGAACTCCAGCTGAGCCCTCAGGCAGGGAAAGAGCAGGGGCATGGCCTCTCCAGAACTGTGAAATCACACCCAGCTTCACAGGTGAGAGGGGTGGCACGTCCACCCCACGAATGCACGTCTGCATTCACTCCACAGAGGTGCCAAAGGGCTCCAGGGAGCTCCAAAGCATGCAGCCAAGCCACTTCTACACCGAAATCCAGGAGAGGAACAATGCATGCTGTTGGCTAAATATATGCTATAGGAAGAAGCCACAAGATTACATTAGTCTGTTTTAAAAGACAGTGACAGTGTGGTGATGTACTGTGAGGAAGTATCACATAACCCAAGAACTATTATTTTTATTACCATTATTTTGTCATCTCCATCTTATTTAGCTCTCCATGCATACTTCCCAATCCATCATACAGCATAATTACATCCAATGATTGAACTCTCAAGTTACATTACAAAAAGAAACTCATTCTTAGAAGTTTCTCAACTGAGTCGTGAGCAATTAAAACCACCTCTGAGTGCTTAGTTTAATTTTCTTCAATGGAAGAAGTCTTAGAAGTAGGTAAAAGTAATTTCCTTTTCAGAAGGGCCATGAATTCATATTATGGCATATGAATAATGCATTGTTCTATTTAAAACATCTGAAGAGCCAGCACGGGTCTGCTGAAAGCTGGACCTACTGGCAACATAAAGCAGGGGACTAAAGTTCTGCAAATAAGTCAAACAGAAGTAATATGCAGTGCTGAGGGTTGCCTCATCTATCAGAGGCGGGGGGCCTGTAGAAGAGGGGACCTTGTCTTATTCCAAGCACAAAGTTGGCTGGAGACATGTTAAAAAAAGTAACTTAATAAGACTAGTCTACTTCATATAGGGCAAGTTATTTGGGTGTCTCAGCCACTTGACCATGAGCAAGATCCAGATATTTCCCACTGAAAATAGAAAAATGGTGGAAAAAAAATACTTCCCTCAGTGCTAGTGTCGCTGAAGCAGCATATCCATCATAGTCAGCACAGCCAGTTTTGTAACTAACCCTTTCTAACCAATTTTATAACTCACCTCTAAACCATTAACTCTTTCAGACCTTAGACAGAGAACACATCAGGTGTATTCTGCAGCTGCAATTCTGACTGCATAGTTCTACCACCCTTAACGTCACTTAGTCTTTGCTGAGGTCACTACCCCCTACTAGCAGGTTCACTTTAAATACACGGTCAAGAGATTGGAGCAATTGGTGCAGAAGTGTGTTTAGAGATATAAATGGTTTAGGGATCTTCTCTTATTTCTGACAAAAAGTGTTTTTGTTAAAAAAAAATACAGCTATAGCAGCAAAATCTTTATTTCTGAATAATGTTTGCATAATCAGGACTGACACTTAGGTATTTTTCTGCTCTGGCTAATCTCAGTGCCTTCTGCAAAACATATAAAGTGATTCTCCACGATTTCTATTGGCTGCCTGGACAAAAGGCTCTTTGTGCACTGCAGGACCAAAAGCATTACATACAGTAAATATTTGAGCTGAAGGTGTGCTACTGATAGATTTGTATGCACTATCGTTATTTTATGCTATTCATGTTGTTGGCTTGCATCCCACTTTGTGGCCCAGTAAAGTAAATGACTGCTCAGAAAGCTGTTGAGCAGGAAAGAACCTGCTCCATAATACACAAATTGGAACAGATGATTGCTACTTCAGACAATAAAAAGCTTGTTATTTTTAATAGCTGGGAGAACGTATGCTTCTTGGACTACATAATACACTGTAATGACTCACAAGACATTTTTAAATACTACAATACCATCTTAATTTACTTCAGATCCACCTAGCCAGGGCAATATATGTAAAATATGACCACTTTAAAAATACCACCTTCCATCATGCTTAGAGTGGGGGTCCACTCATTTAGCCATAACTAACCAAAAGATGAACAAACTTAGTCGACTAGATACTCCTATGGAGGGGTGAAGAGCTTTGATAGACCTATAATTCTGCGTTAATTTTAGGACACAAAGCAACTGCTTCAGATAGGTTCAACTTTTAGGCAGTGAAAATATATGGGATTAATTTGTTCCTAATGGGAGTTTTTGTTTCTCTGATAAGTACCTTACTATAGTTGAAGAAAAATGCCCTTGAGAATAAGAAAAAGAGGCAGAAGATGTGCCTTTGTTAAAGTGGAATTTATTTCATTGTGTGGGGACAAACAAGTTAAATTTAAGTTACTTCAGCTGCCATTACTTGCCTAAATCCTCCTTTACCAAAAGAATAGCCTATTGAAGTATCACTGCTATTAGCTAAAGGGTTAGGTAAATAAAGCTGGCAGAGGTGACAGCATGATATAACACTGTTCTTTTTTCAGATACCATATGAATGTGATTCCTATCATGTTCCTCTTCCACTTGAGTGCCAAAAACTAGCCAAAGAGCTCAATATCTTATCCTCTATCTCATGACTGGAATAAATACCCAATCCTGTACATGGTGAATAAAAACTGAGCCATGTGCTTTAGATCATTTCAACATCAAAACAAAAAGCATGCTTGAATCTTTACCAGGGATTTAACTCACAGAATTCCTAATAGATATCCTGGAACAATATCACGCTATTTATTCTCTTCCTGTAGGTTTGGCAACTTTATTCCTGCAATAAAGCATTTCTAAGAATAATTTTTTAAAATTGCGTATACAACAAGCAAGGTTATTTTTTAGTATTAATCCTTATAATGAGATAATGGTAACTTCCAGATGCCAGACCAATCTATGTCTGGAAAATAATGTGCCCCATGTGGCCCATAATTAACCCATACTCTATAAAATGTGCCCCAATGACTTAGCAGAACCTTCTTAAAATGAGAACAAAAGACATTACATCTAATTTAAGGACACAAATTAATAATACTGAAATGGAACAAAAGATTAGACCCATCAATATTGTCATCTATATTGATAGAGGATACCAGGCAATCAGGGGATTTTTAAATTCTATTTGGGGATGTTTTCCTAAGAGAAAAGAGGAAGAGAAAAAAAGCAGAGAAGGGGTAGGAGGTTTTTAGTTTTACTATGAGTCTTGGAATGGAGAACTTTGGGCTGTCATGTCATCTGTTTTTTAATTCATAAGCATCATTAACAAAATAGTGATAACAGAATGGAATTCCTCAATCAATGCCGTACGAGTTTCTATGAGATGTATGATTCAACTAAAACAAAATGTATTGGCTTCCTCAAGAAATCACATGACACAGTTCTCCAGTGTAAGGTGCCAGGGGATCAGAGAACACTTCAGGCTGGAAGGAAGCTCAGGATGTCTCTAGATCAACCCCTTGCTCAAGGCAGGCTCAGGCATGCGGTCAGACCAGAACATTCAGGGCTGGGACCAAATGGGTTTTAAAAACCTCCAAGGACAGAGACCACACAGCCCCTCTGGACACTGTCTTCACTGTCTGACTACCCTCATGGAAAACAGGTTTCTTCCTGTCCACGGTTTGCTTCTGCCTTGTTTCGGTAAATACCTGCTGGGTCTCACCTTCCCACCACGCCCTGCTGCCCACAGTGGCAGCACTTTCTCAGGCACTGCAGGGCTGCTGTTGTTCTCCCCTTGCAGCTGCCTCCACCCCAGGCTGAATACCCATTATTTATTGGCAGCAGGTCCACAATATGTACACAAATCACCATAAATCCTCCTGCACTCGAGCAAACTTCAGCTGACATCACCCCTAGGAACGTCAATCAAAGAAAATGCTGACAAGTGCCATGGAAGCTCCAATCTGTCTGCTTCCATCAGGTGGACTGCATGAAATTTACTCCAATTCCTAATTTCACTTTCTTTCATTTCAGCGTCCAGCAGCACCTCAGGATCCCACAAGAACCAATGAATTTTTTGTGCTGTATTCAAACATGCTGCAACTCTAGGCATTATGATAACCATAAGAATAGTGAGTTGATTGTACAACACAAACTGTTGACTACATTACAACTTCCCAATGCCAAGAATATGCACCTGATGAGGGAAAGGGTAACACAAAGTCTGCTACAGATCCAGCAGGCACATTATCCATGCAGAAACTATCTTTTACTACGAGTGTAATTTCATACCTTTCTACACACCTCTAGAGAGGCGTCAAAAGTCTGAAAACTCAGATTTTTTGGAGGATATGAAGACTATAACAATGAGTTATCTAATGAGGACATTCTTTTTCTAGCGCATTGTACAATATCCTATTATATATTATAATGGAAATGATCTCTGTGTGTTTTTTGGCTTACTCCACCATGACACCAGCCAGCCACCCTTAGGTAATCATGCCTTGCTAAACCAGACACAGATGGCTTCTGCATGGAGGCAGATGAGGAACTTTCTTGCATCCCATTCCACCACCTGGCTCAGAAATGTGATAACAAGGAGCCAGGGATACAGTCACATCTGATATTGCCACAGCCACTTTTTCTACTATGAATATTTATGATTGAAGCGTAACCAAAACATGGATACACTTATGCATATGAGAAACAGAAAGCAACACTGAAACAAAAGTAGTTCACATCCTACATTTAAGACACTGATCGGAAATTTCAGTTTAACAAGACATTTCAAATTTTTGAGCATAATCCTATATGAACCATTCAATGTCTCTTGCCTGCAAAAAAAATTTGAAAAATACTCCTTTTGATACCCACTCTTTGTTTGCTGTTGTTCTTTTATAATGTCAACCTTTTGGGTAAATGCATTTCTTTCTCCTTTCAAGAGCTACAAAGCATGGAAGAGTAAATCTGGTTCAAGTAGATGTTAATTTGGGAGGGCCTTAGATCCTAAAGTTGAGCACTCAACAGAAACCAACTGCCTGAGATTCCATTGTGGTGTTTGGCCAGGGCTTTAGGTCTACCCCAAGCAGCAGAGCTGAGAGCATTCTCCCCAGCACTCAGCTCTGCACCCATGAGCTACATTCAGTTTAATTGGTGTTCTAAGCAATAATGTTACGTGAGGTCAGAGCACAACTTACACCTGGAGCAATATGGAAACCTGAAGATGATTGTGGAAACACAGGACACACACACACACACAGTGTGGCAATGGCATAAATTATCTAGTAAGATTAACTCTCCATTTATAACCTGTCAGCATTCCACTGGTCACCTAACAAGGAAGAACAATTTAGGAATGCTGTTGCCATTCACAAAGCCATTTGTAGACACTTTTTATTGGAAGTAAGAAATAAAGTTACTCTTCTTCAAGAGAACATAATGAACAAATAAGGTGGCAGGAACAAGAGGTTTTGGGGAAATACAACATTCAAAACTCCTTTGATAGTCTGAGCATTCATAAGGAAAACAGAACTTAGCCAAGAAAGCAATTAAAGTTTCAAGCCAAATCCTCTGTGGACATAAATCTGTTGCACAATTTTATACAAGGTGAAGAGCTGGTCCTGAAATGAATTCACCCTGCTGCTGTGTTATCAAGGAGCTTCTATTCACCCCTCTTGCTCACCAGGGCTTGAAAGGAAGCATCCCATGAAGTATATGCCAGAATCCACACAATATATCTCACTGCATTTCCTCATCCTATCCCCTCTGCTGATGACCTCTGGACCTTTTCTTTCAAATCCTCTGTGTTCTGATACCCCCACTGCACAAACATGGTTACCTATTTCCTACAGAAATAAACTTTGTTCAGTAACCATGGACATAGCTTATCCAGTCAGGAAAACACAAAAAACAACTGTCCATTGTGAAAAAAATGAAAACGCTCCTGTTCCCATTCAGTGACCCCATCCCCACTGACACCAGAGCAGCAATTTTTCTTATCTAAGGAAACATGACCACATGGGAGAAGATTACACGCTGGAATATTGCAGTCACATTGAGCAATACCTTTCTTTTTCCTCTTCTGTAATCACAGTACTGAAGGATAGATCTGACAGGATTTTATTGACACAGACTTTTTATAGATCCAGTTAAAAGGTCCCCAGACACTCATTCAGCTTCCTGTACACATAGTACAAAAGCACTGAAGAATCATTGTTAATGAAAATACATTTTACCGTGAATAAGCAGGGCAGGAGAGAGGGGAATTCCAAAAGACCTTAACAGACACCACTTCAGTGTGACACATTACCTGTGTTAGTTTGCCATAACCAAACAGGAATACTTTCTCTTATCATTAAGGGAATTGTAAGACATGGCCTCAGTCCTTAGCCCACATCTATCTGATTGAACTTTGGCATACGTCTCCTTCACCTCATTTCCCTATCTCAGCAATAAAGACTGATTCCTTCACTTCATCTATCTTGTCAAATTAGACATGTACATGAACCCTTTCACCCTACGTAATGTGGTTGGAATAATGTAAGAGAGCCCTAAAAGCCTCATATGCAGCCACAAAAAGATCCCTGCAGTGAAACACAGAAGCCACTAAGCTACTTAGGGAAGTAACACGCTAAGTAAGTCTGATCTCAGTTGAGCTTCCAGAATTACATAGATTGATTATAACTTAAATTTTATGTACTTTGAGATCCTTAGCTGAAGAATTCAGCCAACTATCACAGTAACATCATCAACACTAGTTAAAATTGGAAAATAGCTGCTTCCTCAACCTCCTGGTTTCATACATGTATCCACTTTTGGCACTAAATTTTTCTATGCTTTAAGGTAAAAACAAAACACAACACCAATGCATCTTACTAAAATGGGAGCAAATTCCCAACAGCATTTGTGCTATGGAACAGAAGGAAAGAAATACACACACACACACATTTTTCCCATTGTAATGAAGCACTAACCATACTTGTTTTTGTATAGGGCAACAGCAAAAACAGCTGAAGTTGGAAATGTGACACTCAGCACACAAATTGTCCTTAATAACAAGTACATGGCGTGCAGCATTTGAGGAAGACACAGGTTTTACTTTTTTCCTCAGTACAATTTACTGAAAAAAAATCCCTTCCAATTTTAACAGAGCCTAATAAAGCTGTGCCTTTCTGACATCACAACTGTTACCTTTTACCCAGATTAAGTTTACAGGCTGCTGAAAAGATTTGTGTGAGGGAAATATTCATAGATAGATAACATCATACTGTCTGATTCATAAAGTGATAGAAACGTGAGTAAAAAGACCTAAAAGTGGTCACTGATCCATAACCAAAAGATTGGCTCTGGCAGTTCAAACTTAACTCAGACTAAATCACAGATGGAGTCAGAACACGCATTTCTTCTGGAAAATCTTGTTATTGTCTGTGAACTTCACTATTCCCGAACTGCTTTTCATTGAGCTGGAGGCCTTCATTCCTCTTCTCTAGTCATGAAAGACTTGGAAATCATGGTTCTGGATGTCCCACTTCCTTTGTAAGTAAGCTTAAGGCCCCTTTCCCACTCCTGGATGTAGACAAAGAAGTGCTGTTTTACGCTGGATACTGCTGCTACCACCCTAATCTACCTTCAGAGTGCAATTCTCCTGCAAGTCAGATAACAACTATTTTCACAGAACTCTTCTAGCTTTAACCTATTTATGGCCATATTTATTCCTTCTTCTCTGTGGCCACTGTAGAGTCACATCCATAATGTACTAAGTCTGCTCTGTCTCAGTGTGAAAGTAGGCCCTGAGGAACTTCCTTATCCTTTGGATAAGGATTTGAAAGAGAAAAGCATGGCTATACGAGCCACTTGCATACAGTGTATGCCACGGGGAGCATCAGGATCCTGAGCCATTATCAGATCAAATCACAGGCACTGAAGATGACATGCAAGACAGCAAACCAGAACAAGTGTCATGACTTAAAGGATTTGGAACTTTGTCATGTATAATCCAGGAACATGGTCATATGAATCTCTCAGTGTATGGGCACCTGAAGGAATCAGGCTGGCATGGAGGATCACCAGTCCTGATATCTAGGCCCTGTTATCTCTAGAGAGATCAAGTGCAACACAAATACAAAGGCAGTCGAGCACTCATTATAATCTAGATATGTCAGAGTAATCTGTCCAGGCAGAAACAAGAAAAGAGATATATTTACAGGGTTGTGACTGTGCATATCACTCTTATTTAATATTGTCTTTTACTCATGGAAGCTACTCATTTATGGATTGCTCCATAAATGGTTGTAACTTTCCCCCCCGACCCTGCAGCCAGTCTAACACTTTGCAAACTCCACTTCACCTGCCCCATGCAGCACCACAGTAAAAGCTCAGCAGTGCATGGTCTTTCATTCACGGCTCTTAGCTGGTTAAGTTTCCAGTTTAGCAGATTTAAAACATTTGTAATGTTCATTATTTAACATTGCAGCAAGCCAAACCCAGGTTCTAACCAGAAAAACAGACACCTCATGCGTGCTGCTCTAGCTTTCCAGCTCAAATAATTGTCTTATGTCTGCCAACACAGGACACATGAGTAAGACATTGGCACTGAAGTGAAAACTGCAAGATCAGTTATCAGGGTTTGCAAGCTTTTCTTAGCAACAGAAAAGGCAACCATCATTTTCTGTCTGTGCAGGATTTCAGCAGAAACAAGCCTCTATAATTTCGTGAAGAAGAGAGAGCTGTTCAGGCTTACATGAGAGGTCATGTACAGCATTCTAGCAGTGCTGCCTGGATATAATCAAATATAGAAGTGCTCACTGCCTCTGTTTTCACTTCTTTATTTCCCATCCTCTAGTCACTGACAACTTTAGCTAATTATAGCTACACTTTTTTTGCTACGTTTCAATTACGTCTGAAACTGATTCTAAGAAGCTTATGTCTAACACCACTATTTGTCTATACCAAAATCCTAGCATCTCCTTGCAACACTCAGTATAAAGTGTCTGGCACTTCTATGAGTCTGGAACAACAGTCTAAATCCTGATCCTTATGCTGAAGCTTTCCAAATTGAGAGAAAAATATTTTTCTCACCTTTCCCAAACCTTAAAGATACTTGTGAGGACTGCATGTTAGAAAAGGATCAGGACTTGAATCTGAGATGTGCTAGGCTTTATTCTTCATATCTGCTGAAACATGTCATTAAGAGGCATTCACTGTGGCAGAGCCCTTAGTCAGAATTGATGTTTAAAGGCAAGAAGGGATACTAGGGATGCTGGCAGGAGGTGTCACAAAGCTGTGCCAAAGTCAGAAAAAGCAGCTCAGTGAGATCACAGAGGTGATCTTCGACATCCACCATTCTCAGTCTTCAGCCAATACCAGGTTGGTGGCAACATATGACAAAAATCCTGGGGATGAAAAACTGTAGCAATTACCAGCAAAAAATGCACACTCCATCATGACACATGTGCCATTTACATTTTTCAGTATTCTCAGTAACTGTGCCAACTTTGAAACGCAGAAGCAGAGCTAAATTTTCTTTGTACCTTTCCTATTCTTCTTCAGCTGACATGACTAACAATTCAGAGTATAATAGATTCATACCTATGTTTTTATCCACCACTCCAGGAAAATTATTTTTCTGTAACACATAAGTGGGAAGTCTCAATTCTAATGTGCTGCACAATCTGCAGAAGACTTTAGTCTGTTCACTTTATCGTTTACCTCTTTTGCTGACCTTGGACACAAAAAATTGGGCTGCAGAGGCAATCACTCATACCAATTAACCCCAAATTCACAAAGCAAAAGGACACTTCTTCCACCAGGCACTGCTGAAGCACAGATTCAGACATGTCTTGGTACCAAGCTCTTGCTGCAGTACCAGGCCTCTTCAGCTTGGGAGCTAGACCCATGGAATCACCTGGGCTTTTGCAAATCAGTATGGCATAGTGTCTTTTGTTCCAGATAAACACACTCCCTCATTACTGAAAAAGAGCATTTCGATACAGTCATATTGGTAAATCTGAATTAAAAGTTCTTAGAAAGAGATATTAAAGACTATTTAAACACTGGTACTTCTTCTTGAACTTAGAAGTTGCTCACCACTTTGCATATTTCCCTTTATTGTACTGAAAGAAGTGTGCTCACTGAAACGGTTGTAAAACTTCCTTGTGCCTTACAGAGTTTTAGAATAGTTTTCACAGAGGGGGACTGAGGGGAAGACTTTTGGATTTTGGCTAGAAAATTCTATTTCAGAACAATGCTAATCAAGCTACTAATGACTATCCCATGAACAAGCATGGCCAGCATTGTCCTTTGCAAAATATGTACCAGTACTAAAAGAGGATTCTTTTGGCTACAATTCACAGTGCAATATCTCATCATAATATCATTCTGAGGCAGAAGGCCTAATGCTTTGGATATCTATATTATTGGTACCTCCTCACTGGAAACTAAGACATTGGCAATGCCACTTTTTGCCAGCCTTTCTTCCTTCAAAGCAAATATAGTGGACTACAAGAACAGCTCTTTAATTCCAGCTAAATGACCAACAGGTCAGCTCTAAGTACAATAACTATAAACTCTAAGCATAATAATATAATGTAATAAGACATTTCTAAACATCCAAAAGATTGTGTTTCATGATTAAGCTGCCTTAAATGCTATTTAAACAAACTTATCCACCACTAATACCAATGTTGACATTGCCCTGGACTTATGATGCATTTTCAAAGGTAATTAATATTGTCATCATCAAATATTCAGCATTTCTTCTCTGAAAGGAGAGGATTTTTGTTTTCCTATATTTGATCTGATACTATCAAAGAGAAACATTTCAAATTTTTTTCTGCAAACACTTTTGACTCAGTTCTAATTCAATACAAAAATAAACTACATATACTTTGAAACCTCAAACATCCCATCAGGCAGGGGCTCAGTTTTCTAAGCAATCTTTATCCTCTGTAAAGACAAACCATTTTGAATCTTTCTGGGAAGTTTTCTAAATGCAAGCTATCTTGTGCTACCAGGACACTTAGTGTTATGGAAAAAGAATGCCAAATACAAAACACTCAGGCAATATTCCATGTGTGCCTTATTCTTCCCTTCAAGATATGACAAATGCTTCTGCTCTCCACCCTACTGACATCAAAGCTTCCTTCAGCCCACCATTATCACAGCTGAGCACCAAAGCAGTTGTTGGGTTTCCTTTATTTGCTCCAGCTACAAAACAAGGAAATGTTATTTCTCCTACAGAGAGCCCATCTTAATGACCCTAATGAACACCAGAAAAGGCACCTGGAAGTATCCCAGAAATGCTGGAGACAAAAGCACAGAAGGCCTGGAGTAGGTTGCAATGGTTGTTGTGGCAGGTCTAAGTTCAGATGGCTCCTGTTGTCTTACATCAGACTGATCCTGAACACAAACCTCTTTGTGAAGAAAATATGATTTGTTTTCACACCAGTTCTCACTCGTTAATCTAATTTCTCCTCTCTAAAATGGGTGTATCCATCTGGAGTCTTCCTATAGGTCACAGCATAGGAAGGTGAACATTTTCATTTTAACATGGAAATTCTACAAACCAAATCACTGGATGGGAGTTACTCCTGAGTCAGAGCACCCCAGACCTGGCATAACTGTTTTCAGTCCCGTGGGTGGTGGCATTCACATCTACCTCTATTCAGATCTCTACCTTGTTTACAAATAATCTCACTACAGTTTGATAAAAGTGGCAATAACATCTACAGAACAAGACTGAATGAATTTACTTAAAATTATTCTAAAATGTATTAAAATTATTCTAAAATGTATTGAACATGAGATGCACACAAAGGTCATCAAATCTGAATAGGACATTTTAAAAAACTCCAATAGCTGATGAAAAAAAATTGTGTTGAAAAATGCCCACTTGACCACAGACCTTTGGCTCACTCAACAGCTACTGAAAAAGGTATTACAGGACTTACAGACTCTTGCAAAAAATTTACTTTGGAAGAAAAATACCTCAGCCTGGCACAAGTTTAGAAAAATAACTAGGCCAGTACAAAAGGATGTTTACTGTATTATATTTCCCTTTTAAATGTGGGCCTTGTTTCTTTTATTAAAATAACAGTTATGTATGTGCTTTATCTAGATTAAGTTATCATTTCATCAACAAACAAGTGCTGCACAGCCCATCCACCCAACTTTGGAAATAGCCCAAATAAAAGAAAATAACATCTGTAAAGAAACACCTCATATGACTGTGTCCTGAGCTGCTTTACCAGCTCTAGCCAGCTCTCTGACCATCATATGAGGAAGGTTTGGTGGGTCTGAACCTCAGGCTGGAGCGTGGTTGATGGAGTGGAAGGAAGAGTGGACTCTTGCTTGGGTTTCACCTGGCTTTATCCCACCCGGGGAGCTGCCCACATGCAAAAGTGAGGAGCAGCCCCTCCGTTCTCACCTTAAGTACCTGGAGGGGCATCCCTGAGGAGGGGAGAACCCAGAACCAATCCAAGGGGAGGGATGGTGTGACCCAGAACAGGGAAACTTAACAGAACAATGAAAGAAGGTGGTTCCAGGGTACCTTGCTGAATCCTAGGGCTTTTTCCCCAGAATCTTCCAGATCTTAAAAGGTGATTGACCAGGTCTATCACCAGGGAAAGACCATCGGGGGGTTTGGGGATGGAGGTGTAGGAACAAACCATTATAAACATGTAACAAAACGTACAGAACTTTAGAAAACCCAAAATGTGCACCGCAACAACCTCAGGTTTATTATTTTACTTTTCTGAAGCACATCTTTTCTATCACTCACATGCTTTGCCTATGAGATCCATTAAACAGCTGGGGTGGCCACAGGAATCACTGAATCTGTCTCACACTTGCCTTTATCTGCTTGGGTGTCTCACAGACAAATCAAAGATTGACAAACCAAGTGTATCTGAAGAGTCTAATAAGCATATTAACATCTGAAGCTGCTATTGTGGCTTTCAGCACAGCAGGTATGTCTGGTTTTGATAGTTCATAGTACAGAAATGTATGTGTGTTATGTGAAGCTGTTGTTCATGAAGAGTACTCAGCCTTTGATACCATTAGGCTTGCTTTCTTGGGAAAGGTGACACAAGGCAAGAGAACAGGAGAGTACAGGGCCACTTCTGCTAAAGCAAAAAGGTAATGCAAAACCTGGAGTTCTAATCTCATGTGCATAAATTGATGTCTAAGGAGTATTATATACGTCCTATTGTTTGCTACACCAACTGGAATTTTCTTTATTCAGAAGGTTCTTGCTCAATTACATGAATATAGCCCCACATGGTATTAACAGAGAGGATGACAATTATGTCAGAGAATCTCCAGTACATCAGTTAACTGTGGTGTGAGAAAGACATTGACAAAAGGGTCAAGCCTTGTGTTCAAACCTGCCCACCACAGGAAAACTTGTGCATAATAGCCAATGTAAAAATACATTCTGAGAAGGAAAAAAAGTCATGTTTTATGTAGCTACCAAAACCACCTCCTCCTCCTTTGCCATGTGCAAGTCATTGTTAGAAGAGCCTCTTTGTTCAGGCCAAGAAGGCTGGTGCAAGGAAAGGGAGGTGCCTGGTTCCTCAACATGAGATCCCATTAATATTACTGATAGACTATTCTTTAAAGATATCCATCTGTTTCTTATTTGGCATATTCAGAATAGTAGCTTGTTACATTTTTACAAGAATCTGTGTGATCCAAGAAAAGCAAAACCTCATGTAATGAAAAAAAAAAGAGAGAATACTTACTAAACAATCCTATCAATGCTGTAAAATTTAAACATCCATCTCTATAATGGCTTCAGTCTGTTCCATTCACAGATGTCAAATTTCTTTGCCACGGGGGGAAGGGGACAGAGAGCTACTTATTTCCCCACAATTTTGCAAAATATGCATAGAAGTAACATCTCCGAAGTACATAATAAATTTTCTCTTCTTGTCAGTCACTGTGAAATGTTGCCCTTCACAGCTGTGTTACAAACAGGTTTCTTCACTCAAAATCCTAATCTGCCCTGCAAGAATTTAAGCTGAAGGCTGGATCTGGGGTTGGACAAAGTCAGGTTAGGACCAGTCTATGACAGTAGGTATCTTTGTTTGGATAACAACAGAGCTGAGTGAGGAAGTTTAGAAGGTGTGCTGCCAAATGAGAGGGAAAAGGTGTCCCAGCACCAGGTCTTTCTTCAAGTGTCAAGTATGTGATTTCCTAATAACAGAAAGGGCTTGTATTTAGCTTGTACTATATATTTAAGATTGTTCAAATACCTGAAACAGTCAAGAGTATAATTTCTTAGTGAATGTAACCAATATAAAGTTATTTGGAGTCAAGTGCTTCTGCTAATAAAGAATCCAGCCTAACTATTCATAGTACTTATCAGCACTGCCCCTTCTTCTGGCTGGTACTTGAATCAACACTGCAAAATGTCATGTGCCTTCTAGACTTATAAAGTCATTTAATTATATTCTAAAATACCACTAAATGATCCTTAAGGTCCCTTCCAACCCAAGCCATTCAATGATTGTAGGATACTATTCCAATTTGTGGGATGCATGCTATCTATTGACAACAATCATGTAGAAGTATTTTTACAATATTTAATACACTACTTGAGCAAGGCAATGACAGGATGAAGTTGCAACAACCAAACCTAATTCTGAACCAACAGTGAGAATTCACAGTTGAAGTTTTGAACAGTGAGACCTATAAAAGATCAGAATAAAAGTTTGGTAGTAAGACTAGGATTATGATAGGTTATTTGATGTTCAGAGACAATATTATTTTCAACAAGGTTTCTATGACTTCTATCACTTATTTTATGTAGCTGTAGGTTCAGGACATGCCAGGAGTCAGCTGTAATCATGCCAAGTAAATAATGCAGTTAAATGCCATTACCATTAGCCTCCAACTAATTGCCTTTTTTAAATTTCCATACAACTGTATGCAAAGAAATTATTCTTTTTTATGGAGAAGTACTTATTCCATAGACGTGAAGAGGGAGAGTAAAACTGGTGTCAGAGAACAGCTGCTGAAATTTTCCTGAGTCTGCAGATACAAAATCATGCATCAGCAAAATCAAATGATCATCAGGATTCAGAAACAAGAATTGTTATTGAACAAAATTTTAGCAGCAGAACCACAAGCTGATATGCTTCCTTTTCAGTTTCAAAATGAAAATGCGGTTAATCACTTTCATGGTGCATGAGAGGAGCAGGAAAACAAAATCTCCTGTGCCTTCAAACACAAATTGCTTGCTGACAGAAAGAGGAGTACAGCCCTGCCTCCCGTGAAAACTCCAAGTGCAAAGGGCAGCAAGCACCTCACACCCCTGTTGGTCCCCATTCCATTGCCAAAATCTCTCCATTGATCTTCTACAATGCCTGGTGCTCAGTCAGCCCAAAAATAACACTGGTGTTATGCTTCAAATTTGGGATTTGAAACAATGCAAAATGAACTGGTTAGCAAAAGAGTGCTACTGATTAGCACCGACAGCAAGGGCTGAAACACAGAATGCTCTGTGACAATGATGCCCAGTATAGGAGCAGGGCGTTTAATCTTGTAACATATTAGGCTAATGGGATATTCCACTAGCTGCTCTTTGTGCATTGCTAGTTTGCAATATGGCTGGAAGGAAGTCTTGGCACAAAAAAACAGAAAAGGCCTCTGATTTCCAAGGCTGGAAGGTTCATGGAACAGGGCTTTCAAAACTATTGGAAAAAGATGCATCGTGAGGCATCACTCCTCTCTGGGACTACAGAGAAGTGCTGATGGTTTGCAGAGACCACTGTTAATTCCTCCAGCTCAGAAGAGTTCTCCTCATAATAAATATATCCTCCTTGGGATATACAGACGCACTTCAGTGGAGACAATGTATTTCCTTTCAGCCATCTAGCAATGAAGACATCTTGATCCCAGAGGCAATGTTAATCAGACTCCAAAAGGACCTCAGCCTAGTTGCTATAATTTCAAAATTTTGCTTGAAAGAAAAGAAATGAAAAGAGAAAGTAAAGAGAAACCTGAGAATGCAAATATATCTACAAGTGCATCCTTGACACCGTAGGAGCTTCAGAATGGGCTGTGTTGGAACTTACTATGACTGAGTAATGCACCAGAAACCCCACGGATGACAGGAATTCCTACACCCTGTCTTCACCATTTTTGATGGAAAACTCGTGATATAGCTTATTAGCTAAGTTTCATGTCGGCTTTAGTTATTCTTAAGCTCTTTCTCATCTAAGACTGAAACAACAGAGTAGAGATATTTTCAAGCTTTAAACCTGTACTTAAATGGGCAGTTTTCAATGCTTTCATCAGAAGTGTGATTCATCCCTGAGAACACAGGACAGGACATCTTCCTTGAGGAGTCACAGAGTCACAGAATAAGCTGGGTTAGAAGGGATCCACAAAGGATCATCAAATCAAACTCTTAGCCCGGGACAGAAGCACCCCCAAGAGTCAGCATGTGCCTGAGAGTATTGTCCAAATGCTTCTTGAATTCTGTCAGGCCTGGGGAGCCTGTTAAAGAAATGAATTTCTAGCACAAATTTAACTTGTATCTTCTTGTTTACAAATTGTGAACCAAAAATTGACATGAAACACCATATATGTAGAACTTTGGAACACAAACCACACAACCATTCCAATCTCAAGTAGATGCAGAGAAAGAAGAATCTCAATTAATATCAGGCCACTCTTGCTTTGTCTTATTGCACCAGTGAATAAGGATATTTGCCCAAAATCTATGTTTCATTATAATGCATCAGTAAAGGAACTAAGGTAATCATACCTTACCAGACTTTTGGAAGTATTGAGAGCCTGGGTTCAGAGTTGGGAGTGAACACAGGGTTTTCATAAGGAGAGACACAGTCACAACTGCAACTGACAATTCATCAAAACTGAAATTATTCCCAGAAGAACTTCCTGTCCTAAAAAAAAAAAAAAAAAAAAAAAAAAAAAAAAAAAAAAAAACCCAAAAAAAAAACAACCCAGGATTTGAAATTCTAGAAATATGCCATTTCAACATTTTTGAAACAAAAGATCTTGGGTTTGTGGTTGAAAGCATCTTCTCCTGTTGAAACTTAATTTAGTTTCTATTAAAAGGTTAAAAAAAGAAAAAAGGGGTCACCATTAACATGAAATACGTTTGTTTGTTTCTTAAGTCGCTCATATATTCACTGAGTCCCATGCCAGGCCTAATATTTCAAAATCAACAGAATACTTGTGGGACAAGAATACTGTTCTGTGTATCCACACAGCAAAGGGAACATTAGCAATTCAAGCTCTTCCCAGTTTCCTTGCAGTACAGCTCAAAAATTACTTTTGAGAATCCCCCTGATAAATGGAAACATAGTCTAGTTCTACAACCTTTTAAATGTTTAGAGACTTTTTAAATTTCTTTTATATTACTATGCTTTTTGGAAGAAAACTATACAGCTAGTCCTTAGGGTCTAAAATGGAGGAGTTACTTCAACCACAACAAACCCAAATTGTTCTTTAAGAGTAATTAAATCAAAGCATTAAATATACACACCTATATTTTACCATGGACATTGCATGGAAAACAGATTAGTGACTGTTGATGCTTGAACTATTATGGCAGACTAGGTTGTTGGGGGTTTTTTTAAAGGATAATATATTTGAAAAACTTAAGATCAATTAGAGGCCTCTCCTCTTTTTCAGCATCAATCTTTTCCAATCATCTCAGAAAAGCACAAAACACAGTAACAAGAGAAAGTTGAACTTATTTGAATCAGTTCAGGTTATAAATTTATGAAACCTAAGACCAGAAAAGACTGCTTGATAAAGCCATCTGAGTGCTTCTATGTGACAAATTATCAAATGTCCTCTGTGTTCTTTCGTATTGTGCTCCCCTCACTGTGTCTGACTGACACAGTGTATTTGGCTGAAGCAGGCCTTGACGACAGCCCTCCACCTGGGAGGGACAGCTGAGATATTTATTTAGGCACAACATACATATATAGAAGAAGATGACCACTAAGGGAATTTAGACACAGACACAAAGGTAACTAGCCACTGACTACAATCTAAAACCTAAAAAACTCCCTCTGGAATTATGCATATCCATTTTGGATACAAAATCATCAACATTCCCTGAAACAATTGAAAAGCTATACCATGATGTTTTTCTCAGTTCTTCTAGGATTATCCAGGACATCCCCACTATGCAGCCCTAGCTGTGCTGCCAAACCCACTCGGCATTGAAGGACTATTTCTTCTCATGTCCAGCTGTTCAGTCAGGCACATCTTTACCAAACTTTCACCTGTCCCACTGAATTTAGGTTTCTGCAGTGCCTGATGTCCCAAAAGTCTGCAAATCTGGAAAAGCTGTTTTCAACTGCAGGACTGCTATAGGAAAAAAAAATCTTCTTCTAAACAGTATGCTAAATTATCCTACAAGGAGAAGAAAATGAAAGTTTAGATTTAAAAAATCATCTACAATAATGAGAAATATCCTCACATTTTCTTCATGGGATGTCTTTTATTTCACTAAGTCTAGTTTATTGATTTTATTGACTGCCACAGGTCAGGTCAAGAAACAGCAGCCTTCATGCTTACTTGTTTATACACTCTTTCATGAACTAAAGCACATTCTGCTCTTTGGAGAAGAGGAGGGATCCCTTTAGTCCCCAAAACCAAATTTCCAATATTGAAAAATAATGCTAGTAATATGAGTTGTTGTGGCAGAAACATTATAGTCTGTAATTTTTTTCGTACTTTGGCATAGTCAAACCCAAATCAAGAGATGCATTCAGATAGATTAGTGCTCTGGTTTTCACTACTTCTAGGAGTTCTTTGTAAGGTATTTGTGAAATTATAGACTATGGCTCAAAGGTAGGAAGGACCACATAGGATATTTCATGTAGCACAACAATATAATTTCACCCAGCTGTGTGTGCATTATTTGCTAAGGCATAAAATCCCCTCTCAGTTTGCAGACTTCAGGCAATGGTAAGCTCCCTGCTCCTCTTCATAATTTGTTGTAAGTTATCAGTGGCTGATAACTTTGATAGCAACTGAGGAGTAACACTAATCTAGCTGCAACCAAAAAATACTGGGAATAGCACTACCTGTTTAAACATTGATATTCAAGATAATTAACATCCTTTTTGCCAGGTCTGTTCATTGTAAAAGCAACAAGGTTTTAAGATTTTAATTTTTTTAAACAAAATTTGAATTTGTTTCTCATTCATTCATGTTTTTAGGAGCTTATAAAATTTGGAGCCAAATCCACGTTGTGTTTTCCATCTCCATAGACCACAATGCTTTCAAACAATGACTGGTACTTTCTTCTGTAGCTTTCTGTGATTTTCATGCAGCTTTTTTTCAGGATAGAGTGGAAGCCACCTTCTCACAGGGAAATTATTCCCATATGAATTCATAGCTGAAAGTTCTTAAGAATTGCACATGTACAAAAAAGGAAATGTGAATATTCTTTGGGATGCCACAGAACGCGTTTCCAGATAAAATAATAGTCTGCATTTTGCAGATCTTTCCATCTTTTAAGTATTGGGCATGCATTCATCATCAGATATTAAATGTCATAAGTATTATTTGATGAAGGTTCAGCTTCTGACCATCAGTGTCGGATTCAGCTGCTGCAGGTCCAGGGGTGATAAAAGTGTTGTGCATGACTGACAGACTCTGTAGTGCACCCGACTTTGAAACATACACTGCCAGCAGCATTCTTGGAAATCTCACTCCCTGGAAGAGAGGTAGGATATGGAAAGAGTGAGTGGCACAAAGGCTGACTGCTACCATATATTAAGACCAGGTGGTCTTGATGGGTGGGCTCCAACCCCCTTATCTGCCCTCCCTCTGCAAATCTGCACTTACTTTGAAGCTTTACCCTTACAAGTTCTGAGTCCTTTATTAGAAGCTGAGGCTCAGCAGCACAGAGGATTAGGCTTTATTGTCTCACTCATGGCCAGGCCTGTCTGAAGGTCCTTTTCTTCTGTAAGAAGTGGTTATTGACAGCAGAATTCTCATGGAAGATAACTCCCAGAATACACCCATTCACGGCAATGAACCACAGTGGAGTGACTCCTGAGCAAACCTCATGACAGAGATAGACCTGAAGCACTTGCAGAGAAGCTGCTAAGGTCCAAAAGGATATTCAGGAATGTTTATATGGCCCTGCACCCAAGTAGTCTGCCTCGCTCTCGTTCAGAGTCACCTTGGTACAGCTCTAGCAGCTCAATGCCCATCTCACCATGACTACAGCAACCCATGGCCTGGAACTGCCCACTGCAGGGGATTGTTACAGCAATCAGCACTTCAGAAATGAATGCACAATAAAGACATAAAGAAAGCAAGAACATACTTTAAAGTTTCATGTTCAACATCTGTTGCACTGGCTGAGAGGGAAGCCTAAGTTTCACTGATTTTATCAAACTAAGCAATTCAAGCATCTTCTCCCTAATTTTAGGCCAAAGAAAATCGTAGCAGTGCAGAAGCAGATGATAAATCAAAAGAAGAAAAATAGAAATTAAAGCTTAGTTCTGGCCTTTCATCTTTATTACCCTTCTTTATGTGCATATGTAGGTCTTCAATTCTTTCCAAGTCTGTATGATACTCCCTTGTGCTTCAGGAGCTGTAGAGCTGTGGTTGTCTATAAAAAGGCAACCTAACAGTTTCCTGTGACTGAGAGTTGAATGTGTTATTTGTTACCAGCTGGTTCATGGATAGCTTGAGCCCATGTCTTGGCTATAAGTGATCAAACTGACTTTAAACCACTCGCTCACGGGGTGCATTCATGTACAGAGAGAATTCTGTTGTAATATTTTATTTCTGATGCCATATGACTTTTTTTTCCTAAATCAATATTAAAACCAGAATCTATAATATGCCAAACACAGACTGCATTTTTTGGAAAGCTGATACCAAATGTAACAGTAAATGAACCCTTCTGGAAGGTTAAATTTGCTTTCATATAAAACATTTTCTACCAGGAAATGGAAGTGGAATGTTGAACTAAGCATTTAACTTGAAAGAACTCGGCACAGACTCCAATGGTTGCATTATACTTTAAAATAAAAAAAGCAAAGGATTTTTATGAGCATACATAGTTCTAGCTTCATAAAAAGAGTATTATGGTGACAAGGCAAAATGAATCCCAGTATTTTGGATGCTTCTTTTAACCTTCTAAAAGCTCCCTCCCTGTCCATTAAATATGCTAGGGTGAACTTTCTCAATATGGTAAAATTCATGTAACACTTCTGCTCTCTTCACTTCCCCTGCATCCTTTCTTCCCTGACATGCAGGCCCATTCCTTCCCTTCTACTTCCTGATTTTCACATGGCTCCTTGATGAATCTAATGGATTATTAAACCAACAGAAAGCTATCCATGTTTTTATTTTGCTGAATTGGTTTCCTACCAGATGGCAAGGTGAACCACCTCTAGTGTTTATACAGAAATCAGAGTTGGTGCAGAAGCAATTGTTGAGAACAGCACTCAATATTTTCTTGGAAGACCTCAAACCCTTAAAAGACCTATTCTAAATAACGTGATTGCCTCTTAAAAATACACTTCCTGTTTGAGATGGTGGACCTGTTGCGGTAGATTCTGCAAAAAAAATATGGATGAAAGTAATCGTACCAGATTTGCCACTTACAGAGAAAACAAAGATTAATGGCAAGCATGCACATATGAGGTGGTTGCCCATTCTCAGGAGCAAACATTCCTGCATGAGGGCTGTGACTTCCTGACACGTCTTTATAGAAAGCAAACAAAAAGTGTCTGTTTCCTGGGTACAATCTTTTGCTTTGGAAGGAAATAAAAAAAAATGCCAACCCTATACAGTTTCCTTGAACCTTGATTTTGATCTTGTGATCATTCAGGAAGGGAAGAAGCCATCCAAATGAGCTTGACACACTGAGCTACTGCTGATTTGCCAGATTCCAGTGTCCTCAAGTGTGACACAATGTTATTTTTCAGTGTTCTTTATTTAAAATCAGAAGTGATTTAATCTGGCTCTCTGCCATACCACTTGCTGGCATGTTGACACCATGTAAATAATGCATAGCTCTGTGACCACACTACTTTCATGCCACATGCTGGGAAAAACAGACAATGCCTGCTATTATTATTATTAGCCACATCTTAGATACCTTGGAAATTTTAAAAATTAACATCAAAGTTACTTCAAACATTTGTAGTCTCCAGCTCCATACTTCTTCATTACAGCTCAAAAGGAACCTGTGCATCCACTGTGATTAGAAACAGAGATTGCTGATTTATATCTCACATCCTCTAAAAGTCACCCTTCTAAGATTGTTTATAAATAACTGAGTGTGTTAGCTGGCACAAGAACACTGGCAAGACTCTTTTCTGTTGACTGAAAAGGCCACCATTTTAGAAGAAACCTCAAAATATAACAAAAACCCAGTTCTAGACTGCAAAATTTGAAATAATTGGTATCAGGCATTGGTCCCTGCAATCAATGCACAGTCTACTTCTACTCTTCAATCATTTCAAAAGGCAAACCTATCAATGCCATCACAGCATGCTCATCAAACCAAAGTGAAATTGTGGTTTTCACTGGGGAACACTAAAGGAAATACAGTGGATTTAATATGCTACCTACTTCTTACATGAGAGCCTTTTATCATCTAAATATCATGCAACCTGAGTCCTATTGAGAGCAGACGGCAATATATGCTGCTTTTCACAAGACATTTAACAAGATTGGAAGTTAATATCTGTATCACTGGTACCCAGCCACTGTTCCATACACTTCAGTCCTCTGACTGCCAAAGAGAGAAGGGACTGATTGTATTTTTACCTTTTTGCAGTTTACAATAATGGAAAAAATTGCTTTTCTTCACATCCCTGGGCCTCTGTTGTCAGAGCAGGACTGTGATGTGCATTCTTCCTGTGCAGACACACAGGAGTAACTATCAAATCAGGAGAGACAACAGAATACAATAATGAAAAACAGAAAGCTAGAAGCTGGGTGGTTACAAGAAGAAGGTTAGAAGTTGGGTGGCTGTGTTATTGTGGAGAACTCACCTCAATCTTGTCTGTGGCCATCACTAGTGAAATACACCTATAGAGATATGCATTTGCCTACTGACTTTAGATTCCCAAAGCCTGAAATAAAAGAATATCTGGCTCAAAATCATTGAACTGTGCAACTGGATCATAATTTCTCAGGGCAAAACAGATGCACGCATCAAAATGCCTTGCCCAAATAAATTCCTTCAGAAACTTCGGAACATAGCAAACATAAAAAAGAAAGGGAGGGGTTCTTTTCTTTTTCCGCTCCTGTGAGACAGTCAGAGCACACAGAATTTTGGTTTCTTTCTGTTCAAGGATGAATTCATTGGAAAACATTCTGTACTTGTCCACATTGTTCAAAAGAATCACCATTTTGAGAGTCCCAAACCAAGACCAATTCTTTCTGTTTTCTCCGTTAAGAAGACCAGGAATCTTGTGGTCTCTTTTCAAAGGAAAGTCTTTGTCCAGAATCTTGCCTCAGAGAATTATTTTCACTATGTTATTTAGAACAGAAAAGAACACTGGAATGACTTCCTAATTTCTTTAGTAAATCTGTTCTTAATCTACTTTACTCCAAGCATTTTACAGGCAGTTTCTTACATGACGTTCTACTCTGAATTTCTGTAATTTCACACACAGTGGTCAAACTTTCTCTTGAACAGAAAATACTGGCAATAATTCCAGTAAATTGAAAGGAAAAGTTTAGGGAAAAGAGTAGGATGGTTGAGAAGATAACTTAGTGCTTAAGATGTGATTTCAGTTCTAACAGCTTCTCTGGGTAATGGAGCTGCCCATCACAGAGAAGTGACAAAGCCTGTCCAGCGGAAGTTTTCTACAGTTTTTGTTTTGCCTTCCAGGAAACCCTGTGTGCAAACTGCAAAGACTGAAAATGAGGAAAGGGTAGTGGCTGAAAACCAGTGAATAAAAACCACTGAACTAGATGAGTGAGTAAAGTACAAGAAGTAAACAAGAAGTTATGAAGTGGCACGACAAGGGTAATGAAGTGTGCTTTTCACATGGAAAAATGTAAGTATTTTGAGGGGAATGTCAACTGTATGCTTTTTTCCTAAAGTCCATTCAAAGCTTCTTTCAGCAAGGTATTCTCTCTTCCTCCTCAATGAATTCTTGTGACAACTCTGTTAGCTACAGAAAAATCCTCTTAATTCTTGTTGCTAGCTATGTACCTCTATATGCAAGAATAAATGAGTCCAAACAAGTCCAGTACTAGAAAAGAAGCAAGTAAAAATAGCACAACTTGCACATTCTCACTAAGAGCTAGCTCAGCAGTCAGCAGCACTGCCTGAACAGTCAACTATAAAAGCTCTTGTTTTGTGATAGCCTGATTTGACTATTTCCTCTACCAAAATGTCCTATTTCAGTGACTTAAAATGCACAGGTCAGTCTCACTTTTTTGTGCAGCTGAAAGTGCATGCACACTGAAAGAGCAGATTCTAGGTTAATGTGAGATAGTAGCAATGCGTCTCTTTGGAGGAAATGGTGCACTCTTCCTGTGATCATGGTTTCTTGATGGTGGAGGAGGAAGGAACACAGCAAATAGAAACCCTGACACATTTAAAGGCAAGTTTTCTGATGGTGAGTGTTCCTAAGGTTTTATCTGAATTCCATCTTTACAAACTCGGCCACATGTAGTTTCACAGAAACATTCAAATGGGAAGAGAGGGGAGATGATCAGCACACGCATGAGCTGCTTCCTGTGTTGGTTGAGAAGGGTGTGCTGGGTGCCAGGCCAGGCTGGCAGGGCAGCAGTGAGAGCTGTGGCACACAGCTGGGGATGCCATCACAGCTGTGGCAAGAAGCTGGGTGGAAGGGTAGAAAATGCACACGTATACCTGAGCCAAATCAGAGCCCAGGGCAATTTGTTTCCTTGCTTCTAAATTGTGTCATTGTAGAGAAGGTTTGAGTGACACACAAAAATAGCATTCTTTCAACACACATTAATGATTATTATGCTGTCCATAGAGCATTTTGAAAATTTTCTGTGATAAGCAGAAACTGTCAACATCTTAGTTCACTTCTAAAAAAGGTGCACAATTGCACACAGTTGTAGTCTCTGCTTGATTGTTTACAGTTCCAGTGTTATACCCTTACTTATCTGTTCTCTTTGGCTAATGTGGCTTGATGATTTCACCCTGTGATTTCGCTTTTCAGTCATATACATCAGATAGCAGATATTCATGCTTCCCGTCCCTAGATCATGTGACACATTTTCATAATGCAGTGATAACACGGCAGACTTGCTTTTGAGAACTAGCCTTGATCAACTCTACAGCATATCTTAGAAATTGGCACTCATTTTTACAGTATAGATTAGGGAATGCAAGGTATTTATGGCTTGAAAATATTGAATTCTGTGCTACATCTGCAGAAACTCAGTAAGCAGTCTGAAGATTCATTTGTTATTTAAATCTAATTCTATTCCTGAAACAGCCTCATTAAAACTGTATCTGCTTCATCTCTGTGCCAGGCTGGTCTCTCTGATATGACTGATGCTTTGGAAGACATTGCCCTGAAAGGACACTACGCTTGCAGCAGAGCACTTGAAAGCCAGCAAAGCATCATCCATCTTCTCCTTTATGGCATGTGCTGGGATAAACAATGGGGAAATCAGACACTTACTCAGGCTGCATGGAAAAGTGGTGAACCAGAGTTTCAGAGTTTCATGGAAAACTTGGTGAGGGTGCTAGGCTACAGTTTTGAAGGTGTTCAGTGTTCCAGATAGATGTGTATTTAGCTTTCTGTAAAGAGCTTAGGTATCTTAACTCTGCTTACTTCAGCTGAAGATGACTGCTTCCAAACTCATCAAAACTGCAAGAGGCAACTAATTGAATGTTAAAATACGCTTAAAAATGCCAGCTTTTGATAAGCAGTAATCTCAGTCTGCCAGCCCAGATCAGTCTTGAGCTCTGCACTGTATGAGCGTTGCCTGCCTACCCACCAGAAGTAGATCATTGCCATCCATCTGAACTCAGAAGTAGTGAATGGGAAATATCCCTCTTGGCCTATATTTGAAGTTGTGACATAGAGGTAAAAAGCTAACCATGCCTTATACCCTTATTATCCTAACCCTCCAGCCTTACCAGCCTTCATACCTCTAATTAGGTCTGCAAAAAATAAATACCTTACTGACAGTTTTTCCTCAGGCTTGTTATGAGTAATCTGACTACATCTGGAAAATTGCTGTGAAAAAAAAAGATGTTGTGAAACAATTTATCATTCCAAGAGATATTTCTATTCTAAAGATATCAATTTTTTAAATTAAAAAATAAAAACATCCTAAGATAGAATCACTGTATTTGAAACTAGAGCAAAACCTACACACTTTTACAATAAAGAAATTTTTTTTAAGTTGATAGCAATATTTTTTAAGAGACAGAAGAATGTGTGCTTTTAAGATTATACCCATGAAAGATCTAGCAAGCCAAAGTGCTTTCCTTTTCCATTCCAACTAAATCATACACTATTTGAGGTAGAAATCTGGCAGGAAACCCTCTTGTATTATCCCTACATTGTGACTGGACTGATTTCTTCATCCTTTTTTGATAGATGGATGTCTAGCTGAGCCCTGAATATCTTCAGCACTGCTGATTCCAAAGCTTCATTTGGCAGCTGGTTTCCTTGGCTAGGAATTCTTATGCTTATAAACTTTTCCCTGATATATAATTCTAAGTTTTTCTTCACAATGCTTCAAGTCACCTCTTGCTTGCTTGCTTTCTTAACTAATAAGAATAATCAAATATCATCTGTTTTTCACTTTCTCTCTATTGCAGACAATAAGAGGTCACTTTCAACTTCCTGGAATTGACATGATTGAATTAATCTCAACATCATACCATGGGCCTTATTTTGCAAGCCTACCATCAATTTTCTTACACAGCTCAAGATTTAGACAACTTTTTAAGCAAGTATCTAAAACCAGTTACAGTGCTTCAGCACATAACCATAAAAGACCATAAACAGACTAAAGTTTTCCCTTCTCATCATGTATATTCCCATGGATTATGTTGTATAAATTGTTATACTAGCTGATTATGTGGGCTTTTCATCATTCTATAAAATGTAAGAGTTTGCAGAGCTGAAAAGTATCAGTGCTGCAACAAAGAATGATGCTGGTTGTTGAGGCAACAGTTGGAGACTGACTGTAGAGCAAAGAAATTTCATAGTACATCAGAATCAGTAATGTCACTGAATTGGGAGGCTGGTGTCTTTGTAACCACTCCAAGACACTTAAGTAAATACAAGGAAGGAGAGATTTATCTCAAAGAGAATCAAGACCACTTGGAGAAAAGGACCGTAGGCTATGGATTGCTATTTTTGAAAAGGAGGTGCTTTTGGAGCTATTGGAGTGTCTAAAACTGGCTAAAATGCTTTGGGAAGCTGTTTCTACATTGGAAAACTACAGCAGGCAGTTAGCAATGCAGCACCAAGCTGTGTCACTTAGTTCATGGCTGAGGACTCTGAGATAAAGGAGGCTGAACTGCAACCTGAATGCAGAAAATGAGCTAAATCCTAAAAAAAGTGAGCTAAATCCTACCTTTCCTCCAAACAACTCCTACCCACTAACAGTTTCTTCCTTGGTATGTGCAGAGTGTTTTTGTACCTTCCCACCCAAGGTACCCAGTCATGGTGCTTGGCACAGTATAGTACATCTTTTCTGGATAAATTTTACTGGGTGCATTAGAACACAGAAATCCCTTGGTAGACTTAGCTCTGGGTTGGATTTTCACAAAATGATCATTAAATCAAAAGTAATGAGCACCTGATAGCTTCTGAAAATTCCTCTAAACACATGCTTATCCTGTCTTTGAACAACTGACTCCAAGAGACTGGTCATTGCAGCTTCATGGCTCAGAAAACAGGATGCATGAACACACAGAAAGGTGGATCGGGATAGTAAGACTCTGGGAATCTTTTCAGTTAACAGGATGAGCACTAGGTTCAGACTCTGTTTGCTCAAGTTTCCGGACACATCACATTCCCATCAAACACGCTCATATGACTAGTGGGAGCTGTACCAGAATGTGTCCCATGCAGTCATTAGTCTAATTTGCCAAGGCATTCTCACACTACTAAGCTGGCATGCATCTTTCTAGTTACCATGTAATTGTTTACATTTTGTCAGTAGTTACACAGAACCAAACGTGCCAAGACCATTCAAATGGTTTTGACCATTTCTCTAGTTCACTTCCAACCATGAAAAGTAATTCAGCCAATTCCAATTATAAAAGAACTCCTTTATCTGGCAATTCATCTCTTGTAGTGACAATTAAATAAGTTGTTTTAGAGTAGGAGTGTTATAACCACTGAATAGAAAACTCACAATTGCCTCAGAGCTGGCCTTTCACAGGTAGCTTTTAGCCAGTGTGCCATTTCCTCTGAGCTGTGAACCCTTTGACTCCTGCATGTGCATTGGGAGCAGTGTGTTCAAGGAACACTTAGTTCTGCTTTTCACTGTAGGACTGTCACTTTTAGGATGTGAGAAATATGGTTGTTTTTTTAAATAAAGGAAGTGTGAGTAATTCTGTGAAGCCACGAAGACCAAACTCTGCATACACATTTGTTCCAACACCTCACATCATTTTAGGTTTTGAAGTACTGATGTCCAAAATAACATTACTAAAATTACAGGGCTTTTATGCTATCAAGTCCATCTAGGAGAATTATTTTCCTGACAATGAGGATAAAATTTTCCAAATCAGAATACTGTACTTGCAAGTTTTCTTACTTTGCCTCCATCTTTCTACTTGATAATTTGCTGCTAAGCATTGCTACTATATACAAATCACCCAGCAATATTGCTCCTGTCTTGAAGAGCCACTAGACACCACCTGACTTTGAGAAAAGCTAGGACTTGCTGGGATGCCTGTTTTTACATTTAGATTAGTCTCTCCCACTGGATCATAACTAGAGGATGCTGTAGGGTGCCACATACCTAAATGTTTACCTGGAACATGTAGCTGCAGGCTTTGACAGAAGTACACAGACAGGCCTGCTCTCTGATGAAACTATCAGGTACAGCTGCACTGATGTGCAGTCTAGAGAAAAGCCACTTTGAAGTCACTCCTGCATGAAATATTTGCATGGCCAATAGGACAGCAGGAGACCTCGTGCTCCTGGGCTGCTGCCTGTTATCATTCAGGTCTTTTCTGCTTCAACCAGCTCCAGAAGATTAAAGCACAGGCCATAGTAAGTTCAATGAGAAGTTGAGCACAGTGACCTTGAGGAAGCAACTAAGGATAATGTGTATATGACCAAACTTCTGGCCACACCAGCTATCCACCTGACCCTTGCAAAGCAACTGGGTACCCCACCACACACCTAAGAAAGCCAACAAGTGTATTGGACACCCAGGATCAATCAGCAGGAGAAGATAATCCGCTCACCACAGTACATAGACACATGTAGATGCTGAATCTGTCAGGCCCTTGGACAATCTGGCAGTATCAATTTCAGAGGCAGACATGTGTGCTAGTTCACCTTGCTGTTCCTCACCTCCTGACCAGAACACCTTGCTGGAAGGCCTAAAGTGCTCTCAGGATGGGATAACTAGCCTTCAAGTCCTGCTGAATCATGTACAGCCTATAAACAAGCTCACTCCTACTTCCATATCAGGTCTAAGGGCAGTGATACTTTTGAGCCTGGAATCCCTTATTAAAAACAGGGAATACTGTCAATGCTCTTTTGAGGTTCAGAAACTGTGGAACTTGCCACCTTTAGACCAAACCAGTTAAATATGGTGACATTTCAGATATGAGCAGCTTTCTTATATATGATTTGACGATGACAGAATATATGTTCTTAGGTGAAAGGAGAAAAATCAGGCCAATTAATTAATTTCCTGGATGCTTCTTATTACATCTCAGGAGAACCAAGTTCTAATTTGAATGAGGTGTCATGGAGACTGAAAGCCTTGTTAATACAAATACCTACATAAAGTCACTTATGTAAATGAAATTTATTCTAACCCAAGTCTGGCCACTTAAGTCTATGGCAAAACTTTCACTGACAAATATGCAAGCAGGCTGAGACCTCACAGAAGCTTCTCTTAAAGAAATTCTAAACTTTCACCTCATCTCTTTAAAGCATTTTTGCAAGCACATGCACCTCAAAGGTTTTATATAGCTGGTAAGCTAAAACATATGAGGAAGAAATAACTTGTTCTAAGCCACAGAAGAAATCTGTATCCAAGCTAAAAATTGGGCTCAGTAGTGATATCCTGTTCTTTTCCCTGAGGTTTCAAGACCACAGGGCAGAAATTATGCTGTCCATGAGTTAAAGCTGTTTCCCTTCTTCACAAAGAAATGTGGCCATGATGACACTTGTAGCTCTACAGCTTTCCTTATTACAAAATGGAAGATAATCCTTATTTTAAAGTATCCATTCCAGTTTAGTTAGGTTGAGTTTTAAGTGTTTAATGCACTTTAAGTAGAGGCCATAGGAACTGTAAAAAGCCTTGTGTGTTTTAATCAGATCCTTTCAGCTGTAATGTTCGAATACTTATGAGAAAAATAATCCATAGCCATGGCAGACGCACACAGAAAATGCTTCAGGTTTCCTTGCTATTCTGTAGTACAGAAATCAGAAAGATGAATTCTTCTCTTTGAAATGCTTAATAGTCTCTGAAAATAAAACAAAGCATGTATAACTACAATGGTGATTTTCAGCATGTGACCTCTGATAAATGTCGGTTCTTTAGGAAAATGAAGAAATTGTGAATAAAATCATAATTAAAGAAAAAAAGAACAACCCAAAAAAGCCAAAAAGAAAGAACAGTAGACATTAGACAGTGAAAAAATGGCATTGAGGCAGATTTCAGGAAATATATTTTCTTTTTATTTTCCAGTGTTACATTCCAAGATATTTTTAATTCACAGAGATTGAAAACAGATTCCTATACAATTCTTAATAAGTTACAGTAGCCACCAGAGTTAGTGGTTCCTAACATGTGGCAAAAAATATAATACTTCTAATTCAAGCCATGTCATGCTGGTATTTTACCAGCATTCCTCATGCTATTGTTACAATTCCACTAGTTTCATGGCATTTAATTCTTTCTGAATGTAATAACAGATTATTTCTCTTTCTGATATTAACAGTGAGCAGTATAATCATAATAACTATGGTACACTTCATTGCACTGTCTCAAGATACTTTGATCCTTACCTCTGATTTTGGAGATGGAGAAATTCTAACTCAGAATAATGAGGTAGCTCTCTGGAATCAGCCAACAGTAAGGTCACTGTAGGGCCTAGAATGAAAAAAACAAAAGCAGAACTTCACAAACTTTATAAAGCCTACCAGGTGTAACACAGAGAAGACTTATAATTCTCATCACCTTGTGATGATTTGCTCCAAGTGATGCTGCCCACACACATCTCCAGGGCAGCATTACCTCCTCACCCTGAAGATGGGATCTCAACCTGAGAGACACAACAAGTGCACAGCTGTGCCATCCCCTCGGAGGTGACAGCCTCATGGGGGGTCCTGAACAGGGACGAGTGTCCCCCACAGAGACCAGGGAGAAGGATGGAAAAGGAGAAGGATGAAGAAGGATGGAAAGTTGAGGCTGTGGTCCTCCCACTTGAGGCTCTGCTGTTGGAGGAGAAGGGGCCCAGCAATGCTCAATCAGACGTGGGCACACTCACACCAGAGCCATGACCCACCATGTCTGACATTTAGCACATGCCAGTCCTTACCCCAGGAATGTGCATCACATTCAGATGCTAATCCACATGCATTGGGGCAGCATGTAAAGTCTTATAAAAAAAGTATAAAAATGCATTACTCCTCTGTGATACATTCATATTTAATGAAACTTACTGTTTATAAAAAACACGTCGAAATAAATCCCATTAACAAAAGCTACTTGATTTCATGAGCAACTTACATTCAATATTTAATTTTTTAAAACTCATTAAAGATGAGTTTTAAATGAATTAACTAGAATATTAAAACAAAAGCCTGTAAAAGAGACTTGAACTATTCATTGAATGGCAACAGAGATTCTAAAAGAAATCTTGGAAAGCTTGCTGTAAAGCTAAATCAATGTTTTTATCAGGAATCATCCCTATTTAAGTATTACCAAGCAAAGCAGAGTTACATATAAACGCTCAAAACCAGAAGTCCTGTCATTAACACAGGAGTATTTCAGAAGCTGCCACAAACTCCTTATGAGGTGCTGTTTACAAAACTGGATGGATTTTCTGTTCAAAGCGGGAATTCACACACTTCTCCAAAAATTTAGTTTGGGGATGATCAAGCATGATTATAAAACTGGATAGGAAGGATAGGGATAGGTGAAAGACATGAAATCTGGAAAGGATGGATAATAATATTTCAATATCAACATTCTATTTTTACATACACAAAAAAAAACCAAATCGAATTTTTAATTGAATTGCAACCTGAATTTATTGTTTTGGCATTTTTCAACAGTATCAGTTTTGCTTACATTCCGTGAGGTTAGAGATACGAAAAAAAACTACACATGACCAAGAGTAGGGAAAGCCTCATTCCAGGACACACAGGGTTGGTTATCTGTCTCCTGAATAAAATTCAATACCACACTGGCTAGCAAAGTATTGCTGGCTTAGCTGATGCAAATGCTATGGGCAAGTTAGAGATTTTGGAAATACCTTCTTACTTCACAACAGTTATTAATGCACTTCAGATGAAACTTTTATTGTTCTTAAGCAGGACAGGAGTTCCTGAAGAGAATGACGTGTACCTGGAATGAAAGTTGTCAGTTTTATTTACATGAAAAATATTTCTAAATTGAAGTGTTCGATTTAAAATTCAACATTTTTCCAACCTTCACCACCAAAGTCACAAATACAATAACTTGACATTTCTTTTTCATGTATTATCAAGGAAATTTACAGAAATGAAACTAAGCCTAAAGTAAGGGTGCCTGTTGCTCTGCCAAAAACACTAATGTCCAAGCCCAATGTGTTTCTTTTCTTGCAAGGATGTCAGCAGTATATTTAGCACAAGGGTGGAAATAAAGGAGGTTGGATTAAAAGACTCATATAACATACTGCAGGTCTGATATTCCCACTTTTGTGCCACTCCTAGGTTTATGGCCTGATCATTTCATGGTTTCTTTTGAAGGGTTTTGACAGAAAATTGCTTGTCTACCTAAAATTGAAAACCAGATTTAGTAAGATACACTACATTCACAGACAAAGCCTTCTCCACAATATGACATTATTTGTCCAAAAGAAAGTGGTGGGTTATTTTTTGTTTGTTCTTAAGTCATGAAAAGCAGATGAAGAAGTAAATGACAGAGGAATTAACTGTATACACAATTAATGTCAAAATCTCTGTTGTACATGTTCAGCCTAATTGAAATACAGGGTTACTCTGTATGAGATCAGGTGAGGCCTCAGACACACACAGAGTTAAATAAAGTGGTGCTGTTGAGATACTAAAACATGAGATATTGCTGCTGACCACAGAGAGCAAATTACAATTAAGCACACATCTTTCTGGGAAGTTTGCCAAGGAAAAAACAGGGAGAAGTGGCCATTACTGCTGCTTTGCTTAAGCTAGGGAAAAATGGAGATGTGGTTGCTCTAACTCTTACCAAATGAGAAATTGCACTCAGAGAACAAAGACAATCAGTGCTGATGAGACAAATCAGGAAACCAGCTCTGAGAAGGAGTTCAAAGCACAAAAGTAGAAATGCTTCGGCTTTCTCTGTGTTATCAGCTTAGCACTGGGGCAACTGCATCACTGCTGGCTGTTGCTGTGGCATGGTGTTTTTGCACAAGACAGAAAAGCATAAACAAAAAGTACAGATGTGGCATGACAGCAGAAGAAACAAGGGAGATTGAAGAAGCAAAAACCAAGTTTGAGCAGCACTTTTGATAACAGAGGTACCAAGAAGAACTGAAACCATAGAGACAGAGTGATAACAGCAGAACACAATCAAGAATATCCATATAGAGCTGAATTTCCTCAGCAGGCAAAGGAGGACAGGTAACAACTCTGGCCACAGTGACCATAATGTGTAAAGAATGAAAAGCATCCCAACCTACCACTCCCCTAAATGAACTTGAGATTTATTCTACTAGAGTACCCAAACTGACAGAAAGAACACTGCTAATCTCAGGAAGATATTGTGCCCTACATTATTTCAGCACTTATTTGTTTCCTTACAGAGAAACTGATTCAGCAAGAAACAGACCATTCTGACTTTTCAGTCAAGGTATCTTCAGAAATTTTCTACAGATCTTTGCTGGTAATACATGGTACTAATACTTCTATACTTGAGATTCAGAGGAGTGACTGTCTCCTGCAACCTGAGCATGGTCTGCAGCATTAACACATTCGTGCCATGTTCCAGCTGTGATGGCACCTAAGCAGAGGGGAACACTTCAGCACCAATCTCTCATGTACCGTGGCAAGC
This sequence comes from Cyanoderma ruficeps, assembly GCA_008694505.1. Taxonomy (NCBI): domain Eukaryota; kingdom Metazoa; phylum Chordata; class Aves; order Passeriformes; family Timaliidae; genus Cyanoderma; species Cyanoderma ruficeps. Next base: position 12,943,681 of record VZDJ01007749.1, read on the forward strand.
AATTTACCTCCTCAAATGCATCCTCAAATGACGGGGTAGTTTTGTTCTGAGTCCAATGTCAGCTCCAGTTCTCCTGTCTATCATCCCTGTTGTTACAAGGTGTCTTTTCTATAATTTCTCATTATATTTTCAATGTGACAAGTCATCATTAAACAACATAAGTTAGACTATGCTCTACAAGATTATTGAGTATATCTCTATGTCTGGATCAAATAGCCTATACTTTTTTTTCCTTTTTTTTTTTTTTAATGTTTGAGAAAAATCTCTTTTGGTGTGAAAAGAAAATAGTGGGAGTTTCCTCTTGCATGATTTCCTGAGATATTCAGTAAGCAAAGTTCATTTATCTGTCTCTCACCACCTCAACCTCTCACAAGGCTGGGCATCCAATCTGTACCCAACTATGGCTAATCAAAAAAAAAAAAAAAATTCATACGGAACAAAACTAATACAAATGGAAAAGTCCAATCTGAAGACTCAATTTCTACATACGTTCTGCTTTGTTATTTCTTCCATGATAAGTTGGACTTATGGATCTTCTCTTGAGAGATTTCCCTTTCCAGTGTCACCAAAACAGGGAGCCAGCACTTCACAGGCATCTCTGGTGCAAAGAAAGTGATGGCATAGGCATGCTACAGAAGCCAGACTCATTCATTAGTCCAAGATCTTCTTTTAACTCAAATACTGTTTCATAATGAATAAAAGTTTGGGATCCAAAATTTACTTAACAGCATAAACCAGTATTTCCATGCGGTTTCTATAAACTCTCAATCCAGGATCAATATTCAAGGGCTTAATTGCACAAAAGACAACATCACCAACCTGTCACTCTGGAGGACCTGTATTAACACTGTGTCAAATCACCTGCAAAAACAATACCACAGTGAAAAAATAATCAGTCTTGACGTCAGTACACATTTGTCTGAGCAATGTTATCAGATGACCTCAGTGCACATTTGTCTGAGCAATGTTACCAGAGAGTTTAGAAATTTGAAACATCTCATAAATAAAGAAGGCGTTAAAATCATTTGGAAGTACACAAGGAAGCAAGTGTTTTGTGGCCCTTTGGCAGCAACCTTTTCCATGAGTCCTTTCCCAGTCTGACCACGCACAAGGCTGTAAGACTGAAGCAGAAACTGATTACAATATGCACGGGCACATGCATGTGTCCATGTTTATACACATGCACACACATTTCTAAGCATGTGCAAAGGAAAGAATGGGCTTAGGGAAGATTTTAAAAAAGCTTTTCTGCAGGGGAAGCTTAAGGAAGTCAGGGACAACTGCTCTCAGTAAACTGATCTGAGATTAAGAAAAAAAGGAAATGGTTACCTTTGATGAAGGAGTTTAGAATAGGTACAGCTGCATTGAGCAGGAAAGGGAACTTTGTAATAAAAACACTCTGATGTGGCATTTACCCCAAAACATTTTTACAGTGAGTAAAAATAAATACACATCCATGGAGCTTAGGCTACTCTGGTGCTGTTTTAATCACTTTAGAGTATCACAATATCTGGAATGTACTGGGAGTTAAGTTTCTAGCGATTATTTAGAGTTGCTGCAACCAGTTAATGGATATTTGTGTCTTTTAGGTAGTTGCATATAATGTGAATCGATTACAGCACTTGTGAGCACATAGTTCTGCAGTAGCAACTGGTTAGTTAAGGAAATTTAGTGCCCAGAGCCAGAACCTATGTCACAAACATTCCTTGTTGGGTTCATCTCTTCTTCTTATGGAGGTTGTTTGCATGGATTGCTACTGTCCTAAAGTACAACAAACTGAAGTTCTCTTGTTCTCACTCATTTGGGCTACTTTTTTCCAGTCCAGTACAGCTGTCAGTCAGGGTGGGATCCCTTTGAGAGCAACAAATGAGCCAGATGCATAATTCAACGGCCAGACACTTCAAGTCATAACAAGCTAGTGAAGCGAGCTAATTTTGCTTGCAAAAGAATTAGCCTTTATTAGCCACTAATACAACTTTTTGCCCTGCATAGCCCTTTAACCAGCTGCAGTTCCATTGACATCACATTTTGGAAAGATTACTAGTGGCACGTCTGGTTGTAGAAAGCTTAGAAGGCTTCCTAGAGCAGCTACCAGTTATTAGGACATGAATGAACTTAAACGATCTGATGAGGAATGAACTTAAGTTACCACACTGTAAGTATTCATATGGGGTAAATCTTGTCATTCAGACCACAAATTCTGCAAGGCATTTTTTGCCTCTGTCTAATTTTTATTATATGTTTATCACGTGTATATATAAGCAGTATAGTTCAAATTCATATTAGTAACTTATGATGTAAGGACCAATGGAGAACATGTACAGAATTGCATCTATCCATATATATTTATATATGCACTTCTGATATTTAGTCCTGGGTTTAGAGACAGTGATGAAACTGTCAGTACTTTGTTTTTTTCTATCTTCTCCACTTATGTAGAATTGAGGAAAGTCAATATCCTAGCTGCACTCATAAACTCACTTCAAATATCTTCTGCATTAATCAATAGGATTTACAAACCTAAATCAGGCTAAATCAGATGTGATTACTTTCTTTTACTATGGAATTGTGCAATGCTACCTTACAAATTTGTGATACTGCTGTAGATTAAAAACCACAAACTAACCTGCTGATCTAGAGACAAAGGATCAAATCTATTTTAATCAGCTATGGCACTCCCTACACAGAAAAAACAGTAGAAGCTCTTAAGATTCCAACCAGCTAAGTACAGGTAAACTCACTTGATTTCATTTCAAAGGGTTCAAAGTCTAAGTAAGGATCAAAATTATATTTTATTCTGCATATTGTTTAAAGAAAGACAGTACAAGGAAGCTGCACAGGTTGCAATGATAAGAGGGAAAAGAGAAAAAAAACTCAAAAAAAATAGCGTATTAAACAAACCACTTGCAAGGTTTCATTAATTGTAGTCTAGCTTTGAAGAACAGGGAGAACAGCAAGTATTGTAGGCTCTCAGTCAAATTGTTTAGGTGGGGAATCCAAACCAGTCGCATTTTTTAACAATTATAACCATAAAGAAGATCCACAAAGGCAACTGATGTCTAAAAGTAGTAAAAAGGCCAACAAAGGAAAGTGAGGGAGATAACTTTAAGAGTTGCCTACCTCAAAAAAATTAGGGTGTGGACCCCTGTATACTAGGACTGTGCCTCAGACACTGGAAGTAATGCTCCTGCTGTTTCCCAAAGCACAGCATCACCTTGCCCCTCCTGCAGCAGCAAGAAGTCTCCCCACAGATGGACATGAGGCAGTTTCAGTCTCATGTGATATCTTAGATTTTAAGTTTTTCTAGTCTGCTAAATAACAAGTGGGTCCTGATGTGTTTCTCCTGGATTATAACAGCAATAATGTACAAAAGCAATAATGCATTCTCTTATAGCTAGAATGCTCAACACCCTTCAAACCTAAACTGAATAAAAATAAAAAAATAAGGCTGAATTGTTTCCTTAATGTAACTGTGGAGCAGAAGCATGGCTAGCAACACTTTTCATAATTTAGAAAACTGTAAGGATGGCCTCCCTGGGACCAAACTGGAAATTTTGATGAACAATTTCAGTATGGAGCAACTGACACGATGAATCAAACCATGATTTAGCATTCATGTGTAGGATGTATGATCACCAAAAGCATATCTGAGCAAAAAGGGGGACCCAATCCAACCAGACCTCAGCCTGTGCCAACAGAAATAATAAGTATATGCCCCTTGACACAGGATGAGGAGAAGTGTTCTCCCTCCTTCTGTCACACACCAGCACGGCTTTGATAAGAAAACTGTGGGTATATCTCTTTGGTTATACCAAAGAGAATTTGTCTCTGCCTTTCCTCCTGACCACGTTCTACAAGGTCTACCATAATGGATTCTCACCCTGGAAATTATCAATGAGTGCAGAAGCAGTCACCCGCTTTTTTTAAGTAGTCTGGACAAGTTCCTATGCAGCTTTTGAATGGGTAGGCCCTTAAACATCTCTCTTGTATGGAAAAGGAAAGAATCCAGCAGAAAAAATCCCAAGCATCTCACAGAATTGCAATTCCTCTCCCATCTTAGCAACACTAATTCTCCTCATCAGTGCCACAAGCAGTATCCACCATTGCATTTTTACTTCACCTATAAGATCAGAAATATCTCATGGATGGAGGGCTGGTCTTCTAAATACAACCCAAATTAAGGCTGAAACACAACATAAAAGCTCATCTGGAAACTTTGCTGTTGCCAGTACTGGTGCCACCCAGAGAAGGCAGAAAGATGAAGAAAACAGGCTATGCAGGAAAAGCTTCAAGAAAACACCTAGCTTGCCCGTTCCCCTTGCAAACAAGAAATAGCTATCAAAGGTGAAACCTGCTTTGTACAATACGCAGAAAGAAAAGAAACACTTTAGAAAGGACATATGCTGAAGAGTAGCAGGAGCAGAAATTCCCATCAACACTGTGAACTGGCTAAAATCACTGATGAAAGGGGAAAACAATCTTCTAAGCAAAACAGAACAGCAAACAAACCTAACAATATGGTTAAAGCTAAAGTGAAGAGAAATAATGCTGGCTATCGATGCAACACACTTGTAACTGAGGGGAGCAGCAGAGAAGGGAAGCCATGCTGATACCACACCCACAGAAAATTCTGATCCTGAGAACAAATCTGCCATGTACCACAGACATAGTAAGTGTCATCTGCACCACGTGCTGCTTCCAGAGATACTGACAGTCTCAGCAAGTTTCTGGATTTGATATATCAGGAATTGAGTTGCCATTGACCCACATGGAAAGGACAAACCTGAAAGGAAGGATTAGGATTGTCACAAGCAACCTGGGTTAAATTTGTACAATGCTAAAAACAAGGCTGACATCTTTGTTTATGTTTCCCCTCTCCCTGCCCTCCTGAGCTCTCATTATTAAAGAGTGAAGAACAATATCAGATCTCACACAGAGTCAGCACAGCATGACACAGGAAGTCTGCACTAAAGCGATTTTATGGACATATGATTTCAAATGACATCAAAACTTCCCCATGACTGCAGCCCTTCTGCTTCCAAGGCTTTCCCAAATTCTGGGGGTTTCTTGACATTTACCTAAGGACTTCTATTTCAAATAACTAGAAAACTGAAGTGTTCTGGATCTGTCATAAACAGACAATCATAGTCCAATGTGGGATATTGCTCAGTCAGAGCAGAATCAGAGAAGCCCTGCAGCTGAGGCTGGAGGACAAGAGCGATTTCACATTCCTGTTATCTCCAATGCAGTCAGCTCCTGGCCACAGAAAACACGCAGCTGCACTTTAATGGGGGATTTAATTTGGAGAGATTTTAGCTACATGAAATCTCTGTGGAGAGGGACCTTCCCTGTCACCTCCCACAGGAAATGAGTGCTTGGAGTTATATGTCTCGGGTAACACTAGCAGAGCAATTTGGCTATCAGTTGCAAAGATATTTAGGGGATTTATCAGATTGTAAAATACTGAAGTGTGATGACTATACTGCCAGTATAGTGGCCAAGTTATCTGGGCTTGTCAGACAGAAACTTTGAGTCATGAGAGCAGAGCATGTTGGCCAGTGAGCCCTGTGTGCCCAACTCCAGCCCATTAAAGGATCTGCCACAGCAGAGCTGGGCTGCAGCAATGGTGCACCTTCACTTTCAGTGAGGAACACCAGTCAGAAGCTGTTTATCCCATTCAAGTGTATTAACTTGGTGCTTATGCGATGAAGGCTCTTTCATAAATTGTTCAGTAAAGGGTTTTGGCAATGGTTTCATATTACAAGGCTTCTTTTTATATCCCCTGTTGCCTTTTTCAGGCCCTATCCACCCATTCCTTACAACTATTAATAAAGTATCCCTTCCTCCAGCTGTCAGACCAGGCTTTACAGTCTGTTTTTAACCTATTGTTGCACTTCTAACAATTAAGGCTTCACAGCTTATGTTGCTTTTTTCCCCCCCTTAATCCAAATTGCATTTTTAAAGGAGCTATATCAGCTGACAACTTGTCCTAAAAATAGGCAATCAAAAAGTTAGAACCTAATTAAATGCTTCCAGGACTATTTTTTTTTTTTTTTTAGTTCAACTTAAGTATTTCTCGTAAATGCAGTTACTTCAGCAACACAAACTGTACTTCTCTGTATTAGCAGGAAAGAATTTGAAGGGAAAGCTGATTCTAAGCCAAGTATCCTGACAGCACGCATGCTTATGGTGTCCTTTTAGAAGGCATGTCCTCTTGCTACCACTGCATTGGGTAGATTCACCCACACAACAGACAGAGAAATGGCATACACAGGTTATTTATGCTTTATAATATATATATATTGTAGCTGTTACACCTATTCCACATATGGCATAGTCAGCATTGATCTCACCACTGTCTTACTAGAGGACCACATCTAAATCTTCAGTAAAGATCTAGGGCAATTAGGAGGTTAGGGGAGTGAAATGGAGAGACAGAGTGATGTCACTGCTCAGCTTTCCTTCCTTCAGCCTGGACCATGGCCAGGTTCACATTCCCGTTCCCAGGACAGCAGTACCCAAATCATGTCACCTCGATTCAGAAAACCAAAGATCAGACACTGAGACAATGAAAGGTGAAAAAGGATTTTGATCGCACCCATTTTTTCTTCTCTTGTCTTTCCATGCCATGTTGACAAACCACACAAACAACTGAGTTTGCCTACTCCAAAACTTCTCTGGTTTGCATCCTTGAAAACTTGGGGTGCTCAAAATAAACAATCACTTTGAATATCTTGGCCTGTATCCCAGTAGGGAGTGAATCTAGTCACGTAAACTACACAAGTATGAAGCACTAGAAGAATAAAACTGCAAAAGGCAATATGGAAATGAAACCCAGCATGACACAGCAACTACAATCATGCAGCTTTCACTTATCTACTTAAGTTATAATTGATCCTACTTGGTTTGCTAGTCCCTGCCATAGACCAACACCCCATCAGTTTTCTCTTCCTTGAAAAGCAGCCCAAAGCACAGTTCTTATACCATCAAGATTAAACTATGTGCAGTAAGAGCAACACTCCATCTTATGTTTTACCTGTGCTGTTTCCTCTTTTTTGCTGAATACCTGGAGTGAAAGAATCCCAGATTTCTCTTATTCACTGCTGACTTTTCTTTTTCCTGTTGACTCAGCCTTTCAGAAGAGTTGTTACCTCTGCAGTTCTGGTATCATTTTTATTTAATGAGAACTTAAAGCTTTACAAAAGGTAGATGCTTGATTATTGTTATTCTTTTGTCTAAGCATACTCATTCACAAAATCAAAATGCATGGCCAGAAGTAACAGGAAGCATCAGTTCTTGAACAATAAAACCACTGAAAGAAAAAGTTTTACAAGCCAGCTCTGGTGCACAGACCACAATGTAAAAACTGCTAGATTAAACTATTTTCATTGTCTGGGATGGAAAAAGGATGAGACAAAGAAAGAAAAAAATTAATCCTTGTACAATCTTATCATAATTAGAGCTGAAAAAACTATGGAAATTTAATCCTATAAAATATATTTTTATTCAACATTTTTTCCTCACTTAGGATGATTAAGTAAATATCAGCTGTTCTGTTTTGTTGGGTTTTTTTAAAAGAATTTTCAATAAGAAATAAAACTTCAGGGTTATTTTGGGAAGACATTCCAATTTTTAGTATTCATGAATTGAAAAATATTGTTTCAATTTGCTGGGTTCTTTCCCTATTGCATTTTTCATGAGGCCCACAGGAGTGACCGTCTGCATCCTTCATTCTCTTCCATGGGACAATGACTGCCATAATATTCCAAGCTCCTCAAAGAAAAATATGATTCTGATTCTTAGTGGCAAATACCAGTTGGCAAGCAAGCTCAGACCAGCAGAGACTGGGAGCAATAGGCATGCAAAATATAAATTGACTGAAGAAATGCAGCACAAAAGGGAAATGCACAATTTACTCAAAACTAAATAGTCTTATAATGGAAGGCTTTATTTTCTTTTCTAAAAGAAAACTAAAAGAGCACAGTGTTTAAAAAAAATTTCTTTTCATAAGAATTTGTGTTAATTTTTCAGAAGTTTTTTTAGAACATCATTCCGCTGGCAAATTCCTGTTCTGTCCAGATCTGTCCCTTTTAATGCCTGGTATTTTATATTCCATAAAAGATAATTCTGTTGTCAAAATCATCCTTGAATACCACGCAAAAAGCAGGTTAGGGCACAACTGGTAAAGAAGCTATAGCAATATTTTCTTAAAGTCTACTCAAGAAATTCTGTGTTAGGGTTAGTACATAAAGCTTAGGCTTCTGAACATTTAGTTATCACAATGCCAGTGTAATTCAGGGAGGCAGGCCAGTTTGCTAATTAAAATACACAGAACTGGGAAAAATATCTCCTAAAGTCTTTTCCAAGCTCTGCCACTGACCTACTATAGTCTTGTTGAAGTCATTTTAAGTATATTCAAAAGGTCTGTTAGGATACCTATCTTCTTCCACAAATATGTGTAATACCAAAGAAATCCAGTCAGAAATGAACTAGAAAAAAATGGAAACAAATATTAAAAAATGCATATTTGATGCTGTTCTCTAATCCTCTGTTTGATAAAATAATGTGCCCTTCCCCATGCAGTTGAATTGAGTGGTTCTTGCTTCACACTGTAGGAGTTTTATCACATTGGAATTGGTTTTCCCAGCATGATTTAACATTATTTTATTTTTAAAGCAATCTTTTTTAATAGAAAGATAAAACAATCTCATGAGAGAAACTTTCAAAGCAAATTCGAGCAAAAAGAAAATCCTGTTGGGTTTTCTCAGGCATTTTCTTCATCCAGACCAGATTGCTGCACACTTCCACATAACACAGGAACTGAGGAGAAGAACAAGAGAGGAAACAGTTTACACTCTTGAGATGCCCACAGTTGTCTCAGACAACCTGGAGGCCTGTCAAGGCTCAGGGCCACTGTATTTCATAGTCAGATGAAAATGCAGCTTGAAGTTGGGCAGGAAACAAGTGTAATGAGCCCAAACCACAGATTGCACGCCTGCCTTCATCATCCAACTCACCCAGGGTTGAAATCTGGGAGACACCATTTGGGACAGCCCTCAATGGCACTTCCAAAGCACAAGCTGTGTTGTCCATGGGCAAATGGAAGGCAGGATCTCTGAGTGCCAGGATACAAAAGGAGCCTGTATGCATGAGAGCTCTTGTCACTGGCAGGCTCTAGGACTCACAAAGTCGGAGCAATGAAGCCCAAAATACATATATATGCAAAACAAGGCACAAACTTTCCACCCTGATGAAAGCACAATGAGGAAAATCTTTCCGACAGATTCGCAGCTGGTTTCAATCTACAGGCTAAGCATATCTAATGGGTCGCTTTTATCAGAGCAGCTCTCACAGGGTTCTGGCTGCTACCGAGGGCAGTTTGCCACTGTGCAGACCCCTCAACAAAAGTCTGAGAGGACACTGTGTGCTCCCTACACGAACTGAGGCATGGGGTAATAGAGACCATCTGCTCCAAATTCTGGCCCCACTTGCACCTTTATTAATCCATTCCAGCTCCCAAGATCTTACTCCAGCTAATGTTGCTGCCCATATGAAAGTATCAGAAAAATGCAAAATATTCCTCTCAAAAATCTTACTTCTTGCAACGCTCACAGAAGTAAATTAAAGGATTCTACCCATGTCAACTCAAGGTAATACCTGGTCTCAAACTCTACTGGGTGAAACTCTGACTTCTCTAGAGACAGAAGAATTTTCTGTTAGGAGAGGCTACCACATTCAGTAAAAGCAGGACCTTTACCTTCTACAAATTCCTAATAGAGAAAAAAGTTCAAAACACCACATCCATTTATGAAAATTTGTATGCTAAGGACTTGATGAGAAATTATTGTGGGCATGTCATATTGTAAGTAAAAAGTACTTCAAATATATATTACTTTATTTTTCCCCCTGTGGTTTACAGATTTGTCCTGGGACAATAGAAGTTTACAGAGAAGGGGGAGACGTCTGTGATTTAGGCGGCTTTCAGCTCTTCTTCCTACAGATACCCTGTGGATATTGCTGTATTCTCCAGAATCCAAGCTTCCACTTAAAAAACAATGAAGTTTCTAGCCCATCTGGGTTTGCGGAAGCAGAATGTAAACAGATGTACTGTTGTCTTATTTTAGAAGCTATAGCAAGCCAGACTGAAACAATAGCACTAAGAAATGTCAACTGCTCCCATTCATCTCAGTGGGGTGGGGTGTTAACTTTGAAGCCTAATTGCGACCACTTTAAAGTCAGCCTTTTAACCATTTCACTGCTATTACTGCACCAGAAACTCCAAAGTAATGAACTTACCCAGCCTCTGTATTTGTATGCATTACTCCCGAGACCTTCCATTCACTTGAAAAGAACACTGCATTACAATCGAGCTAGTTTGAATATTCTTTTACTTAAGAAGTTAGCTGAATTGTTTGCTACTGTCTTTCAAAATTAGGGTTAAAAGAAAGTCAAGGGTGAAAGGTTAGCTTCATTGTTGTTGCTCTCAAAAGTGCAACATGTGGGATTTCATGCTTTTTGCTTTGATCAGGGTGCCCGGATGGCAGTTCATTTCAATAAACAGACAAGCAGCTACATACAAAACTAAAAATAATGACTAAACAAATAACACTGCACCATCGATCAGGAGTGAAAGAACAAAAAGGACATCCTAATGATGTGGTAACATATACTTGCAGGAATAAAAAAGGGGAAAGAGGAAAAGGGTCTTCATTTTCAGGAAGTTATAGTTGCCATTACCTTAAATCCAATGTGTATTAGGCCTGATTCTGAGTATACAGATAAGCTGCCCCTCTAAAGATACTTCACATCCCATTTCCAAGAAGCTGTTATAGTCTTCATCAGTGGTCACTCTGAAGTCTGCATGTGAATTCCCCTCTGAGACCAGCAGCTGAAAACTAGTAGCCCTACACACACATTTTTGTATACATTACTTGAGATGCTCTGAGAACTCACGCTGAAAATTACTAGGGTGAGCTACTCTACTCTAGTTTATGTTTCTGAGCATCCAGAATGGCGCTGACATGCAGCTGGAGTCACAGGAGTCACGGTGCTGCCAGGAATGATGGAGATCCTGGATGGGTTTGGTGGGGCTGTTTGCCACACACCTGCTGTCTCTACTCAACCACCTCCACTGCAGGACATCTCTGTGTGCCTGCCCATTGTGTCTGCCACAGGTCAGGGGTAACACAGGAAGGCTGCAGAGCAATATATGCACTGCATTAATACTTCTACAGTTACATCTATACTGGCAATCCTTTTCACCTCTCATTTTCTTCCTAATATAACAGATAATGGGCTGAGAAGTCAACACTAACATCACCACTGCACTACTCTGCTCGTCATTAGTACATCTATGTTAGGTTCCCTAACTAGGTAACCCTGACATGTCTCAAGATGCCTTCATTGCATCTACAGCCACCAGCTCAGGGGAAGTGAAACAGGAAGGGCAGGACCTCAGCTACATGACAGTTATGGGAATAGCATCACCCAGCAAAAGACCTTGAACAATCAGCTGGGACAGGAGCAACCTCTCTAGGTCATGGAACAGCAACTGGAACAAAGTAAAGTGGAAGGATCCGCATAAGCTGTACTATATTTATTGAAAGATAACTACCTGAGCACACATTCTCACTCCTGAATAAAACTGTCTGTACTTAGGAAGGTCTTGAATTGATATGAGTGCCTACGTGTGGTAAAGAAATAAGGTTATTTTGGTAGAAGGGGGAAAATCTTCCCGCCTACACAATGCCTAGGTGTTTGTGCAAACAAAGGCCTAATTCATCCAGTGCAGGTTCTTTTGCCTGCTATAACAGACAATACCCTGACATTGTTATTAGTAAGTTATGAATGCACAATCATTCCGTGTGTAAATTCCACTGTTAGCTGGATGTTAGGGTGTTTGCAATTTGCCCTGACTGCTAAAATCACCAGACACACACCCCTCTGTTGTCAAATATCAGTGTTTCCTGAATCTTGATCTTTAAACTGCAATATAGGATTTGTAAAATACTCTTGACATAAAGCTGAAAATAAACCTCTGCTTTCACTTAAAAGCCTGTGAGCACTGACTTCACACACAAAAAGCTTGCTATGGAAAGACAGACAGACATCTTCCTTTTCTATTAACTTCAAACAGCTGCAGTGAGGTGATCGGTTCTCTGCAGAAGGTGCTGAATGAATTCATATATAAATTCACAGAAGTGTCTGAGTGCTGTTGAACATGTTCTCTGCAGATGCTTAGAGGTACAGAACAAAGGCAGCTGAAAACAGGCTTGGTAAGTTTACAATTTTTCTTTATCACTGTATTAAATTCCCATTCAAGATCCATGAGGCACCCCAAACTTGTTATAGAAAATATAAACAGCCTCATAAAAAATAGACTTGCCAGTCTTTTCTCTGCTGTGCATCCCTCTTCTTTTCAACTGCTAACAAGTAAAAGAACCCCCTGACAGCTGGATGTGTAGAAGTCTGTGCCAGCAGTGTCCTGGTCCGGAGCAACACTGCAGGCTGGAATGCTGACGCTGGCAGGGCTGCCACTGCGTTTACTTAACACTCATTTCTCTCAGTCTGCTTCAGACCAGAAATGCAGGCAATGAAAACCTATTCAACCTTTGAGAACCTCGGCCGTAGCGGCTTAGCAGAGCAAGGTTTGTGCAGGTACATGAAAGAGGCATTCAGAAGACACTCCCATTCAAGGCAGGCAGAATGAGAGCCCCCAGCTGTCTCTGGTTACCTTTTATTGGCATGAAAAGAAGGAGGCAGGAGGGGCAAAGTTTCAGGACAAATGAAAAACAAGCTTTCTAAGATTCACTGTTCAGCCTCAAAACAAAAGCTCAGCGAATTTAAGCTACAGGATCTTAGTTCCATTTCTTTCAGTTTAGTAATTTATTACAGAGAAGAGAATGAAAATCCTGCTTCAAATAGTGGATTAAACATTACCCCGAAACAGAACTAGAGAGAAAAAAAATAAATTATGGATTCAGATAGTTTCTTGGGCAAAAACTATACATTATGAATTCAGCTAGTTTCCTAGCTAAATAAAGAGCAAATTGGCAAACACATGAGAAAGTGTACCATGTTAGTAGGTATCCAAGGCTCCTTGGTTAAAAACATTTACATCATGATGAAAGCTGGACAAAACAGCTGTCACAGAAGCCTTATTAAGTAGAGGGCATAATCTGTAAACACTCACCACCCAAATTAAACCATGATCCGTTGAGGTGGACAAGAAATGCCTCATTTTAGAAGGCAGGCCCAATGGCTGCAGACAGCCCAGTGGTGCCTTCTAGAGGGATCCAGCCCAGGGCAACATGAGGGTGTGGGGGCACTGGCAGGAGTGTCACTTCCTGCAGCCACCAGCAGCAGGGATGGAGGAATGCTGGCCAGCAAACACCCCGCACCCAACAGAGGCAGATAGCCTGCAAAGCCCTGCACTGTCCCAGCCTTGCTGCCAGCCTGGACAAAACCCAGTTCTGGGTCTTGCATGATGTGGCCTCTTCCCCAGGCATGGTGGATGCCCAGATTACTTCTGAGTTTATTGCACTGAGCACCTTAGGAAGGAAGATGGATGGGGCAAAGCTTCCTCAAAGAAGCTTTCTTTCCCTTAGAAAACACAGTGCCCCCCATGTGCCCATGTGCAGTTTGTACCAAGGAGCCATGCTGCATAAGGGCATGGGGTGGGCATCCCGGCACAGCTGCAGGAACCCTTCCTGCAGGCCATAACAGGGCCCTGTACAGCACACCTGCTCATGAGGGGTGAAGAGATAAGTCTTCTTAGTGCAGCATCCAAGGCATTCCCATTACATGGGGGCAGCACAGAGTTCCTCCTTCACAGGAAGTGTAAGGTCTGCAGAAGACAGAAGGGGGGACCGCAGAAGTATAGCTTTAGTGACCAATAAATACATTCAACAATTAAACAGATTATGTCAGTTGTAAAAAGACAAATAATACCCATAATACCTAGTATTTACACACTTCTCTATACAAACCTATTGTTTTTCTGTAGAGGTGTACAAATATTACCTAACCAGTCACCTGAGGACACATGGTCAAAGCCTTGGCTTCTTGATGAACTGCAGAAGTCCTTTAAAGTGTGACCACATGCTCCAAAGTTTGTTGTATTGAATCTAGGCAACACAAGTTTAGGTACACTTATATAAATACCTTGAGATAACTCAGAGCCCTTTATAAATTTAGGTAGCCTTCGTGACACCTAAACATAGGTGGGTCTGTGAGACCTGAAAAAATGATACATACTAGGTTAGGGGCAACTTTAATATTTTTTCAAAGACCAGTAATTTACATCTAGGTTACAAGTTTTTCAATTACATGACATACCTCTTAGGTGTAAGCTACCCAGACAATAAACTATCTGATTGAAGCAATGATCTGGACAGCATGCTTACTTTCACCTTGATACACAATGAGGCAGAAAAACAGGAAAGATTTATCTGGGATTCATTTGGCAGTACAGTAGAATTTTCTGCAAGGGAAAATACACAGGTGTTTATGTAATTCCTTAATTCTTTGAAGAGGCAAAATGTATAATTTAGAAAAAGTTCTTAGAAACATTTAAGAAGAAAAATAGTTTACTCATTACAGTGACTTCTTTTTTCCTAGATCATTCTTTTAGTCTCTTAACATATCTTGAAACAAACATGGACTGCCAAGTATTCTAATCAGAGTACTTCTGATCTGTAATCTCTTTGATACAGATCCTGTCTAATAAATCATTTCACAGCCTTGAAGAACCATTAGAAGCAAACTACAGCATTTGAAGTCGTAGTATAAAGTTACTTGGAATTCCTGTAAGTGATATGAGAGACTAGAAACAATGTCCAAAATTCAGTATTGATACCTGAATATTTAAAAATTGGTCCATAAGGACTTGATTCCTGTCATTTTTCAGGCCATGCTGCTGGAGCTGATCTTAAAATCTGACATTAAATGTTATGAGAGAATATGATGAGGTGCATTCCTAGAGAAACCTGACTGAAGGCAACAAAAATCATCCCACCAACATGAATAGGATTTGGCCAAAGCATGGGGCTCAGTGTTGTTAAATGCACACTGAGGAGGGAGAAAAGGTCAGAAGCAACAGGATTTTACTCTCTTAGATTCAACAGCAGGATTAATTATTTTGTCTCAGATCTTTCACACACCAAATACATTTTGGACACTATATTAGAGATAAATAAATCAGTATTATTCTTATTTTGCTAAAAAGAACATTTACTGACAGCATTTTTTAATCTCTTCTCAGATTTTATGTTGGTGACAAATCTTGCAGGTGGGAGAGTAAATACTCCATCAGACATCTGCTAAACAGTAGTATTCTGTTATTTAAAATGCACTCTTTCTAGTGTTTTTCGTGTTGTTCATTTTCTATGTAACATTCTGCTTTACTAGCAACCCCAAATGTCACTAATCAATCTTTCATCCTGGTCATCTTTGCCCACCTGACACCTCACTTGCAGAATCCTTTTAGCACTTAACTAGGCAAGTTACACTTCCCTTTCTGTTTTAACTATAACAGGCAATTGTACGTCAGTCCCTTGTAGAGAATGGACACTGCACCTGCACCTGAGCTCCCACCCACATAAGCAACATTGGCTGAGTGTTTAGGAAATTCTTCTGGTTCACATTTTTGTTACTGTGCCAAGTTCTGTCATGTGCTACTCAGCTCCTCCTCTTTTCTCCTTGATAGCATGCTCTTCCCTCCTTCTTCTCAACTATGCCACCTTCCAGAGCAAACAAAGGAGCTGCTCACACTGAACGTGGCCAGAGCCTGTCCAGGGTATGCTCCAAGTCTGGTCCCACACTACCACAGTATCATTAGCACTAACTTGGAAGTCCTACCCGTTTCTGGGGAAAGCCTACTGCTCACGTAACACATTGGCTCAGCAGACAAGCAGCAGTCTTTGAAGGGATTTAGCTGTGTTCAAAATGAAATATTTTTTCCTATTTATACATACGAACAGCTGCACCCCTGTTTTAACATCCCCACCAGCCAAGGCAGGAGGGCAAACAGAAAGCTTTCCAGGAGCAGCCTTCAACAAAAATAACAAAACCAACTTAAGAGGTTCAAAGCCACACAAGAAGATGCCCATCCTTTCCAAAATCTGAAATAATGAAAAAGAACAATCCTGGTGATAATATTATTTGCTAGTGAACAGATTCAGGCTCTGTGTGACTTGCAACCTGTAGTAGTAAATGCAAGGAACTGCAGCATCTCACTTGAAAGAAACACCAACCAAAAAATTTAGTACTAAATATGATTAGAAAATACTAAAGATTTTGAAATCTTTGCTTCACATATCACCATCATTGATTACTGATTGAACAGGAAATTCACATGACAAGATTGTTAGAAAGGGTTTATAATCTGATTCCAAATGAACTGTAATAAAATATTGAGGAAAAAGTTTGAAATAATGAAATAAAGCAAGTTATCATAAGTCACACTGATTTACATCAGTATTTACCCCCAATGAGATGGTTGGTATTTAGGGAAGTTTTGGTAAATGTTTTACTGACTCACTTCTTCAGGGCATTTCTGTCAGAAAGAGCCCCTGAAAAGGAGAAAATAGATGTATTTTAGAGGAGCATGTAAAGGTGGTTGAGCACAGAAATAGAGATCAATGGGAAAGATTAATGAAAATTTAGATATCATCCATTGTTTATCCAAAGTTTCCTTTGGTTTATAAACTAGGCTTATGAGAATATGTACTATCTGTCAAACCAGGCATAACCACCAAATTCTCTCACTCCACCTTGACTCCTTCTGCTTTTTTCCTGTATATTCAGTGCTAGGTTGTACATGAATAGAAAGTTGTTGTTGTTATGCTTTTACAATTCTTGGGAGTAAATGTGTCCCAGTTTGGGGAAATTCTTTTATCCGGACACACTCAGCACCACTACAATCCACTATAAATACATGACTTACACTTCAAGCTGCTGCCACTACCTCAGAAAGCAGACTGAAATTTTGTACACAACTTTGACTGCTATGAAACTTAAACATAAACGTAAGTTTCACTAAACTTCGACCTTCCTACCACTAAGAGACAATGGCCTATGGAATTCACACTGCACAAAACCAGAACAAAACACTTTAGAGGAGGAAGCCACACTTACACCATAACTATTTGATGCTGCAGGGGGAAGAAGACATAACTTAACTTGTTCAAAGCACTTGGACTGAGCACCTTATTCTTATCACTTATCCCATGTAACAGACCTCATCCAATTGATCTTTATTTGGATAAGTAACTTTGATGACCTCCAGGTCATTAAGGTGTTTTTTCCTTCTACCTGTCATTATACAGACTGAAGATTACAAAGTTTTATGAAGTCCTTGGGAAGGGGTTTTCCTTACAAGCTTTAAAAAAAAAAAAAACAACAAAGTATTTCATCATTGAAAGAAGGTGCAGAGAACTTTCATGAAGATTTTGTCTACTTTCCAGAGTTGGGGCTTTTTATTTTCTGCAAGGCAATACAAGCAAAATCCGTGTCTGGAAAAACATCTGAAAACACTGTGACTAGAATCACAGAATAATAGAATAACTGAGTTCAAAGGAATCCATCAGGATCATTGAATCCAATTCCTGGCCCTGCACTGGACACCCCAAGAACCACACCATATGTCTGAGAGCATTGTCCAAACACTTCTTGGGCTCTGTCAGGCTTGGTGCAGTGACCACTTCCCTGGGGAGCCTGCTCCAGTGCCCAGCCACTCTCTGGGTGAAATTTTTTTCCTGATATGCAACTTAAACCTCTCCTGACACAACTTTGTTTCCTTGAGTCCTGTCACCACAGAGCACAGATCAGTGTCTGCCCCTCTTTTTCCCCTCACAAGGAAATTGTGACTGCAATGAGGCTTGTCCTCAGTCTTCTCCAGGCCGAACAGACCAAGTGCCCTCAGCCACTCCTCATATGGCTTCTCAACAAGGATTTCCACTATCCTCTTGTCCCTCCTTTGGACACTCCCTAATAGTTTAATCTCTTTTTTATACTGCAGTGACCAGAACAGCCCCCTGCACTCAAGGTGAGGCTACCCCAGTGCAGAGCAGAGCAGGACAATCCCCACCCTTGCCCAGCTGGCCATGCTGTGCCTGGTGTCCCACAGGACACAGCTGTCCCTCCTGGCTGCCAGGGCACTGCTGGCTCAGATTCAGTACAAAACATGAGGGAAGTAACATGGAGGAAGTCAGGAGATTGAGCTGCTCTCAGGATTCTGCATCACTTTACAGACATTGCTGTGTTACAGCTAACAACCAGAGATGGAGGTCAGTATGGTTTCGATTATATTGTTGTCCAAAACAACACTAGAAGATAAAAAGACACAGCTGTGAAGTACACTGGGATGGGGTTTCAGAAAAAATAACTCCAGTTTCATATCTCAGTTGGGTCATGCTCGCACAACAGGAATGAACATTTTGTAATTGAATCAACTGAACCAGACTTGTACAAACAAGACCTGATAAAGTGTAAGTTTTGCCTGACAGTTTCCAATGTTCAACTGCAGCTTTTTCTAAGAATTTCCTTTTCCTGGAAATTATGAATTTTTCATGAGTCCTCTGATGAACTGTGAACACGTAATGGGAGATTAGGTGATTGAAATTAATCCCTGTATCCACTTTGGAACTTAATTAGCTTGGTTTCAAACACTGAATTGTAAATGTACTGAGAGTATGCTACTCCAAGCACTAATTATACTATTTCTAAATTGTTCTAGGACATTTCAATGTGTTCATATATGTTGTTTACAAATGTTTCCAGGGTTTTAAGCAGTTTAACTTAATAACCCCAGTAAAGACTAAGCCTAAAGGTCATATATGTCAGTGTGATCAAAGTCTCTCTGTTCCTAAATGAATATACAATTCAGTGCAATGTAGCTAACACAATGAAATCAGTGCTTTCAATTGATATAGGCAAACAGATCACAGCTGGGAGAAGGTCTACAGGCAGAAGACCCAACGATTCCTCTCAACGTCATCCCACACTTCTGACTAGAATTTCCCAAAAAGATCCACCTTTCACCCAAAAGAATTAAAATTAGTCAAAATTGTTACAGGAGGATGACATGAATGCAGTAATCCATCTATCATTAGAACACCTACAGACGGTCTAAGCAGAGCCTCACTTTTTTTCTTGTCCATAGTGGCATTTTTAATGTAAAAATTTTGGATGGATTGTCTAGGGGCAAAAACCTCTACAAATCAGAAAGCTAATGTGAAAAAAGAAACTATTTCAACATTTAAAGTAAGCTGTCTTGCTGCCTATATTAATAAAACATAATATAATAAAATATCAGTTATAATCTCTGGTTTTCCTAGAAAAAATGTGCATATTTAAATTTGTGGGGACAAGGAAGGGCCTAGGGATGAAGAACTGCTGAAAAAAGATACACTGACCTAAAAGTAAGAAGAGAAAAAGTAAGGATGTATCCCAAAGGCTCTTCCATTTCCTGTTGCCACTATAGGAAAGGACAAGAACTGAGAAGGTTCCTGTCTGCTGCTGGCAGGCTTTGTATGATGTTTCACTGCTTCAGTCTTGGGCTCAGCAAGAGTGTTCTCACCCACATATCTGTATCAGTTATTAGCAGTAAGACCAGAGAAAGATAACTCAGCAGCAGCAAGGCAACTCTCTTCTCTCTACAGGAAAGATGATGTGGAATAGAATCAGGTTTAAAAAAAAAAATTGAAAAAAAATAAAAATACCACCACACAAAAACCCTTAAGCCACCTGTCCATCCACCCTGAGAAAAACCTGTGCAAGGGGCAAGCCTAACAAAATAAGCAGATTTTCTAAATTTAAACACTTCTGACAGCATCATAGTTCATATAGCTGTGTTGAAAGAATGAGACTGTGAAATCTGCCTGTGGCCATATCTGAGAACTCTCCTGCAAATGGCCCATGCCTGTGTTAGCTGCCTCCTTCAGCTGGTGGAAGTGGGTGGCTGTGTGCAGCCTGCCTGTTAGAGTGGCCTCTACAATGACCAAAATTTCCAAAATTACCAGAATGCTCTAAAGGGTTGAGGCAGACAAGACCATGGCCCAAATGGGAACATTCCCAGGCACAGCTAAACTTATTGCTGGTACTTACACAACAGTAGTGTCTTTTTAAGCTAGCATTCTATACCTTCCTATTTGAGAAGGCAGTCACAAGTGACCAGTAATCCTGTTACTAACAAAAGGGGCTTGCAAGGAAAACTAGAGGTGTTCACTCTGTTGAGCTCAGGAATGAGCTGTAAGTTTTTGGGGTGTACCTCAACAGCATCACAAAGACAGACACCTTAATATGGAATCCCTATATCATCTTATAATTTTGCTTTATGGAACTCTGTGTAACAACCCTTGAAATCTCTCAAGATCTAGCACACAAGCACGTGCACTGCAAACAGCCTCTCACCAGCTATATTTGCATTCATTGTTACTCCTTAACCTGAAACCTCAGGTTTAAATAACTGTCAGTTGATATTATCAATGTTTGGTTTATGACTAATTCAGCCAGCACAATGGGCCGAGGAAGAAAAACAGCACCTTTACACACATGTCCTAATTTTCCTGCTGCCATGGGAAGCTGGAGAAGCAGAGAGAGGGTACACGAAGGATTTGTAGCCTGAAGAAAAATATATGTCCCAGTCCAGACACACATAAACTCATGTTAGGCACACATAAACTCAAATCAAGTCATGAACAAAACAGCAGGAAAACAGCTCTGGGATATTAGACCAAATGTTTTGGTATAGCTTCAAGTTGCAGTGAGAAACTTTCTGCTAAATTGCTTCCTATTTAAATTTGTTCCTTTGCACAAACCACAGATTTGTAGGTTTTTTTTTTCTTTCTTTTTCCCATCACTGAGTCTCCAAAAATTTGAAAATAAGGGGAGAGAGAGAAAAATCACTGCTCTGGATTTGGTTTTATACAAAGGTCATGTAAAGAAGGAAATGTCTGCCCTCCCACAGACATGTGCTAAGGACAGTTCTGCTAAAATTAGCCACTGGTGGAAAAAGCACAGAATCGAGTTGTTCTCATGAGTCTTTCTCTTTTCAGCAGAATACTACACCATCAGAGCCCAGCAGACTCAGCCTTGCCTGGTGCTGAGCACCTCGTCTGGCCACTGGCTCCAATAAAAGCAGCAGAGAGCAAGGCACAGTTGCCAGTCTCAGATTGCACAGATATGCCCAGACTGGAATCATCTGGGATGCATTAGACTGGGAAATCTCTTGTCTGTGCTAGCATACCTGCTTTTTATTCAGGGCAAGTGTCGTTGGAACAAGATTTATATGTTGCACTGCACTCATAAAATTGTGTCAGAATCTGGGTTGGTCACTCTTATCTCGATATTAAAATTAAATAATCCTATGAAAACTAGCCTCGACTTTTGTTGCACAAAGTAAATAAAAAACTGTTTTGTTTAAAGTAGTGAATTGCAGATATCAGAATAAAACATTAGGATGGGAGTGGAAATTTTTGCATTATGGCACTAGGTGATTCATTATGTTTTATCTGTGCCACAAAGTAATTTTCATATTCTCTGTAAATTGTTATAACTTCTAAACCTGATCACAGTTTCAACAGTAACAGACCAAAACCAGTATGCAAATACTGATTTCCTATCTTATGTTCAGGTCTTGCTAGCAATTGTTCAAGTACAAGTATATTAGATTTATGAGTGTTTACCTTATCTGCATCCTTTATTCAGAGGTGTGGACCCTCACCCTCACCTTTGTGATGCCTGGTTAATGTTCAGGGCTTCAGTCTCTTTCTTGTATTTTCCAGCACTTCCCTGCCTCAGCCAAATCAAAACCATAGGCAGCATGGCAATACTCAAATTCTTGCCAGACAAAAAACAGCTCCAGAAAGTTCCCTGGCCTCCCTGTGTGGTCAGCTGGAGCAGGCAGACCCTTCCTTATTTTCACCATCACCACCCCCACCTCTCCAAAGTAACTCACATGGGATGAATTGTCCTCCAGACAGGCCTATTTAGGCTCATTGACTACAGACAGGGCTTAGGTGACTAAATGCATTTCTCAAAATAGGCAAGATGAATCTGTTACTGGAACCTAAGCCTCAGGGAAAAGAAAAAAAAAAAAAAAGGAAGAAAGAAAAAATTACATTCAATAAGAACATGGGTGCTTTTTCTTTTAAAGGCCCTACCCTGTGGATCCCATGGGACCATACATCCACTGGGCATTCTGCAACTGCCCTGGCTTCCAGTTAATTCTGGTGCAGGTCTTGGCATTGATTTTTGACCTCTTTGTCTTAGCTAACACAGCTCGCTCACTTTCCCCAAAATGCACAGGAGAGTAAAGCAGGAAAGTGAAAGCAATAGCAACATTCCATCAGGCAGAGAAAGAGTTAAACGTACAAGGGAGCAGGAAAGCTGTCTTTCTTTAGGAACTCCTACAGTTTCAGTCACTTATTAAAAAAAGATTTATATTTCTGAAGTAAGGATCTGCACTTCCTCCCTCTGCTGAAGCCGTGTGTTTCTCTGCCAGACTGTGATGAAAAGGGCCCTCCCTTGCCCATCGCCAGCCAGCGCTGACGTCAGCCTGTTATTCTTCTTCACCTTGCACACATGTTGAGGCTTCTCTGTGGAAGTCTTGCTGAGACACACACCTCTTTGTCTCTTGTTCCTCTCTGCTCGGGAGGCCTTTTTTTAATCTCAGATTTCTTTTGCACATAGCTCAAGCAGAAGTGTTTCTGGGATTTCTGAGGAGGAGGATCCATACATGTAAATAATGCTGTTCGCTAATGGCATCAGACCAACCATTAAAGGCAAAGTCATTTCTTTGAAGAGGGTGTTGTACAGAGCTCTAACGAGGAGGTATTGCTCATCTCTTGTTTGAACACTCAGATATATTGTGCCTAACTACAACTGGGCCAAGCGGGAAGGTCAGGAGGATGAGCCCCTTTTGCACCACAGCAGCGTTTGGTAGGCGGATGTGGAACCAGCCACAGGGTGATTTAGCTGCAAGAACCCTCTCCTTCCCGCATTCCTAGAAAAATGCTGCAAAAGCTCAGTGTCTCACAGCACTTCTCCCTATCAGAAGGGAGAGAAGCAGAGGCCATCCTTGAGGCTGCATTTAAAGATATGGCTAGGGATTGTCTGGATTTTTTTTTTACCTGCTGGTGTGCATTCTTGGCGGATCTGTGCATGCCAAGAATACATGGCTGCAAAGGAGCTCCTGCAGCCTGGCCAGGTCACTTCCATGCATCCCACTCTGTTCTCCCAGCAAAGAAAGAGTCTTTCACAAATAGGCATCACCACCATTTGCCAGAGGAGGCTGAGCTTATAGGCAACCAGAACACTGCACAGCAAAGACACAGTGAGCGCTGCAGACCACTTCCAAGTTCCCTTCAGATATGACGCAGGTGTAGCCACAGGCTTTCCTTGTGGGAAGGAGAGAAAGTTGGATAGCTGTATCTTAGGTATATCTGAGGTTTTAAGAGTGAAGAGAACAAAGTGAAACAAGATTAAGAGGCACATTAGGCCATCTCTGACAGATCTTTTCCACTTATTGGGAAAAGTCTCCCACTGAGCTCCTGGGAGGTTCTGAGCCCCTGAGGACTCCATGAAGAGGCTAAAATTTGCAGCCACAAATGGCACTATTTCTCTGTGCAAGGCTGAGCTATCAGGGAAGGTATCAATGCAGCCTGTTTCTATTGATACTGTAAGCAGAAGACAGTGGATCTTTTGTTTATCAGCCCTCTAGAGTGTACAGCCCCTTTGTGAATAATAAGCCACCTTTCTGCAACTCTCATACGGTGCAG
This sequence comes from Cyanoderma ruficeps, assembly GCA_008694505.1. Lineage (NCBI taxonomy): Eukaryota > Metazoa > Chordata > Aves > Passeriformes > Timaliidae > Cyanoderma > Cyanoderma ruficeps. The sequence continues at coordinate 12,967,461 of VZDJ01007749.1, forward strand.
TGCAACATTTTCAAGTCAGCTCAGCTAAACTGAACCTGCAATCAATTGCTATCAGTGAGGTAAAATAGTCCTGATAAGAAAAATGTCTTACAAGGAAATTCTGAGAAGCACGGTGCAAGAATAAGTTAAACCAGGGAAGACATGTTCTTTCTAATAAATGCAAGTTACTTTTGGCTGGTCTTCACATCTCAGATTTACTGCTGGTACTATGGGAATCATTGTACTGCCTTATCACAGGCTCATATGAAGCTGTGCTTACTCATGCTTGCAAAGCATTTAAAGATTAGAGAGAGCAGGGTCTGTAAAACCATAAAGAATACTTTGCTATCATTTTTATTTGACCAGAGCAATAGGGAAATATGCTTTAAAAATGCTTCAGTTCATTAGTTCATAACTATCTTTTAGTTGCTAAAAGCGAAACCCCGCAAACTGCAAGGTAGCAGGTTCAGACTTCATTTGTCTCAATATAGGCATATTTGTTTGCCTCTACCATGGGTGGTGATTACTTTTAACACTGTTTTTAATAAAAAGGTAAGAAGTGGATGTACAAATGAAGGTAAGAAACAGATGTAAAGTAAAAGCAAATGAATCTGGGACTCATCCTGAAACATCTGTGTCCCAAAATGTTACCCTCTAACCCACATCCTAGGTTGCTATCCTTCTCCCTTTTGGGAGAAGCTTTTGGGGTCTCATTAATGCAGCAGGCAAGTCTACACAGCAAAGGGCTGTTAGAGATCCTGAAGTAGCTTTGAGGAAACTGGCTTGTCTACACGGTGCATTGCAATGCCGTGCACGGATGCTAGCTTAGATCCCAGAGGCAATATAGCCCTGTCTGTATAGCAAAGCACCCACGCTAATTAGCCTTGCCCCTGAGGATGCTGCAGGAACGGAGCTAATTAGGTATGCTGAGAGGCACCTCTGTTAATTAGCCCAGGGAGAACAGAACAACACTAACAGAGCTTCCGATCATGGCATGAGCTCAGGGATCTCTATAGTGTACTTGGCTGTGTAGCATAGCTGAGCCCACAGCTCTCTTGAGCACCATCCGAAGAATCTAAATACCTTCTTTCAGTCCAGTCTCACCATCTGACCCTGCTTTTGAAAGCATTCATAGCTGTGTTTTTCTCATGATGGTAGGAAAATTAAGTAAATAGATTCAAAAGAATGAAGGAAAAAAGCCAGCAAAAACCACACTACAATAATCTAGTGTTATTAAATTCATCTACAGGTAGTAACATGCCTGTAGGGAAGCACTGGATATTCCTAACCCATCTTGATAAAAGGCATACTTTGGCTAGTGGTGCGTGTTTTGCAAGCACTGTATCTCTAAAGGTACTGTTAACTCAAGCCAACTCAGTCACAAACACAGACTATGATATATTGAGTTGCAGCCATGCAAGATTTTCCATTACTAGTTCAGGGCTGGATGAAATCATTTACGCACAGGTACACGCCTAGGAAAGATGGGCAGGAGTTCTGCCCCCTTCCTTCTGCCCTGGTGGCACCATGCATGAAGACAGGGCTGTTCTGGCTGGTTCTCCTGCCTCCTGTAGGAGACCCCAGCTCACCAAGGACCACTGTCGGTATTGTGTGTAAGGCTCACACCAGTGCCAGGCACTGCACACAGCTATGTCTCAAACTCCCAGGGTTGCTATAGAACAGCACAGGGGTAAACAACTCTCTGTATCCAGCACAGATAGGAGGATGGTGATGTGACTATTGTTAAGGGAACGCTTCCAAATGCCTTTCCAACCACTACACCGTAGGTATGCACTGAAACTCAGAGTTTATGCCTTTCAGAGAGAAAATGTGCGTGCTTTGTGCCATGCCAGGAGGACGGTTTATGGTTCTTATTTTTGAAAAATGGAGCGCAGTGATTTCCAATTACCTTCCAGGCATGTGTGTAAACCCATTTTTTTCCCATATGTTTCAGAGGAATGTTTTTGCACATGGGTAACTTCTGAATAGGACATAAACCCTTAAGTCCCGGTTTGAGTTCTTGATCAAAATGGAAAAATGTATATTGAAATTTTAAATCAGAATAAAAACCTTATAATGTGAAGCTGCTGGAACCATTGAGAAAGCCAAAACTTTTAAGAACTGGATATTAGGAAAACATAAATACCAGAGAAGGCAGAGATTTCTTCTGGAATTCATGTGGTTGCAGTAGACATAATACTTAGGTATCTTCTAAAGTGTGCTACGTTTCAAGTATATAAAAGCAAAAAAATATCTGGCTCTTATCTTTCAGGTTCCCAATAATTTGCTATTATGATATGAAGGTGGGGGAGGTGTATGTAATATATCTGAAAATCAGAGTTCAGTATTTAATCTTTACTTCTTATCCTTTAGAAAAAAAACCCTTAAATATATGGTTTACGTAGCTTTATGATAATTGTCAAAAATAATATAGTGTTCTACAGGATTTACTAATGCAAACTGGGTTATCTCACACAACTTGACTTTACAACAGGGGCTCTGGATGTATACCAGACACACAAAATGGTCATTAACTTGATATGATATGAGAAAGGTGTTGAAGTGAATAACTTATATAGTAGTAATAGCGGTTCTGTCTATGCACATTTTATCTTGGTTTTGAATGGCAAAAAAGATACTTTAACTTGCCTTGTCTCTGGGCAACTTTAGAGTGACCTAGAGACTTCTCAGTTTCAGAGTTCAAAATTGGCCCCTCCTTTTATACTTGGCCGCTGCTTAGACCGAAGCTGTAATACATCACAGTGTCTCACAGAGACCTAAAAAATAGAAGAGACTGAAATCCTAGGAAGGAGCATCCTATAACCCTATAAAAGTCAATGCTGTGTCTCAAAATAATGAAAATACCCCAACTCTGTTTCCAGCTGTATAAATAACTCAGATTTTCAGCTTTACCGCCAGAACTTGGCTAATACCCTTCAATTTGTTTGTCCAGTTTTACATCTACCAATAACCATTTCCTCCACTTCTATCTATTCAAAACAAAACCCAAAGCACAAAGGTTATCAACTCCCAAAACCTCTTGTGCACAGACAGACCCGCAAGGTCCCTGTCAATGAGCAACAGCTAATCATTCATTCTCATTATACTGGCACATAAATCTTCTGAGTGACCAGGGAAACGAGAAGCCTGCTACCCTCATAACATTCCTTGCGTGCCTGCTGAAGGCGTTGTGTCTACACACTGCCCATGGTTCCCAGAAACACAGAGTTAAGAATAATTCAAGAGACGTAAGAAGGACTAGGAGAGAAGGATAACCTGCACGTAAACTTTGCTAAGAAGTCCTCAAAACTAATTGCTTGAGGTGGTTATGAAAATAAAGAAAAAAGGCTGTGATGCTTATCAGTCTTATTTCTCAAAGGCTGACTGGCCTTACACATCATAAAAGAAAAGAAATTGTAGTTAATACTAGAGCTCATAATTTTATTCAGCTTGAGAGCCCTTAAAGATTTTCTAATGGAGGTGCTACATGGGCAACAGTTTCATGGTTTTTGAGGTAGCCTGCACAGACCTCTTCCAATCATCCACAGAGACCAGAGGTCCAGCTGACAACAAGCTGACATTCACAGAGCTAGAAAGTCATCTGTGAGACAGAAAGGTCAACTAAGTAGCCAGAAGTGTGTCCGGGGTGTAAACATGGCATTTTGAAAGAACAGCATGGTCCAGATCTGCCTGACATGTCCATACAGCATGGCCAATGCCTTTTGTGCAAAAGGCATATGTGCCATTTCACATGAAAAAGCATAAACATCTATCTGCCCTCCAAACTCCTAGAATTATAAATAGTTTGAGTGACAAATACTTCTGTCATAGTGTCCGGGATACCTTCAAAAGATATTCCCAGCACTGTGTATGATTAACCAAAGCCTGGCACAGTTCACCCTTATAAATATATCCTGGATAAGCCTGGATAAGTTGGTTTGAAGAAGACTTTGTGTGTCTGTCTAAAGGAAGAAGAGAAGAAACAGGAAGGTTGGTCATGTCAGTCACTTCTATAAATTTTTCAAGCTAACTGGTAGAGTATAATGTCTATGCTTTGACAGTAATAAGAGCATTGAATTACTAAATGTTGTGTACTACGTTGCACAACAGGTTTTATCACAGAAAAACTGAGTAGTCTTGATGAATGAAGTTTCACATAGGTTACTGTTGAAAAAAAAATTAGACATTATTTGCATAGATTGCATTAAGTTGATTGTTTCCCACCCCTCCCAAGTATCTCAGTACCTTAGAAATAAATTATAGTCAGAGGGTTATTAAAATAATTTTTTTTAAAAGTCCTGAAGTAAATTTCAAACCACAAGAAAAAGCAAACAGTTGTAGTCTATTTTCAGACCTCCTCAAAGTTATTCATATTCTAGTTGTCAAACATTGTCAAACAATCATACAACTCCCAGACATTTTTTTTTCCCCTGAAATCCTGCTATGGAGTCTTCCACAGACACATTAAATTATTTCCTCTTCAATATGTTAAGAAAGAAGAAAGAAGCAACCATCCTTAAGTCACATGTGTTTCTTTTTAAGAAAAAGGGTCTCCACAGTTCAACAAGGCAAATAGTTCTCTGTAAATGAAGTCATGATGAGATTTTTAAAGCACCTAGGATTAGGAAAGCAGTATTGGTAGCACTGTCATTGTCACACAAGCTAGAAACTCTCCTTCTCACCCTGTTTTTTTAATTCCAGCTTTCCTGGGACAGTGTTTCAACCAGTACAGACCAGATTCTTTGCTAAATTTACAACTGTGTTGAGAAACACGTCACTACAGAGAAGCACAAGGAAGGCTGTGTGAAATAATAAGGTTTTAAATGCCCTTTCAAAAATATTTGTTGTCATTTTGACCAAACTGGAAGAAAAAAGGAGACGAAACATTTGCAATAGAAGCTTGCCTCAGTTGGGAGAGTCTGAATATGGGATTTTGCCTGGTTTATTTTAAGTCTGAGCAGCTAGCAGCTGGAGTATGTCCCACATACTAACACTTGGAATTCCCCAGGGAGAATTTGTTTCAAATGTACACGCCAGCCCTCCAAAACTGGTTGTCTTTGTGCTTTATACAGTTTACGTACTCCATCCTTGCCTTAAGTCTCAATGGCAATGCACCTATTCTGAGCAAGTGAACATTCTTGCCAGCTTCATATGGACTGGTTTTGATTTAAATGCAATCTATGAACAATATCTACTTGCACACGCATACACACCCCAGGCAGATACTGAACAGACACAGCCTTGCAGACTTACACAGCAGCTGTGACAACAACTGATGTCACCTCCTTTGCAGAAATTTCCACAAGCGTCTTCCAAAGGCCAAGTTAAATGAGATAGAGCTTATCAGTTTCTTTAAAGTGCTCTGGATGAGACCAGTCCATGTGACCCCCTTCCTGGCCGCGGGGGTGTGGTATGTCACAGTTCCCCTATCAGCTGGCACATGGTGGTGGGAGATATGAGACAGCAGAAAAGTAGTAGTAACAACATCACCCAGACTGCTGAACACAGAGAGAATACGCTGAGTAACTTCAGTGTGTGCTCACTTACTTTCTGAAAACAGGTGGAGGGTTTTCAGCCCGGACTTCTGCTTGCACATCCCACTCGGCACAGATGGGTGGTAGCGTTGCCAGCTATGCTTTGGAAAGGCTATGGTTCGTTAGTGTCGTATTAACGCCTTTAGCAGTGAGTTGCAATTCTTTTTTTCCCCTTGCGAATTTTTCCCTTCTTTTGGATATTCTGTGAATAAAAAAGAAATTGCTAGCAAAGATGTTTTTCCAAAAGCAATTGCTTAAGATAAATTCCCTGCCTCAGTTTTCGGAACAGAAAGATTAGAGGATTTCAGAAGATACCCTTCTCAGTTTTACTGCTAAAACTACTGAATTTTTTGGGTTTCCGTCACTGTTTTTAATTATTATTAAATGATCAGTTGTAAAGAGTTCATTTCTAAAGCTTCTCACAATGATTACTTTTATTCAAAATACGAACTAGCCAATAACATATTAACAGAAACAAATATGTAATATTTGCAAAGCATCTCAATATCTCATACTTGGTAGGACAAAAAGACTCCTTACTTGAAGTAATTTAAAAACATATCCATAGTATTGAACATTGCTTTCAGCTGCTTGCAATTTTCACCCAGGGCTCACCCAGTTTCTCTACATCGGCCTGTTACCACAAAGGACAGCCTTAAGCTCTTACCCTAAACTAGTTATCATATTTTGGTTAACAAATGTTGGTAATGCAACTTTTTTCTTTGTGAATGTGCCCTTTCAATTTCTGAATTCATATTCTCCCACCAGCATTGTTACAGTCACTCTAGATCACTTGGGCATGTCCCTTGTAAATCATGCTATTGCTGCAAGACCAACAGTTTCCAGAATAGAGCACCACAACATATAAATTCTGGGTCTAGCACAGCAATGAAATATTGGTATACAGTATATATAAGCACTGAAGAATTTGTGGCAACAGCACCAAGAGAAGCTGAAATTCATCTTTATGCTCCATTCCCAGGCTCCTTCTCCTAGCCCTGCTACTGAGTGTGGAATGACATAAGTTTGGGAATTCTAAATCAGATTTTTTTGCAGTTCTGCCAGATTGCTCCAATCTTACTGCAATCTCACACCTGTTAAGAATCTCCCTGACTCGTCTAGCCAGCTCACACTGGATGAAAAAAGCTAGCTTGCCTTCACCCATTTCCTCTTTCAAAGTTAAGTGTCAGCAGATAAAAAAATAAGGTTTCCAGGGCACAGACAGCCTCTCCTATTTCAACTGTGGTGTACCCAGCTCAAAATTGTGGCTGGAATCTGGATGTTAATGTCACCTTAAATAATAATATTTTTTCAGGTGCTGGCCAGAGTTTTAAGAGATAGTTCCAGCAATGAGCATATCAGAGCAGCCAAGACACAGCTGCTCGAAACAGCAACGTGCAGTGGTTATATATGCAATGAAAAAAGACCTCCTTCAAGGAAGCTATTGAAGACAGCTGCAGATCAGTCCTCCTCAGGGTTCATTAGCTTTTTTCATCTTTTGTAAGCCAGCCCTGGGCATGACTTTAGAAGATGATTAAACCAAAAATTTGTGTGTCATTACACCCTCTCCAACTCCAGCTGCAACATTTTATCCATGAAAGCCTCAAGATCCAAGATCCAGGATAGAAGCCTTCCTACCTCCGTACTTCCTTGGCATGCTGGTTACAATCACTGCTCCCACCACCACCCATATCTGAACTGCAATTGGTTAAAGACCCTTAATCCTTGCTGGAACTCTATAAACAGGCACATGGATTGCCAGCCTCCTAAAATCTCCAGTGAGCCCTGGACTGGGACAGACAAAAGGCCTTTCAGTATCCTCCCCAGCAAGTCTTTCACAAAGGTAGAGTGAATTTTGTGTCCAAGTTCACTTCTCCCTTATTCTGTAGGGATGCTTTAAATGGTTCTGTTATGTGTAGGACAGATACATATTTATATGTAATCCTGACCATACGGGTGGTGAGATTCCAGCTATGAATCAACAGAATTTATAAAGTTTTGCCAAAGGCACTCATAACTGTGAGTTGAGCACACGGGTGCTTTAAGTGCTAAAAAACGCCCTACTTTCTTCACACCTGAAATATGGGTTCATAGCCCTTACACCTATGGCATTCACAAGCCAGCGCATGGTAGCCCATGCACAGTGATTTTAAATTTGAAATGCAGACACCTGACCTCAGATTCCACTCATAAAGGGCTATCTGTTTTGCAATGTTTGAGACTTACAAGTGCAAACACAGCAGAGGCACTAAGGGCTTATGTGAAAAAATAATTATTCCATGTAGAAAGGAAGTTGGCTTGCTTTGAGCAGAGGTGTTAATAGACTAACCTTTTTCCCCAACACCAGCCTGCTTACCTGAAAATATGAAAACATCTACTGATGCAGCTCTGCATTTATTTGAGGTCGGTATCATATCCCAGTCATGTTAAATGTCTTGCTGCATTTCAGGCTAAGATAGTCATTAATGGGAATACCAGTTATAAGAGTCATTTAATGAAAAATAAGCCCTGGACAACTGTGCTGCAATTTTAGTAATTTGGGGGCAGAGGCGTGCAGATCATAGCACACAAATACAGCTAAATTTAAAAGAGTAGCTTCAGAATAGACACCTTCCCCCCTTCCACCGGGTTCAGGATAGTTAATAAGAGCTGGATCTTGAATGACAGTACCAAAACAGGGACTTGGCACAGAGAGGACTTGCTTCAGCTGAGAGATATGCCAGAGTACAGATAAAACCATCAGCAACTGGAACAGTGGAAAGGGTGGAAAGACTACAAAGATCTATGGTTTAAAAAAAAAAAAGTATTTATGTCCCTCTCAAAGGCAGCATTACTTTGTTACCTAACAAGGTTTCTTCTCCCCATCCACAATATATTTCAATTGCAGTCAATGGTAACTCACGAGCACTGGCAAAAGCAAATGGCATTAGTAAATTAAGCACAGGACCACTGGTTGCTCTGGCTGTGCCTGAGTAATGTTTCCCCAGCCACTCTTCTCCTTCCATTAGCAGAAAATTAGTTTCCTCTGCCAGCATAAGCATGCACATAAGTAGGCTCCTAACCCTATCAAAACCAGTCAGGCCTGAAAACTGGGAAGACAAAAACATACAGGAAGTGTTTAAACTAAGCCAGACCTTACTGAGAGAACCAAGCATTATGCAGCTATACCTATTGGCTAGGTGGGATCTCGGGAACACTGAAGGTGTGGGACAATCTCCTCACCTGCTTTCCTTCCAGCTGGAACTGAAATAGGCATGAGATAGAAATCACTTCATCGACAGCAATACAAACGTGTCTAGGAGAGAGAAAAGCACTGTTGATGCAAAGTAGGCAGCAGTGACCAAGGGCTCTTGTTATCCCAGCAAATCCCTTGTACCTGAGGGGGATGCAGGACTAGCATGGATGGGCAAGACCTAAAACTCTGCATCTCCTTCCTTGCAGTTTAAATATGTAGATGCTTCTTCATTCTGAAGTTCTATTGGATATGCTTTGAGTAGGCTAGGAAAGAATAAGCTTTGTTGTCTTGGATTGGATACACCTTTCCTTACTTTTTTTTTTTTGTTTGGTTTTTTTTCAGCCTAAAAGAGTTTAGACAAGGGGTAGTTTCTAATGTCATTGGAAAGAAGACATAAAGCTTCTCCCAGGACATCCACACCTCGGTGGAAGCCTTCCCAATACTCTTTCTCTCAGGACTCTATTATCCCTAGTGTTAGCATCTCTGCAATAAAATTAAGATCCGATGTAAAATCCAAATTAGAAAAGGAAAATAATGGGGCTTACAGTATCTACTCCTATCTACACAACTCTTACCTCTGCTTCTGTTAACTGATCCATCTACTTCCCAGAACTGGAACTGTCTGTACTCTAGGGAGGACCTTGCTTTTCCTCTAGTAGAGGAAATGGATGTGCATATCTGGGGGTGTTTGCACTCTTAGGGGGAGGTTTATATCCTCTAAAATAAGCAAGTTGCAAGGCCTCTTTATGGAGATGCACAACACAATTCCTCACCAACAGCCCAAGGCAGATTATGCCAAGCCATTTCATAAGATGTTGGAGTGCTAACACATGGTATGCATGGGCACCTTTTATATATATCACACACACCTACTTGCCTGGAAGCAAGTCAATAACTCCCTACACCAAAGCTTGCATTTGTTTGCTCTTATTAGAGGTGGAATGGTGCCTGAGGGAGGGCCATAGGCATTCCATTACTTGGGATCAGTGCCTGAGCAAAATGGAAAGGCTGCTAAAAATAAGCAACATTTGCTCATTGGTATAAATAACAAAAGCGAGAGAGAAAGAAAAACAGAAAGAGAACAAGATGAAAATGAAAACTGGCCTGAGACCAGGCCTTGCAGAATGACCAGACACCTCCTCATTGCCAATTCTCTCACCATCTCCACTATGGGCAAGATACTTTCCACTGCCAAGTGCCCTCAGCTTCTTTCCTGAGAGGACCCTCACTTGTAGATTCACAGTGGGCCTGAGCATAGGAGAGGGCTCCCACAGCACCTCACAAAATACCACTGTGATCCCTGTGGTAGCTTGTGAAGTATTTGTTTTATATCTATTTTTTTTATTAAGGATATTATGGAGGGGGGTGGGAAAGGGGAAAAGCTGCACTTCCATCATTAAAAACTTTATCCTCTCTTTATTAAAATGGAAAAAACTTTCAGATTCCCATTTTTCTAACAGACTTCCTGAGCAAGTAATTCCCAGAGCACCCTTGGCTGCCTATTTTCGAGTGCTAAGGTTGAGAAAGCTAAGCCTATCTATACTTGGAGGAAAATAAGAAGACCGGGCTAATTAAAAATTCACCCTTGCCCTGTATTCCTAAAAGCACTGCACACCCCCATGGTACCAGACATTTCAGGGTGAGCTGTCTTTTTACTGGAGCATTTAAAGCGGAGTATGCTTCTGGTTACTTTTCCTTTTTGTGTCTCATTAATAAAAAGGAATAAGGATTGGAAACCAGCTCCAAAAGTAGCACACTCAATCTTTCCTCTGTTTCTATTTAATGTATTCTATTGTAATAAAGTGCACACACACACACAAACCTATTAGCCCTACAATTAAACAAATAATGGCATTAACAACTCCCACCCACCGCCTTAAGCAGGTTTAGTTGAGAGAGCAGAAGCAGCTGTCTCTGTCCTGTGCCTCTGCCAGAGGTCACCATCCTGCAGCGGGATCAGCTGATCCTCCTGGATAAACTCCTGAGCAAGTGTAGTGCACAGGCTGCAGCATGATCATAAACCGCCTCCAATTTCAGTTTACTCTGGCAATAACCTCCTACAAAAATAAGGGAGGAAACCTATGTCTGGTAACTGTTTCATCTCTTAGTATCAGATAAATCCACCTTTGATTACATTTCAAAGCCCAAAAAAAGGGAACAGTCAAGAGGTTTATAATAATGCTGTAGGTTGCCATGAATTAACATAAATTCTTGTACTGAAAAAGGTCACTAGCATAACCATTGAAATACACTGCTAAAATAAGAGCTAAGAGAGGTCCTCTAAAGTTTATCCAGGTATGTGTAGACTTTGACCCTTTTCAAAGTCAGCTAGCTCTATCAAATTAAGCTCTTTTCAAACCAAGGACTAGGACAAGTTTGGGTATCTCCATGTGGCCCCCAACAGTGTTGCAATATCTAAGCTATCATAGCTACCACATGAAATCTCAAATAGTAAAGAGACGAGAGAAGGACAAGGTTCCAGCTCAAGTGAGAGGTATTTTTTTCACGTCAGACCGACAGATGATTGACTCAGAAGCTATCAATGTCTTTTTGGCATCCAAAGTGGAGACACACATACTTACAGTGGACTTGCTTACTGGTAATTATAGAGAAAACAGCAGGTGGTTACAGTTAAGGCTCTGGTGCACATATTTCACACTGTCAGATTCTCGCGAAACAGAGAAAGACGTCAGTTTTGAGTAATGGTGTGAATGAGGAGAGTGCTAAACAGAAGATATACCTTGAAAGCAGGAAAATAATACAAAAGGAATGCCACAGCGCAGGGAGTGTGTCCAACAGAAGATTTTAAAATGAGGGCAAGATTTATTATGCTTTGTCTAGAGCATTAGGGAAGGCATTTGAGGCTGGGAGATGTGGGAAGACTGGAACAACGAAGAACTTTCAGAAGGAGAATGATTTGTGATGTCTGGAAGGAGTTTGATTTACAGTGCTCGAGCCGCATTTACCTAGCTGCAATACCACAAAGTCCTGGTATAGGTGCATCACACTGAGAAGGGAGGCTCTTCTCTTGTGGCTTTCACCACACTTGTCCCAGCCTCCTACACTTGGTTTGCACTGACACAGCTCCAGGTAGCCCCAAGACATCAAATCAGGGTGCACATAACCATCCTGTGCACCCTTCTCATGCCACCATTCCAAGCACCACAAGCAAGCCCTGTTCCTCTCGGTCACATTTGTAATTCTAGGCACTTCCCTGCAGCTAAGGCAAACTTGGAGCAGGTGTATGTGTACAGAGACAAGCAGGATCTGGTGTCTATCATGTAAATCCTGCCTAAAGTCATCCTCTAAACCTTCCATGCTACATTTTCAAGACTATCTTATTTAAATGAACACTGAGAGCATGAGACAAGAGGAGAGGGACTAGAACAAGGCTGGCACACGTGGCAAGGGCAGGCATGGAGCCAGCCAGCTCCCTCAGGGCAGGGGAGGCAGCCCCGCTTGCAGTGCATGCGCTGGAAGCCACTCTGCCGGCTGTTCGTGTCACAGGCCACTCCTGGAGCCGCTCTCCCAGCTATTCCTGTCACAGGCCACTCCGCAGGGCCCCTGCCAGCCTCTGGAGGAGGGCACAGGCACATGATAAGGATAAGCAGGAGCTGAAATGAGATGGCACCAAATTAATTTCCCTCTGCCTGACCTATGCAGTAGATTTTCTGGCATCTCAATAACCACAAAGAGAAACCCACTGGAGTAAGCAGAGCCCTGCGTCAGCAAAACACCATCTCTCACATGAAACACTCTGGCTGGCAGAGCTGTGACGGTGAGGATTACTCACTGTTTCCAACACCATACCACAGTTTAAGAGACAATTATGAAGGGACAGGCAGAGTATTCATCTCATTTTCATTTCCTCTTTCTTTAAAATAATTTAGAGTGTACCATTTCTGCCCTCAAAAAATCAATTCAGAGAGAGGGACTGCACTAATTTATTACCAGGCAACACTTCTAGTATGGAACACTCTGTGAATTACATCATCACAAGCATCAAGAAAGTAAAAACTGGACAAGAAAAGGATTTATCTTCACCTAGCCTAAAGCAAATAGTTCAATCAAGCAAAGAAAAATAAATCTTGACAATTGCATTCAGTTAAGAGTTAAGAAAAATACATCTGAAAATCAAGGTTACCAAATCTGACCTTCTGTATTGTCCAGCCAAGGAAATTTTTTCAACTTACATTTTTATCCATAGTTTTTACTTGCTGCAAGTTTTTATTAAATATTTCAGCAAGCAAAAGGAAATAGCAAAACCAGAAGGGAGGCAGGACAGTATTTTTCAGGGACAGTGGAAACTAATTCAGAAAAGTGGGTCAAAGGAAATGCTGAAAGATACAAATCCATCCTACAATTTAACTAAAGTCAGAAAGTACAGAAAGTACTAGTCTACACACAATTGTTGTAGCACTTAGTAGATAGCTCAAATTTGCCCTGGAAATTAATAGAGAGAAAGTAGAACAGTCACCCAATATGGGCAAATAGGCCAGCATTTGGGACTCAAGAAAAGGCTATGCTAATAAAATAATACGTACAATACATGTATTTGCCACAGATAATACAAGTCCTTTCCCAGTCATTTTGAGTAGAAACTCGTTTTCTGTTTATCCACTGAAGGTGCATGTTACAGACTGGCACCTGACAGAGGGTATAGGGCAGGAGGGGGCTGGATGTCAGGAGAAGCTCCAATGATCAGACATCAGCTTTCAGGTAAGGTTAATGGTGGCTCTAGCTGCATTACCAGGGAGAAAAGCACTGGAAGTAGTTCTCCCTCACAGGAGGATTAAGACAGATTGTAAACAACAGGGAACTATGCATCAGCATAGTATTCAGAGGAAAAAAAAGCCACTAAACCAGGAGAAAAGAGGAGTAAGAGTGTGGTACCAGAAGGAAGTAGGGGAAGAGGGTCAAGGGTGTAGAGCAGTGGTTGCCTAGTCCAGGAAAGGGCCTCTGGGAGAGGGTCTCAGTGGCCACAAGCATTGCTTCCTACAGCAACAGTGGCTGCTTTGAGCCAGGCTCTCCTGGGAGCCCTGTGAGCAGCAGGAGGTGCACTCCAGAGGTGGAGAGCCTTGCCACAGGCAACTTGGTCCAGTTCTGGGATGCTCCACACCACATCCTACACCAGCTTTCTCCCTCACAGCAAATTTCATCAACAAAATGTTTACAGCAAATAAAACCTTTGAAGGGAAACCACAAATATTGAGGAGGGTTGTCAGCAGCCATCAGACCTGTGTCCTAGTTTATAACTACAAATGCAAAGTAAACGAGAGGTGATTTGGCAACGGTGTGAAGAGGCTGTCCCTCTGAAACTCCAAACTTTCACTCCCTTTCAGTCCATGCTATGCCTCCTATTTTACTTTCAAACAGCTAACTGACAGAGAAATCTATGATGTAAGCTAGTAACTACATAGAATTAGCTCTAGCCAACTGTGAATTCATTTGCTCTTTCTATTTGCTCTCCTTTGCTGAAACATAAAATTTGGTACGAGTCAGCATATTTCACCACATTTAAGATTATAACAACACAGGCAAAGGCAGGAAGAAAATATCACACATGCAAAAGATGAACAAAAATAATGCCTAGGGACAATCGTGGCAGCAGAGAAATTCAGTCTACCTGAACTACTGTACTACTTTACTGCTATTTCCATGTTCTAGTTCTAGTCTAGCATTTAAAAAAAAAAAATCTTCCTATGGAGGATTAAAAAAAAAAAAAGAAAATTAAAACCACCCATAAAACTAACCATTCTCTACAATCATTCATGGAATAAGACTTTTCCTGCAAGCTTTAAGTACCTCTATATGATTAATGGAAAAATAAACACCACTTGCCAAATAAATCTGCACTAATCTAATCTAACAGCATCTAACCACTCTACATGTTTCCCTATTGTTATACCCCTATGAAATGACTTTGCTAGCCCTCCCCTAAACCCGTTGCTTCCTGTACCTCCTGCATCTCAAAGGCATGCAAATGAATTCCATTTTCCCCTTCTTTGACACGTACAACTTACTTTTTTTTTTAACAGGCTAGAAACAAACAGATTGTATTTATTTACATTGTGATAGTCTCCAAAGTCTCCATCCAGCACAGCAGTGAGAGCATTAAATCAAGATCATTAAAGCAAGACCAGAGTTCAAGCAGCAGCCATTGATGCTTGGAGCTCAACACTGAGAAAATTTGAGATGTGAGTACACATGAAACAGAGAATTGTTCACTGGACTCCAGCAGCACTGCAAGTTATACTTTAGTTTAAGTTATAGTTAGTTTTAAACTGCAAGATTAGTTTCCTCCACTAATTTTTTTGGTATTTCAAGTATGGGAATGTATTTCCTCTTAAGTTGGGTTTCTACTCTTTATGTTGTCATAAAACATGGTTTCCAACACTTCTGTCAATGTATATGAGCTATTGTGATAACTAGGAACAACCCTTATTCCCAGCCAGTTAAATCTACATGGGCAGGTCAAGAGTTATTAGAGGAAAACCTAAAAAACACGCAGCCAAATGGAAGAACAGTCTCTTGACTTAGATAAAGTTAAAAAAAAATTAAAAGTCAAGGACAGCATTTTCAAACATAAAAGTAAATAATAGGTCTCTAAGTCTGTACTGGGATATTCTAATTTAAACCCCAACCCTCTTTAGGAATCCGTTTCAGTTAAAGAGGATCATTTTAGTTTAATAAATTTAAGTCTCGGGCAACATATCCATGAAGCAGTCTGCAAACCTAACAGCAGAGCACAGCACATAGTTCCAAGAGGACTGAACAACACAGGAAACTACACTGTTGGCTGAGATATCCTTGTATCCCCCTGCAATGCAATTACTCTGAGCAAGCACAGGAAAGGGTTCATTTTTTGCCACTCTTGACAGTGCTGTCTCTGTCTAAACTTACTGCAATAATCAGGCTACACCCCTTACCTTGCTGCACAAAGCACATCCCTACGTCTGTCTGAATAACCACAGAGTCACTTCTTCTTCCTGGCTGCGTGATAAAGCTTCTGAAAATGCATCACTTCAGGACAGAATAAAAAACAAACAGCAAGTCTGGCTCTGGCATAAACAAACTGCCCCTCCTCATCTCCACATCATCACACTTGCCTCTAAAAGGTGATGGTTAAAACAGCAAGAGCTGTCAAGGGTTAGTTTTTCCATGGGGTTTACCTAGTGAGAACCTTTAAGAAAATAAATCCAGGCTGCAGGTGAGGATGCCAAACACTGTCAGTGATGTTAGGCAGGGGTCACTGAGATGCCCTTTTCACACTAAAAAGAATTTTAAGCTTGCATTTGTATTGAAGGAGGGAGAAGGCAAGAAACTTACAGCTGAAAAAAGAGTTTAATTCCGAATTTTAGGGGCAGGAGATGCCTACCAGGTGAATAAAAAAGACCTCTCCCCTTCTGTAATCAATCAAAATAGATATTTCAGGAAGAGTGGACGCTCCCAGATGTTCTCCTGAACCCCCTGCAAATTTCCAAACATATTTAGGCTGAGGTTTAATCAGATGACCAGCAGAGACAATCATCTGTGTCTTGCAAACAATTCACTGTGTGACCTTAAAAAAATCACTTGCATATGGTCAGCACTAGAGAAGAAGAAAGTTTTCTGCTCCTTTTCTTTTAATGTGCAGAACCATTGAAGGGGGGCAGAGAACGGAGTTCATACTACATTATTTATAGGGAATGTTCACTATCTTAATTTTGGGAAGAGATTTTTAAATGTACCACAAAAACCACTCACTAAAAGTAAGGGAGAAGGGGGGATTTTCAGCCCTATCTGGTGACATTCCAAAATAACAAAAATATGTGAGAAAATTCTTGAAGAAAAGCTTTCATTAGAGAAAATTAGGGATTGTCATAACTCGGAAAGAATAGAAACAGTCATCCACAAGCTTGACAGAACATGTAATGTTCCTCTCCCTTGCCTTTGAAGGTCACCTTTATTCTTGATGAGATTCTCTCTCTGCAGAAGGCGTGAGCAAACAAAAACCCTTCACATGTGTCTGCTGAGCTTTTGCACTGAACTCAGTTTCCCATGAGGTTCCCTGGTTTCTCTTCCCACTTATCAGCTACTGACACTTCTCTCATGTCCAGAAACAAATTAATTTATATCAACAGGATGAGGATGTGTCTATAACCTGACCTAACTATCCCAAGATGAGTCTGCCAGGAGGTTTGCTTTTAGGTACTGTTGCTTCAACTAGGCAGCACCAAGAGTGCTTTAAAAAAAAACAAAAAACAAACAAACAAACAAAAAAAACCCACCCAAACAAAAACCCCCCAAAAACACCAACCCCCCCACCAACCTGGGTGACGTGCATGGTACAATATGGAGTTGGATTTTCTGGGGATTTCTTGCCCTGCAGCCCCAGCCTGTGCTCCTCAGGTGCTGTGCTCAGGCCCTACAGACAAGCATGAACTGCAGTACAAAGCACAGTTGGCAGTTAATTTGGATTTAGCCATTTCACACTTGCAAACCAGGGATTGAAAGCCAAATACCAGGGCCCCCTCCTACTTTCCAACACAGAAACAATTTAAAACAGATCTAACACCTATGTAGTACTGATTTGGTTATCTTCAAAATCCCCATTGTTCTGTTTAAAGAGCATATCCTCCTAGAATAGCCTCCTTTTGATAAACAACTCCTTCTGCATGTCAGCCAAACAACAGTTTTGCTCTTTATCACAAGTGGACCAGCAGCAGAAACAGTGTGTGGCGAAGTGGGGGAGGAGGGAGTTTTAGCTGAAAATAGAGTTCATTGTCAGCTGGACTTTAGACTCAGGTTTTTAAATAGGTTTTGGAATGTGGATATGAAGCAGTTAAAAGAACCCTACCGCCAGCCCTTAAAGGAAAAAAACCTTTATTCACACACTTAAAAATCATAGTGGTACCTTAGGTAACGGGGTCATTTGTGTGTTGTACACAAAATTTTCTTGTATGAAAAGGTAAAAGTATTCAGGAAAAAAAATATTAGTTCCTCAAGAAACAAACAAACAACAAACAAAAAAATTTCTTAAATAGAAACATGCAGCACCGAGAAACGTTTTTTTAAAAAAAGTTTTAAAAAACACATTATGAAATTTAAATACTTTTTAAAGCCCATAAAAACAGGTACATAATTTTGAATGGTTGTATAGGCCAGAGATTTCTGTGCCTTGTACATACTTAGTGGAAAACAAATAAAGTTGTTCCAAATTTTTCGTATTTTCTTATGTTCTAGATATGGAGAAATGTGACTGTTTCTGAAGCATTTATTTTATGAAAATTATTTACTTTTCCAGTAGTATATTATTGGATTATTCTATAACGACACTATGTAGTTAGATTGTTTATTTTTCTTCAAATATCCCCTCAGCATGGCTGAAAATAGTTTTACTTCTTTGGTTCCTAGAATTAGTTGTCATATGCATGTCATATGCACAATCTAAAATCTGCCACCAAAAAAAAAACCCAAAAGCTCTTTTTTTGTGCGTTCCATGAAGAGCAAGCTATCCCAAGAAAACTGATTGTCTAAAATATGATATGACTGACTTTAGCAATCATCCACATATGTGGGAAATGGAAAAATTGGAAAAGATGAACACCTGAACATAAAAAGTAATGAGCAGAGCAAAACACAGCCTGGAAACCACGCAGCTCCTGCAAACTCCATATGCCTTGTTAGCAAGCACATAAAATGGTCCTGTAGTTAGAGGCAGTGTTCCTACCGAAGACTTATGTTTTAAAAAAACGCACTTAGGTCCATAAGCTGCCAGAGAAATCCCTTCACTTTGTTTTAAAACGTTTGCTGAAAAGCTGTGAGTGGCCTAAACAACAGAAGCTCCAACATCTCGGGCAGTGCTATCTCGTGTGGGGCCGGCAGCGGCCCGCGCCGCGGGGTCAGGCCGCTCGCACAGAGAAGGAAGGCCTCGGGATAAGGCAGCCGGGGTTGGGAAACATCGGAGCTCCATGCCTGGCTCCTGGGCTTCCCACTGATACAGCATCTGGGCAGCGTTAACTGTGGCATTCTATAAACACTGCCTGCGCCGCGATAGAGCCTAACACGGGCAACAAAGTCACTGGGTAACGCCGCTTCCCTCTGTTCTGGGGGCAATCGGGCCGCACAGCCAAATGTTGTGTTTGTGGAAATGAGCTCTGGAAGTAGTTAAAGAAGTGTTTACGGCACAGTTTGCGAAAGATAAGGGGACAAGATGCTCTTCAAAAGTCAGGGAAATCTGTCTGAGCGTAAAGTTTTTTTTTCCTGTTCAACCAAAGGCCACAGATCCCTCAAACCAACTTCAGCCAGAAATTAATGCTGACTTTTTGGCAAATTTCCAGTATCTAGCAAGACTGGCTAGCAAAGTCTAGGTCCACTAACATCATATGGCAAAGCTCACTACTGGCCAAAAAGGTGACAGAAGTTCTCAAAAAATCTTATAGATAAGACAATAAACTTCCCAGATCTTTCCATTACCATTTAAATAGGCCAACCAGCCTTTATGTAAATCATCAAACGAGATGGGACAAACTTGGAATATAATTGTTGGGCAATCGACAGGAAGGAATTTATGTTGATTTGCTTTTTGCTAACAAGATCTGCATCTTGGTGGTAAAATGTTGCATCAATTGTATTTTCTAAAGAAACAGAAGTTATTTCCATTGATTCAAGGCTCCTGTACTCAGAAAAGAGAGGCAGCAAGGATTTACAATTGTTAAACTGATCTTCCTCCCATTTGTGACCATCTAACTTCCTTGTAACAACTACAGTAATTGCTGCTACAAAAGAACAGCTGTTTCAAATGCATTTTGGCTGGCCTTTGCTACAGTTGGGAAGGTTGAATGGTGGAGGATGACCTTTTCCTGTGACCAATCTCCAGAAGTTTGGCCGGGACTGCTGACTAGCACTCAGCCATGATATGAAAGTCTACTCTGTGCATCTCAGTGAAAATTTCATAAGTTATAAAACTCACCAAAGGAAAATAAGTAACTCTTACAACAATGCTTCACGCTTGTAAAAACCTAGAAATCTTCTATTGTAATAAGGACAGTTGGCATTTTATGTTTATCATACATTCAACAGCAAGAAAAGAGATACAAACTATCTAGTCTTGCAGAGACTTTTTGTTTTCGTAAATTTGAGGGTTGGGATTTTTTTTTTTTACTTGGTATTTGGTTGTTTTGTTGGGGTTTTTTTAACTGAAATAATCTACATTCAAACAAAGCATATGTTTGTTTTCCACGTAAAGAAAGATAAAATGGTTTCCATCTTTTAAAGTCAGCTGCAACTGAAAGAAGCTTAGAGACTAAAAAAAAAGAGAAAAGCAATAGATTTCTTTTTAAGGAAAAGTAATGAACTTACCTAGTAAAGGAAGGATTTAAGGACTTTGAGCAGCATTGCTGGGGGAAAAAACATTCTGTGCATTCATGCTCTTTGTGCTGCAGACAGAAAAACAGACACACAGTAATTATATGCAGATATGTAATTGAGGAAAACTGTTATGGCATTAAACAGAGATGAATATTAGCAGCAAACTAGAGGTGGAACATAAGAGTCCAGTTTTGGACCTACATTTCTGTCAACATGCTCTAAATATTCAGAATAGAAGCTCAGGAACCTCAAGAGTACTGTGAAGAGAACCTAGGTTCGTTTGAATGACACAGAACAACTCCTTTGAGAAAATCAAATTGCATGCAGAACTGTAGAGTCTATCAGGCAGCACAGGAGGCTACAGCAAAAAGAGTCCCCTGTTCTCAATGCTCCTTGGTACAGCTTCTACAAAATAAACATTTTTCTCCCATTTCCCTTACTTTTCCTTTTAACAAATTTACAAATTCTTATGAAAAGAAAACATGAGATTGCATCTGGTTTGTCTGTAGCCCCATTTGTTGCTAGATGGAGACTAGGTGGAAAAGGTGATGAGTGGTGAGTTGGTGAAAGATATTAGACAAAGATAATAGACAAATTGCTCTCAATGTTGTGCTTAACCCTTTAGTGTTCACATCTTGGTTTCTCCCTCTCCTCTGGGAGGCCTAAGTAGAGTATAATGATTACATCACCCTGCACAAGCTGCTTTCCCCTCCAAAACATTAGGGAATGTCTCCTTTTTACTTCCATGAGCACAATGTATGTGAAATCATTTTTGGGAGCAGGGGGAAATAACTCACTGAAAGGCTACCTTTTTCTTCTTTATTTACTCCTTTAGAAGAACTGAACAACATCCTTTAATAAAAAGGATGATTTGCATGTTCAGCACAAGTCAAACACCATTAAATTTATTTCTTCATGAAAGTGTAGGTAGAGAATGAAGATATTTGAAGGAAAAACTCTGCCCCTGATGCCCACTGAGCAGCAAGCTGAAGCATGCAAACCACTAAGTATTCACTGTAAAGATAAAAATTTATTGAATGCAAAGAGCACCCCTTCAAGAGGCTTTAATAAAGGAAAAAAAAAAAGGCCACATAAAAATGATTTGCAGTTTCCCAATGAACACATCAATTTACTTAATTAAATATTGCTTTCAAAGTTGCAGTCACAATAGCCCTTGTCTCCTGCCAGTTGCAGTAAGAAAGATACATTGAACAAGGGTGTCAGCTGAATACTAGCATTGATGTTAATGCCAACTGTCCAAAGCCTTGCCAAGTTGCTGACGTTTCGAGCAAGGACTCCCTCATTTTCAGCTCCTTCTAAAGCTTTGTCAAAGTACTGAAATTCTAGAAGCCAAATTCCGTGCATTTTGCAGAGATGTACAAGACCTTATATTTTCAAACAAGAGAAGATCCATCCAACATCCTGAGGTCTTTTTTAACAGAAATAATTTGAAATTTTTTTCACTTTTATTGCTGACTACCATATCTTGAGCCCACATTTAATTAAATTTACACTCACTTTGTGAGCTTATATTTTGATTCAGATTAACAATAAAAACCAAAGAAAGTCTTTTCTCACCAAAAACATCAGTTATCCTCTGAAATGAATTTCCAGAATTCAAATCACAATAGCTTTACATCTACTTTTTTTCCTTGGTTTCTCATTGCAGCATAGGATGTGGAAATTCTGATATTTTCCATTAAGTATGTCTGTGGTTTTGCCTGCACCCTCAATCAACTGCAGTTTTACTAATTTTTAGGAGAAGAAATAATTGTTGTAGTCTTTTTTTCCAACACCAAGTCAGATTTAAGAAATTTTGTCAGTTTGCAACTCCTTGGCTATCAGGATTGAAAGGTAAGTCCGCACAAAGAGCAGTGAGAACAGTGAAGACAAACCTTTCTTTTTTTTTTTTATTTCCTGCTCCACTTTATCCTTTTTCACTGTCAGTGATAGAGGCATTAAAAGCAGCAACAGGATTTGACCAGTGGCACTGGGAGCAATGAGGATATACACATCTATGGAATCTATTCAGTTACTTTACAGTTAAGTCTAGACTTAGACTTCACCTTCCACTCTTCCAAAACAGAATTTACATTGATGGCATTTTTCGTAGGTGGGCGCCTTAGGTGACTAGGATTGTTGGTGAGGCCAGTCTTGGTCGTTGTAGGCTTTTACGGTGACATGCATAAATAATGGGTCACAGACACTGCCTAATCGCTCTTTGTTGTCAGCTCCATTCCAGAGGCAACTGCATTTAACTCTGACATACCGAAGACATGCAGCTAAGCTTCACATCTTCTCAGACTTTAGAGAATGGAATTTTGGTGCTTTCCCCTTGACATTCTCAAAATCTGCTCTTGCACTGTCATTCTGTCTAAGTCACATGAACAGAGTGTACACAAAGTAGAAAGCTTTGCCCTTCTGAAGTTGTATTTAAGGCTCTTCCTTTCCCTCTTTTTATTTTTTTAAGAAATCTTAAGTTAGTCATACTTTAAGACCTAATAGCAGACAAGTGACCTTATTATTTGCTTGGGCATGAGCAACACTATTTTATATTGTAGGATCTAATCCATAGTTGGAAATTTATATTTTAGGACATTTCACTTGTAACTTTTTAAAGAAAATAGGAGTAGTGGCCTCCTAAAAATCATGACGTGTAAAGACTGTTTTATAGTCAATTATATTTTAGTTTAACATAAACACATACTATGTCCAGTAACAACCCAACATTAATAAAAGGAAGTTTTAAAAAACCCCAAATCTAGTCATGAATTCCTATGACACAAGCACATTTAAACACGTTTAAAATAATATTTCCACTCATTTGAAGTAGGACGTTATCCTCATAGTATTATTATCTGCCTTGGAGTTAGTTTGTTAAGCACAGTTGGGGAGTTCAATTCCAAATGTCTAATCTAAATCTGTGTCAGGATTGGAACAAATGTCACTGTGGTACATAGGCATAGGAGGGAAGAGAAAAAACCTGTCACTCTTCAGACAGGCTGTCTTCACAAGGAGCAGAGAGTGCTGAACACCTTGCAAGCCTGGGTTCTGCATTTTAATTAAATTACAAAAGTCATTTTACTCAGAACAAAAAGCAGTAACTGAATGTCTTCATGATTCCCTAGTGCATAACTTGCACATTGCATGTTCCTTCCATTGCTTTGTCCAGGCCTCCAAAGCCTCAGAGAGACTGTTGCACCATTTCTTGAGGCATTTGTCCCAATAGTTCAATGACAAACTGAATGAGAGGCAAAGAATAAAAGGGACTCTAACAGCAGAGGGTGATTCTTTCTGTTGTGTAACATCACAGCTTGAAATTACAATGAAATCAGTCATACAGAAAAAAAGCAAACTTATAAATCACATTGCATGTAAAAATGCTTCATATTTCTAAAGTACTCCTCATATGCCAGTGAACTCATGATCCAGTTTCAAGTGACTCCCACGATAAAATTTTGCCCACAGGACCAAAGCAGCTGGATGAACAAACGTGGGAATGAAGGACCAAGTGTTAAGTCTTTGAACTTACAGATGTGAGCTTGGTGCCATCAGCAGTCTGAGCATCATCTGGTAGGTATATTGGGGTCTCTTGACTGCTGTGGTTTTGCCACTTTCCTGTAATGATGACTAACATCTGACTGATATATTATTTTACAATGAGAAACAGAAATAATTCTTATCCTGACTGCCCAGCTAACATACCCACTGCTCAAATAATGGTTTTGCATCTAGAGTTCCATCTATTATTTTCTGCCAGCAACTAAGAGACCATTTCTATGTTACTCTTTTTCAAGCAGACGTCTTTCCATAAGTCATCAAATCTGCTTTTTTCTTTTTTTCTCTGAGATCTGCACACAGCTCAACAGACCCTCACATCTGGCACTGCACCATTTATTCAGTCCTGGAAAACTGCCCTTTAGAGTACACTGAAACAGAGAAAGACTAATAGTGTTTATTCAGTATAGTGCCATTGGTCACTATAACCTACTTTAAGAGTATTCACGTGCCCCAAGCGCTGTTCACGTGCAATCCAGCTGCTCTGTGCAGCATGCTGGAAGGCAGCAGCTAACTGCACAGTTGTGGAGAAGGAATGCAGTGACTCAGGACAAAAGCCCAGCTCCCCCAGAAAATGCTGTGTGCTTTTGAGTGTTTACATAGAGCAGGCAAACCTTTTCTACTTGGCTGTTTCCAAGGCCACGTCAGATGGCCTCATGCCACGGCAGAAGCCAGAATTTTGTTTCTCTCCTTCCAAAGGGTAAAAGGCCTGAATCAACCACTGGTACTGGTCCTGAAATCCCAAGGAGTCTGTAGTTTTTCAAACCTAAAACCGAGAGGCTTTCAAAGGAGCACTGGTGTCTTTAAAAACAACAAGGAAAAACCCCTAGCTCTTTCAATATAAGCTGCTCTTGCGAGCTCTACATTGTGCTACAGCTTTTCATTCATCCTTCTTGTTTTTATCAAGTGAGGATGACTAATGTGCTATTGTGATGCACTTTTCTCAGAAATGTGGCCAACTGAGGCTGCTTCCACTCCAGTTCCATGGATGTTTAACATTAAAAAGGAGTGCTCAGGCAGGCAATGGGTAAGTCATTACATCCCTCTTTAAAACAACTGGCCCTATGCATAAGCCATGCTCTCTTGCAAATCTCTCATGCACAGAATGGTGAAGTCTTCTCTCCCAGCGTCAGGAAGATTTCACTAGTCATCCCATGTGTCCCATAGCTGTAAACGTGGCAGTACTTGAGCCCCACGGGAAGCACAGGGTTTGTCTGTAACAGCTTATGGTGCCTGGTGGCATTCCTCGACCCTTTCTCTGCCCTACCAGCTTCTTACAGTCTGGCCAGGGAGTCCAGATGGGATAAACATCTTCAAAATCATTCATCCTATGCCAAAAAATGCTTTTCCAGCTCAGCACAAGTTAAGCAAACCTGGGAAGGTGTGGAACACTTTATGACACAAAACCAATATATATGACCATATGCATGACCTCAACATGAAACCACTGACTTCAGTTGGGTCAGGGTTTTATTCCCCACTCCTAGAGAACTGCTGAATATTCATTTTAGTCCCTAAGATACAAAGATCAAATGATGTCCCAGAGCACAAGTGATAAGGAAGATTGTATTGCTATGAGACTCCTTCAAGTAGTTCCTTGAAAAGCAGACTCTCAAGCACAATTATAGTCAATTTTACCATGTTTCTGGCTGTGATGTATGAGACTTTACATAGACTGCTTCAACAACTTTTACTAAATTTAAATCTTTCAGTTTGAACAAGGCCTTGATTTCCCTAGACTGAATCCTGCCAAGATTTAATTTTGACAGAACAGTGTAACAGGTTTCAACTTTTTAAGTCATGTTCAGCCTAGAATAATGACTTTTCTGGAACACAAAATATGAAAACATATATTTTTAAGATGGCTGGCTATTCCAAAATCCAGCTGGCTTTTTCAGCTGATAGTGTACGTCAGTAAAATTCATTGCAGCGCAAGCTATCAGGTCTCATTTCACATTTCAAGGCCTACAATTTTCACTTTCTCTGGCAAAAGAATCCTTGTCTTTCCATTTCTATTGGAGAAGACTAGCAGTTTCAAACTCTGCGCAAAAACTGGGCAAGTCAATGCAGAAAAAGACTCCTTACTTTTGACTGTCACAGTCACATGGGCCTACAGTTATCTGCACAAAAAGGTTATTAAAAGAGCATTTTTGAATAGCAGTACTAGATATTCTTAAATACATTGCTCAGCCACAGTAAATACAATCACTTTATTCATCTCTTTGTGGAAAGACAACATTTATTCATGCCTTATTATCCTAAAAATCCTTTGAGCATGCTTATCATCATTCACTGGGCTTATGATTTAAAAAAAGAAAATTTTCTTACCCTAACCAAAAGGATGAAATGCTTCTCTGAATCATGTTATTAAATGATATATGCCTTCATCTTATAAGGATACCTTATAAATCTACCTACTTTTAAAAAAACAGGAACAAAAGAAATAAAAATGTTAAATTAGATCGACTTATTCCCTGGGCCCAAATCAGCCATATTCAAGATTTGAAAATATACTATTATGTCACAAATGTTTTGAAAATCATGGTCTTCAAAACAGATGGCATCTAGATGTGCTGCTCAGAAAATTGCAGTATCTTTTAAACAACAGAAACAAAAGCTAGAACCCAATTCCAAACACCAAACTAAATTTGTTCCTCCATACTAGAAATTTCCGTATGATAATTCACACTTGCTGTAAACCAACATTCTTTTCTCACCTCATTTCTTGAAAGAAGACTGTGAATAATAAAATCCCCAGGACATATGGATAAAGAACATTTTAGCAGCAGAGTTTCATTCCAACTCTCTAGGCTTTAAAAGTACAAATTTATAGCAAGATTCTTCTTAATAGTGTGCAGCTGTGTCATGCATTTCTCTTACACTTATTTTATCCTACTTCCTACTTTTTTTCTGCAAATAAATAAATCGAGCAATACAATCTTTGATTTTTACTTTTTTTTTTTTCACCTAACAATCTCAATCTGAAGTAGGAAAGTGCTAGGGCATATAGAAACTAGTTGCTTATCTGGTTCTATGTTTGACAGAATTTCTCTGACTTCTCTTGTGGCAACATAGAAGAAGTTAAGGACAAATTATTTAATAATAATCTCAGCTAAAGAGACCATATAAATTTGAAAAAGCTCTCACCATGCTTGCTGAACAAACATACAACTGCTCCCTTCATGGGCTAACACTTTTCTGAAAGAGAATGGCATTGCTGAGAAAAAAAAAAAAAAGAAGGGAATCTGTTTGATTTATTTCCTCATATAATTTCATTAAAGGGAATGAAATCATCCCTCTCATCAAGACTATTTGACATAGTTCCCACTGCAAACAATCCTATGTAGGGTAGGTGAAAAGCTGAGCATTGCATTAAGCTGTGAAAAACAATGCTAACTGTCCTGCATTTTCTTCTCCACGACTGACAATAGCAGACAGGAAAAGTGCAGTTCAGCCTAGTTTATGTTAAGGAAGAGGAGCACTGACTTACCACAATTACTCCTTGAATACAGCATCAAGCCAAAGGAGCAACAGAGGAAACAATGATGGCTTCCATGTGAGTAAGAATATTGTTTCTCTCCTTTGAAGAGTTTGTCATTAGACAATCCCATAACATAAAGGAGACTTTAGGAGAAAAGAAAAACATTGATCTGTATCTAGTGAATAAAAGCAAAATTACAGAACAGTTGTGCCACGTTTAACACCCTGGAATAATTTCTCTCAAAGAGTTCCTTATTGCTTGCAGACAGGAATTTAGGTAGCAAATCAGAAAACTGGAGAGGTTAACAGAAGGGAAATTCTGTAGGTATTTCTCGAACTGATCCTGGCACTAGTAGTCCCCTTACTTAACACTGGTTCAGCAAGCCACCAAAACAACCCGGGATCCATCTCGTGCTGTACAGGGGGTCAGAATGAGTAGTGTGCTGTCCCACATCCACCAGAGCAGCAGGGAAAGGGAGGGATGGGCCTCTTTTCTCAAAGGTAAGCTGGCAGATCAGCTCAGCTATAATCCTGAGCCAGGGCATCCAGCAGCTTCTGCTCTCTGTGCCACAACACAGACTGCTGGCTGAAGAAAAAAAAAAACCCAAAACCAAAAAACAACCCCAACAACAATAAATAACAAACCAACAAGGGGTTTATATTTCCCCACCAGATACTTCATGTATTGTCTTCATGTTGTGCTTATTGGGACTATCACCACAAAGCGGGTACCTGAGACGTGTATGACCAAGAGAGAAGGAGTCAACAGCAGACAGGAGCTCTTTCATTGACATACTGACTAGAATTTGGGACATTTGGCTAAATCCTGTATTTCTTAACACACTTCCTACAGGACTGCAGATTGCATGTGATGTAATTTTTTTTTTTTTCTGCATAATGTTCTTGTCTAGCAACAATATGAGCTCTTATGTGTTAATATAAACTTTCCAGGGCAGAGTCACTAGATTTATAGGGCGAGTGAGCTTATCTTTGGTGCATGAAAATAATAATAACAAGGTTGAGAGAAAATATCAGAAGGGAAAGAATAAGGAAGTAGGTTTTAAATTCAGTGCTTTAGGTAGAAATGCGCTTTTAAAATTTTATTCCATGTATTACACATGCGATCCAGTATTATTTTAGCTAACCCCAGAAAGCATGCAGTCTTGTATACACAACGTCTGTTAAGTAATATCTATGCACACAAACAAGAACGCTGTGCTTCTAAAGCAACACATCTCTTCCTTTACTGTATTTCCCATCCAAAGAGACAATTCAGTTTATGAAACCAGAGCACTAACGAAAGCCAATATATTGACTGGTGAGATGCAAGCCCAAACAAATTGCACAACGTGGGGAGTGGAGTTAAGCAATGATGACGCACAGACTGCATAGCAAAAAAAGGGGCTGCCATGACACACAAATACACTTGTACGTGGGGACTGGTAATAACCATCAAGCATTCCTATGTTTGTTCTTGCTTTACGTTTTTTGGACTTTGCACCCAAGCACTTTGATGTTTATTACTTTATTGGTTTTATCAGTCATAAAATGAACTAATCAGTCTGCAACAGTTAGGATCTGTTATTTCAACCAATCTTCATGAGAACTGCAAACAGAAAATCCAAACTCCACAGCTGAACTGTAATGGCATTGCATATAAATAATCATAGACCCACTCATGTGACAAACACTACACTCATACCAAAGTATGTCAGGAAGTCAAGCTGTCCTTACTTACAGCACGTGACAGCTGGGCCCTATTGAGTTTCCTCCTGACAGTATTTCTCCAGCAGCGAGGCAGAGTGAACACATTGGAAGGAGACGAGATCCTGATAGAGATACAGGTATGTGTAGGTTGATTAATGGTGAATGACCAGTGTATGATTGATACATTCCAGACTCTCTGGTCTTTTGATCTTGCTTGTAAGAATGAAGGCATCTATTTGTGTCTTTAAAATTGCAATAAAAGCACTAAATTCAAGTTGCTTCTCTCAATGCATTTAAGAGCAAAAGGCTGAAAGGTTCAAAGTAATCAGCTACTCTTCCAGAGATCCAAGGTTAAACAAATAAAGTTCCTCGAGTCTCAATTAGCTATTATCTGCAATTAAAAAGGCAACAACCATATAACAATAAATATGGCAGCATAAAAGCAACCAGGCTGAAGAAACTGAAAATCTTATCGAGCTGAAGGGAGGAGAGTAACGTCTGGTCAATATCAGCTCCAATCCATGAAAGAAGACTTCATCCATTGCTTTTTTTTTTCTTGTCCCTTTGCCTAGTATGTGACTGGTGTACAGAGTGCCCTGGATTCCAGTGACGATGATATAACAGATTCCAAACTGAGGTGCAGAAAACTTAAAGTCTTGTGTTTAAATTATGGAAGATTCAGACAAGATGAATGGCATGACACTAACACCCCCACCAGTAGCACTTCACTTTTTCTGCAAGCATATCCAAACCTTTCACAGACACCTTTGCATGAACCAATGAGGCAGGCAAATTTTATCACTCCTCTTTATTCAGAGAGGAAGAAAGACCATCTCAGAATTAAGCCTAAAAAAACCCCATATCACTCAGATCTCCTGAATCCCAAAAATCTTGGCAGTGGTCCAACAGTGTTGGATCTGAGAGCAAAAGGAAAAGGACTGACACCTACCCATAACAGGCTGTGCTGAGGGAAGCAGATGAAGCAGAACAGGAAAACTGCCCAGGAGATACCATATAAACACAGTTAGCAAGGGCTTATCTGAGGACAAGGAAGAGCTACAGAACACTTTAGAGCCTCAAGTCTCCCAGCACACCCAGGATGATCCAGCAGCTCGGCAGGCCTGAGCCGCTTTTACAGGCACACCGACTCAGCTCAGAAAGCTGATGCGGTGAGAGACAGAGCACTCACTGCTACACCATTCCTCTGTGGGAGTCAGAGGAGGAACTGCAGCCGATGATCCCATCACAGGAAAGGAAACAAACACAAAGATGATCTCGTACTTCTTGTGTAGACAGGACTTCACAAACAGTCCAGAGCCTCAGCATAGTGACGTTCAAGTTTAAGCCTAATCTCGCAGCTTTTGGAGACCACTCAATGCAGATGGTTTGATTCTTTTTGTCATTACTGATTTTGAAGGTGAAAACTATGGTTTTCTAGGTCTCTTTAAAATTGTATCTATAACTTGTTCAGTCTTGCAGACAGTTCCTGGGCAGACTCGCACACTTGACCTCCGTCCACTGAGGATTTTAAAATATCCTCATTCCCAAGAGGCTTGTGAACAGTGACAAACAGTCTGTAACCTTTAATACTGACTGAAACATGAAAAGCCATTCATTATCCAGTTACAAAATGTGTTAAATCTACAAACTTCCACAAGTTTCTTTCTTCTAAGAGCTGGCAGAATTCACTGTATTGGAATGATTGCAAACAGTTGGCTCCCCATTGCTCCAAGAGTTAATCATTAGACCATTACCCGTAATGCTCAAAATGCTGAAAGCAGACGGAGAGAGGTTTTTGTCAAAGGTCTGGGAAAAAGACACAACGCAAAGTCCAAGCCCATCAGCATAGAAAGGTGAAAAAAGCTAGTCCATTCCCACTGAGATGGCCTCCAAATATACAAAATAGTTTCTAATCTGCTTGGGAATGTATTTTAAATTCCATTTTAATAGGTGCTAAGTGCATGCAAGCAGAAATAATTAAGATGATCAGCCTGCAAGGAGGAAAGTACATAAAAAGAACATGAGTACTTCAAAGGGTTAAGTAATAATAGTTGTAGTTAATAATAATTACATTATAATTATTAATTATAATGTAAGAGATCTCTGGCTGTTCTTTTGCAAGGAGCTTAAAATAATTTCCAGGCGCTACATTAAGTTAAGCAACAGAAAGGCATTCCTGAAACAGTTTTTGAGTAGCAAATCCCACTTTAGCAAAAATATTTCTTTCCACAGAATATCAAAATTCCAACAACATATTTAACTGTCTCAATAAGAAGCATTATGACTGAACCTTAACAAATCTGAAGAAGAGGAAATATTCTGTAATGAATATTTTTATTATTTGGGTTTTCATTTTTCATCTGGGTATTTGTGAAACTGGAGATTGAGTGTATTTATTTATCTGTACAGAAATACACAAATATATATATATATGAAAAACATTTCAATCTCTATAGTTTTTCTGTGACAGAAAAAGTGTTTTTTTCCCACCAGTTTTATTCTCAAATATTCTCAGAGGCAAACACTATAGTTGCTAGTTGTAGACAGGTAATTAAGAATCAGATTTAAGAACTGTTCAAAAGTCATTCAGAGCCAGTGGCAGCATGGAGAGCAGTCTGCCTCTGGCTCTCCAGCCTGCCTTGCTTTCAAGGTGCAGGAGCTCACAATGAAATCTGCTGCACGGTGCCAGAGGTGACGTGTCTGTGTCACGCTGACCTGGTGCTGTGCAGCCACTGGCACACAAAAGGCAGCTGGGCAAACAACCCCACCCTGCCCCCAGTGCTGGAGGGGGCATGGGGGCATGAGCAGATGCTTCTGTCCCAGACAGCACACTAAAACACATTTTACATGGACAATGCAAGAATAAGGCATGCTGCCTGCCTCTTACATAGTTTTTAAATCTCTTTTGAACTCTTTTGCTTGGTGAATGTCCTTACTTATGTGGCCTAGGTGGCTGTGTGACTTTTGGGATAGTCTTCTGTGTGCCACAGCCTTAAAGCTCCTGGTAATATTTCTTTTTGGAGGCCCAGTTCCATAACCGATGGGATGTAAACAATGTTATGCTTCCTAAAATCCTTTTTATCCCCTATGCTGCTTCTTTGTCTGCATTAGAAAGCACCTCACCAGTAAGTCGTGTACCTATTCTTTTTCAATGACTAAAAAAACCCAAATAATTTTGGAAAGTATGGAAGAGAAAAATAACTCCACTAGTATCATGTGGCTCATATTCCACATTTAAATTTTACCATTCTGTACATTTTATTTCATTGAATTTTAGCATGTTTGAGTCCACTGGGAAACTTGCCTCAGTAGCTTAAAGACATGGGCAGCTCATCTGCTTGGACTGAAGAGTGGTCCTCAAAATATATAAGCTCTACACAGGTAGAGTTGCATCAGAAGTATTTTCTCCCCTTCATGTAATAGAGAAAAAAGAATTGGAAAATAATACTTTTACATATTCATCTGCAACTCCAGTTTTTTTGTCTCATGAAGTCACAAAACCACACAACGTGCTTAGATCACTGCCAAAATTCAAAAACTATAAATAGGTCTATAACCTTTTGCTTCAAATTGGAATATGGGATTCTTTTCAAAAGACAGAAAAGGAAAATTTATTACTCAAAAATAAACAATGTCCCTTCCATACAAGCATTGTAGCACATATGTTCAACAGTAACCAAAATGTGATGTCAAAAAAGAAAATAACCCATAGAGTTATGATTTTTGGGTGAGGATATAAACAGCAGGAACAGATGAGTATTTAAAAATAAAGAGCCTGTTATATTCAAATGAAACAAAGAATGAGGAGAAAAAAAAATAATAAGCTACAAAAATATGTCTGTCAGCGAAGCTGTTTTGAGACTGAATGTTTCCCCCATGAGATTCTCAGGAAACACCAGGCACCCTCCAGGTTTAAAGCTTTCATCTCTGGGCTCTGAGCTATATTGGTTTCCTGTATAAAAGGAATGGAGACGAGAAGAAAACATTTGACCGACTGCCCCAGCAATCATACAATGTTTTATACTTTGTGGAGCGCTGCCTAACACAACAATCCGAGTATTGTTACAGGGGACTCAAAGAGTCCAACCAATTATGTCCCTTCATGGGTACGCCTACACTCGCCTTTGATCACCAGTCCTAACTACCAGCAGTAAAGCAAACACAAATCTGCAGACAGCATCAATAAACTTTGCAGTGGGAGTGAACACAGATACGCTGTGCCCAGTTGGATTTTTTTCCCCTTCTTCCCTAAATCACCATCAAAATTATCTACTGGTTGTCTACTCTAACATGCAGACTCAAAGGAAGTGAAGAGTAGCTTTACTTACTTTTTTAAGCCAGATTTTTTTTTTTAACAAGTACACTTCAGCAGAATTCTCTAACCAGGGTAAAATTTAGTGTTCTAATTACCTGGAATTCTTCCATGCTTTTATTAGACTCTGTTTCTACGCACACACAGAAGTAAAACACGTATTTGTGATCAAAGAGTTTGTAGGAACGCTCTTCTTTCCACTTGACTATTTGTTTACTGTGACGACTCTTTCCTCAAGATTTTCCGGCTAAACACAAGCTAAGCACTCCTGATTTTCTGTTGATTCGTGCTATTACTTTGCTATGATCTCACAGTGCAGGATTTAATCAGCCAAGAGGTCTGGGCTGAGTGGGTGCCAGGTATTGCTCACCCAACACGGTAAATTGGGCTTTTTATTCCCACAGTGCACAAGTTCAGCACAATAGACCTCCCATACCCAAGAAGCACATAGTCTTTTCAGCTCAAAGGCACAGCTTCGGCATAAAAAACAGTGGTTTTCCTCATGCAGAAGACAGGTTAAAGGCACAGATCTGAACAAAAGATTAGGAAAGGCAGTCTGGTCCAGCAGTTAAGCCAACAGCCTGCGACCTGGAAATCCCAGCTCTGCCTGTGGCACAGCCTGTGCTACTGGTGGCACCACACAAAATCACACTGGCCTCAAGCCCTGGAAATATGCTGGGCCTGAATGCCCTTGAAATCACTTAAAGTCAGGCAAAAAACTTTTGAGGGCTTGAGCCTCATTACCTTTATGCTGCAGTAACTGTCTATATATTGAAAGATGATAACATTTCTCTCTCTCAACAAGGCCACTGAATAGCCCCTTGCATAGGGACACCCAGCATACCTGCCAGGCTATGTGCTGTACTGCTTCAAAGGGAAGCAAATGAAAGCAAATATTAGGTTTCACATCAGCCTCATGCTGCACTTCTAGCAGTAAAAGCATGGGATTGCAATCCCACAGACCTCTGAAGAATTAAATAAAATGCAATTCTGTCATCCTTATGTCTGTGGTCAGATATTTCTTAGTAACTGATGGATGCTAACTGGGCTTTATGCCTACTGTCTGCTTTGTCTGGCACATGATTCAGCTCCTGCCACTGCATAAAGTGTTCAATTTATTTACCTGTGTCTCCCTAACTGGCAGGGCCAGTCCTCTCTTCCCTTCCGGCTCTGCTGGTTTAAACACCTTGCAGTGCTTTTCATCTGGGAGAAGCTCTGGATCCATAGCTGGCAAGAACCCTGTCTCTCGTGTAAATAAAGGCAAGACAATGCTTTTTGAACCACATTTCCCAGAAAATAAGGATTTAGTAAAAAATTTCCACATTCTCTTCAGGTAAAACTTTACTTCTTCTTCTTCTTCTTCTTATTATTATTATTATTATTATTATTACTATTATTTAAAGCTGTAACAACTATGCCAATCCAAAATTTAGGGTGGGAGAATCTGAAGGAAAGGGAGGTAGTTCTTTCTTTCAGTACGCTAAAACATGACTTGGATTAAGTTTCCAACTTACTATAAACTTCACATACGTTCTCACCACATCTTCCCAGTACCCTTGTTCATTTTGCACATGATCCAGACGATATGGCATCTTTTCCTCTCATCATTTGTCTGCCTTATCTATTCAAAATATAAGCTGGAGAATAACAGATTTCTTTTGCTTTGATGATCTACAGTCCTTAACACAAGAAGAACTTTGTGAAAAGCATTACTGTAGTACAGCCACAGCTTTTTTGTTTTAGTAATACTACTCTACATCTGGATGAAAAGGTAATGCATGCCAAATAAGCAGTAAAAGCCAAAACACATGGGTGTTAGCCAAAAACTCAACTCAAGATTTATAATTTACAATCTATTAAACTCACGCTTTTATAATTTTAAAAAATAGTCTACATAATTTTTAAGCAAAACCCCACAAGAAAAGAAGAAAATAAGCACCAAGGAGAGAAAAGTCAAACATAAGGCACAGAGTGAAGACCGCATAGAAATTATGAACAAGTCCTTATGTAGAAATAGAGTAGGTAAAAATATAGTATTTACAGCAACTAAAGCTGGATTTAAGTAATTACCACCCTATAATAAATTTGGAACACAGTAGGTGTGCGAGTGAGACACAAGGTGAAGTTGCATCTAATATGGTGATTCAAACATACTCAGAAAATCTGGTTGCTACTATACTAGTTGATGTCAGGCTGCATTTTATTCAAACCAATAAAATCTTTTGTGTGGTCTCTTGACCCCACTAATTGTCTAATTTACATTTTAGACAATAATGTTGCTTAGTAATTTTGAAAGGAAGTGTTCCCACCCTGGAGTGTTATCCCTGCATCTCTTCTGAAGAAACTGGTGAATGCTGCAAGTGAATGGGAGTTGCCTGCATCCTGGTTTGTAATTATCTCTCTTAATTGGTAAGGCTTTACATACTAATTCTATCTGGCATGCCCAGAAAAGGCAAAATCTGGAGTTATTCTGATTTACCCCATCCTGTGGAGGTTAGGGGAAAAGTAAAATTCTCTCCTAAGCAGGCTTAAAGGATGCAGGATGCAGTCCAACAATTTGCAGACTTAACATCTTTTAAGGATCTTGCATTTAAAAGAGTAAAGTCATCTTGATATTCTGGCTGTCAAATGTCAGTACAGAACTCAAACACAGGCTCAAAGAGCTGTGCAGCATCTTAGGCCCGAACCTGATGTACTACAGGCAGGAACTGCAAGGGTTGAGAGAAAAAACATTATGCCTTAAGAAATTATTCCATCTTTTCTACACTAATAAGCATAAGTGATGGAAAATGCTAAGTTATCTACAAAAGAAGCTGTCTCTACCAATCTTCTGCTGTGGCATGAATGGAGAACTTAGGCAGCTAAACACAGAGACAGAACTGAGTCAGTAGGTTAGTTTCCCTACATTGCATTTTCATTCCTGTCACTAAAGGCAGTTCGTGTTGAGTTTAGGTTTTGTATATAATACAGTTGCTACTATTCAGTCTGTGAGAGAACACCGAAGCTTTCTTGCTAAATATAAAGCAGGTGTAAAACAACACAGAATGAGGTAGACCCCTCAGATAGTTGTAGGTAGATATCATATTTGGTGAGTATGATCCCACTGATAGGCAGTCCGCCAGCTGAGGCCACTTCCATCTGGAATCTCTGTGTGTGCATACAGGTTGAAAGCTGAAACTGTTGCAGGCCAAAAGGTGCATCAGGAATTACCAGTATCACTGGTTTACGTAATTCTGTTAAGAGACTCCTCTTTTGCTACCCATTTTCCCTGGATGCAAAGCTACACCACAGTCCAGTGCCACATTCCTTACATCAGCGTGACTTTGCGGAGGGATATGTATAAATAAAATTGGATTGGATCTGCAGATCTGAGCTGATAAGACAAAAAGAAAAAAAGTTTTGCTGCTGAATATTTTTGTGTGTGGAGATGTTTAACCTGCATCATTTCAGCATAGACTCACAAACAGCCCATCAGCACAACAGAGTAGCAACAAACTGGCAGCAGAAACAGGCATGAGCAGCAGGGGTAGGAAACAGGAATTCCTTAGTTTGTCTTGTGTCAAATCCAATTTATGTAACATCTAATTACATCTTTGGGCTTTCCAAATGGAGGAGAGAAATAATCCCTAGTTCTGAGCTGATGTAAATTATTTTATATTGCTTGTACTTACACTAGAAACAAGACTCGGACATACTGCATTTCACTTTCAAGTTCTGTTCTGAATTGAACTAAGGTAATTTTTCCTTAAATGATTGCGGAGATCCAACTGATCACAACTGATTAAATCCTCTCAAACTTGTCCATTCCTCAAGTGTTACCAGTTTTTTCCCCCAAATGACACTGTGTTCATCCAGCAGTAAAGGACACTAAGGCAACTGCAGTAGCTGATGCAGTGTGGCCCTTAACAGATGACACACTGAGATGTGTGACCATGATCCTCACGAAAAGAAAGCACGTAGTTCACTCATTTGGCTTTTAAATGGTACAGCAATAAAGGATTGACAATGATGGTTGAAAAGGATACCAGTTCCTGCTGCTCTCCCCTTCTCCACCCAGTGTTTCTGCCCAATGGTAAGGTCTGAGTATCTCTGCTCTTCTACAGCCCAGGGTAATACTAAAGTAAGCAGTGGCTAGGTTCAAATGCCAGGCACTAGGCAGTGGTAGCAGAAAACCTGATGGAGACACACATTCATTAATTCAGTCATACTTCTCCCACAGAGCAATGTTTCAGCAAGCGGGAAACGTCCAAATGACAGATAAATCCAACCAAAAAAAAAATCCTTCATATCTCTGAATGAAGACACAGGGCAAAACCTGAAGCTATGTGTAGAGGAATACTTCCTTCCATCTATAGAGTATAACTAAGAACACACCTCAACTCCCCGAAGTACTGAGAGCTGATCATAATATGGAAGTACCTTTTATAAGGCACCATATGGTTCCCAGCCCTATAGCTGCAGCTTTTCAGCAACTAACAGCCCAGATCATAAAAGACTAGGTCACATCTCACTTAAAATAATTGTAATATATCTTAGCTTACACTGGCTGACAATGTCATGAATGCCACAGGGAAGATAAATACGAAGAAACTATTCTCTTTATCTCAGATACAAGAAATAAGGAACTTTCGGTGAATATTTAGCAGAACACAATTAAAACAACATTTGATAAGACAACAGCTCACTGCAATGGCTTGTTACAAAGGCATTTAAAACAAGACTGGCGGTTCAAATGAACTCCTGTAGGATAAATCCCTTGCTAACTATTATGATCTGGAGAAAACCTACAATGCAGCAGTCTAATTTCCCTAAGCTGTGGAGGTGTATATCACATAGACCAGCATTATACATGCCATATTTCCTGCATACTTTCCTAAACTACTGCCCTCTTGCACAGAACAGAGAAGTGAGAGGAACTTCTCATCAAGAGCAGCGTGGCTCTTTTAAGGGAAACACATTTATATTGTCATTGGTTGTGTTTGTCATGTCCACATAGAGAGCAAACACCATGCAGTTTTGCTCCAGTGTGCACACAGAGCTAAACACAGCAGCGCTGCAATCATAGCTGAAAGCTCCTGATATTGCTGCAGGACAAACATGGTAATATTAACAATTAGTGACTTAGATAAAGCTCACATTTATAAATTCCCAATCTAAATCACTGAGGCTGTATGCAATATAAATGCTTTGAACACATAGCTAGAGCTCTTCCCTCTCTCTAGGATACCTGTTTCCACACTCTCTCCCATGGACCGACACTAACACTACTTATGTGACCTCCTGGGGAGCAGGCTCGCACAACTTACTCCGTCTTTTTCAAGTTGTTTTTGGCTGGACCAGCTCCCTGAAACAGTGCAATAGGGTCATTTCAGCATCGTAGCAAAAGAAGTGGTAATCATGTATAATGGCAGATGGGAGGGAAGGCAAGGATGAGACTGATGCATAACCTGACCTGGAACATATCCTGAATCTTGCCTAAAAGAGAAGGCTATGGGTGCCATGA
Source organism: Cyanoderma ruficeps (assembly GCA_008694505.1). Taxonomy (NCBI): domain Eukaryota; kingdom Metazoa; phylum Chordata; class Aves; order Passeriformes; family Timaliidae; genus Cyanoderma; species Cyanoderma ruficeps. The sequence continues at coordinate 13,006,121 of VZDJ01007749.1, forward strand.
ACCTGAGGGGTTTTCTAAGGCACAAAACTGCACAGTCCCAGCCACAGCGACTCTGAACTCCTGAACTCCTGCCATCCTGAACTCCTCTGAAAAGATTCAGAGAAGTCTCCATGAGGCTGTGGAGAGATGAACAGATTAGTCCCAGCTGGACACACACTCAACAGACTGAGGCAAACCCAGGCATTTATAAAGGCAACAGCAACTGCCAGAAATTAACTGCTCTGCATAGGAGTTCTCCTTCCAAACATCAAATAGAGGGCACTGACTTTGGCCCCTAATGATTAGATGTAGTCAAGTGTTTTCTGACAACCCTGTCCTTTCAAATGGTGCCTGTTCACATGAAGGACTGTGCCTTTGGGAGCTTGGGGCAAAAGCCAGCTGGAAGTACCACACAGTACTTGCGTGCTGTTCAGAGGTTCATGTTGTGTACCCAACTGATCAGTGAGACACTGAGGGAAAAACCATTTCTCCCAGACTTCTTCAGCAATTCATATTACTGCCAAGTGTGCTCCAGGCTCAAAATACAACTGTCTAGTCTGCAAAGCCTTCGCATGGCCTTAGGACACACATCACCAAAAAGAAAATTGGATATGATTTTACCAATAGGCTTCTCTGCTGAGAGGACCTTTTCATTTTTTACATGTACGTAAATAATTTCGTTCTCAAAATGCACCTTCTAGCAAAAATAGCTGTCAAGTAGACAGCAATGAAAAGCTGTAAGTAACACCAAGCTATGATTTATATTAACCAAAACAGTTGGAGCTACTTAAGGATAAGCTCCAGCACAAAGAATTCTTCCCTCAAACAGAACTGAACCCAAGTAACACCTCAGGCAGAGAGAAAAATTTGCCCAAAACATCGCCAAAACAGCCCCATGATCAAAGCAAGAGGGAATAAATAAGTCTCTTAGGACAAAATGCTCATCTCTTTGCTCCAGGTAGTCTATCCAAGCAGTCATCTCACAATGTGCAGCAGAAAGCACAAGGTTCTGCAGGCAGTCTCTGGAGATCAGGAACTCACTGAGGTCAACAGCAAAGGGGGGCAGTGGCTTTGTTCAGGGCACCTCTTGAACTATCCACTCATATAACTTTAACCTAGCTTTCCATTTAAACTAATCTACATTTGTTTTACTTGCTAATGAGCCTACCAAAAGAGGATTGTAGACCCTAGGAGGATTCCCCAGCTCTCTTGATATCGGGCCTTTTTCTGACTGCAGGGTTTGGTCATTACTTGCATCTCAACAGCTATGGATCACACAGTTTCATATCACAGAAATTGCTCCAAATACTTAAAATATTCCCCCTCAAACCACTCAAGTTTAATTTTTCTCATGGAAAAAAAAATTAAAAATAAGAGGCATGTTTCTTCAAACCAAAACGCTGTCAGATCAGACACTGGCACAAGTTCAGACCTAAGGTTTGTGAGGCTAGATCAAAGCAGAACCCCAGAACAAAAAGCAAGAAATGAACAGGTCTGAATCTCCGTGCTGTGGGTTTTTTTGAAAACCAATGTCGTTCCTACTGTGTACATTATTTAAAGGTAATGGTAAAATGGGTAAGGCATTTCCCCATGTAAAGGAGGGTGCAGGAGTGCAGCACGCCCAGGAATCATATTCAAGCAGAACAGACCACCAAGATGGGAGGCACCAAGGAAGGCACAGATGGAAGTAGTGTAAAGTGAATGCTGAGAGCCGGAGGGAAAATTTTCTGCAAGGATTACAATGCCTCAGAATGAGTGCTGGGAGCCTCAGGCAAATGGCTGCTTTGTTGGCCCCTAAGCAAAACCCTGTTTTATTACTTGAACGATTTGAAGAGAGTTCCCTCTTCTATGTCCCTGAAAACTATCTGCCCACTACTGACTCTGCCTTTTTTCCCTCTGCCACCTCCTGTGTGTAACACCAGTACAGTGCTATGAAATGCAGCACAGGGACAGAGCTTGCAGAGACCTGCTCAGGCATTTTAAATCGAAGTTCTGTCTGAAGCTGCTCAGAGCAGATTAAACATGCAGTTGTAAAAACACCTGGGGTAAAATCCCAGCCCTGTCACATTAGCAGCTCCCATGTTCAAAAGCTTACTGGAGCTTTGCACAAAAAGATGATCATGCACACAGGTTTTGGCTGTATAGAGAGAAATGAGGAAATTTATTTCAGCCTATGGCCCCTACATCGCTGGTCTCTGTCCTAAACCATGGACAAACAACATCCAGAAAAACATCAGGGGAATTGAGACACTCAGGTCAACAAGCCGGTCTCCACCAGAACAGGGGGACTGAGGGAAAGATTGACAACTGAGGCCCTGTTAACGCTCAGTTGTCAGCTTCATGTTATCTCTTTTAATATCATTTGAACACTGTTCTGCTGCCAAAAATGTGTGGAAATTTCAGAGACTGAGGGCCTTGAAGCAAGGTCAAACTTATGTACAAATCCAATGTGATGCTGAACACTCAGAATTACAACCCACTGACATGGGGCAACCTGCCAGCCACTCCCAGGGCCAGGGACTCTCACCCCAATGGGACCTGTGGGAATTCCCAGTGCTCAGGATCAGTTTCTCTGGAGACAACAAAATCAAACATCATATTGAACCATCACTCTACCACAGTCCTACTCATTTCAAGAATTTATTTCTTGGATCAGAAAAAGTGAAGAAAGTTCTCTGAATCTGTGAGAACTGAGAGAGGGGAAAAAATCCATTTTTGTCCTTTTTTTTGTGCACATTCGCAATTTGCTTTCCTCCTGTAGAAAACCAAAGGTCACAGCCTAGACAGCTCATAGACCTAGGGGAAGGTGATTCACAAGTGCTCTTTATTTAGTTTGCCTGAGCTCAGACAAAAGAGCAGCAAAGGAAAATAGATAACTTTGGTATCTGGGAAGAGGTGTAAAGAAACACTGAAGGGTGCCTACTGAGGCTGTCATTCTAAAGGCCTCTCAAAAAATGATGAAAAAATACCTTGTGACACTTAGAAAAGAGCGTTGGCATATATCATGTATTTTATAGCAAATCTTGCTTAAGCAAATATGCCAGATTCAATGGTCCCATTGGGCTCTATGTTCAGATTTTGTTTGGATTGATTGGATACTTCCATTCAATACAGATTTACCCAATTCCTAGCTTCAAGATACACCAATCTTTTAGGAGATCTTAAATGTGGAGATTAGGTGGCCTATGCCTATGTAACTCAGCTAGACCTATCATCAATCCCTTTGCAAAGATACAAACAAACCACATGTTTGAGGCACACTTGCCTTACCCTCCAATGTCACCAACTGAGGATGAAAGCATGCCAGATATTTCCACCCAGCTGCTAAATCAGAACTATTTTGCTGATAGAAAATCTGCCAACTACAAAAATAACTTAATTCCAGATGGTTAGTGGTGGGCTGGGTGGACCAACAGGGCATCAGTACTGCTGTCCACACAAAAACATCATGTTTTAGCCAAGAAGGTTTAAAAAAGAAAACCCTGGATGACATACAAGGAATACTGACTTTCTGTACATGATCCGCTAAATGTATTGCTTCAGCTGATTAGAATTATATCTTGCATTTGCAGATTTTTTTTCAATGGGCATTTATGATTACAAGAAGAAAAACCTGAAATAAGGGTCTTCAGTAGGTCCCCTGTGAATAAGGGCTTTTGTTTTTGTCGAGATAAGGAGAAATCACCATACTAACACAAATAATGCTAAAATCCAGCTCTAGCAAGACCAGAACTCTTGCTAAGAATTGACAAATTTTTCAAATGTGACTAAACTGGGGCAAGGCCCAAGGTTTCCTAAAGCCACAGCAGTATCTGAGGAAATACTTAAATCCTGACTGTATCAAGGACAACTCTACATTGTCTGGCTCTTTCTGATGTCTCTACTCTAAACACTTCAGTTATCCCAATAAAAGCTACAGCTAAGTTGAAAGAGCATTAAAGATGTGCTGGGTTTATCAAAATGAACAAAAATGTATGCTTGTTTTCTGAAGGTTAAGGGCTATCCGTTGAAGTGCAACCAATGCAAAAATGCATAGCTCATTCCTTCTCTGATACAGTCTCAGCACAGAGACCTTTGTGTGATGTTCTGTTTCAGCAGGAGGGCTGCTAGCTGGGTAACAGGTGACGCCACAATGTGTGATGTCCTTAAGTGCCATTTCACAGCCTTCGGTGGCAAGTTCCCAGTAATAAGCCTGGTTCAGCCAGCTAGGTCTAACTCCAGCCCACAGACTGCCCTGTCGTAGTCCTGCTGCACTGTACCCAAGGCTTTCCAAGGAAAGGTGGAGTTCTGCACCTGTCTCCACAGCCAAGCCAGGGCTGAAGCACTTTCACCTCTTCTGCCAAAGATCACACCATTGCAAATGAAGCACAGAGGTGATGGAAAGCCTGTCAATAACACCAAATGAAGCTGAGAAGGGGTGAAAGTGGTGTCCCACTCACATCTGAATTTGCACAGTTTGCTCTCTACAGAATTTAACCTTTTAAAAATGGTTTGACCTTACATTGGGAGCAACAAAAATCTTACAGGTAGAGAACAATATGTTCATTCTCTGTTAGCTTTAGCTACACATACCAAAAAAAAAGAGGACAACAAAAAAAAGGCTTGCAAGTTGAGGATGAAATGACAACAGAAAGACATGAGGGTAAAAATCCTAAATCTCTGTATTTCCTCTTTTAGTAAAGGAAGATCTTAACTTATACTAATTACTCCTGATTGTTCAGACTCACTGAGCCTGTGAACACACTACAAAATGAAAACTTTCTTCTTCATATTTTCAATGAATTAGAACATAATACTCTGCCCAATTCTTGGGTCACCTTCTGACATAAAGGTCTCAGCCCTGACCTCTAGAACAACACAACCAAAAAGAATTTGGCTAGCTGATATGAAACAGAGCTCCCAAAATGTTTGTGACATGAAACTTAATAAAACTGTGATAAAAATGGTTTTCAGAACCAAAATAAATGCCAGCCTTGGAATACTCTGAAAACTCAATCTGAGGAAATAATTCTGTGATTAACACATTTTCATCATATTCTACAAAAACAATGTTTCTTGTTTGGGAAGACCGTGCTTTTATAATGATTATTGGGAGACTGGGCATAAGTCTCCCTTCATCTTGAGTACTTATTTCACACACACACACACACACACACACACACACACACACACACACACTCCTCCCACCAGTAGGTTCTGATACAATCTTTACTTTTAGATTCTGGGAGTGACTTGCAACAGCATGTTCACCCGTGTGGCCAACATCTATCATGTGTGCTTTGCTCTGCCTCTGAACTAATTTGGGAGTCCTGTGTGTGCACTGGGATCTCTTGCTTCAGCACACATGCCACTCACTGTTTATGATAATGGCAGGCAACAGTGCAGCTTCCACTAAAAGGAGTTCCTGTGTCATGGTCCCCATACTAAAAGCCCCCTGGGGAAGTTACATGTCAGAGTTGAGTCGCTCTCACCGTTCACCACTGCCAAAAGTAGCACGTCCCATGCTTCAGCCCTGCCCTTTCTTCTCTCCATCCCAGCCATACTAACACACCCTTTCTCTTGCATCAAACTAATGTTCATTAGAGCCTTCACTGAGCTGATTCAGTTCATTAACCCAGGAGCAAACAATTCACTTTTTTGTCATGTTAGTTTTCTTCCAGGCCAGCAAGTTGAATCTGTTTCATGCAGGGCCTGACTAGCACTAGACGACATGCTGCCCACCAGGGGCAGGGGAGAGGAGCCATAAGAGCAGGACAGAGCCCTGGATATCCCAGCACAAAAAAAAGATGATCAGCTGTAACACATTGCTTTACCTTCAGCAGTCTGACCCTGATGGAAGGAGGTTTCTTTGCAGCCAAAGAGTGAAACACATGCAGCTCTTCTCCTTGAGCTCTCAGCAGTATGCCATGAACCCTCAGCCCAGTAAGAAAAGGCCCTGACAACCAACAGGGACACTCTGAACCTTATCTAATATCCTATGGACAGCCAAGGCAAAAAGTAAGTTTGATGCATTCATTACAGTTGCTGGTGGTGGAGAAATACACACAGCAGATTTCTGTGCTTGTCCATGGCTAACAGCTTTAAGATTGCTTGTACTGAGTGAGCATTTCACCATCTGCAACCAGGTGGGAATTTTGGGGAAAAGAAATCAAACCCAAAATGGATTTGCACAGAGTGAGAGATAAAGGAGATGCTGGAAAGGCACAAAGTTTGTAATATTCCTAATCCCAAAGGCTTTCCCCTTTCTTTCCTTATTGCAGATCACCTGTCCCTCCCTCCCTGACTACTCCTGCTCCTTGCCAGCATTTCAGACTTCTTCCTATTTGTGTGCCTCCTCATGCACAGAGACGCTACCTAATCATCTTTATACAGCTCCTGCAGCCTGTTCCTTTTATAATGTCTGTAAGACCATTGCTCTACATGCACATTTACAAGAAATCAACTACCAATTAATAGCCAGAAAGCAAAAACCTTACACTCACATGTCTGTATTTGCACATGAATATGTATCAAATACATATATACTTAAGTATCTATAGTAAATTTAATCTACTCTTTCCCCTCTCCCTCTATTCTTTGCATGCCAGGGCAGCTAAATTCCACTGGAGCTTAATTTCTGTGACTTAGAAAATGTCATTTTAAGGTGCAATGCTACGGTAGACTTGAGGTTTGCCTAGCTCCATCCAGTTTCTTCACACAAAAAATAACACACATCACTGAACCTGACTGTGTGAGCTGACACTCCCTTCCAACAATGAAAGTGTTTTGTTACTTTTCCTTAGTAATAGCTAGGAGGGAAAGGTTCTTTCTCCACAGCTGTTTCTTGAAACCCTCCAGTACGCTACGATGACTGACAGACCTTTCAATAGAGGAGGTTGGACATTTATTCATCGTGAATTGATCCAAGCCTTTGATAACCTGATAAAAGGATGCAGTTGACTGCTTTGGTAAAGAGTCAGGATTTCAAAGACTGTAAAACAGTGGATATTGTAAGTATTTAATCCATTTTATTAAAAGCAGAGTTAGTCTGCATAACTCATTTGCTCAGTGATACTCATCTACATATTAGCCTTACACACACAATCTGACCTCTAATACATGTCAGCTTTCAGTTTGATTTTTGGCTTTACTTCCTACTCTGTTTTGCATCCCAAATGCATTGCTTGTAATTTTGCAGCCAAAGTAAGTGAGTTCAATTCATAAAGCTCGTGCAAGCAGCTCCCTCAAAACCTTCTCCTGTCACCACCACAGCATCCACGATGCCATCAGAACTGGGTAGAGTTAACATGTACAACAGAAACTTCTCCAAAAGCCATTCTTTCCACCTTTCAGCTCTTCAATGAATTGAAGCACTCCTCTGTGCAGTGAAAACCCCTTCAGCTCGGAAAATTATAGAGGAAGAAAACAGACTGGTCCCTTTAGGTTGTAAAAGAGGTTACGGTTACCTTCCAATAACAGTTCCCATACCCTTTGATATTCTATCTACTTTATCATTTTCCCCAGTTTTGGAGAATAGCAGCTGTCATAACAGAGCTCATCTTCTGCACTGCCTGTCACTGCATGGAGTGAGATCGGTGAGGATGGAGAAAACACTTGTTGGGAATCTTCAGCTTGCCTTGGCTATGAGGCAAAGATGAGTCACTGCCTGACCCAGGAGTCAGAGGTCACCCCCTCTGGGGAGTCACCACCTTGTTCAGTCCACTCACAGCTAATCCCCCGTGAGTGGCTCTTGCCAAAAGATTTCTTTATCCCCTTGACTGAAAAAAAACATAACAACAGAGTTAACAAGCCCAGTAAAAATCCATGACTCAGGCAAATCCTCAAGGATCAAGTGGAGAGCGGGAGGGAACATAAACTAATCCAAGAGTCCAAAATGTCTTTCACCGGAGCCTTTTAAAAAAAACAAAAACTTCACAAAACTTCACTAGGGTCTCCTCGTTAGTGGCGATTACAGGAGAGGCATTTCTTTCTTTCTTTCTTAGCTAAGAATCTCTTCTCAACAACACAAACAAGGGTGCCTATTGACATGGCGCAGTGCTTTCTAATCCATCTGAGCAGCTGGCTTTGTATGTCTTTTATACATACTGACGGAGGAAAAAAGGAAGGCTTCTTGGGGAGAAGAGCCTCTGTCTCTTCAGTGAAAATACTTGTTTCATTGCTGGATGGCCTGCAGTGTTCCTGAGGAATAGATACAATTCTTTTTCTTTTATAGAAACATTTTACAGTACATAGTTTTGACTATCAGCAGTGACTCACAGAAGTTAAAAGGGATAATTTTCTCCTATGTTCCCCAAGAGAAAATTACAAACATCTCAGACATTGGTTCTGCCACTAGTTTTCAAATCTGTAAACATCAGCCCAGGTTTCCTGGGGTTAAAATAAAAGCAGTTGTTATGTCACTAAATTTCAATAGATGCCTCACAAAGGACCAGGACAACCCAGGGCAGCATGTACACAAGAGTGACCAAAAGCTTCCTATGTACAAAAGGGCCTGGATATACCTGTGAATTGCCTGCAATACCAGCTCACAGTGTTCATTTCCTAGGTCATTTTAAGGGGTCCAGTGTGGGAGAGATAAACCCTCAGCTGCTTTCAGTGGTTCCTAGCTTGCACCAGCACCATTGCAACAGCTCAGAGTTGCAGGAAGCAAGCGCTTCCCTCCAATCCCTGTCCCTGCCATGTGGCCCCATGTGCTCCCAAGGGCACCATCTCCAGCACTCACTTTTCCTTTCACAGAGCAAATAACAGCCAAAAAGCTAAGCCAAAAAGCTAAGCAAGCAGCCAAAAAACCCACAAAAAATAACAACCAAAAAGAAGAGCTGTCATCAATACAACAGGTGGGAATGAACACTGACAAGGCACAATGCTTCTCATTGCAGTCTACAGCTTCCTCACAAGGGCCAGAGGAGGGGCAGGCACTGATCTCCTCTCTGTGGTGACCAGCAACAGGACCCAAGGGGATGGCCTGGAGCTGTGTAAGAGGAGGTTTAGGTTGGATATTAGAAAAAAGTTCTTCACCCAGAGGGTGGCTGGGCACCAGAACAGGCTCCCCAGGGGAGCACTCACAGCACCAAGCCTGACAGAGTTTAAGAAGCGTTCAGACAATGCTCTCAGGCCTATGGTGTGACTCTTGGGGTGTCTTGTGCAGGGCCAGGAGTGTGACTCAATGATTCTTGTGGGTTCCTTCCAACTCAACATATTCTGTGATTCCCTTTTTGCAGCATTATTCTCTTCTGTCTCAAGCTACACAATGTCGTATGTTAATGCTCAAAGTCTTATAACACAGTATCGCAGGATTTGTCTTTACCTTCCTACTCCAAGCCTTAGTCTACAATCACGCTCCTCTCTCAAAGTGGTGTCTCCAGAAAGCACTTTAACTGTTGGCTTTCCTGTCCTACTATCCACACAAGTTCTCCCATTTTTATTTTTATTTTCCAAATGCCAGCATACAAACAATAGCAGTGGTGTTGGACCCGGTATAGCTCTTTTTGCTGAATATTAATCTTTGTAAAAAGCAAAATTACACTTCACTTTCAAAACTTTTATAAGGATTCATATGTTATGATTTTCCGTAAAACTTGGGAATATTCACTGAAAGCTGGTACAGAGCTCTGAACAAATTACTATTTGCTATTACCTGGAGCAAACTAATTTGAAATTTTACACTGAGTAGTGTAGCTTTTCCCCACATATCACATACTTCATCTGTTCAATTAGTTTCAGTGAGCTGAATTTTTTGTAGACTTCAATTTTTTCTTTGTATGAATCATATCAAATAACATAAATGTTGTCTCCCTTGTTGTCTTGTTTATACTTCATTTTATTTCCCATGCCATGTCTTTTTAACCAAACAAGTTGTGTCTGCTAAGCTTCACAGATGAGAGCAGAAAATTTTCCAAGCCACCATTTCCTTAGCAAAACTGTGGTCCCTAGCCCTAATTTGAGGGTCTCAGGTGCTGCAAGGGGCAGCACCAGGAGGTGCTGTGGCAGTGCAGAGCTCTGTTAGAGCAGGTGCAAGATGAGGCTTGAAGTCAACAGTTCACTGTTTTGTCAAATGCTGTTAGGATTCACAGCTGTGTTTTGACCAGCTTTCATATCCTCATACCTGCATGAGAGACCTTCTCAGGCACAGCACTGAACCCCCAAAGCAGTGCAAAGCCTTCAATAGTGCACACTTGGCAAAGCTAATGCAAACACAGCCTTTATGAGCTCCAAAGTTGTGAGTCAGAGCTCACCTCTTTCTGCAGGCTCTTTTCCATCCCTTCACGTCAGAAACATTTCCATTGGCCTACTGGTGAAAGACATCTTCTAAAGCAAAATATGTTCAGCTTTTGTGTTACATCTGTAAAGACTGTTCTGCCCAAACACTAGAAACAACACACAAAAAATTGCTTTGAAAGTTGTTAGCAAAGGAAATTTTAACTTTATGAGCAATTAAAAATGCATGTGATTACTGGTCTGTGTTTTCAAAGAACATATGTGCGTATCTATAGTAAAACAATAGGGAGGCATGACTGAGAATTAGCATTTAATCCTAAAAACTTTGAAAAATAGTTCAGTCATTGTTTTTAAGGTCCCAATCCTTTCCAGAGTTGACAGCTCCAAGGGTAAAGCCACTTAGCCTTGTTTAATGCAGGAATGAAACAGCATGGGGAAGCAGTGCACAAGACAGCCTGAGCAAAGATACACATCTTCTGGGAGCAGTCTAGCTATTCTTTTCCTCTTAAGCCAGTTTCCCCTCAAAGCTGTGAGTAAAAGAAACAAAAAGTTGGATATACTTAAGACTTTTTAAACATAACTAGGCTTCTTCATTTTTCATGTCTTTCATTTGCTGGGGCTTTGCAATTTGCCTTCAACCTCCCCACTGTGAAGTCCTCAGTCAAGTCAAACCTGTTTGCCCTTTGTGTGTGCGAGTGCCCTTAGACCCAACTCAGCCAACAGTTTAGAGTAAACAGACCTACCCAGGGAGGAGATGGAATTTGAACTGCAAATCATGTGTGTCCCAAACAATTACTCCCTCTCCAGGTGAGGGAATGCAGCAACATTTCTGGTGTCTAAGCAAATTTCTCCGCAGCAGTTTGCGAGATGGGAGATCGGTCTTTTTTCATCACAGGCAGGGCAGTGCCTTAGAGAGACTCATCAACAAAAAAACCTGCTTAGCTAACTAGTCTGCTCCTTATGCTTACCTACTGCTGATTTGATGAGCTAATATTTTAAGAACAGTGGGTTCATCCCGGAACCACCCTCTTACCTCAGTGATTATGTCTAAATCGCTCTGCCGAGTATCTTACATAAGACTTGCATAAGTGATGCATTCTGCCCCTGGTAAATTTGGTTGCTCTAGCTAATGAGGGGTACCACACTGTGAACTTCCCAAACTGCAGAGCTTCAGACTGACCAAAACTGCACTGTTTGACACAGTGCTCATCCTGTGACTGACCTTTCAAAGAAGATTAAACCTAGGCAAACTATTGAAAAGTCTGAGCAAGCTGAGACCTGGCAGCAAAGGCAAACACAAGCACAAAGGGATCACAAAGAGTAAAGAAAAGAGTAGGAATAAATAAGGGAGAGTGATAATCTCTTTCCATCTGAAAGAGCAGAGACCAGCACAGACCTGAGCATGGAAGGATTTTGGTATGGAGCACCAAGATTTCCTGCCTCTACCTCCTCCTCTCACCACCACTGGTTTAGGGATGCTCAGATCTGGACCTGTGAACTCACCTGCTATATATGCATGTCCTAATTACACTGGAAAGTCCACTCATCTCTTGACCACAAAATTTAAAATGTAAATGACAGGCCTCAGATAAAGGCTACCTATTTGTGAAAAGAGCATGTCCCATGCAAGACCTGCACATCCTGCTCCCCACAGGAAAATATCTCTCTTCTGCATTGACTTAGAAGATTTCTCTGAAGACAGGTCAGGGTGGTGGATGCTGAGAAGGATAAACTACATAATTGGGGTGGGGGGGGTATCAACTCCAGGCTGTAAACGGGAAGAGAGCTAACTTCAGAGAGCTCCATTAAAACCCTAGGTGCTAATCATTATTTCATTTTTTCTGACTCTTTTCCCAAAGCCCAAGGATTCAGGCTTTATATTAAGAGAAATGCAAGAAGATAGTATGCACAAAATACATAGCTTACATTTCTCATACACGTCCTGTTATCCTTAAGTCAGTACCCAATGATACTTTGACTATCACATAGAAAACATGCATGACCTTCTTTATGTGGAGAGTATGTATAGTGTTACTTAAAACTTATACTAAATCTGTAAGAAAGGTGGCCATTGGGACTAAAAGAAAAATAAAAAACAAAGCAACCCATGAAACTCACAGTGGTTGAGAAATACACTAATTAAGGTGGATGGTGCAACCACCATTTGCCTCCCTTGTCATTATGAGGCAGTTGTTATTACGTGATCACATACTGCCTAGACTCCTGTCCCATTCACTGCATAATTATAACAAAAAGGAAGGTAAAGGTTTTAACGTGAAATGTCCTGGAAGCTTGGAGTCACTTAAGCTTTGCTTATAGAACACCTAGCATAGTCTACATAGAAACACAGTTAAAGCTAAAAAGTGTGTCTTAAGCACCAGGTATTTTATTTGATGTGACCGGCCTGGTTATATAACTGGGGGCCAACCTGGGAGAGGCACAAACTTGAGATCTGGATTTGCTTGTTGTCGGCAGGTGCTACGTTGTGTTGTGACCTGTTCCAGCCACACCTATAATCACACAAGGAGCAACAGGTAACTCCTGAGATTGCCTTTTATCTTTAATCGCTTCCTGTTCACACTTCATTCTGCCAGCACCTCCTGTCAGGATTATTGCTGTTTATTTCCCATGAATATCTAAGAATATCATTCATCCCAGCAATAAAGGTTTCCATGCAGTGAGGCATGCTTCAGAAGTGGCCTACAGTATTTCCTAAAAGGTTACTTGACTGACTTGTTGGTTGGGAAAGTAAACAGGAAGACCTACATTGTCTGTCATAAAAAGCAACAGTATTAGGCAGGCGGAGATCACTGAAGCAGTTACTCCAGTGTAGTTTTCTAGAAATTAAAGTCTGGTATGAGGATGAACTCATCTACCAGCGGCACCACTACTATGAGACCGATCTTGAAACTCGCAGTCAGGTTGACTTGTTTCTTCTTACAAATACTTGGATGAGACAGAGTTACAGATTTTAGATAAACTACATCTGTCACTACTCAGACACAAGATTTCTAACAGATGATGGTTTTATTTAGTTTATGATCCTAACTGCACAGTACAACAACTGAGTCATACCATAGTTTCTTAGACCATATCTCCGTCTCCCACCTACACATAATGATACCTAAGTGGTCAGCCTAATTGCTTTCAAGATGGCCCTGAAGAGCCCAGTAATTAACTTCTCTCTCATGAGGCTCTGCAAGAGTCAGCAGCAATAAGTCCCATCACCCTTGCTGCATCCCACCACACAACCAACTCAACAGATGGACATCACTGACCTTCAGGAAATGTTGTTTGACAAACATTTTAAAATACCAGAATCTGTTTGGGAGGTCACATGCAAAGTTATATCAGGGTATTTATATTTAGAGATCTGAAAACAACCCCTTTTTTATTGAGAGAGAAGTAGTAATAGAGAGAGAGAAATAGGCAAATGAAACCATCAGAAACACTAAATGAAACCATCAGAAAGTTACCCCGAAACAAACAGAAAAAGGACTGTTTCTTGCTCTAGTTAATATGCAGCTGTGGGGCTCATTGCCACAGGATACTGCAAATGTCAGCTCTGAAAGGAGTCCAAAAACAGCTTCACCAAGCCATGTAAGAGAGATCCATCAAGGGCTACTAAGCTCAAGGATACCAACTTCAGCTCCAGAATGCAATGCACTACTGAAAACTGGGAGTTTCACTGTAAGGAGCACCACTAAGTCTGTCCTTCTCTTTTAGCTCATTACTGAGCACTGTCAAAGGCAGGACAGCAGGAGGTAATATTATCATGATGTCCATTAAGCAAGGGTTCCCAAGTAAAGCTTGTCTTTCCACCATTCTTCATACACTTCCTGTCTCCACTGGACCAGACACAACTGTGATAACCTCAGCCCTGATGAAGGACTGCCAACAAATATGGTCAAAATGACAGACATTGGACATACTAGAGTCTGCAAGGGCTCAACATCAATCACCTTTTTCAACATCTCCATCAGCTCCACAGAGTCTAACCAGTGAGAATTATTCTACATCTTCCATTTCACACACTCTTGCTCTCATTCTCTTTCTCAAGTCACAATTTTGCCTTTGACTAGACTCATCTGCTCCCTAGCATAACAAAAGTAACACTTCATCCTCACAGCAGTTATGGGCACTTCCCAGTGTTGCTTTTTTCTTCTGTTAAAAATGTCCCACTTTATAATCAACATACACTGCAGTAGTTTTGACTGCTGTGTGGAGCTTCCCCTACTGCCGTTACACAGTTTCATAACTAAGACTGCTCTGCCTGAGTCAACTTAAAACTACTGAAAATGTCAACTATTTCAAAATTAACTATTGCCAGAAATAGTCACATTGCTTTCAGACAATCTTACTTTTGGCAGACATCACTTGAATCCAGAAACTGCAGAGTTTTAAAGTTTCCACCTATCCTTCATCCTCATTAGTATTCAATAATACTGGTCATTTCATAACTCAATAATGAGTTGCAATTATACATTTAAGAGGCTTTCAAAGGTCCAGTTCTCTCCCCGTGTGTAAACTCTTCATTTGTGTATAAACTGGCTACATTCTGCCTTACCTCTTGCAAAAATGTACTTAGCATTTACTCTCAATGACTCCACCTTCCACTTTCTGACAGGATCAGCATTCCATACAGTCTAGAAATAAGGAGAGCTATATGAAGGATCATGAGAAAGTCCTGTATTGCTGGATGGACCGATTTGTCACAGGCCTCAGGAACTTTCACACTCCTCACTATGCAATATAATATCTTTTTTTGTGCTTGGTACTATTGATTCTCCTCCCTATAAATTATAGCAACTTTCCTTGTTGCTAAGAAACCAAGCATGCTCAATGCCTCCTTCTTATAAAAAGTCTTAGACAGTAGTCGAGAGGCAACTTCATGGTTTTGAGTGAAACAATATTGATTTTTATGAGTCTAACCACAGAATATAAATAGCACATTGCCTATTTACCCTTATTTTATTGGTGGCACAGCACATTAGCATTCTCTTTATCACTATGCCATGAATGAATGAAAGATAGAAAAAGTTTGCCATATATAAGCCATTAATCTAATTGCGAAGATGCTGTACACAATTGCTTTGTGTAGAGGAAAGAGATGTCAGACTTTGCTAGTGCTTGGAGAAGGAACAGAAAAATGATGGCCAGCAACTTTAGAAAAGCATCTCATGTTAATGACCAAGTGGTGGTTCTTCTGGATTGCTACTGGAGCAAACAGCTATCAGCAGAGTACAGAGAATCAGGATGAGCTAGAATACACCAAACACTTACTCTTTAACTGAATTCAGGCAGCCAACAGGCTCCAAAGTGACCATTTTTTCTTAAACTTCCCTTTAGGAAGGATCTTATAAAATGGTGGGACCTCAATCCACAGATAGGATCTTTGTCTAACACCTCATCCTGTAAGATATCCATGCAGATTTTTAAAGATTGCAAGTAATTGAACCTGTAGGAAAAAATACTGTCAGCAACAATTTTGTCAGCTTTTACCTGGCTGGTTGGTTCAATATTTTGGTAGACACATTTGGCTTCTACAGTGTGCTCTCTGCCTTGTCTCATGCAATAGGAATTCGAAAACCCAGAATGTTTAATGGTTTGTTTTAACTGATGTCACCAAGATATACAAACACCTCTTTAAAACAGTGCCCTGAGAACAGAACAAAATCAATCCTTTCCATGTGAAAACTTACTTCTTCAGATCTTTCTTTCAGACAGCAGAGTTCTTGTGTCCTCTTCCTGCAACAGGCAGAAGGACACAACTCAACCTAGGGGCAACGTTTCCAAGCATGTTTCCTTTCGTTTTGGATTAATCCTTACAGCAGGCTCTGGAAAATGTATGCTGCTATAATCTTGTAGCTGCTGCTGGCTGTAGCAACCTTGTCTGAATCCAGTCCAGAGTA
This sequence comes from Cyanoderma ruficeps, assembly GCA_008694505.1. Classification (NCBI taxonomy): domain Eukaryota; kingdom Metazoa; phylum Chordata; class Aves; order Passeriformes; family Timaliidae; genus Cyanoderma; species Cyanoderma ruficeps. The sequence continues at coordinate 13,022,230 of VZDJ01007749.1, forward strand.
GGTCACCAAGAGTCAGTGCTGGAACAAGCACTTCTCTCTTAGAATTGCATCATCACATCAGTTCCCAGCAGAGTGTCTTATCACTGATCATCTGGGGACAGAAATTTTTGTTGATTTGCCAGATGGAGCTTTCTGGAATACCTGAAGGAGAGAAGACCTATGTGTGGCCCTCTCTCCCATTTTTATTTTTACTGAAAAGTGAAGCAATCACTGTTAGCTTTGCAGGAAGATTCTCAGGGTTATCCACAAAATCAGAGAACCTCAAGTAAGTAAAGGTCTAAAATAAAACAAAAACCAATAACAAATGCATTGTTTTCTCTTGCTTCTAACACAATACACCCACTAAGCCCCTAAACCCAATACTGAATTTATTTAATTGTGATTGTGCTGAACACAAGATTACCGGAGCCAGAAAATGTCTTGGACTTGAATCAACAATTGTTTTCCATTTTGAAAACTTCACAATGAACATGGCTGGAGACTTGGCTTCTACTCCCTGAATGAAACCCAACATCAGCTCTGGGTCCTGAGAGTCCCAAAACTGAAGCGACCCAGATGCTGCAAAGGTCAGTGCAACCAAGAACCGCCACTGAATTTACTATTTTTGCTATCATAATGTCTTTAGTGTCGAGCCAGGACCCCTACTGCACTAAGGAATGTGCAAGTCATGTATAAAAAGTAGTCCCTGCATCAAAGACCTTACAGTACAAGTTTTAGTGGGCTCTATCAACTACACAGAACAAACAAGGGGGGCAGGAGGGACCTGGTAACCCAAACACAAGCACATACTGGCACAATAAGCATTAGTCATGGCTTACCACCAACTAATCACAAAAAAAGAATAATTTCCAGTAACAGTTCTCACTTTTACCAACAAGAAACCCAACAGAGCTTGTTTTTTCTTTTTTTTAGACCTCTCTGCATTCTCAGTACAGAACCACCTACAGACAGAAACCCCTTCTCTGTTAGACTAGCGCCATGACATTTTACTGCATTTTGTGCACTAGACAGGGGGAGGGGAGGTAAACCATGGTAAGCCAATCAATTGGATGCAGACTGGCCTTCCTTTTCATAGTGAAAAGGGTTTATTTTTTCCTCTAAGAGTGAGAAGACTCCAAAACTTGTTCTTATAAGGAGGTATCAAGGAAGTCTTTTATGTAAAAGCGGAGGGCAAACCTACAGTTCTCAAAAGCACACTAATTTTTCATTTCACATGCTTTGTTCTGAGCCTGCTGCTCTAAGTGCACTCACCAGACCAACTTTTATTAATAAGATTTAGTACTCTGCACAACAGTTCAGAAAGAGTCAGTGACCTTCTATGTGCTATTTATTATTTTACTAAATTTGAAGAGTGCTCAGCTTATATGCTCATGCTTGCAAGGTTCTTGCTGGGCTGGAATGGCAAGCCACTGACGATGGTATAAGGGGCAGTTTAGCTCCAGAGGGGGGCTGCAAACACATCCTGAGGGCTCTTCTCCTGATGGGACATGAGCATAAGAGACCAGCTTTGCTCAGCCAAGGTCTACCTCATGTTAGTTGGAGCTATGTGATTCAGTCCACCACTTTTTCTTTCCACCTCAGGCTGGAAACTGAAGAAAGCGGTTGTCCTTTAGCTCTTCTAGCACAGGTGCAAACCTCTGGAATTCCTGGATCCTGAAGCAGACTTCAAAAATGCAGAAGGAGAGACTGGACTCACCTTGAAAAGACATGTTACTATAACACACAAGTCTCTATTCTCTATTAAATTAGAGGGGTCTTCTAATTATTAAATTATAAAGGGCTGTCTCCATTTCTCCCTAAGCTGAGAAATGCTAGGTAAGCCAAGGAAACTAAGTGGATTCATGTGTTCTAAAAGCATCCAAGCAGATATGGATCCTCCTTCCATTCAAAGCAGGGCACTGTTTGTGAGCTAACTATATATTCCCCCATGGTCACAGTGCAAGAAAAACATTCATTCTGTCTTTGACGTGATACTATAATTCTTCAGGCTGCCTCACTATAGTGGGTTCAGGGTAAATTCCCCATTTGTCCTGGCCTCACAGTTCCCAACAAATGCATCCTAGGATGACAGAACACCATTTCACTGAACTAACTAGCTGTTTTTGGCTTTCTTCTCATTTCTCCCCTGTAACACAGGGCCTTTTATCTTGGGGCTGTCTCCTCCTGGGCATGCCTCCAGCTAGCCTTAGTGCCTGCTGCACATGAGCACTACGCAATATCAGCATTGCTTTAAAAGTGTACCGAAGGCAGGAAAACAGTTCCTTTCTTTCCCTGCCACCCCCCTTTTTAAATAAGAATTTTTCCATGTGGTTAGAGAAATAACATCTGGAATTACTGAAGGCTGCCAAAATGAGAGAATGAAAACAATGAGTTGAGTCACACTTGAACCTGCCAACTTCATATAATTCAGACCTTCTTGAGGCAGTTTGAAAAGGAAAGGGGGGAAAAAAAGGAAAATGTTTTCCTTTGCTTTTTACAATGCAATTTTATTTTTAATCTGCTGATGTCAGTTACAGAGTTGTCCCAGTCATAGCACCATGGTGTGGGCATTCATCCTTGGGGCACCCTGATATCACAGTGTTTCTGTATTTCATCTATACACGTGCAACAGCAGATCAAGGTTTCTCTTAACTAAGCAGTGACCCACTGAACTAGTGAAATCTCACCCAGGAAGAGATGCTGAGCCCCACTGGACATTTTTACTCCACCTCACAATGCAGTGCAGAGAATTTTAAATTGTCCCAAAAGTCCCTTAGTTTTTCACATCTGTGAACAGTGCTGCTATGCTCTGGTACACTTTAAAATGGTTGCATACTGTTCCAGTGTAGTCTCTGTGAAAGATCAGCTTCTGTATGATGCCCTAATCTTTGTTAAGGACATTACATTTCTCTGTCTAGTCTAGGAAAGACCTTCAAGTGTTTCCATGGTCTGAATTTTTCACCCTTTTCACTTCAGTTATGCTGTGCCAGCACACAGGCCCACCAAAGCTGTATTTCCAGGACCCATAGGATGGAGAGTTGAACTGTTTAGTGAAACCGGAAATTCAGGTGATACAAAACACCAGCAAAATATTCTGTGAAAAAAATCACAAATATGAATCAAGCCAGGCAGCCTGAGGAGTCTTCCATGGAATTTAAATGCAAATGCCAGTGTGTCAGGTGGAGGGAAAAAAGAGCAAACTGGAGCCTTGCATATATGAGAGAGAAGACCAACAAAGTATAGCAATCAATAGACAGCAGAGAAGGATTTGTAGCAATACTTTGGGAAAAATCTAATAAAGAGCTCTGGATAATAGGTTTAGCAAGAAAGAAGTACAATCAGCCAGGTAACTTCCTGCTGCTGATTAATACACAACATGTTCAGGGATTTACAGATATTGTTTGCAATCTGCCTGAATCCAAGACATACCAAACTTCATCATCCATCCATTATTTTTTTCTCTTTAAAGAAACCACTCCAAAGACTTAATTGAAGCTGACTGCTAAGTCAAGCAGGGTTGCATAGTTCATATCTAGGCAAAGCACAAGGAATTATTATCAGTCCTGTGGGGTATCATCTGACAATGGAAAAAGATGATGCAGAGTCATGCAGGATTACCACATACCATACACACTCTCATCATGAGAGTAGCTATAGCTTTTACAAAAGTACTTGTACTCGTGTCTCAAAAAGCCCTTGGGAACATCATCCCCACTATGATTTATACTAACATTCCTCTTGTATGACCTTACTGCTATTACTGACCTTACTGCTATTGTTACTATTACTCCTGTGGCAGGGGCAGGTGACACTCATAGCAGCTTTTGCAGCAGTATGCCAGTGTGATAATTCCACCCTGGCTTCACCAGCCCATTACTGGCTCAGGCAGAAGGCACCTATTCCCGCCCTTTCATTTCTCGAAAGCTGCCATTTCATCAGGCTATAGCAAGCCATTTTCTGCACAGCTATCACAGCCCCTCTCCCTCAGTGCAAACCTACTGGAAATTCTTATCGAGCTTGCCCACACCATTGTTCCACACTATCATGTGTTATCGGAGAAGTCACTGCACATTTAGCACATGTCAGCTTTTTTCTTTTCACTAAGTCCCCTGGCAACAGTTCCAGTAACTCTCCTCACCTCAAAGGCTTTAAACAATCCTACCAAGATGGCTGAGCAGCTAGAGAGCCATTAACACAACTCCATTATGTGGATAGACCTTTGTTCCAGGATAAGGCAGGGTAAGACTCACTATTTAGTTTAAAAGCCTTCATAAACAGCAAGCTAAAAGAGCTCCATCTGGCTTAATATCAAAACAGGAATGTATACAAGATGTGGCTACACTGATTTAGTTTTGCTCTTTTAAATTTGCTCCTTATCTTATACCAAGAGGTTTCCCATTTAGACAGTGTGAGGCTGCTAAACGGTACTTAACCACCCACTATTTTGTACTTATTAACTTACTGTCATTTAACATAAAATGCTTAGGCAAACCATGAGAGAGATCAGAATTCTGATCCTCATATTAAAAAGAAAAGGGCTCCAGGCATTAGATTGTGAAATATGATTTCCCAGGATATATTAAATTCTGGGTTAGTGTTCTTTTTGATATCACAGAAAGTCAAACCTCATTTCATAAGAGGGCACTCCAACATGCTTTGCATACAGCATGCTTTCCCTTGATAAAGGCTCTGTGCTGCAGCAAACTTGGAATTTGATCAGAACCTCTGGAGCACCCAGTAGTGGGTGTGGAGGAGAGCAAAACCCACACCACGAACCTCATCTCACAGAAGTTCCTTAGATAGTTCTATAACAAACACAAACAAGAGCAATGAGCCAAAGGGCTCATCAGAAAGCATCACAGGCTTGAATTATGCTGCAGGAGGAACTGCAGATGCAGAGTCTAGCTGGTACAGCACACATCACCTCTGTTATTAGCATGTTAACTATATTTCTGCAAGAGCCACAGCAGAAGGGCAAACAAAGCATTTAGGACCATTGGGAGTCAAAAGGGTATTGAGTCTTGAACTTTTTCACATACTATCAGTCCAACTACAGGAAAACTGTTGAGAAATACTTATGACCAAAACCTAGTTGCAATATATGTGTTTGGTACTCAGAGATTCTCAGCAAGTTTCAGGGGGAAGTTCCCCTCAGTCCTCATGGTCTTGCATAATTTGTTCACATGTTCCTTTAGCTTTAGCATTTTTCAAAGTGAAACATGGGCTGAAACACAGAAGCACAATTGTTTACAAGAAAACCCACCATGACTGATGTTATTAGAGATCAACAGAAGGCTGCATGGAGAAGGAAAGATGGGAACAAAATGGAAAGAGTGCCTTGATAATCTGGGAGTAGACAAATTACCAAAATATACCAACAAGCACTCTAAATTCCTCCTCTTTCTCTGCTTAAGCTTTAGTTCTTCAGGAGCAGAAGGTTCCTGAAATTAATGGTACTGTCTTGAGGTCAACAGAATAGGTTTTTACCCAACAAATTTAAAGTGAAGGCCCGCCACCGGTAGTCTGAATTTTAAATTTATTACTTCGTTTGTGCCACGCTCTGAACTAACTCCCTGTGTAAGTGGCTGCTAAATTTGCAGGCTGACACAGCCACATGTGGCATGTTAAGCCCCTTCACAGGGCTATCCTCATCTGATTACAATTGCTGAAGAGGGGCAGCCAAGCCAATGGTGACATGTCAAGAGCGTTTCACCATTCTCCAGCTTGCCTCAAGCTGGAGGATCCTCCCTGATACACACTGCCACACCACCGGCACTCCAGTGAGATGGTGCTGGCAGACAGCTGTAAGCTGCTGTCCTGCAAATATCTGCTCTTCCTTGAGAGAAAAACCTCACTGTTACATGACCTGGTCTGGCTCCAATGCAGTGGCTGTGGTTGGGTATTTTCTGTGCTTCTCCCACAGCAAGCTTTGAATAGAAAAATGTGAATTTTCAGGACATCCTTATCAGCAGCTCATGACTTACAGCAAAAAGAAAGGTCTCCATGGCAGACCATATGAAAAAGATGAGGGGTAATGCCAGGGCAGGGATTGCCCAGAAGCCAGCAACACTGATGGTTTGTTGCAGAGCACTCTGGAATTGGACTCTGGACAGTGGATTTTAGTAACTGTTTAGCCAAAGATCCCTGTATCTTCTAGATCAATTTATATACTTATTGAAAACTCTCACAGGTAATATAGATAAAAAGCAATAATATGAGATTATTTCCATTTTATTGACATCATTTGTTAATTAATGAATTTCGCTGTGTCTTATAACAGATTAAGACTCTTCCATATTAATTCTGTAAAATAAATTGCAGGCCTCATCTCCAGTGAAATTTTATCCCCTTCTTTCACCTTCCCATACATAAGGGTGCTTTGTAAATTGGGATTATCTTTTACCAGACAGTTCTTTTATTTGTTATAATTCATTTTGATGGATACCTTGATGTGTGATTTGATAGTTGCTTTTTGAAGAAAGAACATATGCAGTATCAAAAACTTACTTATATTTAATCATTGTTCAATTGCTTATTCCTGTGTTTCAAGCTTTCCATTGCCTGCCCTTACTGAAGATCATCCCTAATGAAGAAGGGGGAAAGGGAATATTCATAAGTAGCATCAGGTTCAGTATTCTTTGTAAGCCTATGTTTATTCTGAAAGAATACATGAGAAAGTATTGATATGTCTCTCTATCTCTCTCCCTTTTAGTAGTCTCCACCACTGAAAAATAAGAGTATTTCCAAGGAAAATCATCATTGCCAATTAAATTGGGACCACAGTCTTGTCAGCTGGGCAAACTACTCTGCTGTAAGTTGTGCTGCTCTAAGAAATCACAAGGTCTTTTTTAGTAGTACTGCAAAAGTGGCCCAAGTTTCCATGTACACAAACATGCTACATTAGCTAGTGCAATAATTTCCTGGGTTTAAAATCTTTTTTTAGCCAATATATCTGCCACGTCTTTATATCTATGGATGGGAAAGTAAACTATGAGAGGCACTAAGTAATTGTTTAACAAAGAGTTAAGTGAAAACATTTGAACAAAATAAAAAGCTTTTAGTTCACTTTTTGTGAAGAATAGCTATTCAGAGAGATGGATGATGAAAAGAACTCCATACAATTCTGTAAAATATTAATGCTTCCACCCAGCTTCTTGTAAGAATATTTTTTAAGCATCTTGCAGGCTTTACAAGCCATTGGTGTCAGTGCTTGTCAGGGCCTTTGTATCAAACGACAGGTGTTTTACCAGGAACTCAAGTACAAATCTCATTTTGATTACCCATTTTTAGTAATTCTTATGTTATTCCTGGAGTTTCTTAAAACCTTCCATCCAGATGAAGTGAGCTACTCAGCTTTTGTTTGAGGAGTGGGTGTGGATGGATTGTTTCTAAACAAATACAGCTCTAGCTTTTGTGGTTGTGGCAAATAACTTAAAAACATGATCAAGGGTGCACCTTCACAACCTCAAATGCACAGGAAAAAAAAATAAATTGGTGGGTTTTGACTTTATTTAACTATAAGGATGAGTTTGACAATGTGAGCACACAGAGTAGAGCACAGCTATAAATCAGAACCTCTCCAACCCCATGAAGTGAAGGAAATTATACTTACCTCACCCTCAGCCTGACACTTCAGTGTCAGTATCACTGAAGATACAATAGGCAGTGGTATCCTATATCAGCCTGGCCCTGCTTCATGGCTAAGTAATTCAGCCTTTTTCATTCTTTTGCCTAAATTCTTTTCACCCTCTCCAGAGACAGCTCAGCTACAAAACACTGAAATAAAAGAGCGGGGAGTATTATATCAAGACTCAGAAAATAGGCTTTTGCCTCTAAAACTACACACGAACATGTTGGGCATATAACACTACAGTTTACAACAGTCTCTTCTCCATCAACTAGTACATCATTTTCATTCACCTGAAGTACAGAAGATACTGTATTTAAAAAATTAAAAAAAAAGGAGAGGTGGGAGAGGAAGCAGAATCTCTATAGAATCTCTATGTATAAACTCCTTTCTTCTCTCAGATAAACAGCATACTTAGGTTGAATCTGGGGCAATTGTGGAACTTTTCCCAAGATATTAAAATAATTCAAGAATTTATCTCTGTATCAATTTATCTCTGTATTTATCTCTGTATTTGGTCAATGCTGTGTAATTATTATTGAAAAGTAACTGCATCACCAAGGAGACAACGTACAACAATGCTAGTTTGTAGTCAGGTGTCCAATGTGTCAGTAGCTCCTTTCACAATAATGGAAATAAGAAGAGCTGTCATTATTCACTGAAATCAAAGCTCACAGACACCTTAAATGCATGCCAGCTTAAGATTCAGATCAGATGCTCCTGAACCCTAGCCTACTCCTATATCCAGTGGTCAGCACAGTCCTCCTGACTGACAAGACGTTTGAACTGTTTTTTAAGACTGAGGGGAAAAGTGACTGGGAGGGTTAAAACAGATTAGCAAGGAACTGTGAGGTGATGAATGGAGCCTGCCCCTGCAAGTCCTCTAGGTTATCTTCATCTTCATGCCCACTGGGGACTGACTCACAGGTGTTTTAGGAAGAAGCAGCTGCCTGCTTTGTGACATTTCAACTTTTGCCTCCAGGTTGAGAAGAGTTTACGGGATGAGATACACAAAAGAGAGGAGACAGTCTGCTGGAGATATCAAACTGCATTTGCTCCATCCAACAGAGAGCTCGTCTAGCAAGTGAGAAGAAAGGTTTCCACATTTCAAACTCAAAAGAAGACCAGTCCCATCCCACTGAGAAAGGGCAGAGATTCTGAAAGGGAAATGCATTTTAAGTTAATGCCATTAGCAAATCTAGAGATCCTGAAAGCTGCTTGACACAGGCTGACATTTCTGGAGAAGGACATTCTCCAGTTGCAGGGCAAACAAAACAGGAGGAGGCATTGCCCAGCTTCCCCCTCTACAGGTCGTAGGGCAGAGATAGAGGGTGGGGACATGCATGCATGCAGGAAAAATCCTGTCCAGCACTGAGCAGGACCTCCACATTTAGCAGTCATGCATGGTATCTCTTGTGCCTTGCTCCACATCAAGCCCTCTCAGTTCTTCCTCCTGTGGGTAAGAAGCACACAAGAAAACTGCATACTAATTGAGAAAACTTATTTTACCAGTGCAGTCTGAACTAGTGAATTTAAATCCAAGCTTAATTTAAAGCAATGGATTGAGAAATCAACACAAAGTGAACTCTAGAAGTTATATGGGCTTCTAATAAATTAGTCAGTCACCAGCAGTCATGCCAGTATTTATGTATGCAATATCACACTTTTTGATGGAGTTTTCCTTTTCACAAGCATAAAACAGACTCATATCATACCTGCTAGTTAGAAGATAAACACAGCAAATAAGAATCTGAGCTTGCCTTGCCCCACACTAATCAATACGGTATTATCCTATCTTCTAAGATAAATTGGTGAAAAAGTTAGAAAAAATTGTCATTATTCCAAACTGACACATGGTGAGTTCCTGAGGTGAGGAAGGAAGGGAGAGAATGAAGGGAGGGAGGGAGGAAGGGAGAGAAAGAGAGCGAGAAACACAGAGGAAACAAGAGAACAAAAGAGAGAACAAGAGAACAAAAGAGAGGGAAAGAGGAACAGAGAGAGGGAAAGAGGAACAGAGAGAGAGGGAAAGAGGAACAGAGAGAGAGGGAAAGAGGAACAGAGAGAGAGGGAAAGAGGGGGACGGAAAGAGGGAAAGAGGGGGACAGAAAGAGGGAAAGAGGGGGACGGAAAGAGGGGGACGGAAAGAGGGGGACGGAAAGAGGGGGACGGAAAGAGGGGGACGGAAAGAGGGGGACGGAAGAGAGATGGAGAGAGAGGGAAAGAGAGGCAGGGAAAGAGAGAGAGAGAGAGAAAAACAAAACTAAAGGCTGAGTTTAAGACAGTACTGAACTAGCAATAGCTGCAGCCAATAATCTATAAAGTCTGCCAGTCGTATGGTTTTGCAGTTTTACTGTAATCTTTGTCCTAGGAAGATTACTTTATCTGCAAGTCCATAGCAACACAAATTTTTACGAAGCAGAGGACAAAATCTGAGCAAATTCTCCCTTCCCCCACCCTTAGTCCCACCAGGCAACTTCAATCTCCAAAGTCACATTAAGTCCAGAACCCCGCTAAATCCCCCCAGAAGAGTGTGAGCAAAGAAGAAAGAGGTGAATGATCAGGAAAGGGGCATTCCCTGGTTCAAAGAGACACCGAATCTATTTACAAGGGAGACTGAGAGGTCCGAGCAGGGTCTGTGCAGGCATTCAGAATTACCCCGGCCAGAAACAGACCCTGCATCGCTTTGCAGTGTGCAAACCTTGTTCTATCAGTGAAACTATAGTAACCTCATGACCACTGAGGATTATTAGTGTGACTCTGGGTCATAAAACTTGATCGCCATAGATTAGCAAAAGATCAGGTCAGCACTGGACAGGAAGGCTTTTTTCTTTCTTTTAAGGAAAGAACATCACAACCAGGATGCTAATTCTGCTTCAGACCAGCAGTAAAACACACACACGACAAACCAAATGTGTGCTTACAAATATTTTGTCATATTAGATTAAATTATAGCACACAGACTAAACAGAGAAATCTGAAATGCAGGGTCTTATGTTTGGGATATCCTTGGAGCTTTTATACAAAGAAAGAGAGAAGTTTATACTTTGGCATTGCACGGCGCACAGTCATCCCATACCTGCTGCCTAACACAAACACAGCTCACTGCGTGGCAGGGTTGTATCTGTCAGTGCAAGAACACAGAGGTTTAACAGTCAAAATCCTCCTCGGCAATTTGACTGTGCTGCCCTTTAGCCTTTTGTAGTGCTTCTTGTCCTTTCCAGATCAATAGCATCCTGCCCCCTCTTCCCCAAGACTGAGTTTTAGTCCATCTGCCCTTATTTTCACCTTGATTTTGCCTATTTTATCTCACTTTTGCTCTGCACATACTGCATTGACCTTGTCTAATAGGTAAAGCAGCCTCCGGCCTTCTACCTGCCTTGGTCTCTCGCTAGTATCACTCCTTTTTGTGAAGCTTTCCAAGGCCATCTCTTCACCAAGAACATTTCCACACACTCCCACCTGTTGTTGCCCTGCACACCAGGTTGGGGTGAGCCAAGGGGAAGCCTGTCAGGGCGAGGAGCTGGCAATGACACACAAATGAGGTCAGGCAGAGAGCCAGCTTGACCAGGCAGCAGGCATGGGGAGCAAGGGGCACCCAGGCACCCAGTTCAGCTGGATGTGCAGTGGAACATCTCCTGGAAGCTGAGAGATAGCAGTGTTACCTCTGTCAGGCAGAGGAAACTGTAGGACAATGCTGACATTTGAGGTCAACTGGATGTTGGGAGGGGTGGTGGTGTTAAGGCTTTGAAGAAAGGTACTAGTCACTGTGCTGGTGCCCTGGCTTCCTTGTAGGGTTTTGGCCCTCAAAAAACCCACCAAACATACTTTGCCTTTAGAAAAAAAACCCTCATGAATGCAAGAAAAGAATCACTCAAATGCAACCTGCCTGCTGAGACAGGAGTGCCTACAGTCATTAACCCTGGAGGCCTTTCCCAGTTCTGCATGTCTCTTTTTTCCCCAGAAGCAAGGGAGCAAGGGATCTTGTTGGACTGGTATAGTTTCACAAGGTACTAGAAGGAGGAGACTGTAAAGCACTGTCTGAGCTTCGGGGCTTTTTTTGAGAAGGAAGTTTCAACCTTTTTTTCCTCCTCTTTTTGAAATACCTAATGACCCAGCTTTCTGTTCACACTTATCCTGCAAAACAGTATGCACCAAATTCCCAGATGAGCCCTTTGCTCCAACATCTTCTGTTCCTAGGGCAGTTGAAGGATGAAGAAGAGAACAGTGTAGTTTCAGTGGGGCCAGCACATCCAAGGAGATAAACTGGGTAGTCACCCAGGCTGACAGAACTGGAGGGGCAGCATTTCTGGGATGCTTTCTTCAGACCTGTTGACTGGTCAGCTTGGCTTACTATGCAAATGTGGGGGGAAGAACAACAAAAATTGATTTTGCCAGAACCGCAAAATAATTAGGACAATTCCTGCCCTGCAGGAAAGGTATCTAGGAGAAGTTAATTGCATCAGTGGAGGGTTAAAAGCCTGTGCTAACTGTACTCAGAACAGCATCAGCAAGAGGAGCAGAGCTACACCAGCCATGTGTGTCCAGAAAGGATGTCTCTTACTTCTGGCTACCCACCATCCACAGCACCGCCTCCTGTCTCACCTCCACCTCCCCAGTGCCTTCTCCAGGAGGCCACCTCCTTTCCCAGCTGCTGATAAAAACAGGCAGGGGTCCCATTCTTCCTCACAGAAAAACACCTCTCCATGGTGATGGTGCAGGGAGGGACATTCAAGAGCAATCCGGAGGTCTCTGGGACTGCAGCACTAATGGGACTCTTAATTATTCCTTAGAGGATAAATAACCCAAAATAAATGGGGTTTAAGAACTTTCCAGAGGAGGCCCTGGTGAAGTCTCAGCATTTCTTGCCAGCATCTAGCAAGGACATGTGACCACAGTGTATATGCTCTTTCCTTGACTAAGGGAAGAGCAGTTACCTCAAAATTTTTGTCGCACCACTATGCATCTTTCTCCTTGCCACCCTAGCAGCACTCCTCCAGTCCTTGGTGTCTTCTCTGGTGCCATGCTGCTGCCCCCCTGGCTCAGTGGTTCCAAACATCCTCCTGCCAGCAGCACCAGCATGGCCACCATTGCTGGGTCTGGGTGCCACAAGCACTGCCTATTACCCCTCACTATACTTCACAGCAATCAAAGCTCAAAATATCATGACATCTGCCAGTCTGCCTCTTGACCATAAGGCTTCCTGCATGGGTTTGACCTTCATGGGGCAGACACCTCCAGCATAAAATACCTCTGCTCCCGTCTGCAGAAGTGTGCCTGTTCTGAGCACCTGGAAATGGGTCTTCTCTCTTCTTCCAGCATTTGCTGCCCACAGCCCCAGGCCCTGAATGCCCATTGAGAAGGGTCTGTGAGATGACTCAGGCTCCCACCTCAAGGGTGCCATGGCAATACAGACAACCACTGCAGAAACAGCTAATATGAATTGGACCATGCAGTCTTTGGTGTCTCATAACATAAAAAAAAAAAAAATCTCTTCCTGATGTCTGTGGCTGAGAAATGTTTGTGCCAAGTGCCATTCATCTGGTAGCTATAGCTACATATATATATTTATATTTGACTTGCACTTAACACCACATGAACTGGGGAGAGTAAGAGGACATTGATCTCCACAGCTTTGCTTCACGACCAAGGTTGCAATGACACAAGGCATGGGTGCACCACAGCATGTTCATGGATTACAGTTTGGGCAGAAACAGTTTGTAAACAACAGAAGAAACAGAAAAAAAAAAAAAAAAGAAAAAAATCTGTGTTGTGAAACACTAACCTATGCCACTAAGAGACAGTTTACTTTTCAGACAGGTACAGTGCTCCATATTGTTCCCATGCTTTTCAAAGGAAATTATTAGTGTTATTAGCACAGCAGTCCTCCTTTACAAAAGCAACTCTAGCCACAGTTAATGTTTAAGAAGGAATTAAATATTAACTCAAAGGAAAGCACAGAAGTCATGGTTTCAGACCATACATCAGACACACAAAGAAATATTGCAGTGATTGCAGGGGGAAATAAAAATAACAACCAAAACCAAACCCAAAAAACAACACAACACCCTGGGTTTGGTTCTCAAAGCTAAAAACAAATTTAAAATAAAATCAGAGTGCTCCTGCTTCATCACCTTCAGGTTCCCCAAGACGGAAGGACAGCACTGCTTTTCTGCTTTTCACCCCAGGACAGGTAATTTTCCTCCTGCATTTGGTTTAGCAATGACTCCTTAACAATAGAAGGTGGATCACAGTGACTTAACCTGCTGAGGAGGGCTGCAATTTGATTCTCAGCCTGAGATTTGCAGGTGAGATAAAGTGCAAAGGTGACTAAACATCACAACAAGCAAGGTCTAGCCCTGTGGCTTTGCCTGGAAGGGAAAACGGATTATTATTATTATTATAGCAGCAAACCTACCAAGATCTGTTTCTTTTCTCCTGTTCCAGCTCCAGTACATGAAAATCCTTGCAGCTGTCTGAAGATGGTTTTATAGTGGCAAAGTTACTTGTTAAATGAGTTCATAACATGGATTCTGCCATGTTCTACAATAATCCCTTATTCTCTTTCCCATCTTTGCACTCACTGCAAACTTACGAGCTGGAAAATACCCCGTGAATATTAACTAACTGTACCACTATAAATGTACTTTTTTAATATTCCATATGGTATTGAACTTCCAGAACAATATTTTCATTAATAATTGTGTTTGATCCTAGACTAAATCTAAAGCATACATTTCATTTTCAAAATTTAAAAAAATTAAAATATAGCAACTAGTTAATCCACTCAAACCCTTATGGGGAAACAAACTATCACCATCATGTTGCTGTGAAGTTTTCAGAGGGAAGAGTCAGCAAAGTAAAAAAGGGAAAAAAGATTAAGGGGAAAAGGGAAAGGGGAAAGGGAAAAGGGAAAAGGGAAAAAAGATTAAGGGGAAAGGGGAAAAGCCAAAACAAAAGCTTCATAAGGAAAGTAACAAATCAGTGGGACCAACTCCACCTCATGGGCTGCCTATTTCAGCCTGGAAAGACACTGGCAAGGACTGGCTGTTACCTGAGCAGTGTTTGCTCTTAGTGAGCAGGTGGATGACAGCTCCCCTTATCTAAGGGAGTCAAGTAGTACGAAATGAAATCTCAACTCGGAGAATTTTTTCATGGGGATGGCTATATCTGTGGGCTGTCAGAACTAGGAAGGGCTGCTAACACGCATAAACAGAAATACTACGCATTCCAGTTTGAAGGATGGAGAAAAAACTTCCATGATTTTTGCTTTCCCACTAAATGCATGTCTCTGTGAGGCCCAGAACTCTTGGAATTCTGCTTTGAGAGCCCTGTTCCTCTTTTATGAGTGAGTCTATGTCATATTGGTAGTTTCTTGCATCACTTGTCTTGTAGGGAAAATTAGCAAAACTACAGTTTCTCTGCCACAGTTCACCCTCTGCAAACTGGTAAATATTGCATCTTGAGGCATGAAAAACTAGATTGGTCCTTAAAAACTACTCTTTTAGGAGTTGAAGGCTAAATAAATAAATAATGATTTTCATAGGGATCCACCCATACAGAACCAGGGAATATTTGTCTAAATAGACTCTACATAGCACTAAGACACAATTATTTCTCAGACAGTTGCTGCAAGCTTGAGTAATAGGCACCAAAGTCCAAACACAGCTTGACATCAATTTTTACAGCAGGATACTCTTCTATTTTCTCCTAGTGCTTTTTTCGAGCAAGAAAAGCTTTCCATCTTTTTTCTTCCCTTGCTACAACTTTGTTTGGGAGAACCTTAGCAGCCTAGAAATGCGGGTTTAGTCCCACCACTTGAACGGTTGTAGTCTGACCATAACCACTTATGACCAATTTTTCTTTGCCAGGCAAATTGCTGAAACTCAACACCAGCACAGTGGAGTCCACCAATGGAAAATCAAAGTCTGGAACACCACATTGCCTGAAAGCATCATTGATCTTCAAGGTAAAGCTGAGTAAATTGGGTTTGTTTAGACTGGAAAAGAGACAGAGGGACCTAATTTGGGGTTGCCTAATTGCAGCCTTCCAGTACCCAAAGGGAGCCTACAAGAAAAATGGAGAGGAACTTTTCACAAGAGCATGTATTGACAGGACAAGGGGAAATGAACACAAGCTAAAACAGAGTAGGTTTAGATTAGATATTATGAAAAAATTCGTGGCTGTGAATGTAGTGAGGCACTGGAACAGGTCGTCCAGAGAAGTTGTGGATGCCCCATCCCTGGAGGTGTTCAAGGCCAGGTTGCTCTGAGCAACTTGGTCTAGTGAAAAGTGTCCCTGCTCATGACAGGAAAGGGGTGTGGGTGTGTGTGGGTGTGTGTATGAAATTACATGATCTTTAAGGTCTCTTTCAACTCAAGCCATTCTATGATTTTATGGTCTGTCCACTACAGGCACAACAACATCTAACAATAACAACATCTAAAAATTCAACAGATTTCTCAGAATCCAAACAGTGATTTACAACAATGAGGAAATTTGTGTGGCTTCAGATGAAAAGGTCTCCAAGGCCTTTCAGAAACTCTGTGTACTTCTTTATCTTTTTTTCCCCTTGGCTTCATTGCATCATGCTTTACAACTGCTCATCAGGTATTGGCTAACCAGGGTTATTGTGACGAGAACATGACATCACCAGCATTTTAATACATTGTTTCACTATATCTTTCTTAGATATTTTCTGCTCTCAACAGACTGATCCAGCTGCTTTCAGATGATATTATCTTGGACTTTTTTTTTGTTCATTGTGACAACTTTGGGAGACATACATAACCACTCCCCTTCATGCATCCCCTTCATACACGTCTGTCTGCATTGAGTGGCTTGTTCCACAGTTCTTCCCAGTCACAGCCCACACACACTGGCCCATATCTGGCTTGGCTTACTCTCTATCAGGCCAGAGATCTCACAATCTCCATTGCACAATTTCTTGCTACAAGCTCTTTTTACACCAGGTTGGTAATCATATACTCATCAGTCTCTTTTATAGTACTCTACATTTTGCTTGAAACACTGTTCTCCCTAAAAGACTTAGAGGATTACTGTCAGGAGCTTTAGTGACCTGTTTTCCTGTGACTGATGGTAATTTTTTGCTCAAATACCTTCAGTCTTTTACTAGAGCTGGGCAGATGAGCAGATCTGCAGCTAGACTCACCAGGGTAGAAGCCTGCAGTCCTTTAGAGCAGTTCTGGCAGTGGCAGCTCCCAGACCACACTGACCCCTGCAAACCGGGGCGGGAGACGGGCACACAGGGCTGCTGCTCCAGCACATTACCTTTCACAGTAGAAGTGCCAGGCTAAGGCAGGAGACAGCTACTTCTCAATAAAGACTTCTCCAGAGGCACTTTATAGAAAGTACAGAGTTGTCCAGTTCAGAGGAGACATTTCCATCATTAAAATTCACAGGGACTAATGTCAAAGTTTCCTCAGGTGCTTATGTTTCCTGTCGTCATTCTATTACAATAGACCTCCTTCACAGATGAATGTAGCATTATAAAGGGCACACACAGCTGTCAAAATAGAAACACATGAAGAATTAAAAGCCACAGCAAATTGTTCAACATCCCTGTACCCAAAATTCACATTTCTGGCTCAAAACGCCCTTCCAACTTGCTACCAAAATCTCTTTTCAACATGCGTGACTCTTAGCACTGGAAATCAGAATAGTGTGACATAAAAGCAGCTAACTAACTTTTTTAAAGAACATCTCAAGAAGAATCTCACTGGCATCATGTTTGGTATAATTTCCAGAGAAATAGCAGGGCCACCAGCACATTTTTGTTAGTGATGGCTGTGCCACTGCCTATGGCTGGCACAGGTAATTGTATCAGGTGCAGGAAGTCTGGAAAATATCCCATGATACATGTTTGCATCCAGATCTCCAAGTGGCTGCTGAGAAGCTAGGAATAAATACTCTCAGGAAGAACCTAGGAAAGGCTAAGAGCTTAAATTGAACAAGGAGGTATAAAATACCAATTCACTGAGGGTGTCTACCATGGCACTGGCACTGCTGGGGTCAGGACATTGCAAACTGGAAAATCCATCCTAAACAGATTATTGCAGACAGCCACATTACTTCCATTCTGCCATGGAGTAATGTCCCTGTTTCCAACATGAGCTCGAGGTTTTGATATGACAGAGTTTCCACACCTCTGGAATCCGTTCCTGTACTGGTCTATGAAAGTATCATTGGTAACAGATCCTGTATGCTAAAATATATTATTGGCAGCCCTGATAACTTTCATTATAGCTTTGATCTTAAATGCCATCCTCAACCACCTCCATTTACTTGCCAATGACTAAAATGTGGTAAGGTCAGTGTTTTCTGCATCCACTTGCCAGTACCCTCAATACTCAGTGTCACAGATGGCTGCTTTTCATTTCTGCCATTGGTTCCCAGTCACACACACTTTGTAGTGAGTTCCAAGGTGCTCAGCTTTTCAAAATTACAACTCAGCTGTATTTCCATGATGACCATATGCTGATTGCCTGTGTAGACTTTACAACTGGCAATGTTACCTTCCCTCCTCCCCCCAGTTTTTCTCTATCTCACAGTTTTTCCTCCTCATACAGCAATTATTCTGTGGGGCAAGCATTATAGCAGCTTAATTCTTTAATCTTTTTCCAGGTGCAAAGTGCCTGGAAGAAAACCTCAGACTTTCAAAAACATTTTGATAATCTTTCAGAAGTTTTGCTGTAGGGATACCACAATATATATCTGCTCAGACTAGATTTTTAGAGATCTTTGTGTCTGTTATATGAATTACTGTCTGTCCCACACTGCATGTCACAAGTGTTGTGAATTTAATAGTATGTAGATGAGTAGCAACACCAGTACTAACTGCACCTCCCCTTGGTGTCTGCCCTGAGTTTTTCATTGGCAAATATTGACTAATATTTGTAGTTCTTAATTATATTTTCACATTCTTCCCTTTAACAGTGCAACAACTTCACTGATAATGTCCCCACCACACGACAGTTTCCTGCCTGCATGCAGGCATGCAGCTGCCCTGTGCTGGTGTTACATTCAGGTTTACAGCCATTCCACAATGTTATTGTAAAGCTGGAGCAGTACCTTGTACAGATTTTTTTTTTTTTGTGGTCTACACACGCTTACAAAACTTTCCAATAGCGATAGCATCTGCTACAGTCAATGCAGGTGGCACTGTACTTGGAGCATTTTTCACTACAGCAAAATTACTTCTCCCCAGAACTTCCTTTTCATTTGTTTATCTTTTCCTGCTTTCTTCTATGTATTTATTCCTGCAAAAAACTTAGCTTATATTTATTCTTTTTCTCTCTCTGTTTACACTGTGTTTGATGTGAGCTACCTCACTCTCTTGGAACACAAGCTGTCGTGTTTGTCAGGCTTATTCATAGCTCTCTGTGCAGTCCTGTTCATAATTACCTCATTTCTGTCCTCATCACTGAAGCACAGTTTGACTTTTGAGATTTGACATTCACGCAAATCTTCTGGTTTGCACCAAAGATATCAATGAAGCACTTCCCAGAAATGGCTGATGAAAGCCTTTTGCAGGTGACACTTTCTGAATTTCCTTAGTTTGAAGATGTTTCTGGAGTGCACCTGGAATTTTACAAAGGCTCCTCCAAACTTCCACTCCCTGGTCCCTCTGGAATCCATAGCAGGTACTGTGCATCAGTGGTTCAACAGGATCTGATCCTCTCTTTCTTTTTCCAGCATACTTAGAGCAATGTCAAAGCCTTCTTGGCTCGTATTGTTGGCATTTGGGTTCTTTGCCTGTGTGTATTATAAAGATCCCTGAGCTTCTGGTTTCATGTGTTCACAGGAGGCCACTTATTTCTGACACCAAGTTTGACACTTAACCATGAAGAGATAGGAAAGGCTGTCCAGCATTTATTATTTCCTCTGCATGAACTGTCTAGAGTCATCAACCTTTTCCTGAAAGCAATGTTCTCTGTTTCTGGACGTTGCTCTACATGCAGTGGACCAAGCTACTCTAGCGGTTCTCCAAACACCAAAGTACTTATCTTAGCAGACTTCAGAGGTGGTCTGTTAGAGAAACCACTTCATTGCTGTGACTGAGAAATACTGATGTTAGAAATTCAAAACTTCTGTTTTGACAAGCCTCATAGTTTAGTCTCTTACATAACAACACATATAGGAATAGCAAAGATATGGCAGAGAGCAAAAGAGATAACCCACAGCAGACAAATTTTTAATGGGTCCTTTTGTAATAATACAGGATGTGTCTATTCTGCCTTGGGTAACCTGACAACTTAATGTGTGAAGTCGTGCTATGAAATGCTGTTTTATTTCTTGCATACCTGGATCTGGACCATGTGTGAGGGCAGCTGTGCATGTGTATCCTGAGCTTGGTCTAGAAAGATCAAAAGCATCATCATGGAGCTTTCCTGACAACCACAGAATGTATCCTTATAGTCCTGTTTCAATTTATCTAACGGCAGATCTTGTTCATCTGCCTTGAGCAGATAAAGTAAAACCATTTGGATAAAAAATAGCCATAAACCACAAGGGAATATGTTGCAAGACTTATTGATAGCACCCCCAAAATTTCTAGAGTGTATTACAAGAGCTGCAAACGTACCAGGTCACATATAAGCTCAGTGTTACTTCTACCTGTGTTAGTAAAGAAACAGACAAAAAGGAAGAGACATGCAAATTTCAAAGTCTTTGCTATCTGATAAGGCCTGTCAGAACGAAAACCAGGAGGTACTGCCAGAATTAAATTATTTCCTCAGGACAAATCCTGCATTTGGAATCAAGCAACACAGGCTGAACAGATAAAGCCCATTTGTATAACATAATAATGGATAGGCATATATTTCACTAAAATAGTAAATACATACACTCTCTACAAACACAGGGCAAAACCACAGACATGGCAGACAACACTACATCCTTTCTGCTGAGACTTGAACAGCAAGACACAAAGGAAAAGCTAAAAAGCAACTGACTGATAGATATGCATAAACTTTCTGAAAACCCTATGCCTCTGAAAAAAATTCAAAAAACAGTCAAAGCTGTCTGCCCTCTCGCAAAAAGGGATTACACTTGCCTCAACATGAAGCTACCTTCAAAGACTACTCAAGAATTTCTAAAATACCAAGGCATGAAATTAAAAAGAAAACAAAAAAACACAACCAAAAACCAAACTAGAAAAAGGAAATTTTTTTCAGCTAAATGAGGGCTAGTCGAAACAAATAATTCAAGCATAGTCTGTGTCGCATATGTGATGAGACAAATTTTAAGGGACAAACATAGGTATATGTAAACTGCCTTCAATAATTACACAGAATTTTCCTATCTTGATGGAGACAAAAGGGCTGCTGCAGTAGACATCTCTACAGGAGGGCTTTATGAACAAATAGGGCTGCACGTAGAAACTTGGAGTGCTCTAATTTCAGAAAATGCCCAATAAGGATGGGAGTCTTCCCAGGTGAGCTGTCTCCATTCAGGAGGGTGGGGCAGTAACCAGGACCCATGACCCTACCAAAGGCCTCTCCCAGGCCATCTCCACCACTAAACAAACCAGGTGGGAGGCCTTGCTGCCAGACCAGCTCCCCGCTGCTCTCTGCTTTGGGACAATCACATATGCTGCAAATTCTGCTCATGTTTTGCCAGTACAGAGAGGTCTTACTTCCAGTAAGCAATGATGTGAAACAGGCAGGATTCACCCTGCTATTTACCCTTCTCCAGATGCATCTGAGCTCAATAGCCCAGAGTTCCTTTTGCTCTGCAGTGAAAGTTTAAGGAATATATTACTTTCAGATCATGAAAATATATCCTTTCCTGTGACAGATGATGAAGATACCATTTTTAAAAACACAGAGGTGTTGCTTCTCCCAGTTACATGTCTATTGGAGGAAATAGTACAGCAGGGGAAAGGAGAAGTATTTACAGATATTTATTCCAGAAATCCCTACAAATTCACAGTGTTCAAGGTTTCCTTTCATAAGCTTACTGCAAACACTCATAACAATTTAGTTCTGCCTTCCAGAAGGTTCACAAACATGGATAACACTGAGGTTCTTGTGCAAACATATACCCATTCATGAAAATATGCTAAAAAATTGGCATAACAATTTGCATTGAAAGCATTTGCAGAGCTAATGTAAAAGTTTCTTGTGGCTTGGGAATTCCCAAGACAGGTATCAAAAAATGAAGAGGAAAAAAAAAGTATTAAAAAAATTACAGCTCGTTGTAAGCAACCAACAGAGGTAAAACAAATAACAAATATTCAAATTGTGTACAAGTACTCTCCAGACTCAGCTATGCTCCCTCTAACCATTCACTGAGCAAGATGAAAAGCTGGTTAAAATAATTTAAAAAAAAATGTTTGCATAATACAGGTAAACATAAAAGATCTATCTGCCAAATACATTTTTGCTGCAGTTAGTTCACTTTTCTTCACCAGATTCTTCATTGTTCTGCCTACAAGAACCTCTGCTTATTCTTTTATGCTCAGCTCCCCACTGGACTCAGTTTTGTTCCAGGTAAATGAAGACAAGGGTGGGCTAGCAGGGTGGGATCAGCCAATACAGGATGGCAGAGCATCATCCAGCCTTCAGCACTTCACCCCAGGATTTGTGTACTCTGGCTTTGACTCTTCAGAAAATGTCACCATAACACTATGCTTCCAACAGCAAAAGGACCGACAGGAGAGATCCTTGCTGCCTACCCAGACCTTGGTAGACCTCCTGGGACACCAGGAACCTTTCCCCCTCTGTGCTGGGGAGAAGGGCCATGGAGAGAAGAGAGCAGCTGGCTTTGCAAACCATCACAGCCCTGCAGTGGTGGGCCCTTTTCTGCACTGCAGGTCCTCTCCCCTTCCCACAGACCTGGGGGCTGGGCATGATTTAATTCAGAGTGTCTCTGAGCAGGTCGCTCACCATCAGCACCACCACACAGGCTGCTGACTGGCACAGACAAGGGAGCCTGACATGGGAGAGGGAGGAGGACAGGAGGGCTGGAAATGTTTTCACCCAGGTCTACCACTGAAGCCACCACATTGTACAGTCTCATCCTGCAAGGCTGTGGCAGCTCAAGGATCTTCAAAAAATCATCCTTTGTTGCCAAGATGTGCTTCTTTCTAGTAGGGACAGGGGATTTCTATTTCCTGGGAACAAGGGCAATCAGCCCTCTAAGAACTGTTGCTTGTGTATGACCTGCTGTCCATTGTAGCTTCTCTAATAAAAGCACCCACTTTTATCAACCATCCAAAAGTCAGGGCCTAAAATATTTATAGTTTAACTTGAAATCAGGGATATTTTTCTTTAAAACATATCAAAACCCCAACTAATAGCTCTGTGTTTCTCTTTACCTGTAGATTAAACCAAAAGCCAGCCACATCTGTTTAACCTCAGGCTTTGCTGGACTGACATGCCTGAACAGACCTTAACACTGCCAGGGCTGCACATGCTGAGGTAACAGGAGAAGAGCAGAAAGCTGTAGCCTGTTGCTAAGATCAGGCAGCTTCCAAGTCCTAACCATGACCACAACAGACATCCCATTTAAAGGAGGAGCACAAATGAAAGAGGGAGCAGCTGAGTTTATGCTGGATTCTTCACCAGCACTCCTAAAAGCAAGGAGAAAAAGGAGGGTGGGGAAGAGATGAAGGCAATGGGGTCACAAGGAAAACTCTGGAGAAATTTGATTTTGTTCTTTAGCTGGCAAAAACTTACAACATATACATCTACAATTACTTATGCTGTTAATTGCCCATGGAGATAAAATAGGTTTCAAATACTAAGAATTAAAATGCCAATGCACAAAACCAATTTGTTCATAATCCTTACAGACAGTATATCCTCTTCCTTAAGAATCTAATAGCAATAAAAATATGGGATTGGGATGGAGTTGTGTGTATTGCAGGAGTGGAAGCAGGACATGTACACAGAGAAAAACATCTGGTATTCAAAACTTCTGGTTTCTGCCTACACAGGCACCAGGGTCAGTCCAAAGGCAGTCGAAACTGATAGAAAAATTAAAGACAGAGTTGTGTTGAAGCAGCACCAAGAGGAACTATTTTAGCAGAAAATATAGGTGCAAGGGGAAAGGAGTTCAGTTGAAGGAGCCCCTCGCCCCATAGAATTGAAGAAACAATTGAAGAAACACACTGTTTGTGTTGGGGTCAACTGAAATCAAATATTCTTCTCCTACTCAACTAAAATTATGTAAATATTTAAGCCAGATGGGACACCATTTCTCTCTTTTTTTTAACTCTACAGCCAGCCGGCCCTGCAGACGTGTGCATACATGCACCCCTCCATCCTGAGTTACCAGTGATCCTATGTAAGACTCTCTTAGATACCTGAAAAATATGAAATTGGAGCTGTTTGCCTAAGCTTGGCATTTCTCAGAGCTGAACAGATAACTACCTTACCAGCTTTCCCGCTTCCCTTCGTCTTTTAACTGTACTTAATTCTAGCAGGTATAAAAATGTTTACATTCAGCGGGGGAGCAAAAATCGGAGCTCATTACGCGAACTGAAGCAGCAGCATCTGTCCCCATCCAGCGCCGCCCATCCAGTTGGAAGGCGTAGGGGAAGGAAGGAGCCTGGGTGGCTCACGGCAGGTCGTGCACAAGCGGCGAACACCTCCGGGGTGCCAGGTCCCCAGGGCCAGCAGCTGCGACCGCAGCCCTCGGCACACACATGCCCGGCACCCTGCCAGGAGCTCCCCACGCTCCACAGGCATCGCCAGCACCCCTGGATTCGTGCTGAGGGTGATTCACTACCGAAGCCAAAAGCATCGCACAATTAAACAAGCAAGCTCATTTAGCTCGTCATTAAAATGCATGCTTGTGAAAGAGGGCTGGGGCAGGAGGAGCGCTAACCTGAGCACTCAGCCAGCACTGCTGCGCTGGCCTGGTTCCTGCTGCCCTGATTCCTGCTGTGTGCCACCTCCTTGGCCTTCCCTTTGGCTCCCGGCAAGGTGCCCACGCTGCACCTCAAACTGGGTTATTGGCAACCTCACTACACCCGGCACAAAACAAACCGGGTCTGAAAAGGGTTAAGGAGGCACCTGAAATCATCTATCTCTATTGAAATACCAATAATCCCTATGCAGCTTTAGGCCACAGCTACAGTGGGAAAATAACTCGACTTTTACTAAGTCTGTGCTTTGTGAGCAGCAAAATTTTGCACATGCATTATACTTTTTATCAAAGGGGACTAATTGTATTTAGTAAGTTTTCAAAAATGCATATGTATACTCTCATTGTTTTAAATATTGTTTTAGACAGCCTGAACATTTTTAACCGGCAATAACTAAACATGCCAACTGACATATTTTAAAAATTCGGTTTTCATGGTCTAAATATGATCTGCAGAACATGTTTTTAATACTGTTTGTGATGATGGTTAAGCCCTGGCTGGGGTCAAATCTGCATTAGACAAAAGATGTTTTCAGGAACTCAGGGAATATCTGTTCCTCCACCTTGAAGCCATTTGTTAGTGCAGAGGAGGTCGGTCACTGCACTTGGGTTTTGCCTCTCCCTTGTAACAATGCTTTACTTACAAAGGTAGCTCAGCAGGTTTCTCTAATATCATAACTCATTCCTACTACCTACCCAATTTTCAGCAAGCTTTTCATATGCTAAGTGACAGCAAATCAGATATAATCATCCTGCTAATGTATTCCCCTCATCTTCCTATACAAGAGGCATCATCATAGAACATTGTCCTTGTGAAGAGCAGGAATGCTGGGCTCAGCAGACTGTGCTATCAGATCTTCTTTTCTGCTTTTCTTTCTAAAAGGCATGTTTTGTTTCTCTCCCAGAACGCTCAGGAACGTGGACGTCTGTGGATTTTTTTCATGCTTATTTCTAAGGGTACGTTGAGGCCAGGTCAGCAGCACTGCTGGCACAGGAATCATGCCCACACACTCCATGCACTCCACGCTGCTCCCCACTGCAGCAATAAAGGCATGTGTTTGTCTCCAGGTAGCTGCTGAACCCGTGTCTCTTAGCGAGCACTGAGTCATGCAGGCAAAGGGCTTACCCTGCAACTTCTGCAGTAGTTCCCCAGGTTTCCCTCCCACACCTACACCAGAGATTTTCACCCTTCCTGCCAGGACAGCTCTGCTGCTCCTGAAATAACAGCTGATCTGCCATAGTTCACAGCCCAAAACATGACAGCAAATCATTGCTGGCAAAGGTGCAGCGTCACAGTCCACACCACAAGCTAAGCTGTCCCCATTTCTTCACCTGACCCCTCCATGATGTACTGCTTCTTCCAGGGGAGTGGTTACAAAGGATTACTATGGCTAAAACCTCCTTCCTGACTTACAAGATACAAATCACAGCTGCAAAACATTGTACCTATGTCCTTTTAACTAAGGAGCTAAGATAAAAATCTTTTTTGAGTCAGGTCACTTCGAGCTCTGTGTGCTGTTTAAGTAATACAGCATCATCTGAATTCTCCGTCTCTGCTTATCCCAGGCAGTTAGCCAAAATTATTTCCATTAAGTGGAAAAATGTATGACAGAGTCTGTTCTTTCATTGATGCAATAATGTTCCTGTAAAATAATAATTTCAAAGTCTTACTGGTTTTGAACAATGACCTGGGAGATACTTACTTTGCAAAACTTCGAGCCTCAGAGTGAATATTTTGCACACAAGCCTTTTTCTAGTTTTTACTTTCTTTAGCACCATTTAAACATACTTCAACTACCTGGCAATTACTGTTTCTCTCTGGTTCAGTTTACCTAAGCAAAATCCCACAGAGTTTTAAGCTCTACCACCCACTCAGGTCCTCCTTAGTTGCTCATAGCTGTATCTTAAAGGATAAACGGCTGGTTTTCATCAGAGTAGAAGCCAGCCTACAAAAACATGCTGCTTTTCATTCTGCTTTCCTACTTGGATCTTCAAGGCCCACTTTGCCCTGGCAGTAAGGAAGCACAGGGGTTTCTAGCACAGCTCCAGCATGGTCACCCCTGAATGGTCAGAAATGACAAGGTGATCTCCACAGGACCATGAATTTACAATGGAATGAATGCCAGCAACACAGGCAGATGGGCCCTGCTAGCTTCTTTCAACCCTTGAAGAGTCCAGACACTAAGCAAGGAAGTGAGTTTGCCATTCTACACCATGGAAAAGGGGCTGTGGCCACTTGGGATCCTCCTCCACACTCTTGCGTTTCAAATGGCAAGAAAGAGCAAGAAAGTCACAAGGAAAGGGAAGCTCGGGTTTTTCCTGCTGAAACCCAGTTACAGATTTTGCTGGCCACTACACAGGATTGACGTCTCACCAAAACACCCCCTCCAGTCTGTTCATGTACATCCAGTGCTGCATTGCCCCAGAGATCCTGCCACCCAAACCCCTGGTTCATCGTCAGATACTGCTGTAGGTACCACCGTACAAGATTTTCTCTCTTCTTTCTCTAGACTTTTCCCTTCAGGTTACTCTTATTCAACTACCCTCTCCTTATAACTGGCTTGAAAAACCTACCTTTTTTTTGTCCTTTATGGGAAAAAACAGCATTTCTGTTTAAAAAAAAAAAAAAANTTAAAAAAAAAAAAAAAAGGACAGAAATCAAACACCGCTAATTAACAAATCCATTATTAAAAAGAGTAAAAGCTAAACAGAAATTGAAATTCCCAGCTAATCGACATTTCAGAACAGCCTGAATAATATCAAAGACAAAATTGCAGTAATTTCAAACCTTCAAAGGTAGACCATAATGTTATGGAAGTGGTTTTCAATCACTCCTTCTAAATAAGGTTTATTTGAAATTAACACCTTTTGCAAAGGGCTGGATGAATCAGCATTTTCCATTGGAAAAAACCTTCCACCCAAAGACTTTCAGCTCTTTCTACAGCTTTCACAGAACTTGACTTTCCTGCCTTTCCTGCACCATGTTTATTTTAGTATTATTACATCATATTTTGTCTCATTCTGAAGTTCTCTTTTCTGTTTCTTCCCAGCTTGACAGGGTCAATATTTAAATAAGGTTTAGCAAATATAACAGTGAAGGGCTACTAGAAGTAGCACACAGCAAGGCACAGGGCTCAACACATTCCCCAGTTACATGGGTGTAAATCCCATAAGAGAGGAACGACTACAGCTATCCTACTTAAATCATTCACCTTCTACTGCTAACCAAACACACAGTTTCACTACTTTCCTAAAAACTCCTCCCTCTGAATTAATTTTATACATGGGTCACAGAAATCGACTAGTTCTCTATATTACAATGAGAACCAGATGGAATTTCATTTGATATCGTATAGCTGTTGAACAAATTTAAACATATGCAGACTGAAGCACTATACTATGCTAAAAGAAGGAGAAGAAGGGAAAAGCAAAGCAGGAAGGGATAAAAGAGAAGAGATGGTAATCTAGAAAAAGAAGCAGGTCTTGTGCATGACAGGCCAGTACCTTCTTCACATAATTATGGATGTTCTTATTCATCTGCTCGCATACAAATGAGCTTCTCTTTCTTTACAGTATCCTGCTGAAGCCTTGAGGTTTGTTGATTCCTTGTGGCAATAAGATCTCCAGCTTAGTTACATGTCAAAACTTGGAATCAACACTAGTCAGCTCTGCCAAGTTCTATTAGGCCAGAAGTATCAGGCACAGGGAATATGTAGCGGAGAAGGATGATCCTAGAGACCACTGTCTTCATACTCAGGCAGAAAAGGGAATTTCTATATCAGGCAGAATATAGTTCTTGCCCCCATAATAATTCCACTGCAAGATTTTGGACATAATATGTAAAATACTCAAGTGGCAACGTGATCTCTGTCTTACAGAGGCTGTGATTTCACAAGGTGCTTTAACAGAGTCCCACTAAAACCAGCAGTTCTTCATAACCCACCAAAGGCTCACACTGGGCAGTGCACACCAGCAGCACAGTGGCCTTCAGCCACAACATGTGCTCCTGGTGAAATTCTGCAGCTGGCCACATTGTGGTCAATACACTCCAACATATATCATTAATCTAAAGAAATAAATATGTATAAAAAATTGCAGGTAAAACTAGAAAGTGACAAAACACGATAAGCAGTAACAAAGACTGATCAATCTAGGGTCTATAGGATAAGTCCTCTGAGGAACAGCTGAGGGAGCTGAGAATGCTTAACTTCAAGAAGAAGAGGCTCAGGGGAAACCTTATTACCCTCTATAACTGCCTGAAAGGAATTTGGAGGGGGGGGGGGGGTGAGGCTGTTCTCCCAGGCAACCAGCAACAGGATGAGAAGGCAGTCTCAAGCTGCACCGAGGAAGGTTGAGGTTGGACATCAGGAGGCATGGAGGTCATACAGATAGATCTGTAATTTGGCAAAAAACAACAGTGTCTGGAAGCTGAAACAAAAATAATGTTTAGATCAAAAAGGGGCAACAAGCTTTGGACCAGGAAAAAAAGCATCAGTAGAACAGCTTAGTTTGGAGTGTGATAGCGTTCCACCACCTGAGCTCCCTGACCAGTCCAATGTCTTCATAACATTGAAGGAATAATTATTCTCTTACAGAAACAGAAAATTCCCTTTGGCACAGACAATTCCCTTTGGCCTGCATAATACAGCAATTCATAGCAGGATGTGCTTGCAGCCCATGATATCTCCATGAGTAATACTAGTGCTAAAAGTTCCAAGCAGGAATTAAACACGAGATCAGGACAAGCACCCCTAGTGGCGTCCTCCTACTACTACTATATCTGATATTTCAGTAAAAAGGAACCCCAAAATCAAGCAAGGAAAAAAAAAATAAAAACAAAACAAACCAACAAACAAACAAAAAGCCCAAACAAGCCCTGCGACTAGCATTTTCCAAGTGTGACCAGCATTTTCCAAAAGCACAAAAAGAAAAAAACCCAGCAGATGAGTAATAAAACGTGATCAGAATAACTTTCCAAGAGTCTGATTTGATAAAATCACCATTTCTTGTTAAAATTGAACTAATAGTAGGGAAAGCCTCACTGGAACAGGTATTTAAAATTTGAGGAAACTTAAGAAATGTCATTTAAAATCCCACTGTATGACCTTTCTTCTTTCTGATTCCTCTACTATTGCCTACAATATAAGCACAGAATAGCTGAATTTGTTCATGCCAGTGTGTGTTTGGAAGGAATTCTGCTGTGACTCCAATTCATCTATTGATTGAAATACCATTTCTATTCTAAGTCAAAATGTGACGTGTTTGGCACTGAAACACCTTGACACTGTCTCAAGCATAAAAAAACCAACTTGGAATTTAAAACCTGGGGAAAATGATGGCCAGGGAGGAGCTCTCAAAAATGTTTCAACTGCAGAGCAGGAATCAATTTCAAAGTGTCATGATTCTTCATAGAACTGATACTATAGGGCTGACTGGCTCAACAGAACAGATTCGGTTGGTGTTTTGCAGGGGTGGGGCTAGATGGGTTTTTTTGTGCAGTTGATTGGTTTGATTTTTTGGGGTTTTTTTTAGGGAAAGATTGCCCATTGCAGAGAAAAATAACATCATTGCCTACATGACTGGGCTTGAAGAAATATTTGATCCAGTAATGGCTAGCTTATCCCCACTTAGAAAGATAGTTCAGATTCTTCCTCCCACAGAAAAGTCATCTGTCCCCATCCTTCTAGGTTCTGTATCTATGAATCAACAAGAGAAACAGTGTCTGGTCAAAGGAGTCCTTTCTTATCTTGCATTTTGTGACCTAATCAAAGACCTTTTGTTGAAATAATGTTGAGTGAACTGGCAGACTTAGAAAATTCTGACACATCTCTTGTGTATGCCCAGGAATGCAAAGCTGGTTACTGTCCGACCATAACCACAACCACATAAACAAAACTTTCCATTTGAGGGTATGCATGTGCTCAGCTCTCCCTTTTACCTTACTGTGCATGTTGGCAAGATGGTGGGGAGATCGAACTGCAGATAAAAGCACCAGTCTCACTATTACAAAGGGCCTTGCTGCAATGTAATATCAAGGATTCCATGGAGGCAGGAACTGAGTAAAACTGGGACTGGGAGGAGGGAAAAGAAATCCAGATATGCATGAGCAAGGAGGGAATAAAGAGAGAGATGGGTCATCCTCATAAGCATTTATTTTCATGGTGTACACCTCAGACTTACTGAAGAACATGAAATAAGTACAGTTTCTTTCATCTATACTATCCCAGAAAATGGTTCTCATAGTACATGGATTGCCACAGAGGGGGCAAAAACCTGAGACCTCTCTGCTACACACGTTGTGTCTAATTACACACCAAAATGGAGTGGGTGACAGCAAACACAGCTTTTCTTGAAACCTCCTAGAATATCAAAACATAGACATTTTGTTATTTATGGCTATGTAAGGGGACTTTTTCTCTGTATGTCTGCATGCACGCCTTCCCTTAAATCTCTTACAGACATGTTTATAGAAGGAAGGATAAATATTTTTCCATAGCTTCATGGAAAATTACTATGAGAAACCTTGGAGTAACACAGCTGTGGGGTCCCTCATTACCTCAGCACTAGCAGAGCCTTCTACACACTGAAATTTCATTGTGCTTAGCTGGGCATGGGCCTGCAGTTGTATGCCCAGCCTTTACAAAACACCTCATCAAAAGGATCAATAATTTTCAGTCTCATTAGTATTTTAGAGGGACAAAATTGTTTCCTGACCTATACTGCATACTATTTCCCAAACCTATATCTGATTTTATAACCAGGGAATAGTGATCAGGGAGATGCCATCTCTCAGGTAACACTCAGAGACTTTGTACATCCTCTCTATTTTCAGAAACTTATCATCCTAGAAATTCACCTCCCAGTGCTACATGCTCTGAGTTCAGGCAGATATTTTTGTCTTACACTTTGTCCCAAGCTGTAAAAATAACACCTTCTTCCTCAGAGGTGGCTGCATCTTTGCCACACATTAAAAACTTGTTTGGTCCTTCTCAGTAAATCCACTAAAGGTGTCAGGGATTCTGTGCAAAGATGGGCCCTTTATAGAAATAAATTTTTAAAATCCTATAAACAAAACCATGCAGTAGAAAAAGACCCACAGAGAAACCAGACAGTTTTCACTGTCTCTTATTCCTCAGATGAGGCTGACCAAGGCTGGCATGAAGCTATGGGCAAGCTGTAAAATAAGGAAATGAGAAAAATAAAACAAAATCGGGATTAAAAAAAAATAAAATTATTAGGGGTTTGCTGCCTACGGAACAGTTGCTAACACAGATAAAAACACCGTTCACACTAAAACACACTTGAGCCACTGTTCCTTCATACTGTCCCTGTCAGTGCACACAACCAAACAGCTGACTGAATAATTAGGAGGATACTGAGGTTTATATACCAAAATTTTATAGTGTGAATATTTTCATTCAGTATAAATATTGGTTTAAACAGAAAACCGGAAGCTTGAATATACAAGACAGGCTAGTGATTTTAGTTGTGAATAAGACCTTGATATCTACCTGTAGGCTTCTTTAACATCTTTGTATGTGTTCATTGACACATCAGCCTCACTCTCTGAAGTACTGCAACTCTGACTTCAGTAACATTCCAGTTCTGAGCTGCCCTATGGACCTGCTGAATTGGACATGGATCATAAAAAAAATGAACATTTTTGCCTCACGGATTTCAAATTAATTGAAGATCTGAACAAACTAAACTCCCTTGTGTGCTGTCAACATGTCTGAGGAATGGGATGCTATCCAGAAGGACAAGGACAAGCTGTGGAAATGTCATTGGATTTAACAAGGCCAAGAGCAAGGTGCTGCACCTGGACTGGGGAAACCCCCCTGTATGAATCCATGCTGGGGAATGAACAGATTGAGAGCAGCCCCAGGGAGCAGGACTTGGGGGTGCTGGTGGGTGAGAGGCTGGACAAGGCCCAGCCATGTGCACTCACATCTGAGAAACCCAAACATGTCATGGGCTGCATCCAAAGCAGCATGGGCAGCAGGGCCAGGGAGGGGATTCTGCCCCTCTGCTCTGCTGAGACCCCACCTGGAACCCTACATCCAGCTCTGGGGGCCCAGCACAGGAGAGACATGGACCTGTTGGAATGAGCCCAGGGAAGGACCACAAAGATGACCAGAGGCATGGAACAGGTCTCCTTATGAGAACAGGGTGAGAGAGTTGGGGTTGTTCCACCTGCAGAAGAGAAGGCTCTGGGGTGACCTCACGGCATCCTTCCAGTACATAAAGGTGGCTTATAAAAAAGATAGGAACTTTTTACCAGAGCTGTTGCAACAGGACATGGGTTAAAGCTCTTAAACTACAAAAGGTAGACTCAGACTAGAATTCTTTCACAGTGAGGGTTATGAAATAGTGAAACATGTTGCCCAGAGAGGTGGCAAATACCCCATTCCTGGAAACATTCACAATCAGGCCAGACAGGGCTTTGAGCAACCCAGTCTAATTGAGGTCCCTCTTCATTGCAGGAAGGTTGGACTAGGTGACCTTTCCAACCCAAACCATTCTATGATTCTTCTTCCTCCTGGGTGACTACCTAGAATTCCTATGAACTCCACTTAAGTCAGAGGGAAGAAGTTGGTGACACTGTATAAACTGATTTTTTTTTTCCTTTGGGACTTTCAAGACACTCCATTTCAAAAGCCTCTTACTGAAAAAGATGTTTAGAATTACTCCTTTTATTCCTTCCCTTTTAGCCTCTTAAAAGGGAGACAGGACAAAATAAAAATTTAGAAATATAAACACATTCAAAAATCTGTATTTTTTTTCATTCAATCATTAAAAGCTTTCTAAAAAAGTAACCATACTTTTGCAAAAAATGCATTCTGTTTTTTTTTTTTAATAAATTTCTAAAAAGAACAATGTTTTTACTGACCAAAATTAATTGCAAGGAAAGGACTCTGAACTGGCCACTTGCCCGCCTGCCCACCATCCAAATTGTTAAATATTTGTGAAAAAAAAATCCTGGCCCTAAATGGCACAATCCATTAAGTCAACAAAGTTATTCTGACTTTACTGGAGCTTGGACTAGCTCCTACATGAGAAAAGGAAACAAATTAGGCACACAGATGGTCAGACATATCTCTCCAAGCTCAGCCAAGTTCAGTGATTTATTTTACCCATCCAAAAGCAACGCACTTGATACGTCACCCCAAACGTAGCTGTACCAGCTTCTGCCTCTCCAGCCTTCCCACCACATAACCTCATGAGGTCCCTCCACCTCTCAGTTGCTCTTGGCCTCTCCCAGGGACATCCCTGCACTGCCTCTCCTATTCCTTGACACCAAATTTTCCAATACCATAGGCACTCCCTGTTCTCTTGTACTCCCACGGGAGCTGTGCAAACTTTTTCATCCTCTTCTCAGCCCCGTGGAGGACAATCCCTCACTGTGCTTCACGCTGCAAAGGCCACATGCTAGAGGGGCTGGAAAAGCCTCTGGCTCTGCTCTGAGAGAAGCCATGGCCTGACCTGGGCAAAGCAGCAGAGATTCTGAGGCCATGGCTGTGCAGGCCCCTGCTCTTTCCCCTTGGTTTTTCTGGCTCTGCCCCACATCAGAGGTGCACCAGACAGGGCTGAAGTGAGGCCACCAGACCTGGTCACCAAGTGTACACACGCTGACACGTCACCAGCAAAGGAGCCCTTGGCTGCAGCTCCGAGTTATGGCTTCCTCTGCCTCCTCCTGGCCTGCATGCAGTAGCCAGGAACTCGGGACCTGCTGCTGAATTTCCTCAGCTTTTGCTGCTCTAAGCCTAGGCCTCAGTGCTTCATGCTGTCATTCTCTCTTTTCCCTTCCTTCATGCACAAATAGTAGGCAGCATTAAAATGATAAGATTGTCAGAGGAAAAAAATAAAGAAAAAAACGTTTCCCCTAGAGCCTCCCATTTCAGGCCTGTAATTGAGAAAAGCAAATACATGTTATATTACTTTGATTAGTATTGAGTGAAACAAGCTCTCATCTTCTCTTTCATCTAAGTCTTTTCATGGAAGACTGAAGGTAAGCTGTTCTCTGCCTGCAGAATAGGTTGAGGGAGGTTTTCCTCTATGCAACTACTCAATGCACACCTTAATAGAAGGTCAAATAATACAGCAAAAAAAGAAAAAAAAACCAAAAAAAGGTTAAAATGCTGTCACTAGGTATCTTTGCAGCAGAGCAGTGCTGAATGCTGCTGAATCTTTTTCTTAACAGCCCTGCAAGGCCAAGAGATGGAAATCCTGCCCCTTCCCCTGGCAGAGCCTGGGTTGGGGATGCTCTCTTGTCACAGGCATTGGGTTGCCTCGAGCACTTTGATGATCTGGAGCTATAGCTACGGTAACTAAGCAAGTGTTTAAGGCCTGCACTCTGCTAACAAGCTCATTGCTGTAATTTATTACCAGCACAGTCCTATTATAAGCATCAGTGGCAGAAGCTGTTGCTTGTTTGAGGCCCTGGTGTTCTCGAAGTGACAGGGTTGCAGAAAGGGGAAGAAAAAAAAAAAAGGAAAAAGAAACAAACCAAACACTGCACCTCTTCCCTTTTCTGTGTGTGCTGATACACATTCACATACCAAATGCTCATGAACCAGCACTTACCCATTTTCTGGTCCCCTTCCTTCCCCCTCTCAGCAGTGCTGGAAAACCAAGTATGCATTTGTGCCTGCCTTGCTTCCAAGTCTGGCAGCCCAGCCCAAACCCATCTCCTCCAGACACAGGAGGCCTGCTACGCAAACTGAGCATTAAACTTTGATATGTTTATGGGGACCTCTCTGACCATTTGGCTGCTTGTTTTATTGCTCTCTGCGTATGCAAAGGCAAGCCCAGCCTCCTTCACTGAAAACATCAGGAACGTCTGAGCATTGTAGGGCAAAAGGAATTATTTACACAAACAGCTGAAAATTCAAGGAATGGCTTTCCATTTTTCTGACCTGAGGGATCTGAAGTGGCTTAAAATTACTGACAGGGATTTATTTACTGACAAAAATAACCATCTGAACTCACAATCTTCACCAGCTCTTTTCTTTTAATATTTGAATGTCATGTTTTACTAACCAAACAAAAATACTCAATTTAGTTGCATTAGTCAAAAAGTACTATTTTTTTTTGCCTGACAGGGTATTTTTTTTTCCTTCCTGTCTATGGCTACAAAAATATGGAAAATAAGAAAACAATATACAGCAAAAAATTATAAAAGGTGTTATATAAAAATAAGAGATAATTAGAAGGCTTTAATTTGTGCACAGAGGTAGATTTCTTCCTGGCACTGCAAATGTGCTGCTCAATCTAAGCTCTGTGGTATTCAGAGAAGGGGAAAGTGCTGAGCATGTCACAGCCCTTGCTGTTTAATTAGGCTGTGGTTGCCACCGCAGCTGAGCTTGGTCCAACAGCCACTGTTGACTAAAGGGAGAGTCCTTCCTCCTCACCAATCCCACCACCTCTGCACAGGCTGCCCATCTTACCAGCCTCCCTGAGCCAGCTCAGCTCACTAAACCTGGAGGGAGGGGGGGGGGGGAACCACAAAAAAAACCCCAAAAAAACAAAACACACCAACAAATCCAACGTGTAACTCAGCCCCCTAAAAGCTAATATTTTTTTTTGCTCATCATGTTAACCGAACCAACAGGTGCTAATCCCACTGCAAGGAGGAAAGACCACAACTGCAGGGTGGGAGGAAAGAGGAGGGACATCCCTTTCAGTGGTGAAAAGCCACTGGACTGACACAGCTGTGCCAGCACTGAGAAACCCTCTGGCACAATCCCCTGACAAAGTCTGTCTGAGCCACAGCTGCTCACCCAAGCAGTTGAGATGTATGAACTCATCCTATCTCACCTCCACCTTTACCAGTCTAAAATCATCAGAGGAAAAGCAGCAAGAAACAGCTGGGGCAGCAATTTCTACTCCCCCATGACCTTACTCTTTTCCTCAAGCACACCAAGGGATCTGTGTCAGGCTTGCAAAATCCATCACTTCAGAAGTGTGCTAGACTGCAGAGATGCACTGTGGTGTACCATTTCTGTGCAACTTACAGGTATTTAAAGAAAGTCTTCAGAGGAAAGAGGGAAAAAAATAAACCACACCAGTTGGCCCTTGCAATATTTTTATCACTGTTTGCCAGAGGAAGAGGTTATGGTTGTGTGGCGTACCCGTTGCACGGGGCCAAGCAGCAGTGCAGGAACAGCAAGTGATGCTCACAACTCAAGGCAGGCTTGCCAAGGGGAGCCCTGACACAGGAGATCCAGGGCAATCATCGCCAAGAAGCCCTGAGTCAGAAACACCACCAGCAGCACCTTCTCAAGGTAGAGCTTCTCCTGCTTTCCGTGGGCTGAAACATCAGCGTCACACTTGGGTGAAATTAAAAACACATCCATCAGTGAGGAAAAAGGAGATGTTTTTGGTTTTTTTTCTTAATATTAAAAAACTAGGGTTTGGTCTCAAAGTGAACTTCAGGATCACTGTCAAGCCTCATGCCTCTGGGACCACTGAACAAACAGGAGTTTGACACCCCAGTTTGCAGCTGCCACATGCCAACAGCTCTGGCTGATGCTGGCACATCCCTTAACAAGCAAGGGCAAGAGGGCAGGTGGGGATTTTCCATGTGCCATTGGACTTGGTGTAAATAAAGCAGACCCTGAAAATACCAGACTACACCTTTTTGCTCCAAAAGTTGCCCTGGACTTCATCTTTTCTGCTAATGCATAGCCATCTATAGTGTCTCTGATAGATAAAATAAGGAAGTGGTTGAAGACCACACAGAAACAGGAAAGGCAAGGTCAGAGACTTCAGTCCGTCTCCTACCCTGCGTGCCCAGGCTGGAGCCTGTTTGAAAGGAGAGAAAAGATTTCTATGTTCTTCCTTCCCAATTAAGCCATTGAGCCTTGCATAAGACAACATTCACTAGGCCAGGGAAAGAGAGCAAGACTGAGACACACTCTCAGCCCCTATGGCTAAGGTATGCAGGGAGAAGGGTTGCTGTCCCCTTCCCAAGCTATCCTGCAGTAGGATCCTTCCTGGATCAGAAGTGGGACCCGGTATCTTTCGCTGTTGAAATGAGATGAGATGAGAAATTGGGACAAACGCTGTAAGCACTGAGAGCTCTCCTAGAGGGGGCATTGCCCTTCTCCCTGCAGTGTGTTCTAAAAGCAGCAGCCATCAGAGCACTGCACACAGAGCTGTGGCACACTGCAGCCAGAGCCACCCACCACAGGGCCAGGGCAGCACACGTGTGCCAGGCACCCAGCTGTCACCACACTGAGACCAAGGAACATCTGGGCACAAACACATGTGACAGGAGAGAGCTCCACGTGCCTGGGGATCCAAAGAGCTTAGGCATCAGGGAAGCAGAAGTTTCCATAATTACAACTACTATCTCCCATCCAGAGTTTTTTCTGGCCCTAACCCATTCTCCCTAGAGCTTTCTCACCAGCAAATTTTCCCCAGGTATTTTTTGCAAATCCAGGAGAGAGATTGTGTTATCTCTCAACAAAACATAACATATACTAATATCCTAGCAGCTGGCCCTGGGACATAATCTATGGGACTCTGGTTGTTTATGGCCCAGTTTACAGTCAGCTTCCCAGAAACATTTGCATGCTTGGGTAGAGTTGAATACAGCAATTAATCTTCAGTTCCAAGTAATCAGAAACATTTAGTCAGAGGCAAACTTATTGAAAGACAAAAGAGGCTCCAGGACTGTCAGCAGAACAGGATAAATTTCTGAAATATCATGTATTTAATATTCTCCATCATGATTTAATTAAATATGTAAAACAAGAAAAAGCATACTCATTATCAGGGAAAAAAACCCCTTGTTTAATTGAGCCCAATACTCCAGAGCACAGAAGGACCTTCTGGACTGTTGTTATCCAGTTAGAAAATATTTTCCCAACTATAGCTTATTTCCCATTTCACTGCAGCCCTTTGCATTCTAAATAGCATTTCTGGATTTCAGAAGGGAAAACGAGGGATAACTGACCAAGATTAAAGGTCTGAATCAATTAAAATCTGCCTCTCAGTTTCCCAGGAGTAAGTGAATTGAGAATTAAATTTCCAAAGACTGGTCCTCTCTGACAGCTAAAAGCAGCCATTTGCCAGGCTGTCTTTGGAACATCAGCAACACCACCACGATCAAACATTTGGGGAGGAAATTGGCTCTTCTATAAAGGGTTTGGCCAGGACACAGAGAGCTCAGCTTTGCAAACAGCCAATCTCCTCCTCTTTATGATAGCAGCAAGGTGCAAAACAGATACTGAGGAGTTCACAGCTCCTCGAAGTGTGATGGTTCTAACACCTCCCAGATCTGATGCTGACACTATATGCATCTATTACAAGATTTTCAACTCTGCAGTACTAACACAGAAGTCATAAGAGTAAGACAGAGGGGAAACATCACATTTTCCAGAGCTGTTTGGGCAACAAGCCCTGTCATGCTGTTGCAGAAACACACAACACTGAATAACTTCACCACAGTATGGTGAGAACTGCATTTTCTGGGGCGGTATATAAGTCAAATGTCTCCTATCAGAGTAGCAATTAGGAAAATTTTATACTGGTTTAAGGGTAGTATTAAGGCTGTGGCTTACACAATAGAGAAAACATGACTTTTTGAAGGACAGCTGTTGAAATTTTCCCCTAAAAGTCACAAAAGGACAGAGTTTTTAGCTACACTAAGTGTGTAGCTCCCACACAAATTTATACCAAACAAGAATATATCTCAGTGTCTCCAAATCTGTCCAGATTAGCAAGGAACAACATTTTTTGAAAGCAATTAAATGATATTACCATAAAAGTGAGAGAATTCTCTCACAGTACAACCAAGAACTTTCCTAAAAATTACAATATTGCATGCTTTCCCTTTTCTTCCTTTGCAAACTAATAATATCACTTGACATTTTTGCTATGCCACACATCTTCAGATTTTTTCTACTGCACCTCCATTCTGTCTCTTTACCATCTTTTTCTTAGAAAGGATAAGCCTTGTGCTTAGACAAGCCCGCAGATGGATTCCCATTAAGTGCAGTGAAATTTAGGCCAACCTAGATTTCCTAGTAGCCTCTTGGCAGTCCTCCAACCTTGTACCTAAACCACACAAATTGGAGGAAACTATAGATATCTCGGGTAAGTAAGAAGGCAAGTTACATGGACACTGTCTATACTCACATGCAAATTTAAGCAACAATGATATTCAAGTCTAAAAAGCCACATAAAAGCTTTAAAAGAAGATTACAGCCATGATAGTTAATGTCCTACACACCATGCGTTATATTCCTTGATTTCACCATAGTCTGGCCTTGTCATTCTGCTGGACTTCCCTGGAGGCCCTGTGAAGTGGTCACTGGCAATGCTGTTAATCTGATGGGTGCAACAACCATCTCCTGTTCAGGAGCAGTGTAAAAACAGCATTGAAACTACTTTATGAGACAGATAACCAAAACTAGAGCAGTCACCACCCAAAACAGAGGCCACATACAGGGCTGGAATAGGAGCAGAGCTGTGCTGAGTGTCTCAGGGTGTTTCTGGAGGGTTTGAGAGCTATTGCATGTGTGTAAGAGATAAGCAGCAAAAAAATACCACAAGAGCACAGAAAGAAGGCAGCATGGACATATCAGATACAGCTGGAGAGGCACATGACTGGGAATACCAAGATGGGACTGACATTTCCACTAAAAGGTGGGCAGGAACTATGAGAAAAGTCACTTTCCCTGAACACAAAGGGATTCACGCAGCTGAAGAAGAAAAAAATTAGGTAAAATCCCACCAAAAAATCAGACCTAAAGATGCTTGACTAAGTCATCCACAAATACAACCCACAAAAGTCTCAAATACTAGTTTAAACAAAAAGTTTGACAACTTTTTTTACTATCTCTCACCCCACCCATCAGTTTGAATCAGCTTTGTTACTCCAGTAATCATGAGCCTTGTTTGATAAAGAGTGGAGTCCAAGCTGGCAAGGACAGTTGGGTTAGATTTTGGTTGGCAGCTGCACAGCTATCTTCATTCTCCAGACTCCTGAAAAGCATGTCCAAAAGTATGAGGTTATATTTGTCCATCACCACAGACACAGACCAGCCAGACTCTCACAGGCCTGGGTACCACCATCTAATTCCACTGCAGACCAAGTCAGAAGAAACCT
Organism: Cyanoderma ruficeps; assembly: GCA_008694505.1. Classification (NCBI taxonomy): domain Eukaryota; kingdom Metazoa; phylum Chordata; class Aves; order Passeriformes; family Timaliidae; genus Cyanoderma; species Cyanoderma ruficeps. The sequence continues at coordinate 13,062,843 of VZDJ01007749.1, forward strand.
TCCTCATGGAAAGATACTTTTAATGCAATTCCTTCATGTAAGTCAGTGCCTGCAAAAAACAGGAGCCAGGGCACCACAAATAGAACCATCATCCATTCCACTCAACTCTTTGTGTAGGCACTGGGGTAATGATGACAGGCCAGAGAGAGTTACCAGAATCAGGGCAAAGCAGTTCTTGCCAGAAACTGAGGTTGCCATGAGCAGCAGTTCCTTTCAGCAGCACCCAGCATAACAACATGCAAATTCAGGGCAGCTTCGTCCTCATGAGGACACTGAGAAAGTGAGAAGCCACAAGCAGGATCAGGGTTACTCAGAGCCCCAGATGGCCTCTTCTGTGTCCTTTGCCTGCCTGCACCCATATGAGCTGTCTTAACCCCTTTGCCTCTCCTCCTCATATCCTATTGCTTCGATTCCCATTTTATAAAATTAAAAGCTTGACTTTACTATTTGGGCCCCTCATCACAGATAAAAACTATAGTCTGACTTCCTTCCAAAATATATTCTCCCCTTTTCTGTCAAGGGGGACACTACCTGGAACAGCAAGACAAATTACTCCTGAGAAGGAAAAACAATTGTCCTGCTGAACTAAAATATCAGTAATGAACTTCAGTAACTCCAGAGTTAAAGTTGGTAACAAAGCAAAGCTTAGGTCGGCAGACTCTTAAACATATTTATCAAGCGTGTGTTTAAGCTATCAGCTAAAACAGGGACAGAGGTGCCATGGTATCATCTAAGGAAGCTCCTTTTTTTCCCCTTTCTTTTTGGCCTTTGGAAAAAGCATAGTCATAGCTAGATCTCAGATGTTGCACAATAATTGAAATTTTCATAGAGAATTCCAGAGCAAATTGTTAGCAGACTGTACTGTCACAAGCTTGTCAGCATTTCTATTTTCTTTTCCTTTTTCTTTCCTTTTTTTTTTTTCTAATTTGGTTTAAATTTGTGTTCAATCATCATTTTGTTTCATAATTTGTGTGTCAGCAACTCTGGTCATTTTGTGACCCTCTGATTTGCGAAAAGCATAAAAAGAAGCTATTTCTAAAGCAAATAGGATTTTCCCCCCTTTACTATTCCAGGAAACAAATTCTTCCCCCAAAGCCATCATTAAGGAAATGTCAGAAAGAGTTCAGATTTTTATAAGTGAAGCAAATAAGCTGCTACAGTATTAAAAACAATCTGGAATTTAGTTTATGAAGTTCTAGATATTTTGGTAGAAAAGAAACCACTGACTGACAGTGTTTCCTCCTCATGAAAACGAATTTTGCTCAAAGCATTTCAAACAGCTATTGAGCAGATTTTCACTTAAAGGTATGAAAGTAAGTTGTGCTTGACTTTGCTCCTCCATTTGCCATCTGTAATTATCTTACCCAAAAGTAGATGTCTTTTTCTTGACAATTGTGGTTCTTGTCTGTTCAAAGTGGCAAGAGTCTCCACCCTTTGGGCTGCACTGACTCTTCACATAAGCAAACAAGACATGGTAATTTTGCTCTCTGTGGATCAATGCCCAAGTGAGGTCTCCTAAGGAAAATTTGGAGGCAGAATGAGAGCCAGCAGAGGGAGTATCATAATAGCTCCCCTGTGGGAACATTTCTTGCAGAAGAATCCAGAGACTTCAGTTGGTCTCAGGACCCTATTGTGTTAAGAAATATACATGCCTACAGTAAGCACGCTTACATTGTTTTACTACATTTTCCATGCAGGCAATGGATTTTTTACAAAGGTCATTGGGTCCAAGCCAGTCACCACTGGGAATATAAATTGTGTGCTCTTCACATTGAGAGAGGGGATGGGTGGGAGAAGTGAGAGACAGATTTGCAGCTTTCTTCTTTTTCTTCTTTAAAATTATTATGGCTATATCTCTTTATAACACCAGTATTCCTGGTTCTTCTTTAATGCTTGACATCCAGTAGTCTCCAAATATATTAAAAAGAAAAGTACTACTGTGCTAGAAAAGATCTAAGCCCAGAGAAGCAAACTGATGTTTGTGCACGCCAGCTCACCAAATATGTACCGGGAGGAAGAAAAACTACTTCAAGAACAAACGTTTGAGATGCCCTCAAACATCTGAAAACAGCTTTTACCCTCCAGTAAAACTAAGGATGCCCATAGGGAGAAATCGAGGCCTTCACCAGTAGGAACCTGACTTCAGCAGAATGGCCATTTTATAATGGAGGGAACTACAGTTTATGCTCATCTGCCACCTCAGCAATAAGCTTCCTTGCCAGTGGGTCCACCTATTTTTTGAGTTTCATCTGCCCTCAGAAGTTTACAGGCACTAACTCTCATTTGATTTCCCACCCAGTGGGGAAGTAAATGGCTTCAACTCTGAGATCAAGTTTGTAACTGGGAGAAACTTGTCCCTGAGAAGCGCTGCCATGAAGGAGCCTGGCCTGCAATGGGATGCAGAATGGCAATTCCACTGCCTATTCAACAAGCTGAAAGCCCAGCTCTTACACATCCATCAAAGTCCATTTTAATTGGGAGCCTAAAGCTATTTTACTCATCAGTAATGAAGGAGCAATTGAGTTCACAGCCAAAAATGAATTAATGAGATATTGCAAACAAGTTAATTAACTCCTTCATGGGTATTCAGATAGAAACCACACAAAAAACCCCACAGAGTACGCTAATTACTTCAGGGGTCTGACTAAAATGGAACAAAAAAATAGATAACCACAACATTTGGAGCAAAGGCTAGAAGTCTGTCATTAAGCCATCTTCTCTCATATACAATAAGTATAGGAAGCTGTGTATGACACTGCACACATGGAAATGCCTACGTCCCTATGTACAGCTCATCAAGAACAGCATCACATTCAGTAACACTAAAACTGAACCTATTTGCTTCATTAACCTTGGCAAATGCTCTGGGGGGTACCCTTCTTACCCTAAGGAGAAGAGTTTGGCAAGAGAGTCGGTCTGTTTAAATACCCTTTAAGGGAAAGTAGAGGTTTAGCAAGGATGGCCTGGAAAAGACAGCATGAGGTATGTGACGTTGTGCAGTGCCTGGCCGAGGCTGACTTACATGGCACAGCTTGAGGAAGAACAAGAGGGTCTCTGTGTATATGTTTAGGAGGTTAAACTGTCACCCTTGACAATTTACATTAACTGTTCAATATTTCATTGCCACGAGCTCAGGAATCCATAAAACTGTTGGGCCAAATTTTCTCATCCCTGTGTTTTGGTCATTTATGGCCACACAAAGGACGGATAAAATTCTACCAGCACAGGCAGACAAGAGTTTTAATGAGGTTTCTTTGCCCTGGTACAAACATTATACTTGAAATTTAAAGAAGCAGAAAAACAAGCCCTTTCCACATGGTGGCAAAACACAGCTGCTTTTAAAATCTCAAAACTTAGGCTATTTTTAAGGAAAAAGCTGGAAGTTCCCAGGGCTCACAGTGGAGTGTCAGCCTGCAGAATTCAATAACCAATCCAGGAAACCCATTTTGACATCTAGTTTCAAAGAGGGTATTGTAAACAAAGAGCAAGCCCACAGAACAATATCATTCTTGATCCCCATTTAAGTAGCAGGAACACAGAAAAGCCTCAGAAGTGGAGACATCTGTATTTATGTAGAGTGCTTTCCCTGTCTCTTTGTACTCCATTAAATTGCAAATGGCAAAATGGAATTTCTTTTTGAGTAGATTAGCCCTTGCATCTTAAACCACCCCAAACACAACAATGCCCCTACTAAAATATGAGAAGAACACTTTCTGAAATCTGCAGAAGAATTATAATATTTGTTTACAGTTAATATGGTATTTCAGCCTGGCCTCAGAGCAGCTCACAGCAGCCACTGCTGGCTTTATCGGAGTTTAAGTTAGAGAGAAATGAGACCAGAATTAGACCATGAGGACAGCATTTATACATGACAGCTTGCCTGGAACCTCACCTCAAAAGCTTTTTCTTTATTTGGATTCAGTCTGCAGCAACACTTCTCATTCATATATGTGCACACACACTTTTTACTTTTTCCTGTTAAGGCAAGCTAGGGCTAGAGGCTATCACACAAAGCCAGGTATAACAAACAACAGGACAATGAGTTATTGACAAGATTGGGAGGGAAAAAAAAAAAAGGTTTTCTTTTTTCTCTCTACATGTGCTTAGCTAAACAAGCCTATAAAAGAATATTTTGCAAGAAATAGAGCTTGGGATTCATCTTGACAAAATGATGGCTAAGTCTTCTATCTGCCTGTCAGCACAAGTATTATCCACAGATTGACAGAAAGCATTTGTTAACTAACTTGGTTTTAGTATAGCAAAAAATATTTATTGCATGCAATGTGCTTTTCTACAAGAAATACCTTAATGCTTATTGTGGTCACTAAACTGATCTGCCTAACATTAAGTAGGTTGTGCTCAGGGACAAAGACATGATTTTTAATGCTGCAGATCAAAATTATTCTGCTTGCATGTATTTATTTTCCCTTCTAGTGTATTTTGGCTGATTTCAAAGAGAGGTTCATGAAGTCACCAGCACACCCAAAGCTTATATGTGTTTCGAATACGATTTCAAAAGCTTATATGTGTTTCGATTGTGACCCCTTTGTTTGCATGTGTGTATTACTGCTGTAACTTTGCACTGCCTCAGTGAGTATTTTGCTGCAGTTCGCACTGGGGAAGATAAGCCAGAGCATAATCTATGGACCCTGTAGGTCTTGAGGCTGTTGAAATGCATGTGCTATCTCTTCGGGAAGAAAAAAACCCACCTCAAAAACACAGGGCTCCAAACTGATCTTCAGCAATATCAAAACAAAGAAATGGAGGCAAAATAATTACTGACTCGTGTTTTTACTATTCTCAACATTTCTCATTCAGTGCTGCAAGAGAAAAAAGTGAGCCTTTCTGGCCCAAAAAAATGATGTGTGGTTATTTTTTATTTGTTTATGGAGCTGCAAGCCCAATTAATGGTAGAAGGACATTAATGGTAGCAGGGCCTTTCTTCTTGGAATCAGGACAGAGGAGTAGGAAGTCTTCCCTTCTGCTGAGAGAAACAGTCACATGGCTTCCATGTCCACCTCTTGAGGAGGTGCAGTTATAAAAATATAGCATCACAGTCATGCTAAATAAATACAGCTTAGTGGAAAACCTAGTGGAAGTACTAGACTCAAGAGCACCTGGACTTTACTCCAGTCTGGTCATTGACTTTAGCAGGATGAAGTGACTGCCTCTTTGTCTGCTCCCCTCCCCCGCCCCCTAGTAAATAAATTATAGTCATAACTTGTTATAAATAGCATTTGCACTGCAGAAATATTACACTGACCTGCAAGCCTACTGTCAGGTCTGACTAACATCTGCAGCACACACTGAGCAGGGCAAAGTACTGCTGCTAACAGTCATAAACTGTTGGCGTTTGAGCTGTACTGATATGGCAGTGCTTTGGTCTCAGTTTTATATTTTACAGCCACACTCTTCTGCTCTTATCAAGATGTGGTATATAACTGCCAACCCTGAGGAGTTCCTGTGCACGAGCTCCTGCCAAGCTCATGCCACATTCCCCACACTGCATCCATCACCTCCTGAGCTCTTGCTCTGCACGTAGTAGATGGTGTTGATTCTGACAAAGAAAGCACTAAGGATTATTTTTAAAAGGCTGCTAAAACACTTGCTTTCCAGGCATTTCCTTTGGGCTGAACAGCACACACTTCCACTCCCTGAAAGCAGCAAAGATATTCTCTTGAAATTAGTTCCTCCTACTTCTCTGACTATATAAATATATGTATTTTCAGATAACTCTGGTTTTCTTATGGAATAATCTAAAACCTACAAGGGAAGTATAAAGTGTGCTTATCAGTGGTCAGGGAAAATAAGTCTGCTTTTCTCTTGAAGGTGTAGTATTTCAATATTAACACAACATGGACACCCAAAAAGATCTAATCCTAGTCTATTCCCGATAGTAGACTTTCCCAGCATAAGGGCAAAGAACGAAAAAAAAAAAAGGACAAAAAAAAATTAGTAACAGATCAGAGCCCAAGAAAACTATCTCCTTTTTCTTTTCCAAACAAAGTGGGGTTTTTTTTAGCTCTCCCGACCACATAATTCTGGATTTTTCCCTGCT